>CM024589.1:30276477-30916694 GCA_014182565.1 Eucalyptus marginata
CAATTCCACACATAATTAGAAATAGAGCGATCCAAACAACAAGCAATTTTAGCACTCATCTACCACAAACATGTGCCAGTCGTAAATTGAAATGTCTTTCTTACTACTATCCCATAGGTTATCGCTTCTTATCACTCCAATCTTCAACCTTGCTATGATACCACTTAAATACGATGTCACGCCCCGATCCTCGAGCACGCGCCCATCCATTATCTGATCGATTAATATGCGCCGTCCCAGGAATGTCACTGACCCATTCAATATATACGCATGCGGAAGCATAATTAAATCCCCATACAATCAAACAATGGGATAGAAAAGTAGGCTATATTTTTCACAACAGAAAAACCATAACCACACTTTTATACATGGCAAACCTTATAATAAACATTACAGCCCTAGTCACAATAGTCCGATCTATTACACGTTCATTTGCACAAGGTTTGCAAAAAGAGGAGGGAGGTCTGAATCCTCATCCGGGTCGTACTCCGGATCACCATCTAAGTCATCCTCCTCAGACTCCTCTGAATCCATCTCGTTCTCTTCGAGCTCCTCATCTTCTTCTTCCAGCTCCTCTTCGGGGTCTTCCATCCCCTGATCCTCCTCCTATTCCTCCTCCTCAAGCTCCATCAATTCGGGCACGAACACATCCTCTTCCTCTTCGCTCAAATTAGCATCATCCATAGAATATACTGGAAAGGAAGGCTCACTCGAGCTTAGGGTCTGTAGCGTCATCCACCGCTCCATCCTTAGGGTCTGCTGTACCCTCTCCAAGAGCCTCCTCTAGGACGAACGGGGATACTTCCTCTTCAGGCATGGGACCCACGATGCACCCATCATGGTAGTGACGATACCATGACCTATACTCATGGGGCATTAGATCATTTCCACCCACGTCAACCCAAAGAGTGGATTTCACTAATACATACTCTAATCCTTCAGGGTTAAGGTGAACATGAAAATGTGTCCTTTTCTCTGTAATACTCTCAAGGATGCCAAACTGCTCAAGAGAAGGGGGAGGTACAGGTGCTGCCATCTACGGGCCTGAAATTTTATCCCACAACCGGAATGCGACTACATCTCAGCAAGTTTTATCCCCTAAGACTCGATTAGGAAGCCAATACGCTACCTAAGCATAGTATGAGTCAAAGGGCTTACCTTGGCCTCAGTTTCCTTCCTGCAAGTCAGTATATATCAAATATACATAAATCACATCAATTCATCACATCGAATCAACTCATTGATCAATCGACCTAGTCGATTACATGTCAATCTGACCATTGCCCGGTCATCCCATCTTTACTATTCACTATCTCAAATCGATATGCCTAGTCGCCGAGCCATGTGCATTCTCTAAGGCACCATACTTGCTAAGGTGATGTACTTAATCGCCGAGCCACGTGCATTCTCTAAGGCATCTTATATGCCAAGGCAACATGCTAATCATCGAGCCCCATGCATTCTCTAAGGTGTCTTGTACACCAAAGCGACATACCGATCACCGAACCACGTGCATTCTTTAAGGCGCCAAATTCGCCAAGGTGACGTACTAAATCGCCAAGCCATGTGCCTATTCCAGGTGATATATATAACAATCTCATTCAGTCACCGAACCACGTGCATTCTCTAAGGCGACCTTGTTCACCAAAGTGATGTACTTAATCGCCGAGCCACTTGCATTCTCTAAGGCCCATATGCCGAGGTGACGGGTCAGGTAATTTCCACTTTCTAGCACAATTTGCTTAACCTCTCTATTTCCGCTCAACTTGCTCAATTCTCACAACCCATTGTTCAATTAAATAAGTAGAAAGCACCACTGTATTCAGCACGACATTCTGATAACAGGACATCCTGGGTGAATTTCCAGAAAATAAATAAATAATTATTAAAAATAATAAATAAATTCCAATAAATACAATTTAGGCCCGTAATGCCTAATTGGAAGCCGAGACAAGCCCGGAAAATTATCGAGACTTGTTCAATAAATACTATAGCCGTTCTACTTACTAATTGCTATGCCTAACCACCTAACATGCATTGGATTTCACTAATTTTCACTAATGTACTCTAATCTAACCACCTAATCATACTTAACTTAAACTAATGATCCACTAAGCGTCATTAGCATGCTAAGCAAGGATTAGTGAGTAAAACTCACTCGTTTAGTGCGTGGGTCGGATCAAACCGACGAGAATGACTCGGGGGTCATTTTTCTCCAAAGCGGGCCTCGAGTTCCAGACTCGGAACACACTCAAATCGGGCAAAAAAGCTGCTGCGAGACCCACTTCAAAACTTACTGGTTTCAGATGATGGGAGCTGTTCCGGTGGCTGAGATGGCGAGGCGAGGCCGGCAACAGCGAGGTGGGGTCCGGTGGGGTTGGACGGCGGCCTACGGTGGTCGAAGGGACTCACCGCAGCCTGCTGGAACTGCAAGACAGGCTAAGTAGAGCTGGAACGGTGGCGTGGAGCACAGCCAGGCACGAGTGGCGGCGCGCGACGGCGACGGCAGGGTGGACGTGTGATGACGGCGTACAGGCGACAATGGCGCGGGTAGTCTTGCCGATGACGAGCTACTCCTTCCTCCTTCGGTGGCTGCTGGTCGCACAATGGAGGGGAGAGAGAAGGGTCTTGGACGGTTAAGGAGAGAGAGGGAGAGGATAAGAGTGAGGGGGAAGGAGGGGCCCCTTTGGCCTTGCTTTTCCACCAAGTTGTCTCCCACAACTTGTCCAAGAAGCCAGCTTTCCTTGGCTGTGAAATGGCCACCAAGGCACTCCCCCACAACCTTTCAAATGGTCCAAAATGCTAGGGGGAAAGGGGGCACACGAGTTTAGGGGGAGGATGGCTTCAAGAGGCTTAATTTCTTGCTCAATCAAATCTTAATTGGCCTCAACAAATTCAATCAGTCATCCATTGATCGTCTCGGGATTTTTCCTCACCCTTACATCCATCTTGCATCTCAATTTAGCGACCAAAATTAATCTCGGGCCTTAATAGAACAAAAACGGTCCTAAACCGACTTTTTTCCAAAAAGTCTCGGTTGTCAGAAAATCTTCTGAGACTAAGTCGTGGGTCCTAGAATTTATTGTGACAGGACAGAATCTTCAATTTCTGAAATTGGACTCAAATTAGCGGTTAATTTCCATTCGGCGCGCTTTTAATGTAACCTAGGCTACCGGGTAGTTTTCGGTACTTTTTAGGGCAAATGACCCGTGGTCGATTTTCTTCAAGCGACACTAAACCCACTTGACTCATTAGCGACTCTCGGTTGTCGTGAAAATCTCGAGGATCTAAATACGAACACAGGGTACCAAAACGATAGTAAAATCAAACTAGTAGTGGTCAACGAGAATTTTCCAATTTAGTGGAGTCACCTATGATCGGCCATACATCTCAGTGGAACCGACCTATCTCTGATCTTAAATCAATTTTTAACTGTGCCGTAATGGCCTCTAAAGATGAGCACGGTCGAGAAGCAATTTCCTAGTCTAATTCTCAAGTCTATTGCCTTATAATTCTTTAATGGCTTACCCAGCTAGTCTAGTTATCTTGAGAGTGATCAGCTCTGAGAACAGCCCTATAGACGCGTTAATGAAATGCTCGATTAATTCAATAGAAAACAGATCTAAAAATTCGAGATGTCACATCTTCGTACTATCTAGATGAATGCTGTAACTGTTATGATGAGATTCTTACAAAATTTTTTCATTAAGCTCTGCATCGTCAGGTACACACAATCGTCCACAGAATTTCAGTGTTCTGTCCTAAGAAATCTGAAAGTCAGGTTTTCTCTTTTCCACATCTTCTTGCAGGATCTTCTAGATCTCTAGGTCCGTCAACTACAACGTCCAATCCTTATTTGCACTCCCGGGTCAATTCTGAGGGTGGCCATAAGATTTGAAAGATGGCCTACCTCAAATTTGAAAACCGAATCTCGAGCTCCTTCGAGTAAGATCCACTCCTTAATCACCATCTGCACAATCGAAGACTTCTAATTCAACGCATCTGCGACCTTATTAGCCTTTCCAGGATTGTACATAATGTCGCAATCATAGTCCTTGAGAAGTTCCATCCAGCGACACTGTCTCATATTGAAGTCCTTTTGAGAGAATAAGTACTTGAGACTTTGATGATCTTTTAAAATTTGGAACATTTCTCCGCACAAATAATGTCTCCAAATCTTCATGGCGAAGATAATCGCTGCAAGTTCTAAGTCATGCGTCGAGTAGTTCAGTTTATGAGGTCTCAATTGACAGTTTGCGTATGCAACGATTCTGCCATGCTGCATTAACACGCAATCCAGTTCTTTAAACGACGCATTACTATAGATCTCGTATCCTCCAAGGCTCGATGGAATTGTCAGTACCGGTGCGATAGTTAGCTTCTGCTTAAGCTCTTGGAAACTACGCTCGCACTTATCTGTCCACACAAACTTCTCTTCCTTCTTCAGCAGTTGAGTCAAAGGCGAAGCTAATGCTAAAAATCCTTCCACAAACCTTATGTAATACCCTGCTAAGCCCAAGAAACTTCTGATCTCCGTCACTGTCGTCAGCCTTGGCTAGTTGATCACGGTTTCAATCTTGGTCGGGTCCATGGAGATTCCTTCGCTTGAAATTACGTGACCTAGGAAAGCAACACGAGTCAACCAAAACTAACACTTACTGAACTTAGCGTACAATCCATGATCTCGCAAAGTCTAAAGCATTGTTCTTACCTGTCTTTCATGCTCCTCTGGACTTCTCGAGTACACCAAGATATTGTCGTTGAAAACGATCACAAACTGATCCAGATACTCATTGAACATACGATTCATTGCAACAAGATGCTCCTTGAGCCAAACCTTTTTATATAGAACATCAAAGTTATACACAGGCAAAATATTCAAGTACAACTCTAGCCAGCGATTCTCCTTTCTATGACTTTATTACAACAACCTGAAGTTCTACAAGTTTAACCAAAATTCCGTTGCGCCACTTTGATAAAATTATCCCAGAACTATTCTTCTCCTGATCGATGCATGGCTCGATTTCTTCCTATCTCCTTCGCCATCATAGTAGAGCCCTATCTACGATGCATTCTGCTGCGCGTTCCCTCTGTTCTATCCCATCGGTGGCGGCGGCGGCAGTTAAGATCCCAACGACTTGTGCAAATAATCTTTGACCAGGTGGCCGTACTGGCAACACCCATAGCAAACTCTTGTCCTAAGAAAACACAAGGCCGATCCATGTCGTCCCCGACAAAAAATGACATACTCCATCTTGATTCGGCATTGACTTGCCTATCCCACCCTTTTTGTTGGGCGGAATAGAATACCTTCCTCCGGTCATAGGCTCCTTCCCAAACCGATTTCCATCCCCGTTTGAACCGAATCTTGACTTGGATGTGGTAGCTTGTTCACTTAGGTTCCTCTCTATCAATTGGGCCCGTTCATACAAATCGTTGTAGTCCTTCAAGTTGAACGGTACCAGCGAGTTATTCAGCTTTGGTCTGAAGCCATTCTTGAACCTCCTGGTTCTATCCTCTAGGTCTTCTACCAGTCTGGGAGTGTACTGCAACAGCTCTGCAAATTTCGTCTCATACTGATCCACTGTCGGCATCCCTTAACGGAGGCGGTGGAATTCCTCCATCTTCTCCTCTCGGACGCTGTCAGAAAAGTATTTACTATTGAAAGATCCAAGGAAGACGTTCCACACCAGAACCACGCCTTCTAGGACTACCCTGCCTCTGGTGGCCCTCCACCAGGCACTTGCGTTACCCTGCAGCCGATATACTGCATAGACAACTTTTTCTTCATCAGTGCACATCAGCAGTGCAAAGGCCTTCTCCAAGTCTCGGACCCAAAGTGTTGCAGCCTCAGGGTCTCCTGTACCAGTGAACCTCAGCAGGTTCAACTTCAAAAATTGTTCCACCAGTTTGTGCATTGGCCTCTTAGCAACTATGTTCCCAAGTGGAACTTCGGCAGGTGCGGCAGCATTGGTGGCAGCAAAAGTAGCAACTGTAGCGACGGCAGTAGTGGCGGTGACTTGATTCTGGGCCTACGGCCCCATCAGAGCTCCAAGGGTCTCGCGCGCCTGAATGACCCATCAATTCTAGGATCGCCAAGTGCTGCTACACCAACACCAACCTACGGTAGTGCTAATTCGCTTACGCTGGCCTGAGCCTGCGCTCTACCTCGGCCACCTCGGGTACCGACCCTCGTCAGCATCCTACCCAGAGTAACATACCTTATTGTTCTCTTTCTAGGTGTCCTCTGCTCTTAGTCATTCATCTCGCAAACTCACTATGGAACCCGCTTTCCAATTCCATGCGAAATTAGAAATTGAGCGACCCACAAACAAGCTATCAATTAGCTATGAATCACATGCATCAATATAAGAAAAAGGCATTTCCTACTAACTATCTCATAACCCATCACACCTTATCACTCCAAACATTGACTAGCTCCGATACCACTTTGAGCGGAGATGTCACGACCCGAACCTCGAGTGTGCGCACATCCCTCGGTGGTCGATAAAATTGCGACCACCCAGGACACGTCACTGATCCATTCATTTTATTGCACATGCGGAAGTAGATAAATAATCCCCAGACAACACTCAACATGGGATTGAAAAGCAGGACAACAATTTCAAACCAAACGCACTTATATATACAAGCTGGTTATATACACAGAGGCCAACTCTGAGGTTTATGTACAGAAGCCAAGGTCAAAAAGTGCTACGAAGCCACCTAAACCCTAGGCTCTCCAGTCCCCGGCTCCGAGTCTTCCACGGCCCCATCAGGGGTGTCGATATCCAGCGGGTGCCCTATCACCCACTCCTCGATCCCAACGGGATGCCCGTCAAAACCACATAAAGGACTCTCCCGACTCCTATCGGGCTTGTGAAGGTACCACCCCTTGAAACGATGAGGTACCAAGTGAGGTAGGCCCTCGTCGACCTAGATGGTGGACTCCACAAGCTCACGAGTCAAGCTGGTCCTGGAAATTGGGAAATATGAGCACTGGAAGTCTACCTCTCTCGGAACCCCATAACGCATGTGATGTGCCTCCATCTACGGACCTGAAAAGATTAAGCCCACTACTGGGTGAGACAATGTCTCAGCAAGTTCACGCCCTAAACCCCGATTAGGAAGGTAATACACCTAGAGGCAATCTAACCACACATCACAGAAGACTCACCTCGCCTCAGCACCTCCCTACACCTCAATATAGTTTGTATAATAGATGCCTATAATAAATGCACACATAAATTGGAACGTCTCAAATAGCTCAATCAATCATAGGGTCCCGATTATAAGGCCAAATCGTTATGACACGTCTCATTCCGTGCCACACAATTTTTTCTCATAATCAGGCGTGTTTATCTCAATCAATCACGCGTTCCAATTGATTACTGCCCACATAGGCACGTTCTACCCGTCACACATCAATCTTCTGGCGTAATCGAGCATTGTCCCGCTTCGTCGTGCACAGCAATGTCTACCTCTAGATGGCATTCCACATAGGAGCATCGGTCCAACCTCCACTGCGACCGGCATCCGTTGTCAGGGGCATTCCATAGAGGAGCATCATCCACCCGACACACATCAAGTGACAGGTTCTCATAACCAGCACACGACCATCCAATCTCGGCCAAGGACATTGTGCATTGCACTCAAATGCCTCAATTAAAATGATGTGCTTGGCCTATTTTCTTCGTATTAAAAACACCCGGTAAAATAATCGTGTGTGGATACACGGTCAGATCGAGCCATAAAAATTGATATCATTTCTTTTAAAATCCCATTATTTGATATAGTACTAAAAAACATTTTCGGTGACATGACAGACTTTCAATTTCTGAAATCGGATTCAAATTCACGGTTAATTTCACTCCGATGCGATTTTAGCGTAACCTAGGCTACCAGGTAGCTTTTAGAACTTTCTAGTGCAAATGACCCATGGTCGATTTTCTTCGAGCCACAATGAACCTCTTCGACACATTGGCAACTCTCGGTTGTCGTGGAAATCTCAATGATACAAATACAGACACAGGGTACCAAAACGATAGAAAAATCAATCTAGTGCTGATCGATGAGAATTTTGCAATTTAGTGGGATCACCCACGTTTAACCACATATCTCTATTGAGCCGACCTATCTTTGATCTCTAATCAATTTTTAACTGTGCCATAATGATCTCAATAGATGAGCATAGTCGAGCAACCAATTCCTAGTCGAATCCTCAAGCATATTTGCCTTAAAGTCCCTTAATGACTTCCCTAGATAGTCTAGTTATCTCACGAGTGATCAGCTCTGAGAATAGCACTATAGGCGCGTCGATGAAATGCCTGGTTTATTCAATTGAAAGCAAAATTGAAAATTTAGGATGTCACAGCTTAGGCCCGCTGCAATCGCCGCCGTCCCGCCTTGGCCATTCCAGCCCATCCAGTCGCTTAGCCCAGCCCCTTCGGTCCTTGGACAAAATCGAAGGTCAACAGTGGCTATTGGGCTTCGTGGCCAGTTTTAAGTCTCTTCCAGGCCTCGCTAGGTGTCGCCGCATGCTTGTGTGTTGCCCACCTCTGCGTCGCCATCGCCGTGGACTCATCGGTTTGCTAATCCGGTGAGTTTACTTGCTAAACTCTGCTTAGGGAGTTAATGACGTTTAGTAGGTAATTAGATTCTACTAAGTATGGCTTAGGTGGTTAGTTAGTTTTGATTAGTGATTTAGTTGCTTAATTATGATGGTTAGGTGGTTCGAATAGATTGATTAACGGCTAAATAGATTGTACTATTTATGTGGATAGGTGCATTAATTTTCTAGGCCCGTTTAGGTGGTTAAATTAGCGTTTCTGGCCAAGGTTTGCATTTATTGGATTAAATTGCATTTATTTAGTTATTTTTGCTATTTATTTAATTATTTAATATTTTTCAAAAATTATCCCGGGATAGTCGGTGACTGGAATTTCGTGCCGATTGCAATGGTGTGCTTAGTTTATGCAATTGATTGTTAATTTGTGCAAATTGAGTGATGATTGTAATTTTGAATATTTATTTTAAAATTATGAAATTTTGGTATTTAATTAGAAAATATCGGGTGTCAGATTTTGATGTCGAAAATGTTTTTAAAGACTATATCAAACAGTGGGATTTTAAAAGGAATAATATCAATTTTTCTGGTTCAAATTGACCGTGTACCCGCACACGATTATTTTACCGTGTGTTTTTAATACGAAGAAAATGGGCCAAGTACATTATTTTAATTGGGACATTTGAGTGCAAAGCACGATATCTTGGCTGAGATTGGATGGGTGCATGAATGATATGAGAACCCGTCATGAGCCTTTGGGGCCGGACGATGCTCCTTCGGGAATGCCCTAAGTCAACGGATGCCAGTCGTAGTGGAGGCTGGGCCGATACTCCTATATGGAATGCCGTCTAGATGTAGACATTGCTGTGCTCGATGGTGCGAGACAACGCCTGGCTACGCCGAAAGACCGCTAACTGTTGAGTTGGCCGTGGCCGTTGGGTCGTAATCAATTGGGACGCATGATTGATTGAAATTGACGCACCTGATTATGGGACAAAATTATGTGGCACGGAATGGGACGTGTCATAACAATTTGCCCTTATAATCGGGACCCCTGTAATTGTTTGGGTTATAAGTTGAGATGTCCCGATTGATGAGTGCTTTTAATGCAATTATATGTGATATGAACTGTTCTGACGTGGAGGAAAGAACTAAAGCGAGGTAAGTCTTTTGTGATGTGTGGTTAGATTACCTATAGGCATATTTTCTTCCTACATCGGGGTTTAGGGAGTAGACTTGCTGAGACATTGTCTCACCCAGTTATGGGCTTATCCTTTTCAGGTCCTTAGATGGCAATCCTTTCGGTTCGTTTTGGACAACCACAGGGGGTTACTGAGTGGAGTATAAACGTCCTTGTCCCCGGGAGTTACTGGATCCATGAGCTTATTGTGACCACTATCTGGGTCGATGAGGGCCTACCTCAAAGGGTACCTCATTGATTCAGGGCGTGGTTTCACCATGGGCTCAATAGGTATAGGGAAGGTCCCCTTTAGGGTTTTGATATCCCCACCATTGCAGTCAACACCACTCCAGGCGATGGTGTAGCTGACCCTCCTGATGGGGTTATGAAGGACCTGAAGCCCTCGGAACCTGTGGAGGTGGAGTTCAAAGGATCGGCAAGTGTGTCTGACTAGTAGGTCATAAGACAGCTTCTTTTTGAAAGCCGATCTTTTTGTAGATAGACTAGTTTGTTTATGAAAATGTGGTTTTTGGTGAAATTGTCGTCCTGCTTTTCTATCCCATATTTGTGTTGTCTGGGAATTTGTTTATTCGCTTCCGTATGTGCAATAAAATGAATGGGTCAGTGACGCGTCCTAGGACGTCGCAATTTTATCGACCACAGAGGGATGTGCTCATGCTCGAGGTTCAAGGTGTGTCAATTCAACTATATGGGTCAATGTGGACGATCACATGCCATCAAGAGTGGATTAATGGATGGGTATAGATTGACTTAGCTTGAGTATATATCGATTATAGGTGATGCTGCATGGTCAATGTACCGTTTGGGAATGACTCTAATCCAATTCCAATCGATCGTGAATCCAAGGCAAGTCGATGATCTTACTAAATTACATGACAACCAAGAGTCATTTATGGACTAATCAAGCTCAAATAAAAGTCATGCGTAAAACCTTGAACAAGAATCAAACTTAGTTCGAGTCTAGCTATGCGAGCTTCGCCAACGCTGCCCAAATTCACGTAGGTCGCAGTAAGATTGTTTCCCATCAAAACTTAGCCACAAACCCTAGTTCAATTATCGGTATAGATTGTGGATGTTATCAAGACATTCCTATCCAATAGAAATGGTATTAATGAGTCCGCTAGTGCATTAATTGGAGAAATGTGCTAATTTAAGGATATAGACTTTAGTGGCCCTAAATATGAGACTAATTTCACTTCTTGAGGCTAAATTGAGTGAGACCAAAATCAAATGGCCCTTCTAGAAGGGTGTAGGCGCCACTTTGGAGAGAACAAGGAAGAAGAACAAGTTTAGTTCTTGAAGCCAAGAAACAATCATGAACTTAAGACCAAAATCAAATTTCCTCTCTAAGTTCTTTTTCTTTTCTCTTCTTTCCTCTCATTTCTCTCTCTCCCTCCTCACTTGGCCGACCCCTCATCCTCTTCTCTCTCTCTCTCTCTCTCTCTCTCTCTCTCTCTCCCCCTCCTCCCTCCCTTTCTCTCTTGCCGTTCACTTGCTTGCCAGCTATCTCTGCCACCACTGCCTCACGTTGTTCCGTCACCCACTGTCCTCATGCTGCCGTCATGCTATGAGCCTCGAGCCATTGCCGACTGACTCCCCCTTGTCTCAATTGTTAGTAAGTAGATTTCCTAAACTTCAGCTAGGCTTTTGCGTTCAGTAACTCAATTTAGGTCCAATTTTTGGTTGTTAGAGCTATCCTTGGTAGAGAAGCTCATGTGATTAATTTGTATGGTTTGTTCATGATGTGTTTGGGCTATAAGGTTTGGAAATGGGTGAGAAATGATTATGTGATTGTTGCAGTAGTCCGAAACACTGTTGTTAGTAAGGATGGACCGTTATGCATATGTTATTGCTTGGCCTAAAGAAAATGCCATGTTGATTGAATGTGGTCCATTGATTATCAATATCTAAGTTTAGTTCCTATGTTTGGGTTGGATATGTGACTTATAAGATGTAGATTAGTATTATTTTCAAGACTTATTATAGTTCTCTAGATGTAATTTTGTGATTGTCGCATGTGGTCTTACTATGGTTGTTAACTATGCTTAGACATTATGTGTTATGACTATTATTGGATGTATCCTCAATATGTGACGCTATTATGTTTGATGACAAAGGATTGTTATTGATTTGTGGATGTGGTCTTCGCGTATAGATGCCCATAAGTTTAAGGTCGATGCTTGAAACCACACCGAGTCTCCGAAGTTAGAATGCCATTGGTTCTTGGACGGCTGTGGAAGTATGCCAGGCTAGGTCACTCTCTTGGTCTGGCTATATTGAGGCGAGTTGTTCAATTCAGGTTTGACTTAAGGTGGTGCTCGATCGTAACAAGTCAAGCCACAATCCTCGTTTCGTGCTCAGCATGTTTTATCGATGCATTTCTGATATGTCATGAGTTACACATTGCTTGGCAAACCCTTAGGCCACTCATGATATGGACTAAAGTGGAAGATAAAGTTGGTTGTGTGCTTAAATCGTATGGTCACATGAGGGATTCCATCACCAAAGTTTTTGGGGGACGATGCCGCCACTAAGAGATGTCGAAGGGCGATGCCCAAAGGTTTTCGTATGCCGTTCACGGTGATGGCTACCCAACAATGCTCGAAAGGATGCCCGAAAGTGTTCGGGTGCTGTGCTTGATAAAGCAAAACGATGTCCCAGAGGTTTCCGGAACAATTGGAGGGTTCCGGTTATGTGTGTTAATTAATTGGATTTGAGATAGCATAATATTATGAGATATTATATTATTCTCGAGGCAACAATGCATGCGAAGCATTTGTGAATGACGGGCACACTTGTGAAGTGATTTTATGACATGTACATATGTCGTATGCCATTGTTTATGATGCATGAGACACATGAATAATTTAATGGTCTTTTTTATAATGTGATAAGGCTCGTGCATGAGATAATTGTCATGAATTGGGACGTGAGAGGCATGTGGACATTTTAGAGGACATTATTTGAGGAGTGATAGCCTTGGTAACATCTTTGAGGTCATTAGATGACACGTGTGAATTTTATATGCTATTAATTGTGAATTTTATATGCTATTAATTGTGACTTTTGAAGCACGTGTACGTTTTTAATGACATTAATTTGACACGTGTAAAATTGTTATGATTATATGACGTTCCATAGATTGTTGATAAGAGAGTAGCCTAGGTGGCTGAGGATTCCCATTCATGTATATAGTTAAAGCAAAAAGAAGGCTTTGTTATTGAACTCCCATTGACATATTAGGGTTTCATGAGGTTCCGATGCAAGGCATCTGTCTATATGAGGTTTAGATTATTTACTTATTGAGATTTCAACTCATTCGTTATTGTTTAACCTCTTTCAAGCCAATAGGTATGGATCCACTACCTACTCGCTTTATGACTTGGGTTTCTCATGAGTATTGAGGTCATGGTGATGAACATGTTTACGGAGGATACCATTTTTCGAAGGATCACTACAACTATCTAGGTAGAGGAGGCCTGGTTCATGTGGTTCAGAGGGAATCTCTTCAAAGGGAATCTCTTTAACCTCTTTCAAGCCAATAGGTATGGATCCACTGCCTACTCGCTTCATGACTTGGGTTTCTCATGAGTACTGAGGTCATGGTGATGGACATGTTTAGGGAGGATACCATTTTTCGGAGGATCACTACAACTATCTGGGTAGAGGAGGGCCTGGTTCATGTGGTTCAGAGGGAATCTCTTTAGAGCCCTCCATGGTTTCGTGGTCCGCTTGGACCGAACAAGGACAATGGCTCACCAGACATTCCAGTAGGTAATGCTTAGCTAGTTGGTCCTCGTAGAGGAGCCACTTTTGGTTAGTACATTGCTAGAGGAGATAGGCTTACCCTAAAGCTTGTGAATTCCTTTACCTCTCCTCCTTATATCTTTTTTGTGTAGGGAAGAAAATCGAAATGACCCCAAAGAAGTGGATTTGTAAATATAATGTTCAGATATATTAATGAAGCATATATAAGATGTACAGTATATGTGTGTTTTCCTTAGGACTGATCGGTTCCTAGTCCGATGCAATTTCAAGGTGTAACTGAGAACCGGACCGGGTGGACTAGTTCCTAAATTTTAGGAGACTAATCGGTTGGTCTAGCTCCTAATTCCAATACCAGGAACCAAACTAACCGGTCTTGGAATTAGGAGCTAGACTTGTCACGCCCCGGAGGTCCGAGCGCGCGCACATCCCTTAGTGGTCGATAAATATGCGACATCCCAAGACACGTCACCAACCCATTCATTTTATTGCACATGTGGAAGCGAATAAACAAATCCCTGGACAACAAACATCATGAGATAGAAAAGCAGGACAACAAATTCACAACCAAAACACACTTTTATACACAACTAAGTTTATATACACAACTAGTCTATTGACACCTAAATTTTGGCGACACAATCATTTATTCATATAAAATTAGGGATTAATTTTTAAGCCCTAAAAAAAGAAAAAAAAAATTGCATAACATATAATTTTAGGAGCATTTTTTTTCATTTTTTTCATTTTTATTTATTTTATTTTATTTTATTCGCAATTGCATTAGATTAGACTGATGGTGGATCAACTCAGATAAATGACTTTGAGCTTTATTTAAGTTAGCCCGCAATATGACCAAGTTCGACACAAATTTGGGAAAAATCTTAACGGGGCATTAAAGGTCATTGAGGAGGAATGAATATCTTTATAAACAGGAGGTAATCTCGGTCAAGTAGATGCAAAAAAGTGTGATATTTCCGCTCCATTATTTCTACACAATAATCTGCCAAAGAAGGACAGTTGATCAAATAAAATATATAGATTGCAAGAAGAGGATTGGTCAACAAGGGTTATATATTGAGTCATATATTTCTTGTTTTAAAACAAGAAAGAGTGCACCATCAAAGAAATCTCACGCATCCATAGGCTTGAGCAAAAAGGGAATGAATTCGTTGCACCAACTTAAGGACAAAGGAAGAAATATTATTGGATATACTCATGGCTCTATTCACAGCAAGAAAGGGAAGAAATTGACAAACTTGTGAGCTGATATTCAGTTTGAAGAAATAAAATCGAAAGAGAATATTCAGCACATGTTCAACCAACTTGGAGCTGCCATATTATAAATAGAGTAGTAAACCTTGAGAGACCGGGGGGCGGGGAGAAGGCAATTCAGAATCCCATAGCACTATAGAGGGGCCACACGATATTATTGAATACCCGGCCACCACATAAGTCATGAGTGAGAGCATGAGGAGAGGAGAGAATATGGAGTGGTCTTGGTTGGAATGCCCTGAACAGAGAGGAGAAGAACACACTTGAGAAGAGGAAAAAGGAAGTAATCTCCCCCCGGCTGCCGCGGCCTCACACCACCCCTCGCTTTCTCGCCGGCTTGCCTGAAGAACAATCATGGAGATTCTAGCGGCACTGGCAAGGCCCCGTCCGATGCTCCCCCATGACGTAACGACAGCCCTCATCGCAGCTTAGCAGTCCCCGGCATCCACCTAGCAAGCTCAAACCTTTTCCCATATTCCTGGGCAATCTGGTTTCGCCGGTTGTTCTGCTCCCTGTCCAAAACTGCAGCCGTGTCCACCAAGCTCCAGTCGTCATCTATCTGAATCCCTGTTGCTCGTGGTCATCATCCAGCATCTTCATCTATCCAATTTTCGGTGGCTACCTCCAACGAACAGATGGCATTCTCATCTCATGCATAATGTTAGAGCAAATTGGGGCACCAAGGCATCTGGCACCCCCACACGGAGATTCTAGGCTATGATCTCTCGAAAGGACTTACAAGAGGAGAAAGGCAAATAAAAGGGGAAGGGGCAGAATTTGTCTTTTATTGAGGGTGAGATTTGGAGAACCAACCGTGTGTTCTCAAGGGAGTGTCGCGACCAAATTTTCGGGTGCACCACCTAGGATTTGGCTAATAGACTACTAAGTCTAACTTAGCTCGGGCTCTCCCAAGCCTATACCAAATCGCGACTTAGGTTCAAATATTTAGCATGCAAAAGGGAGTCGCCTCTAATCAGGTTATGGTAGATCAATTAGACACCTAAGTAAAATAATGGGAAAATTATTTTACTCCTACGAACCAGAGACTTTGGGTACAGGGACTTGATTACATTAGACTTTCCTAATGCCCTTTCGCTACCTTTCTCTTTTTATTTTCAAAAAACTATTTTGCCGGCAGCTTGAATTAATTTTAATTCACTTCCGAACATGTGAGGTGATCATGCAGATGCGCAAACCACCAATTTAACACACTCAGACAAAGTAGTGAATAAATTTCAAGACTTACCTCATAGCAACAAAAGCATCTATAATGTTAGATCAGAATCCACATCAACAGTCCTAGATATGATTTCTATTTAACACGCAATCACTCAATTTTTGTTTTCACTTTTTAATGAGAGTATAATCCATATGCAATGCAATGCTTCTAATCGACATGAAATAACGTGGTAACATGACCTTAACTACATGATAGGAGTAAACTAATTTTTTTTGTTTTCTTCATGAAATTCGAAATTAAAGAAATGCAATAATTAAATGTGCAATTTAAATTAACCAAATGACCTAATTCTAATGACGGGTAATTTCTAATTAAATGGACCTAGCAAAACTCACTAAATGACGTGCATTTCGTGAATCTAATCCTACATGAGATGCGCATGATTTTTTTGTATTTTTTTTATGAAAATTCGTAATTAAAGTCACTAAAAATAAAAATCTAATTAAAGTGAGATATTATCTATTTTAAGTTAGGAATAGACTAATCTGAATCCTATTTTAACTTAGAAAATTATCTCATCATGCAATTTAATTCAAAATATTATCTAACCTAGATATCATCTAAACATGCATTTTAAAGAAAATCTAACTAACCTATCATGCAATCAATTCTAATCTACATGGAATGCAAATGCAATTTTTTTTATATTTTTGGAATAAACAAAACCATTAAAAGATAAACACCAAATCATCCATGGTCATCAAAGATGTTATCCATCATTCGAATTTAGATCCAAACTTGATTATTTCGCTAATAAAATCGATAAATTGATCTTAAGTCTTAAAGATCAAAATATCAATTTTACTCCCGCATGATTAATTATTCCATCTAAAGCCTTATAGATGGAATAAAAATTTGTGTGCGGTTGCGAATTGAGGCAGTGCATCAAGAATTTCAACCATGCATCGAGAAACATTTCAAATAAGGTAACGGAATTTTCGAAAATCAAAATAAATAAGATTTTCACCTAATTCGAATATTGGTTTTCGAATTCCGATCCTCTAATGGCTACTCACGATGCAATGTGGCGATGCTCGGTTGTTCGAAAGTCACTCGATGGGCCTCGCGAGGCCTCTTAGAATCCATTGGACGATCTGACTAAGTCCGTTAACGATGCTCGGCGTTGCGGTCTCAAGAAAAGAAAGAACACGCTGGAACTTCGGGTGACTTCGCGGTGAGGGTGGTACTAGTAACGTCGGGTTTTCTCGAGCTCCAAGAAAACTTTGAAGCCTCGTATTGAACATGATTGTGAGTGGACACTCTGTGACAGAGTGGTCTCCTTTCTCCCAATTGACCGAGTGTGCCCTTTGTCTCGAATTTTGCACTATTTTCAATGGCTTTTCAACCAAAGTGCCAAGTCTTCTCCTTTTATATAATGCCTTTGATTTGGTGCTTCGCCATGGATTGTCGAGGTGCCCGTGGGTGGCCGGCGAGACTAAGAAAAAACCCTGTGATCACAGTGATGTAATCATGGAGCACGGTGGGGCTGAGCAACAGTTATCGGAGGCTGGTGGATACACTTGGAGTCGCGGAGAATAGGCTGGTGGTATGCTAGATCACCACCAGGCGTGGTGGCATAGGCTGGAGAAGCTTGCTCAAGGAGGGTGCCATGAGGAACCGGCAAACACGGTGGCAACGATGGAGCCAAGAAACGTGTGAGGGCAATAGCCCCGCAGAAGCAATGATGTGGTCGAAGGGCTGAGCAGGTCACCGAGCACAACAGCGAGTGTAGAAGGTGTCAACGATGCATGGTGTACTCGAGGCAATGGCTTGATAAAACCACAGGATAATTGTGTTGGAGAAAACTTCCTTATTGTTTTGAAGTTGACAAAATGTTTCCATCAGTCTAGTCTGAAGACTTGCAGACTCAACTGTCAAAGTCTGAAGACCTCCAGACTCAAGATTTAAAGTCTATTCTCACTGACAGACTTTGGACCGACGAAGAGAAGACTTATTAAGATGTAAGTGTATCTTTAAGGATTTGGTAAGTATGATTGAAGAAGATCTCACGGCTGGAGATAGCATCTGGTGATTAATTATTCTTATTAAAATCAATTCGGATAATTAGATATGTTGATTGGCGAAGTATACTTGGAAGGTTCTACTTATGGAAACCTAGATCCTAATTGTATGGGCGAGCAGGATTGGTGGGCTATCATCACATTCCTTAAATAAATTGAGATCTCCCTAATTGATTCTGTCCAACGAGTAGATTGGAAGAACTCCTTTGGAAAGTGCCAACGGTTATAAAGGCATGGAGGAGTATTTAAGGAAAACGCTCAAGTTATTCGAGTGTGTGCGTGAAAGAAAAATTCCAAAGTCTAAAGCTCTTAGTTCTTTGCTATTTCTATCATTGAGCTTAAGTTCTACTCAAAAGAGAGATCAAATACTTGTGAGACCTTGAGGAAGTGTAGTAGAGTTTCTACACTATGGAATTAAGGACGTGAGACTGTAAAATCTCGTTTGGATCATAGTGGAATCCAGCCAATAGGCTGTCAGTGCGGGAGAGTGGATGTAGGCTTGGTCTAAGCCGAACCACTATAAACCTTGTGTTTCAATTCTCTTTCCCTGAACTCTTTACTTTAATTAATTGTTTATAGTCTTTTGCATCTTCAATCTATTATCCTCAAAAGGCGAGTTAATTTAGTTAATTTTTTTAAGTCTTGCAACAATTTCTTTTAACACCTATTCACCCCCCTCTAGGTGTTCTTACTAGCCCTTTCCAATTAGTATCAGAACTTGTGTACTCATTTTATTGAAGTATTTTTACTTCTGAGTTAAAGATCTATGGCTAGTATGTTGGCTCTAGGTTTGGTTGAAGGCTAGAGCAATACCAGACCTCCTTACTTTGATGGAAAGGAATACAGTGTATGGAAAAACAAGATGAAGGCATTCATAGGATCAAAAGATCCTCTGGAATGGGATGTAGTAGAAAAATGAATCATTCCTAAAGCTGCATCAGTTTCAAAAAGAGGAAAATAAGTTGCAGACGCTAGCAAGATGGCACAAGAAGAAATAACCAAGAGACAAGCTCTTGATGTTAAAGCAATATACTCTTTATATTGTGCTTTATCTCCTACTGAGTATAACAGAATTTCTTCTTGTGAAATAGCCAAAGAAGTCTGGGATAGGCTGCACATTACCTATGAAGGAACTGATCAAGTGAAAAAAACAAAGATCAATATTTTACTCGGACAGTATGAAGCCTTCAGATGAAGCCAGGAGAATCTATCACTGACATGTTTAGTCGTTTTACAAAAATTGTAAATGGCCTAGAATATCAGGGACAGCCAATCTCAGGGCCAATGAAGGTTAACAAATTGCTGCGTAGACTCTCCAAAGGCTGGAATCACGTGAAAACTTCAATAAGGGAAACTCAAAGGATCTTGCCACTTTCTGTAGACGAACTAGTTGGCACACTTCAGTCATATGAAGTGGAGCAAATCAATGAGAAAGGAGATCCCAAAGGTAAAAAGTCAATTGCTTTAAAATCTTACGAGGATTTTGATGTTACAGATTCTGAAGACGAAATGGATGATGAAGAACTAGCGCTCATGATAAGGAAATTCAGAAAGATGAATAGAAAAGACAAAAGATTCAACTAGAAAAAGCAAAAACTCAAAAGTTTCAAAACAAATCAACGAGGATGATGAAACCAACAAAGAGGTGATCTGTTTTGAACGCAAGAAAAAGGGACACATCAGACCCAACTGTCCTTTGTTGAAGAAAAAGAAGGGAAAAACTAAGAAATACAGAAAGGCTCTCAAAGCAAAGACATGGAATGATACTGAATGCAAAGAAAGTGATGAGATTATGCCAATATATGTCTAATGGCAAAATCAAAATCAAACTCAGACTCTGAGACAGATTCAGACTCAGACTCAAACAGCGAGATCGAGGTAAGCAATTTAAAAATTCCCACTAAAGTCTCGAAATACATTGATGAATTTTGTCTCAGTCTCAAAACCTCTCTTAAAAGAATTTCCGAGCTAAAAGGGAGAATTCAACACTTAAGCAACAGGAAATTTTTTGGAAAGAAAAGTTTGAAAATCTAGACAAAAGTTTTGTTGTTTTAAAAGAAAATGCAGACCTTCTTTCAAAAGAAAATACATTTTTGAAAAAACACATTTCAAATATCTCAAAAAGGTTTTCAATAGGATCTGAGAAGTTGGAAAAGATTTTTTCAGTTCAAATACCTCATTTCAACAAATCAGGTTTGGGAATGACTTTAGAAACTATTCCTCTAATTGATTTTCCAAAAGTAGAGAAAAGAATCAAACAAAGACACACAAAAACTTTTTACAGAAATCATCTTCAAAAAGTCTTTGTAAAACCTGTTGGCCGAAGTGCTCTCAAATATTCAAAGTGCAATAGCTTAGAACACTTTAAGAAAGAATGCCATATGGTTTGGAGACCTGTTAAGAAGGATTGGGGAGAGACTGTATTTAAAACTAAAGTCACTGAACCCAAGAAAATTTTGGTACCAAAGAAAGCTTGAGTTCTTTTTGTAAATGCAGGTCACTATCAAGAAAAAGATTAAATGGTATTTAGACAGTGACTGTTCGAGACACATGACTGGAGATTCAAGTTGTTTTATAAAACTTGTGCAAATAAATTATGGAAAAATATCTTTTGGTGGAAACAACAAAGGAAGAATTGTTGGGTGTGGAACTGTAAAAATTGGAAGTCTCACAATCAACAATGTCTCCTTGGTAGACAGTCTAAATTACAATCTACTCAGCATTAGCCAACTATGCGACACTGGATTCAAAATCAATTTCCTAGAAGGAATATATTCGAGAACTCGTAAAGATTTTTCACGATCTTTTACTGGATGGAGACATGGGAATATTTATCTTCTAGATATCAAACCAGAATGGTTTCAATGTCTAATATCAATTCAAGATGAAGCAAATCTTTGGCATCGAAAGCTTGGCCATGTTAACATGAAGCAAATTGCCAAGATCTCATCCAAGAAGCTTGTTCGTGGACTGCCCAACCTAAAGTATCAAAAATCTTACTTATGCACACCGTGTGTGTTGGGAAAAGAGGTTAGAAGTTCTTTTAAACCAATAAATCAAGTTTCTACTAATCGTGTTTTGCAGCTTCTACATATGGATCTCTTTGGACCAACCAGAACTCAAAGCGTTGGTGGAAAGAGATACTGTCTAGTAATCATGGATGATTATTCTCGGTTTACTTGGGTTTACTTTCTAGCAAGCAAGTCTGAAACATTTTCTCACTTTTCAAAGTTTGCCAAGAAAGTTCAAAATGAGAAAGGATATGCTATTACAAGCATACGGACAAACCATGGAGGTGAGTTTGAAAATCAAGACTTTGTCAAATTCTGTGATGAATCTGGTTTTCAGCATGTTTTCTCTTCTCCATACACTCTAGAACAGAATGGACTTGTGGAAAGAAAGAATAGATCTTTACAGGAAATGGCTAGAACTCTTTTAATTGAAAGTAATATTTCTTCTTATTTCTAGGCTGAAGCAGTATCTACGGCTTGTTATGTTATTAACAGAGTATTTTTAAGGCCTATTCTGGAGAAAACTCCATATGAGTTATTCAAAGGAAAGAAGTCAATTGTTTCTTATTTTCATGTGTTTGGTTGCAAATGTTTTATTTTGAAAAATGCAAATGATCGAACTGGTAAGTTTGAAGAAAAGTCAGACGAAGGAATTTTCCTTGGATATTCAACCACAAGCGAAACTTACAGAGTATTCAACAAGAAGACTCAGTTTGTGGAAGAATCTATGAACATCAAATTCCAAGACTCTATGGAGAATCAACTAAATCAGACTCAACCTAAAGAATCTGAATCTGCTCCAAACTTTACAAAGTCTACCTCCCCTGAACTGGCATAGACTTCTGAAGAACAACAACGAATGAAAGTTGAAGAATCAACTGAAGTAGAAGATCAGCAAACTGTCAGACCAATCAGCAGCTGTAAGTACAAGTCTAGTCATCCCAAAGAACTTATCATCGGCAACATTGATGAAGGAATTTGCACTAGATCCAAAAAGCAAGAAGAATCTAGCGCCGTGGCACTTATTTCTAAAATAGAACCCAAAAGCATTGAAGAAACTTTAGCTGACGAAAGCTGGATTGAAGCAATGCAAGAAGAACTCAAACAGTTCAGCATCAACAATGTTTGGGAATTAACCTCGAAACCAAAAGGTAAATCCATTATTGGAGCTAAATGGGTTTTCGGGAACAAGATGGACGAAAAAGGCAAAGTGGTCAACAACAAAGCAAGACTCGTGGCCAAAGGTTATATGCAAGAAGAAGAGATGGACTATGATGAGACCTATGCACCAGTAGCAAAGTTAGAAGCAATTAGATTATTACTTGCTTTTGCCTGTTATAAAAATTTCAGGCTATTCCAAATGAACGTCAAAAGTGCATTCCTAAATGGATTTACCCAATAAGAAGTCTATGTGGAACAAACCCCCCGGATTTGAAGACCCAAAGAGACCAGACTCAATCTTCAGACTGAAAAATGCCTTATATGGATTAAAGCAAGCACCTCGAGCTTGGTATGACAGGTTAAGTAAGTTTTTAATTCAAAATGGTTTTGTTAAATGTAAAGTGGATACTACCTTATTTATTAAAAGAGAAGGTAAAAACTTTCTATTTGTTCAAATCTATGTTGATGATATTATATTTGGATCACCTAACAAAAACCTGTGCAATAAGTTTTCTAAGTCTATGCAGGATGAATTTGAAATGAGCATGATGGGTGAACTATCCTTCTTTCTCGGATTACAAGTAAAACAATTGAAGGAAGGAATTTTCATTCACCAAGAAAAATATGCAAAAGATCTCGTTAAAAAGTTCGGATTGGATAATTGCAAAAAGACGAGATACCAATGTCAAGTTCTTCAAAGTGGACAAAGATGAAGGAGGAAAAAAAGTTGACCAGAAGCTCTACAGGAGTATTATTGGTTCACTTCTTTATCTTACTGCTTCTAGACCTAACATTTTGTTTAGTATTTGCATTTGTGCTAGATTTAAATCTGATCCCAAAGAATCTCATCCAAATGCTGCAAAACGCATCATCAAATACGTTGTAACTACCTCAAAGTTAGGTCTGTGGTATCCCAAAGAGGGAGACTTTACTCTCCTTGGATATTCAGACACAGATCTAGCAAGTTGCAGAGTTGATAGAAAGAGTACTTCCAGTACTTACCAATTGCTGGGAAACAAGACAGTATCATGGTTCTCAAGAAAGCAAAGTACTGTAGCTTTTTCAACAGCAGAAGCAGAGTATGTAGCTCTTGGAAGTTGTTGTTCTCAAATCTTATGGATAAAGCAACAATTAAGGGACTTTGGAATCGAAGACTTATGCACTAAGATCAAATGTGACAACACTAGCGTCATCAATCTCACAAAAAATCCAATTCTTCATTTAAGGGCAAAGCATATAGAGATTTGACATCACCTTATTAGAGATCATGTCCAAAGTGGAGAAGTTATGATTCAGTTCATCAACTCAAAAAATCAACTAGCAGACATATTTAGAAAGTCGCTAGAGAAAAATCTATCTGAGTCTGTTTGCACCAGACTAAACATCACATCTATTATCGTTTAAAGTCTGAAGGTGTTCAGACTCAGAAGACCAAGAGTTACGGCTATAAGTTATTTCGGTACTAGTAATTTAATTTTAGATAAAAACTTGAAAAGGTACGTTTACTCTTTAATCACTAATTGATTGAAATTATCTTTTCGAGTTTCTTAATTTATAGTAGTTTTTTTCATTTTCAAAAAGGCAGCTATTAATTTTCGAAAAGGCATTTTTTTTATGATGATTTGTTTACCTCACTTCACTTGCTTTATATACTGTTGAAATTCATCTTCTTCGTTTTCACTCTCAAACCCTAAAATACTAAACTCCCACTTGCTCTCACTTTCACTCTTGTTTAATCCAAAAAGTTTTCACCTTTTCGAGCAAGTTTGTGAATTTCTCCCATGAAGCGACAATGTCTTCGAAAAAGTCTTCGAGAATCGCAAGCGGTGGACCACGACACATGCCTGAGGGTCCTACACATTTCGATTTGATCGAGGAAGAAGATTCTTCTCCAAAACAGCGACCAAGTCAGCAACAACCTTCTCAGTAGCATCAGTCTCCTCCATCGACTCAATTAGAAGAAGAAATTTTGGAAGAAGTTGAACCTATAAGAACGCTAACTCTTAAGGTTGCTTTCAAGCTTTATTCTAGTTTGAAAGAGGAGGAACTGCTATGTCTTTGATCGATGAATATCTAAGAGAGAGTGGCTACAAAAATGAAACTCTATTTTTGCGTGACATAGAGAAGATGGGTATTGCCCAAAAAGGTTCGGCTGAAAAAGCCTTTGCTAACTTTCCTAGTGACCCGCACTTTGGCACGTTTAATGAACTATAAGGACAGGACGATGATGAACGGATGTTCACACATTTCCAGCCTAGAACGGGAGTGGTTGCAAATGTTGTTGGTGATGGATCGAGTCTATTCAGATCGAAAAACCACAAGAGGGTTTATTTGAATCTAATGAAGATAAGGGTTATGAACCCTAGGAGCGTTGATTTTGATTTTCTCGATTCTGTGCAAGTAAATCTAAGGGAAAAGTTTGCACTTCTTCAATTGGAGCGCTTTTATTCTGAATCTACTACTGCTTATCCAGAACTCACAACCTACTTTTATTCGAATTTATCCTTCTTGAATGCAAACAGCTTCTCTTTCACAGTCAGGGATAAGGAGTTTTTGGTGGATATGGACACTTTGGCTAACATGATTGGGGTGGAAAGAGCGAGTTTCCGACCAATCAGTATATCCGTTGCTCACGCTACTTTGTCATTGGTGAAAGACAGGGTTGCTGAAGGCAAGATCTCCTACTCTAGAATGAATGTCTCCAACATCTTGTTGTATAAAATCGTGATCAACTGCATCTGTCCAAAATCAACATCCAAGACTAATGTGTCTCGGTCTGAAGTGAAGATGATGTATGCCATCAATGCTAGATTCAAATTCTCTCTACCTCACACCATCCCGTTTCACATGTACAGGACAGTGGTGAAAGATAAGGGACAACTCCCTTATTTTGCTCTTATCATGCGCCTTTTTAGGCATTTCAAAATTCACATTCCTGCACCTCTGTGTTTGACAAGCATTACTTCAATGGTGATTGGATTTAAAATGGTCACCAAGATGCGTCTGAAAGAGCTTAACAAGGTGTTAGAGCGCTTGAAGGAAAAGTCTCCAATTAAGGCGAAACCAAACTCTGTAGTGGCCAAAAGGAAAGGCAAGGAACCCATGGATGCTTCTATAAAGAAGAAGAGAACTCTCATCTTGTAGGATAAAGAATAAGAGGATGAGATGACTCTTTCAGCCTTAAGGAACTTGAAGAGTTTCGTTAGCTTTCGCGAGACCAGAGAAGAGACTGAGAGAGGAGATGAAGAAAGAAAAGAAGAAGAAGAAGAAGAAGAAGCAGAGGAAAGACGAGGGAGAAGAAGAGGAAGAGGAAGAAAAAGGAGAAGGAGAAGAGGAAGAGGAAGGAAGAAGAGGAAGGATAGGAAGAAGAGGCTCTAGATGACTCTCTTGAGCCTACTTTGGCTGTATCCTTGTCAAGCAACTCTGAAAGACAAGGAGTGGAACTACTAGAGAGAAAGCAAAAGAAAAACATCACTCTCTTGCTGAAGCAAAACAGGAAGAAGAATCCATTTCTCCTCCTAAAGGCACACAAACAGGGTGAGGTGCAGAAAACGAGGTATTTCTTCGCCTATTCTCACTAGTGATGTTAGTCGATTTGCAGTAGATTCAAAAGATGTGTATTTCTCTCACCATCCAGAACCAGAATTTGAGGCATTTACTCCAAGTCATAGTAGACAAACTGCTGAAGATCCCTCCACTCTCAAAACTCCAAGAACAGATTCAGCTGGACCTAGTGCTGCTCTAACTCATTCGGCGGACTTTTCATGCATAATGGATGTTTTGCTGGATTTAAAGAAGGGTCAGTATGGTTTGAACTATGAGATAAAATATCTCAAAAAGGCTTTCTTAGCTACTTCAATTTCTTTGCAAAAACAGTTGCTTACCCTGAAGACTCAAGTGCAAGATCATGTGAAGGGTGCAGATTTACAACCGTTGAATGAGACTATTGAAAAGCTTGAGAGGACAGTGAATTCTATGGGAGAATTCCAGCTTGTTCACCTGCCCCAAATAGCATTGATTCTCTCTATTTTCAAACTACTATTTTTATTTGTTCTCCACTTTTTGCTGTTGACAAAAAGGGGGAGAAGTTTGATGCAGATTTGACTTATCTTTTATATCTTTTATTTGACTTTGGTTTGTTTTATTTTGGACTTATCTTTTGTTTGGTTGTGGACTGGACTTTTTGACTTTGGACTGTTTGATTTGATCCTTTGATGCCTACAGTAACTCAGGCAATGATAATGATTATGGAAGGATAGTTATTTTGCAGGACTAATATGTTTTCTGTGGTTGCAGAATCAATGCTATCCATGTCCTAATCTACTTATCCTTTATGAGATATTTTATTTTGCTTAAGTGCTGTTTTGTAGGACAAAAGTTTTCAAATCTGTTGCAGGAAAGTTTTATCACCATCAAAAAGGGTAAGATTATTGGAGAAAACTTCCTTATTGTTTTGAAACTGACAAAACGTTTCCATCAGTCTAGTTTGAAGACTTGCAGACTCAACTGTCAAAGTCTGAAGACCTCCAGACTCAAGATTTAAAGTCTACTCTCACTGACAGACGTTGGATCGACGAAGAGAAGATTTATTCAGATGCAAGTGTATCTTTAAGGATTTGGTACATATGATTGAAGAAGATCTCACGGCTAGAGATAGCATCTTGTGATCAATTATTCTTATTGAAATCAATTCAGATAATTAGATTTGTTGATTGGTGAAGTATATTTGGAAGGTTCTACTTATGGAAACCTAGATCCTAATTGTATGGGTGAGCAGGATTGGTGGGCTATCATCACATTCCTTAAATAACTCGAGATCTCCCTAACTGATTCTGTCCAACGGGTAGATTGAAAGAACTTTTTTGGAAAGTGCCGGCGGTTATAAAGGCATGGAGGAGTATTTAAGGAAGACGCTCAAGTTATTCGAGTGTGTGCGTGAAAGAAAAATTCCAAAGTCTGAAGCTCCTAATTCTTTGCTATTTCTATCGTTGAGCTTAAGTTGTACTCAAAAGAGAGATCAAATACTTGTGAGACCTTAAGGAAGTGTAGTAGAGTTTTTACACTGTGGAATTAAGGACGTGAGATTGTAAAATCTCTTTTCAATCATAGTGGAATCCAGCCAATAGGCTGTCAGTGCGGGAGAGTGGACGTAGGCTTGGTCTAAGCCGAACCACTATAAACCTTGTGTTTCAATTCTCTTTTCCTGAACTCTTTACTTTAATTAATTGTTCATAGTATTTTGCATCTTCAGTCTATTATCCTCAAATGACGAGTTAATTTAGTTAATCTGTTAAGTCCTGCAACAATTTCTTTTAACACCTATTCACCCCCTCTAGGTGTTCTTACTAGCCCTTTTCAAATTGTGTGTTCTCCCTTTGCTCCCACGATAGATGAAGACAGTTCTCTCTACGGGGCCATGTGTTCAATGTGTAGCCCCCAAATAAACAAAAATCGAACCCCTACCCAGTGATAAAAAGAGAACCTTTCTCTTTTTTATGTTGAATCTCTGACCTAGAAAACCAAGAGAAAAGCCCCCTTTTTCTTCATGAATCGTGGCCATGTGTTTCGATTGTGTGGCCTCCCAGAAAACCCTACACGAACAATCTATTTATAAGCCTCAAACTAGGGTTTTAATTTTTCCAAATTGATATCCATGAAGATTCTTTTTTCCAAATGCAATATTCACGTTTCACATCTGCCCTATCCAAAAAATTCATCATATCCCGAAAAATTTCGCGAAAAAATTTCGAATTCATATTTTCTCACGAGATAATTTCCGATCATTAAAAAAAAGGGGCTTGGGCCAATTTGTTCGCTTCACAGGCTTAGTCTAGCCTGTCAATTTACAGCTCATAATCACCAATTCGAACCCATCCGCCGCCAATCCAATAAATAAATGCAAAAACTGCAAAATAAATGCACATAAATCTATATGCTATGCAATTAATATTTTTTTAGGGAAAAAATTAACCCCCTAATTTTTAATGTGATAAATGACTAAACATGTCACCAAAATTTAGGTGTCAACAGGGAGTAATCACGTGGAATTAAAAAATAAAAGAAGAAGATCCCGACGGGTTTGTTGTCAAGCCATAGCTTTCCCTCACTGTCGATTGTCCGTGAAAGCTGGGAAGCGCCCTCACTGAAAGTGCACACCATGCAAGAAGATTCCCCATAGACGACCTCATAGTCCTCGTGGCGTTTGACCCATATATTGGAGACCATCTTGATTCAAATTATTGGGAGCACATGGTAAATAAGACAAAAGGAGAGAGGACTTTATTCGATGGTCAAAGCAAGGAGACTGTCGGTGGGATTTTGAAGAGAATTGATTTCCTTGCCGTGGCGTGACAAAATCATTAGCCACCATGAATTCCCACACGGCCGCGATGTCTTTTCTGAGTTAGCCACGATCGAGCCGAGTCCGTTTCAACGCCGGCCACCGTTCACGAATCCTTGGCGCTGATCCCATTTCAGAAGCAAATCATCAAAATAAGGTAATTTTCTTGAGCCAAATTTCATCTCAATATTTTACTGCTTCAATTGGATGACTAGATACTGATATTGATTTCATTGAGATTTTAGGCAATATCCATTAGGATTTGTTTCCTGATCTATAACCACACATCGATTTTTTATTCCATCTATAAGGCTGTAGATGGAATAACTAATCAGTTGGAATAAAATTGATATTTTGATATTTAAGGCTTAAGATCAATATATCGATTTTATCTACAAAATAATCAAGTTGATTAGATATTGTTTCCTAATTCGATCGGTGGATAATATCTTTTATGATTCTGAATGATTTGGTGCTTACCTTACTTTAACTGCTTTATTTATCCCAAAAATCCAAAAAATAACATTTGCATATTATGTAGATTAGAACTGATTTTCCTAGATAGAATTGCATGATAGAATAGTTAGATTCTTTTCTAATTATATTAAAATGCATATTTAGATGGTATCTAGGTTAGATAATATCTTGGAATTAAATTGCATGTTGAGATAAATTTCTAAGTTAAGATAGGATTCAGATTAGTCTATTTCCTAACTTAAAATAGATAATATCCCACTTTAGTTAGATTTTTATTGTTAGTAATTTTTAATTACGAATTTTTATAAAAAATACAAAAATATCATGCGCATGTCATATAGAACTAGGCACATGAAATGCATGTCATTTAGTGATTTGTTCACGAGGTTCATTTAATTAGAAATTGTCTGTCATTAGAATTAGGTCATTCAGTTAAATTGCATTGCACATAGATTAGATTTTATTAAACAAGATAAAATCCTTTAAAAAGATTGAGTGACTGCGTGTTAATTAAAAATCATATTTAGAACTGTTGATGTGAATTCCGATCTAACATTACAGATATTTTCGTTGCTATGAGGTAAGTCCTGTAATTTATTCATTACTTTCTTAGGTGTTAAATTGGTGGATTATGCACCCGCATGATCACCTCACATGTTAGGGAAGTGAATTAAAATTAATTCAAACCGCCTGCAAAACATGTTTTCAAAATAAAAGAGAAAGGTACCAAAAGGGCATTAGTGAAAGCTAGCGTAATCAAGTCCCCAAACTCACAAATCTCTAGTTCGTAGAAGTAAAGTGAATCTCTCCGGTTACTTTACTTGGATTTCTAATCGACCCACCAAAAAAATAAATTAGTAGCGACTCCTAGTTGAAAAATCATTTGCATGCTAAATATTTGAACCTAAATCGTGAGTTGGTATGGGCTTAGGAGAGCCCGAGCTAAGTTTAGGCTTAGTAATCCATTAGCCAAATCCTAAGTGGTTCACCCGAAAATTTGGCCGCGACATAGTCTATCTACCAAAAAGATCAGCCCTCAAAAGGAAACTGTCCTACAACCTCCTAATCGAACACGTTCACAACCCTTCGGACTCCACATACTCTGAAGGCACCGGGTCCACCACAGCACCATCAAGATGGTCAGCTGTACCCTCACCAAAAGTAGCGTCTACTACCGCAGTTGAGACCTCAAAACCCTGGAGGGGGCCCACTCTATATCCATTGAGCCCGCGGCAAAACCACACCTTAAATCGATGAGGTAGCCTCTTAGGTAGGCCCTCATCGACTCAAACAGTGGTCACTACGAGCTCGTAAACCCAGACCCCGTGGCCTCTAGGAACGGGGAAATCAGTAACCAGCTCGGTAACCCTCCGAGGCCGACCATAGCGAATTGGTGGGGCCACCATCTAAGGACTTGAAAAGAATTGAGCCCACGACGGGGTGTGACAATGTCTCGGCAAGTTCACCCCTTAAACTCCGACTAGGAAGGAAATACGCCTAGCCACGCAATCATAATAGAGGACTTACCTCACCTCAGTTCTCTCCTGCATGTCAGTACAATTCGTATCACAGACATAAGCATTAATCAAACTCAATCAATTGGAACACCACCACTTTCATTTCAATAAACACAGGGGTCCTGATTATAAGGCCAAGTCGTTAAGACACGACCTATACCGTGCCACACAATTTTGTCACATAATCAGGCGTGTCAATTCGACTCAACATGCGTTCCAATTTTTAATCACAGCCACATATGGGCACAGCCTACTCGACGTTCGGCAGTCTTCTGGTGTAACCAAGCATCGCCTCATTTTGTCGTCCACCCGACACATATCGAGGACGGCATTCCCGAAGAAGCTTCAGTCCGGCCTCTACCTCAATCCGACATCCATTGATAGGGCATCCCATATAGGGACACGTCCACCCGACTCATTTCGGGGACAGATTCTCTTAACCAACACACGATCATTCAATCTCGGCCAAGGACACCGTGCATTGCACTCAAATGCCTCGATTAAAATAGTGAACTTTGCATATTTTCTTCATATTAAAAATACACGGTAAAATAATTGTGTGTGGATACACGGTTAATTTGAACCAGAAAAACTGATATCTTTCCTTTTAAAATCTTACTATTTGATATATCTTTAAAACCATTTTCGGTGTTAAAACCCAACACCGGGATTTTCTAATTAAATACTGAAATTTCACAATTTTGGAATAAATAAGCAAAATTCCAATCTCCACTCAATTTGCACAAATTAAAACTCAATTGTAGAAACTAAGCACACCACCGCAATCATCACGAAATTCCGGTCACCGGCTATCCCGATATAATTTATGGAAAATATTAAATAATTAAATAAATAAAAAAATTAATTAAATAATACAATTTAAATACCAAAAATACCTACTTAGGCCGAAAATGCTAATCTAATCACCTAAACAAAGGCCTAGAAAATTTTCAAATCTAGATAAATAGCATAACGTCTTTAGCTCATAATCAATCTATTTTAACCACCTAACATGCAAAATTAAACAATTAAATCACTGATCCAATCTAACTAACCACCTAAACCTTAATTAGCCTAAACTAATTATCCACTAAGAGTCATTAACTCCCTAAGCAGAGTTTAGCAAGTAAACTCACCGGTTTTGCAATCCGATGAGTCCACCACATCGGCAATGCAAAGGTGAGCGACTCTCGAACCTGCGGCGACACTAACGGAGGTCCGAACGGGCCTAAAAACAGACCTTAAAGTCCTCGGCTGGGATGGGCTTCAGTCTCTAGTCACGGCTAAAGCAGGCTGCTGGCTGGGCTGGAACAACACGGGACGGGCGACGAAGACTGCAGCAAGGCCAAGCGATGCTCAACGGTGGTTCTAGCGGCCTGGTGACCTGCGACGGGCTAGACAGAGGCTCGGGAGATGGTGGTTGAGCGTGAGACGAGCGGGACGGCAGGGACGATTGCACGAGCTCGCGAGCGGCGCGACGATGTGCGACGGTGCTAGACGATGGCAAGGGCGGTTGATGGTGAAGGGGGAGGGTTGGCCAGTTGTTCTCTAGTTTTCTAAGCTCTCTAAACCCACAACAATAGATAAAATGGCTCAATGAAGAAGAATAAGACTACTAAAGAGAGAGGGGTCCCATTTGGCCACAAAGTCAAGCCAAATATCCATTTTGTGTTCATTACTTGCCCCCACCACTCTTGGCTGTCATCCTCAACCAAAATCCTTCACCCAAGCTTCCATTGCAAGCCATCTATGTAACGCCCCAAACCCCGAGCGCATGCCCATCCCTCTCTGGTCGATAATATTTTGCGACTTCCCAAGATGAGTCGCCGACCCTTTCTTTTTATTGCACATGCGGAAGCGAAAATAAATCCCTTGACAATAATCATCTCGGGATAGAAAAGCAAGACAACATATTCACAAAAAAAACACTCCTTTATATACACACTGAGTCATGTACAAGGTCTAGGACCAAAAGACTACAAAAACTAGCTTTCCAAAAAGAAGCGGTCATAATCGACCTACAATTCAAATCACCTCCTCTCAGCTCCAGGTCCTCCACTCGACAATCCTGAAAATTTAAGCCCACGACGGGGTGAGATATAAATCTCAGCGAGTTCGCACGCTAAACCCCGATTAGGAGGAAAATACGCCCAAAAACGTCCTAACCACACAATCACACAATCAAGAGATGGAGACTTACCTCGCCTCAGTTCCGTCCTGCACGTCAGCATAGTTCAAATCTCAAATGCATATAACCATTGAAACATCTCATCAACTCAATCACTCAAGCGTTTCAGTTGTTAACATCTGCCCCTTAAGGGTACCACTTAATCTCAAGTTTAGTGTCTACTGGCACAACCAGATATCGTCTCATCACCATTGAGCACGACCACGTCTATATCTTAATAGACAGCTTCTCCGAAGGGGCGTAGGTCCAAAATCTACTGCGACCCGAGTCACCTACTCTTTAGTTCGGTGTCCTTCTGGCGTAGCCAGGCGTTGTCTCACCACCATTGAGCACGGCTATGTCCATATCTTAATAGACGGCTTCCCCGAAGGGGTGTAGGTCCAGAATCTACTACGACCCGCGATCCAAAGAATGGATATCCCAAATAGAGCAATGTCTGACTTAATAGCCTGGGATGGGTTCTCTTAACCAACACGCGATCACTCAATTGCAGAAATTAACCACACCATTGCAATCAACACGAAATTCCGGTCACCAGCTATCCCGCCTAATTTCCGAAAAATATTTAATAATTAAATAATTACTGAAATTAATTAAATAAATCAATTTAAATTCTAAAATACTAACCTAGGCTAGAACCACTAAATTAAAAACCAATATGGACTGGAAAATTCCCAAACCCTTCTAGATAAATAGCACATCCTATCTAGGCCTTGATTAAATTATTCTAATCACCTAACATGCACAATTAACTAATTAAATCACTAATTTAATCTAACTAACCACTTAGTTCCTAATTAAATTAAACTAAACACCCCTTAGACGTCATTAGCCTACTAAGAAGGGTTTAGTGTATAAACTCACAGGTTAATTGTGGAAACCGGTTCACCGCAACGATGGCACGACAGTGGCCAAAATCCGAATTTTCGGCGCAGACGGCGGGCTGGACCAACCGCAAAGCCTTGCAAGCCCACAGCAAATTGCTGGGCTTGACTTTGGGCTTGAGCTTGGCTACGGGCTGGGCTGGCTTCGCGGGCCTCAGATGGGCAGAACTACTAAATTTGCTGGGCTTCAAAGCTGGGCTGAACTTCAAATGGGCTGAAGACTGCTGGACTGGGCCGGACTGAATTAACGGGTTGAAGCTGAAGTTCACTTAGGCTAAATTAAGGGCTTTGCTAGGCTGAGTCCGCTGATTCTGTGGGCCTGGCTTTTGATGGACTGGCCTTTGCGGGCTGCTGCAACTGAAGCCCACGACTAGGCCTGACTTCAATTGGGCTGAATAGAGGGGGATCGTGGCTATTGAAATGGAGCTGCACGTCGACGTTGGTGGAGACGCAGCTGGATCCGTGAGGTTGGCAAGAAACGTGGGTGCTGCAGTTGACCGATGAAGAGGAAGAAACGGACGTGAGCTGGCAGTGGATTCATGTGGAGTCTTGGGCAGCTGGCGTGAGGAATTCGGACAAAGCAGGAAAGAGGGTGTCATGCACGATGGCAACACAGGACATGGAGCTGCTGGAGTTGAAGCAATTCAGTGAAAATTCTTCGGTCAATCTTCAATGGACTCCTCTAGGCGTGCAAAGAATTGAAGATGGCCGCATGGACAGAGAGAGCTCGGTGGAGGCAAAAAGCTTCGGTCAAGAAAAAGCTTCGTGGAGGAGTGTGTTGACCGGCGGAGACAAATAATAGTGGAGAAGCAGGCATGGGCTGAGAAAAATAGTTGAAATTTGAGGCAGAAAGAAGCTGTGGGCGTTGACTCGGCGGCTTCGTGGCCACGTGTTGCTGGAGAAGGAGTTTTGGTGGAGTGGAAAAATGAAAGAAGTTGGCTGGTGTCTTCGATGAATGAAGATACAGAGGCAAATGAGAACAAAGACAAGCGGCAACGAAGATGGAGGTCAGCAGGAATGTGTTTAACAAGCTGAGAGAGAGACCAAAAAGTCCAAAATCTTAGCCAAACACTTCATTGTTTGGTCCCCCAAATAGCCCTCAAGCTTATCCCAATGTCTCCTAACATTTTCTTGCATTATCTTCACAAATAAACAAAATTTTGAAGCCCAAAATTGCTGCCCTTTTTCCAAATCCGAATTTCACATTTTGGTCTTAAATTTTATCACTCAATTTCCCAAATTGAGGTCGATTTTGATGGAGAAAAATCCCAAACAATTTTCGTGAGTCCCCAACATTCAAATTTCATTAATTCCAAATTTTCTTTAATTTGGTAAGTACGAATTCCCCGCTAATTTTCCACAATAATGCGTTGATTTTCAAAAAAGGAATCTCGAAAATTTTTCGGACGATGAGTCGACATTCTAAAAATAGATTGTGACGTGAAAAACTTTCAATTTTGAAATCGGGTTCAAAGTCGCGGTTAATTTCAATCGATGCGATTTTAGTGTGACCTAGTCTAGGGTAACTTTTAGGAATTTTTGGTGCAATTGACCGTGATCGATTTATCTCGAGTCACAAGATACATCTTCGACTCATTGGCGACTCTTGGTTGTCGTGAAAATCTCGATGTTTTAAATACGGACACGTGGTACCCAAATGACAGAAAATCAATTTAGTGCCAATTGATGAGAATTTTGCAATCAGGTGGAATCGCCCACATTTTGATCACTTATCTCAGTCGAATCGACCTATCTCTGATCTCTGATTGATTTTTAATTGTGCCGTAATGACCAATGCAAATTAGCATGGTCGAGCGATCGATTCCTGGTCGAATTCTCAAGTCTTTTGCGTTAAAATCCCTTAATGACTTTCCTAGATAGTCTAGTTATCTTATGAGTGATCGGCTCAGAGAATAGCACTATAAACGCGTCAATGAAATGCCCGATTTATTCAATTGAAATCAGATTTGAAAAATCAGGATGTCATAATCTAAGGGTCCAAATGTTGCACACCCCAAGAACCTACGAATTTGGACCATTGGCCATCCAATTTTGATTCAATTCCCCTCCAATTGAGCACAATTCGGTCCCCATAAATCCAGCCAAGATGCCATCATCTCTCTTATGACTTTTCTTCGTCAATTGAACCAACTTGACGGCCAAAATTGCGATAAAAAACGGTCCTCAAATTTTTCTGGTCCAAAATAGCCTTACTTTGAATTTTCGCTACAATCTCAGGTTTGCAGAAAAATCTTTGGAGGATCGATCAACGTTCCTAAATGAATCGTGACATGACATAACCGTCGGTTACGAAATCGGGTTCAAATTCACGATTAATTTCAACCGAGTGCGATTTTAGCGTGGCTACAGCCTCTTACTTAGGTAGCTTTTAGGAGTTTTTGGTGCAATTGACCCATGATCGATTTTTTTCGAGTCACATTGTGCATCTTTGACTCATTAGCGACTCTCGATTGTCATGAAAATCTCGAGATTTCAAGTATGAGCACAGGGTACATAAATGACAGAAAAAATCGGTCTAGTGCCGTTCGGCAGAAATTTTACAATCAGGTGGAATCACCCACACTCTAATCACATACCTATGTCGAATCGATCTATCTCCAGTCTCTAATCGATTTTAACGGTACCATAATGACCCTTGCAAACTAGCACAGTTGAGTAGTCGATTTCTGGTCGAATTCTCAAGTTTATTGCGTTAAAATCCCTTAACGGCTTCACCAGATAGACTAGTTATCTCGTGAGTGATCAGCTCAGAAAAAAAGGTTATGGGCGCGTTGATGAAAAGCACAACTTATTCAATCGAAAACGGGACCTAAAAATCAGTATGTCACAAGACTGACCGATCAGTCTGGTCTAGTGGAACCAGTTTTTTGTAGTTTGAGGGTAAAAATGAATTGCAAAAGGGAAGCTCTCCACGGATATTAAGGAGTGTAAAAAAATTTTGTGGCTCTTTTGCGGGGTTTTTCTTGGGTGCATGCGGTGGCGCTAATATAAGCTCTAGTGAGTCTTCGATGACTTCATCATGCACAAATTTATACTCTCATTGAAAGTGTTAAAAACAAGATTTTAACCAAGAAAGAACAAAAAACTAAAAAGGGCAGTTAGTGGTGGAGGGAAAGCAAAAAGCAAAAGGAAAGGAGGGGGAAAACAAAACCTAAAAACTAAATAGGGCCAACGGTTTCTCAGACGATTTTTCCCAAATAACTTTTTCATATCAATTGGTTTGGTCCAATCAGTCCGATTCCCACCTTGGAACTAGGGACTGAACCGACTAGCCACTAGTTCCAAGAATGGGAACGAGAACTGGACCGCCCTCTCTGAGGGCAGTTCCCAATTCAGGCGATTCCCGTTACATACCCATAGTTTTCCTTACTATTTGTTTGTTGTTGTTGATTGAGTATGTGAGTTGCACGATTCCGCATGTGCTTAATCGAAAGATAAAATCAATAAGACGCCGACACCTCCTAGGATGTCACAAATTATCCCCAATGAAGTGGATGTCATGTTCATGGAAAGAGAAGGTCCAGGGCGTGACAATATGTACAAGCTACCAAATTAAATAAATAAATAATTGTATCTATGTTAGGGTCTTGATCATGGTAGTGAAAATGTTATTCTTAATTAAAAAAAAAAATGCGTTAACAGATGGCAGAATAGATTGTAGGCGTAACATCCACCACTAGAACTTGCGTGAGCGTAATGATTACTTCTACAACTAACAAGTCCACCTAACGGTCTTTCTGTTTGCGCATGCTGCAATTCTTCTATCCCTTCGATATGGCAAAGGAGTTTGGTTAATTATAAGTTTCATCAAGAGTGCCACTTTACTTATATTTTTAGGGATAAATGCCACTAAAGAAGAATGTTGGATTATCGACACAGTAGCTGGTAATTTTGAGCCTTTGATAAAAAGAGACAAATAAAAGTTGGTAAACAACAGGAAGTATTTTTATCAGCGATACAACAAGTAGGTAATTAACACAACATATAAACATTCAAAATTAACTCTAATAAGAGTTGATAAAGCAAAACTAACTATTAACTTAATTAATCAAATTCAATAACCATTCGAATTGAGATTTATAACTTCTAACAGGAATTAGTGCACCAAAATGCCTAAAACTTGACATTCAAATGAAATTGGAGAAAAGAACACTACAAGTGCCATAACTTGGCACAAAGGGACACTTAAATGTCATAACTTACGAAAGATACACTTAAGTATCACATTTGAAGAAAAGTGGGACACCCTGAGTGTCACCTCCAGTGAAAGCGTAAATCATACGTGGCAATTAAATATTAATATTTCTCGTCGAGGCGGCTCGCCGAAGAGCGAAATCATTCTAATTCACCCAAAACGATGTCGTTTCGGATGTTGGCCAAAATAGAGCTCTTAAATCGGCCAAAACGACGTCGTTTTGGCATAATTTGAATTTTAATATAATATCAAAATTAATTAGATTAAATTTAAAACAAAATATTAATATAATTTATATTTATTATTTTAAAAAAAAAAAAAACGGAAGAGGAGGAAGGCAACCGGGCGATTGAGGGCTAAGCCCTCGCCGCCACCGCCTCCCGCCGTCGCCGGAAGGTGGGGAGGGTCGGCCGGGCTGCCGAGCCCTAGCCGAGGGCCAATGGCCCTAGCCGATTAGCGCCGAGGGCCCTGCGTGCCCTCGCCCCAGCTACCGGGCTGCCTCCCTCCTCCTTCCCCCAGGGGCCGAATGCGGGCAAAGGCCGTAACCCTCGCCCGATCGGGGAGCCCTCACCGCCAGTCGGCCGAGGTCGCCGGCCCTTCCCAACGACGGCAGGGAGGGGGCGACGGTGGGAGGGTGAGCCCTCAACCGGCTTCCCCATTTTCTCTTTTTTTTTCTTTTTTTTTTTTTTTAATTTTTTAAATTTTTTTAATTTTAAAATTATTATTTTAAATATTTTAACTAAATTTAATTATTTTTATATTATTTTTTACCACGTCAGCCCAAAATGACGCCGTTTTTGTATTATTCGGCCACGTTAGCGTGCAAAACGGCGTCGTTTTGCACTTGCTTCGCCGGAAAAATGCCACGTATGTAATTTGGCTGGATTGGCACTCAAGTGATCCATTTTGCTCCGATTTTGGCACTTAAGTGTACCTTTCATAAGTTATGGTACTTAAGTATTCCTTTCTGCCAAATTATGGCACTCCAAGGGTCCGCGTTTCAATGAAATTGAATCCTAAAGTTTTTAGACAGTATAATCAAGTCCTAAAACTTTTTAAATTGATGCAATCAATTCTCAATATTAACTCTATCCAGTTTTATTAAAAAAATATTAATTGTCTTTTTTTATTGAATAAATGAACCAGCCATAGCTCATCCAGAACTATTTGTTTTCGTGAGAAAAGGTAAGATGCTTCCAAATCATCACGTCATCAAGCGCCCAAGTGAGTATTCAATATCAAGTACTCAGGAAGCGTAGTCCTCGGAAAAGTTGATAATTGCGATGCCCGATTCTTTGATGGCCTCCATTAACGTCACAAATATTTGGTCTCCCTTCCTCAATTCCTCGCTATCTCGAAAAGTGTATATTCCAGTCTGATCTAAAGCTTTGTAGAGATGGCAAATAAAGCTCTTACATATGTCCCCGCCTCTGTAACTCAAGAAGACATCGTAAATACTATTGGATTTCAATGAAGAAGTCATTAGATGATGGATTTTAACAATTAGCAAAGACTATTAGCTGAAGGTTGGGATTTGTGTTTTCAGGTAGTTCATTCACCACTCTTCTCATTGATTTATTCTTACACTAGAGGATAGAGATGCGTGACCGTTTTTGTACTTTGGCAAATGATGGTGCTTAAGGACGGACCCAGACATTTAAATGTCTGACCACGTGGACTTATTTTCACTGAAGACCGCATACCACCGCATCATTTGGATTATCTTATTAGCACAAGCTTTTCTAAGGCCGACAAGATTATTGCACGAACCAACAACAACTCTAAGATGGTGGATTCACATGGTCTAGGTCATAGACTCACTCATAAAAACAACTTTGGTGTTCCTCCTCGAAATTTCATCCCTAATGTCTAAGAAGTAGTTTATTCCTTGCTATATAATAATTTACCACATTACCACTCAAGAGATATATACTTTCATGCAAAATCAACTGTACCGGCAATAAATAATTATCCGATCCATTAATAATGGTAGAACTTTGGAAAAACATGGTGCTTGAGTATGGACCGATACATGTAATAGTGTCAACACATGGACTTATTTTCACCACCGCGTTATTCTAATTCTCTAATTGGCACTGTCGCAACCTGACCTTATGTGCCATGAAGGGGAAAGGTCAGGTTTAAGGATACTTAATTGTGAAAGTATCCTCATGGTTCATATTCCAAAAAATATCATCACCTCGCCTCTCGAGAAGAACCTTTGTGACTTGTGAGTTCCCTTGTTCATCGTCACAAACTCTCCCAAGCTTATACCTCGTGTGATAGTAGAAGGTGTCGTGATTTGTACCCACACAGGTGACACGCCTCGAAAGAGAAGGTCGAGTGTGAATATCAAATTTTGGGATACTTTACCATGATAGCTCTCCTAATAGTACTCGATCCCCATTGATGGCATCACTTCATCCATTAGGAACTTCCCATAGTAGGTATGCTAAATCATGATGAGTCTCATTGAGACCCATACCCCTCACAACAGCTTTATTTGATTATCTAGTTGTTTAGAACAACCTAATAATGACTGGTCACTGGCAATCCAAAACCGACTAGCAATGGGCCAAACCGGCCTGCCTCACTGGCAACCGGTCGAATCAGTTGGGCCGATTCACACTAGTTCGACCGATTCTTGACTAGTTTTGACTGGACAGTCCCTAGGGGCTCAAAATATGTGCAATTTGGTCCCTTTAGAACCAAATTGAAAAGAAATCTTTTCTAATTTGAGAAAAAATGGTCCGATTCTTACCAAATTAAGCTAATTAAACCACTCGGATGTGAATTATTAGTTTTCTATTGACCTAATGAATGATTATTGTAAGAAATAGTGAATCTAGACCATGGGTACATGTAATTGAACATTATAGGCTAAAACAGGCAATTTTGCAATTCCTCGCTCGAAATCGCAAATTGACCTTGAGTTGAAGTTATAAGACTTAGGCCAAAAATGAATCGGGGTATAATATCGAAATTGGACCTTGATTGAAGAAACTAAATCTTAATCTTGGGTCAACTTGAATTTTTTTCAATTGAAGCTCAAACCCGGCCGCTTGCCCTGTCTTGGGCCTCGTTTTGGTGCATCTGAGTCTGCTTTCTAAAGTCCTGGGCTTCTAATTGTTAAAGTGGACTCAGGCCCACTTTGCCCGCTGATCGGCTATTGAATTTGCATCAGTTTGGACTTGAAGTTCGGTGCGTTGCTTTTTATAGACCCAACATAATGAATCGTACTTTCACAGAGCCCGGATGCCGGACAAGTACAACTTGCTCAGCATTCCTTGATTTTATTAAAACGATAAAAAAAATTTTACAATTCAACTATTTCCTTTATCTTTTCCTCTGGAAAAGAGGAAACGTCACATGTCAGCCCAAAAAATGAAATACAAAGAAAGGAAAAAATAAGCGCTGACTTGGGAGAGCAGGCTGATAGTGCACATCACTATTTTGGCCCAATAAATGCTAACCTGGCAATTTATGTTACAAATATGCGCGTGGTGATGCACTAAACGAAAAGGACCATAATGACCAAACTTTTAAAATTAAGGAATTTGATAGGACAAACAAAAAAAGTTCGAGAATCACATTAATCATTGAAGAAAAATTTAGAAATCACCCATATCGTTTCCTCTCTTTTTTATTAGTTATTAGGAGGGGTAGACAAATGAGGGCAAAGGTCGTTAGTAGTCTTTTAGAATAATGTCTTTAGGATAATTGTAAATATATAGATAGAATTAACTTCAGTATGTTGAATATAGAATTGGGACTTGAAATGTTTTAGATTACATGTGTCGGGTAAAATACTAATTTTAAAAGTTTGGAAACATAAAAGTTCTTTGAAATTTATGGACGGTATAAATATGTAGCAATTGAATTGATAAGTTCCTCTAAACTTACCACCTACATAAAATTTGCATCAGCTCTATATAAATCTAAGTAGCCCTCTAAGAAAGTTCCATTAATTTGTTTTCCTTATGATTGAGAATGGAAAAATGCATTAGTTTCATATGTACTTATTTATTGATATGTATTTTTGGAAGAAAATGACAATTTCGTAAATTATAACATCAACTGATATATGATGTAATTTAAAATCTAATTATAAGTCTCACAGTAGTGTCAATTATTAATGTAGAGGATGCAAAGTGGTGTTGTGCACAAGTTAGTGACGATTTTTTTTTTAAATTTCGACAAATTATTTTCAGAACTACATCGATAGTTTTTCTCAATTTTTCATGACATATTCTTTAAATAGTATGGCATATTACGTGGTTAAGCACATTGTGGATCCTTTAACAATTGTTATCGACTGAGAAATTGGATCTGAAACATCTTGTTAATTGACCAAATCCTCGGTGCTGTTTAATATTCCTTCATATGGTCACAAAAAATATTGAGAAAGAGCATTGGCTTTGATTGCATGAATTTCTTACTACACATAAACGAACTCTTTTCCATACTTTCAGAGGATAGCAACCTAAAAGGTGGTTGCTATATATACAAAGTAGTTGTCATTATTCCAAAGGGGACAATGATCACCATACTAAGTAGAAGCAGATTGTGAAGTGGAAATATCATCTTAGTAATAAAACATGAACCTTAGAAAACAAGATAAAGAAACCTAATCTTCATCCACGCTCAACCAAGTAGTAATATATTGGAATGATCATTAGATTGGCTTCAATGAATTGGCGATGTCGATGACAAATTGATACTTAACATATGCTTTTAACAAGCGCTCCATGGCAATATTCACATAATCCATAGGAATAATATCAATATATGCGACTATGTTGTGCTTTGCTGCGAAATCAATCATCTCTTGCATCTCTTTAATCCCACCAATGGCACTTCCTCCCACAATCCTTCTCCCTGTTATTGTAAGTCTTATTTGTTACTTTTCCCATTTGTAGAAAACTTAGAGGTTACATTTTACTAAATCTTAAAAGTGTTGTTATCTCATCTTGAACACCAAAATGAAGGCAGTCATTTCTATGACGAACAATAAAATTTTAAAAGACTTGAGAAGTGGCATAGCAACTAGCTCAAGTGGCTTCTCCGGTGCACCAACTGTCACGCCCCGATCCACGGGCACGCATCCATCCCTCACCTTGGTCGATTAATAACGTGCGATATCCCAAGACTATGTATCGCCGACCCTTTCAATTTCATATGCGCATGCGGAAGCAGTTACAAATCCCCAGACAATAAAACAATGGGATAGAAAAGCAGGCCATATTTTTCATATTGAAATTCACAACCACACTTTCATTAATAGCACAACTCATAGTATATTTACAATACTATTTACAGCATAAAGGTCTCACTCCTATCTACACTAAGACAGGGTTCACAAAAGGGATGGGATCTCAATCCACATCCAGGTTGTATTCAAGATCCCTCTCTGGATCATCTTCTTCTTCAAAAATCTTTCTCCTCCTCAGGTTTCACGTCAGTGCTCTCCTTCTCAGGTTCCTCCTCTTCAGCTCTTACTCAAGGTCCTGAAATGTTGTCCCACAACCGGGATGAGACTAGGTCTCAGCAAGTTCTACACCCTAAGACTCGATTAGTAAGCCAATATGCTATGGGCTGCCTAAACACGCACAGGTCAGAGGACTTACCTTGGCCTCAGATTCCACCTGCAAATCAGTACAATTCATACTAGGCACCTAACTACTCATAACAAATCGAACCAGTCGATTACATGTCACCGAGCACACGTGCATTCTCTAAGGCACTAGTTCACCAAAGTGATGCATCAAATCACCGAGCCCACGTGTCTCTCCCAAGATGCCTCACTTAATTCCCTAGGCCCACGTGCATTCTCTAAGGAACTAGTTCACCAAAGTGATGCATCAATTCACTGAGCCCACGTGCCTTTTTTACGATGCTTGGGGCCACGTGCATTCTCTAAGGCACTCGTTCACCAGAGTGATGCATCAAATCACCGACCCCACGTGCCCTTTTAGATGCCACACTGATTCACCACACCACCGTCGATACTGACAATCGGTACCCACTCATTCCCCAATCACATAATTGAAATCAACCAATTAGGAACATGTCCTAAAATTCACAATTTAAATCAATTCCATATAAATTGAAGCTCAATTAAATAAATGGACTGCACCACGATCATCAGCACGAAATTCCGGTCACCGGCCATCCCGATTGAATTTCCGGAAAAAAAAAAAATTAATTAAATAATTAATTTCGAAAATTAAATAAATAAATATTAAAAATCCAATTTAGGCCCGTAATGCCTGATTGGAAGCCGAGACGAACCTGAAAAATTACCAAGACTCGCTCAATAAATAACATGGCATGTCTACTTGCTAATGTCTATTTCTAACCACCTAACATGCATCATTAAGTCTCTAATTTAATTTATCTAAATTAATCTAACCACCTAATTGCATTTAATTAAATCTAACCAACCCTAAGTATAATTAGCAAACTAAGAAAGCATTAGTGAGTAAAACTCACTTGGTAAAAGCGGATACCAAATCACCGCAACGGCGACGCGACGGCGGCCGAAATCGGATTTTCGGTGACACCGGCGGACTTGGGTTGGGCCTTAGACTCGGGCCCAACAAATCTCAGCCCAACTGAGATTTATTCTTGCTTCGGACTGGGCTAGCTCTTGGGCTTTGGCTTGACTGCAAATGGGCTTTCTTCGTGGGCCGGTCTTCAATTGATTTACTGAAATTGGGCCTCAAAATTTCGTTGGGCTTGAAGACTGCAAATGGGCCGAAAACTGCTGACTTTGCTGGGCTTTGGAGTTAAATTTGCTGGGCCTAACTTGTGGCCCAAAAGAAATTCACTGGGCTGGAATTTGCGTGGACTTCAAGCGGTCCAGCTACTGGGCCGAACAAGGGAATCCGCGAGAGTCGCTGGGCTGATGGGCCGCTCGAAGGTTGCTGGACTGTCTCTCACGCGGGCTGGATGGGCGCTGGCGTTGAGCTACGCGCGATGCTTTGGTGGTCAACAATCGGTAAGGGCAGCTCCTTTTAATTGACCGACACAGGTGGAGACGGCAGCTGACATCGTGGACGTGAAGCAGCTGCGGGGACACCTCGGCGAGCTAGAGACGCACGACAAGTGGCTTTGTCGGTTTAACAAGACCGGCTTCCGCTGACTGAAGAAGTGGACGACGCCTGGCAGAAGGGAGCGAGAAGCAACTTCGCTCGGTGGATGCTAGGTCAACAAAATGGAGGAGCTGATGGTTCGTTGACTATGAAGACGCGTGGATGATGGAGCAGCTTCGGTAGACTGGCTTCTCGGTGGAGCTGCAGCAAGCGGTGGAGGCTCCGCTCGGTCTTCTTCCGTGTGCTTGCTCAAAGGGTCGCACGAATTTGGGGGAAATGATGGAGAAGCAGTTCACGGCAAAAGGTGGAGAGGATGAGGGAGAGGTGGGGGCCCTTTATGCTTGATATTTTCCACAAGTCTATCATTTTAGACTCAATTTTGGCCAAGTATAATCCTTGGCTCACAATCACCCACACAAACACTCCAAATGACTTGCCAATTGGTCCAATCTTGCTAGGCTAAAGGGGGGTTATGAAATTGAGAGAGATGGCTACAATTGGTTCCAAATTCCTCTTGATTTCATCTCAATTGATTCTCACAAATTCAATTGATCACTCATTGATCGTCTCTGCATTTTTCCTCACTCAAGAATCCACAAAAAAAAAAAAAAAAAAAAAATCCAAATTGATACCAATGTTGCACACCCCCATCTTAAAATCCGATTTTAACTAAGTTCAAACTCAATTTCAATTCCAATCTCTCCAAATTGAGGTCCAATTTCTCTGTAGAAAAATCTCGTACAATCTTCTGTAAGTCCCTGACACTCAAGGCTCAGCCTGAAAGTCCAAATTTCTTTTAATTTGGCCTATTCGAATTTCTGTTGATTTTCCGCGGCGTCCGCAACGATTTTCTGTAAAAGTCTTGGAATCTCTGAAAAATTTTCTGAGACTGAGTCGACACTCCTAGAATTAATTGTGACATGATCGAAACTTCAATTTCTGAAATCGGACTCGAATTGGCGGTTAATTTCTATTCGGCGTGTTTTTAGCGTGACCTAGGTTACCAGGTAACTTTCAGATATTTTTAAGTGCAATTGACTCGTGGTCGATTTTCTTTGAGCCACTATGAACCCACTCGACTCATTGGCGACTCTCGATTGTCGTGAAAATCCCGAGGATCCAAGTACGAACACAGGGTACCAAAACAATAAGAAAATCAGTCTAGTGCCAGTCGACATGAATTTTCTAATTTAGTGGTGTCACCCATGATTAGCCACACATCACTTTGTGGATCCGTCTATCTCGATTTCAAATCGATTTTTAAACGTGCCGTAATGGCCTCTAAAGATGGACACGGTCGAGAAGTCGATTCCTGGTCGAATTCTCAAGTCTATTGCCTTAAAATTCCTAATAATTTCCCCATATAGTCTAATTTTCTCAAGAATGATCAGTTCTGATAATAGCCCTATAAACACGTCAATGAAAAGCCCGATTCAATCGAAGGAACAGAATCGAAAATTCAGGATGTCACAACTCTTCCCCTCTTATAAAAATTTCGTCATCGAAATTTAAACCTTACAACTTAAGCAAAAAGGTGGGGGTACAATTCTCTCATCAACTCTTTAGTCTCCCAAGTTGCTCCTTCTGTACCGTGGTGTTGCTGGACCACTTTGACCAACGGGATGGTCTTTGTACGCAGCACTTGCTCCTTCTGTCTATAACTGGACCGGTCTCTCCACGTATGACACTCGTCATCCACGTCCAATTCTTCAAAATTGAGCACGTGTGTCGGGTCAGGCTCGTACTTCCTCAACATCGACACGTGGAAGACGTCATGCACTTGTGCCAACCTTGGTGGCAATGCAAGACGATACGCTAAGGTCCCGATTCTCTCAAGAATCTCAAGTGGACCTACATACCTCGGACTCAGTTTGCCTTTCTTTCCGAAGCGTGAAGTTCCCCTCATTGGTGATACCTTCAAGAAAACGTGATCACCAACTTGGAATTCCAAAGATCTCCGGTGCTTATCTGTGTAACTTTTCTGTCTGCTCTGCGCGGTCTTTAATCTGTTTCCGATCGCTGTCACGGCATCTACTGACTGCTGAACCAACTCTGGGCCTGTTATCTTCCTTGCACCAACTTCATCCCAATACACAGGTGTGCTGCATGCTCCACCATACAATGCTTCAAATGGAGCCATCTTGATACTCTGCTGATAACTGTTGTTGTAGGCAAATTCTACCAGGTGAAGCTGATCTTCCCAACTTCCCTTGAAGTCTATCACACAAGCTCTCAGCATATCCTCAAGAGTCTGAATTGTCCTCTCAGACTAGCCATCCGTCTGAGGATGATAAGCCGTACTATACTGAAGCTTTGTACCAAGAGCACTCTACAAGCTTTTCCAAAAAGCAACAGTAAACCTCGGGTCTCTGTCTGAGGTTATCGTAACCGGCACTCCATGCATACGAACCACCTGACGTATGTACAGGTCTGCGTGCCTATCAAGACTGAGGTCCTTTCGAACTGCAATGAAGTGAGCCGACTTTGTCAGTCTGTTAACTACCACCCAAATTGAATCACTTCCTCTCGACTTCTTGGTAGTCCAGTCCACAAAGTCCATCGTGATATGCTCCCATTTCCATTCTGGGATCGGAAGAGGTTGCAGAAGTCCTCCCGGCTTGCAATGCTGGGCCTTTACTTGCTGACATGTTAGACACTTGGCGACGTCCACTTTCATACCTGACCACCAATAGTGTTGACGTAGATTCTGATACATCTTGGTGCTTCCAGGGTGAACGCTGTAACTGCTACGATGTACTTCAGATAAAATATCTTCTCTAAGCTCTACATCGTTAGGTACAATCAAACGTCCTTGGAACCTTAAAATTCTATCATCAGAAATCTGAAAATCAACCTTTCTTTTCTCTGTGTCCTCCTGAAGAATCTTCTGTACATCTGGATCGGTCGGTTGGAGTTGTTTGATTCTGACCTGGACATCCGGTTCAATTCTGAGGGTGGCTATAAAACTAGAAAGGTGACCTACCTCAAATTTGAATTTCGAATCCCGAGCTCTCTCGATTAAGTTCCATTCTTTAATCAAGATCTGCGCTACTGAAGACTTCCGACTCAATGCATCAGCGACCTTGTTCGCCTTTCCTGGGTGATATAGGATATCACAGTCGTAGTCTTTCAATAATTCCATCCATCGGCGCTGTCTCATGTTCAACTCCTTCTGAGAGAACAGGTACTTGAGACTCTGATGGTCCATGAAGATTTGAAATTTCTCACCACACAAATAATGTCTCCAAATCTTCAGGGCAAAGATAATAGCTGCAAGCTCTAAGTCATGCGTTGGGTAGTTCTGTTCATGGGTTCTCAATTGGCGAGAAGCGTATGCAACAACCGTACCATGTTGCATTAACACGCAACCCAACCCTCTAAAAGACGCACACTGTAGATCTCGAATCCTCTAGGACCAGATGGAATTGTCAACACAGGTGCGGTAGTTAGCTTTTCCTTCAGCTTTTGAAAACTACGCTCGCACTTGTCTGACCATACAAATTTCTCTTCTTTCTTCGTGAGCTTAGTTAGAGGCGATGCTAATGCTGAGAAACCTTCCACAAACCGTCTATAATAACCTGCCAATCCCAGAAAACTTCTTATCTCTGTCACTGTAGTTGGTCTCTGCCAATTGATCACGGCTTCTATCTTGCTTGGGTCGACAGAGATTCCTTCTCCGGAAATCACATGACCTAAGAACACAACACGAGTCAACCAAAACTCGCATTTACTAAACTTAGCATACAACTGATGCGTCCTTAAAGTCCGGCGCACTAATCTCAGGTGATTTTCATGCTCTTCCTCACTTCTCGAATAGACCAAGATATCATCAATGAACACGATCACAAACTGATCTAAATATTCCTTGAATATCCGGTTCATCATATCCATGAAAGCAGCTGGAGCATTCGTCCTTGGCCCAACCTATGCCTCCTCTTTTCCTCTCTCTCTCTCTCTCTCTCTCTCTCTCTCTCTCTCTCTCTCTCTCTCTCTCTCTCCTGGGCTTGGCCCTAGCTTCTCCCCACCTTTAGCCCGGCCAACAAAACTGGTTTGCTCCATCCCTAGGCGTCCTGGGACACGTGAAACCTGTAGAAAGCAAAAGCAGCAGTAGGGCAGGCATGGGGAATCGGCGGAGAGATAGTAGAGAGCAGGGGCGCGTGGGAACCCGCGAAAGAAAAAAAAAAAAGAAAAAAAGCAAGCAATAGAGGGAAAAGAGAAAAGAGGGAGAACAGTGAGAAGGGAGATGGGGGGCGGGGTAGAAGAGAAATCGGAGGAAAAGGGAGGAGAAAGCAAGAACCGAGGGCATAAAGTAGGGAGGAGTGGCGAGAACCGATCGCTGCTACCACCGTTGATGCATCTTCAGGTCACTGCTACCGCCGCCGACGCGTCTCCAAGCTGCCTTTCCCACCGGAACTCAGGTTGGTATTTTGTCGCGACCAAAATTTTGGGTGAACCACCTAGTGTTTGGCTAATGGATTACTAAGCCTAAACTTAGCTCGGGCTCTCCCAAGCTCATACCAATTCGCGACTTAGGTTCAAGTTCTTAACATGCCATTGAGTTTTCGATCAGGAGTCGCCACTAATATATTTTCGGAGGGTCAATTAGAAACCTAAGTAAAGTAACGAGAGATTTACTTTACTCCTACGAACCAGAGATTGTGAGCTCGGGGACTTGGTTACGCTAGATTTCTTTAATGCCCTTTCGGTACCTTTCCCTTCTATTTTGAAAGAAATATTTGGCAAGCAACTTGAATTGATTTTAATTCAATTCCCTAACATGTGAGCCGATCATGCGGGTGCGTAAACCACCAATTTAACACCCAGATAAAACAGTGAATAAATTGCAAGACTTACATCATAGCAACGAAAGCATCTGCAATGTTAGATCCGAATTCACATCGACAATTCTAGATATGATTTCTAATTAACATGCAATTTTTTTGTTTTCACTTATTTAAGAAGAATCATGCTTTATGCAATGCAATGCTACTAATCTAACATGAAATGATATGACATGAGAATATGATCTAAACTATATGACATAAATTAAATATAAGCATGCAGTCTATCCTAAAGAATGAAATTAATTTATTCTAAGACAATTTTTTGTATTTTCCAAGAAATTCGAAATTAAGAAAAATGCAAAGATTAACTAGCTAAATTAAGATTCAATCCAACTTATATTAAGAATTGAGTTAGGCCAAATCCTAATTTAAACTATGATATTATCTTAACTTCGCAATCTCTAACCTAGGATGCAATCTAAAAAATCAATCTAAATTTAAAATGAAGCATGCAATTTTATCCTAATATGCAATGACGTACCAAGAATACCCTAATTCTACATGACATATGCATGATGATTTTTTGTGTTTTTTTATAAAATTTGAAATTTGAAATTGCCAAATAATTAAACATGCAACCTAAGTAAGTAAACAAAACTTGCATGCTAAATAGATTGATTTTTTTGGATTTTATTTTATTTTTTCAAAAATTTGAAATAAATAAATTTTTCTATTCTAAATATATAAGATAACCCTAAAACAAGGAATATTCTAAAACAAACCTAATCTATCTCAATTTTTTTTTTTTTATGAAAACAAAATTGATTCAAACGACATGGCGGCAAATCGAGCAAGACAAGATTGATATCCAAAAAAATTGACGAACCATATCTCGCGCATGAGATTGGGTTGATCAATTTTAAATAAATCGCGAATCGAATCTCGAGCGTGAGATCGGATTGGCGATTTTCCAAGAGATTGCGAGTCAGATTTCAGGCGCGAATCGAATCTCGAGCGTGAGATTGTTCAGGCGGCGGTAGATCGGCAACGAGGGGGTGTTCGGGGAAGCAAAGCATCGCCGGCGGCAGCGGCGGTCGGCCGGCTTGGAGGTTGCGGTAGCTCGGACGGTAGGCAATGTCCAGCACAGGGGCAGGCGAACGTTGCGACGATGAGCAACGGCGTCAAGTCGTGGGGCGGTGGCAACTTCTGGTGAGATGGAGCAGAGGCGTCATTGTTGGTGCAATGGGTAGGGCTGACAGGCGTCGATCCGGCGAGAGGCTGCGTCACAGCTGGGGGTGCAATAGTGGCTGGCGTGGCACGAGCAGAGGACATGCAAGCCGGTGCAGGGGCTTGCGCAGTGCAGGGGGTCAACGATCGGCTTAGATTTGCCAGCATTAAGCTGCTCGAGCGGTAGATCGGAACAGCGATGGTGTGAGCAGCGAGCGGTGATGCGGCAGGCTAGTGCTAGCACGGTGGTACGAGGAAACCGGCAGCGCGGGAGCTCGGTCACGGCGATCCCGGGCAGCGGCAAACGAGGGGGGCGGTGTCGACAGACCTTCACGAAGAAGACTACTAATAGACTTCTTTTTTTTTTTTTTTCTCTCCCTCTCTCCTCACATCTCCCTCACTTTGTTGTTCCCCTGTCTTGTCCTTTTCAGCCACACATCCCCTCTTCACTTTTACTTTGACTTTTCACTCAAAGGAAACCTAGGGAAAAGCCAAAGAATTTTTCCCAAAAAGCTTTTCTTTTTTTTGTTTTCAAAGGAACGAACGGAGAAGCCCCAAGGAAAAACTTTTTTTTTTTTTTTTTTGTATTTAATTTTTTTGACCTAGCAATTGAGAGAAAAGCCCCCTTGTGTGGCCGTATATTCAACGTGTGGGCCCTGAAACCCTATGCATTTCACCTTTATATAGGCCATAGATTAGGATTTTAATTTTTTCTATATCAATATCCACGAAGATTTCTTTTCCGAACGCAATATTTGTTTTGATACGATTCGGGTTCGCAAAAGGATCTTTATGAAATTTCAAATCTTACAAAATTGAGCTCGCAATATTTTTTGTCACACCTGCCCTATCTAAAGGTATTAAAAAATTCCATCATATCCTAGAAAATTTCAAACTTCTAATTTCTCACAAGATAATTTTCGATCATTAAAAAAAACGAGCTTGGGCCAATTTGCTCACTTTGTGGGCTTAGTCCGGTTTGTCAATTTAAAGCTCAGAACCACCAATTTGAACCCATTCGTCACAAATTAAAAATAAATGCACCTAAAATTATATGCTATGCAATTTTATTTTATTTTTTGTAGGGGTTAAAATTAATCCCTAATTTTTTAATGGGATAAATGGGTTGCTCAAAATTTAGGTGTCAACGGCTGTCCCTCTTTAAAGGTGAGCTCGTAGAGGTTGCCTTCAAAGACAAATTGAAATCTAAATTTTGACTATGCACATGCAATGAATGATTTTTTGTTGGAAAATGAATTCCATTTTAAAATGCAATTTATATGCTGCATGGAAATGCAAATGCAAATGGTAAGTGAACTTACCTGGAATAACTTATCTTCAAGGAGGGTAGAGTAATTCAAGATAGTTGGTGTTACATATCTAGGACCTGTACCTTTCTACGGTCGCCTAGAATAGTAACAAGGTTTTGTCAGGAGACTACTTTCTTAGGTTCCTTACCTTTCTACGGTCGCCTAGAATAGTAATGAGGTTTTGTAAGGAGACTGCTTTCTTAAGACTCGTACCTTTCTACGGTCGCCCAGTATGACAACAAGATTTTGTAAGGAAACTGCTTTCCTAGGACCCATACCTTTCTACGGTCGCTTTGACGAAAAAATTGATTTCCAGGACTCGGATCTTTCTACGGTCGCCTATTAGAGCAATAAATATTGTTTAGGACCCGTACCTTTCTGCGGTCGCTTGTTAAAGCAACAAATATTGTCTAGGACTCGTACCATTCTACGGTCACTTAGCACTGCGATATGGATCAACTAACCAGGACCCGAACCTTTCTTCGGTCACCTTAATCACATTGAACTTGGAGAAAAGCCTTTGGGGGACAACTCAATCGAGTGTCAATTAAGAGGAACTTCAGGCTACGAAAGCACGCCGATTTGATAAGGGGACTCACGCCATGTCGATGAAAATGACTCTGGGTTACGAAAGCACGCCAGGTTGATAAAAGAAATCTGGGCTACGGAAGTATGCCGGTTCGATAAAAATGACTCTAAGCTACAAAAGCACACCAGGTCAATATAAATGGACACCGGGCTACGAAAGCACGTCAGGTCAAGAACTTCAGGCTACGAAAGCATGCCGGTTCAATAAAACGGACTCTAGGCTACAAAAGCACGCTAGGTCAAGAACTCCGGGCTACGAAAGCACGTTGGGTCTATTAAAGGGACTCTAGGCTACGAAAGCACGCAGGTCAAGAACTCCGGGCTACGGAAGCACACCGGGTTTATTAAAAGGGACATCAGGCTACGGAAGAATGCCAAGTCTATTAAAAGGAACATCGGGCTACGGAAGCACACCGAGTCAATGAAAAAGATTCTGGGCTATGAAAACACGCCAGTTTAGGAACTTTAGGCTGTGGAAGCACGCCGGGTTGATGATAGGGACTCTAGGCTACGAAAGCATGCCGAGTCAATATAAAGGAGTCCGGGCTATGAAAGCACGCTAGGTCAATGAAAAAGGCTTCGAGCTACGAAAGCATGCCGAATCTCGAGGCTTCAAGGAGTAACTTGAAGGTCAAGTATTACTCAGTCTTCAAGGAAATATTACTTGTCAGACATGATTAGAGCAAAAACTGGTATGCATTCATAAAAAGGTAGACAATCTAAGCTACTTTAAAATGCACATTTCAAAATTCAATGAAGTTTTCATTATTTCAATCAAGTTTTCATCAATTAAATATGGTAGACTTTACCATATTTGCATCACCAAAATTTTTACTAGAGAGAATTGTCATTCAAGACAATGACATGGATTTCTTAAGAATGCTAAATGAGAGACTTTCAGTTAGAAAGGACTTTCACTCACTCTCATTCAGAATGGTTATTTTAGGAGAATCGCTCCATCTCACTATCATTATGTCAACAAGTGGTACGATCTTACCAATCTAAGAGGTCTTTAATAGGAACTGTAATGTGGGCTTGATCAATGGCTTAACAAAGGGACTCTTTGAGCCAAGGCAATTGAAAGAACAATTTTGTAACCATCTTCGGGTTTACAAGTCAAGAACCCTACAAAATGAGAATGAAATAATTTTACTTGCACTTCTTCGAGCGATACTTATAAACATATGAACCCCTACGTTAACTCAAGTGCCCTAATCTGAAGAGATTTTGTAAGGGACGTAACATAGGCTGGGTTTATGGGTTGAGAAACGAAAGGATTATTAGGCTTAAAATATGCGTGAAGGGTGAGAGTTGGTGATCATCTTGGCATTGCCACCAGTTTTCGTTTCCACCATCGAGGATTGTCTTCATAAGGCGCCCCACTGATTATAAAAACTCAGCATTTGAGTTCTTTAAGTATTGCTCGATTGGAGATACAACATTTTTCAACCGATAATGCTTATCTTGACTCTTTTTTTTTTCATCTATGGGCATCGGCCGTGCTTTTACCAGGCACATCGCTTTTTCATGCCCCTAGTTCTCATGCATTTTTCTTCACTTCTTTTTTCATGGGCATTGGCCTTGCTTTTACCAGGCACACTGCTTTTTCATGCCCCTTAGTTCTATTTTGATTTTAATTCTTGCGCACAATGCATGCGTCAAGCAATTATACTTTGAATGACACTCAAACTTTCAAGGGTCTTCATCTTGAAAGTGCTAGTATGAACACCTAGAGAGAGGGTGAATAGGTGTTTAAAATAAACCTTGGCAAATAAATGCGGAATAAAATAAGTTGCAGGTAAAGTCTGAATAAGGATCAAAGTCTGACTAAATGAGCCACCATACTTAAATATGAAGAGTTAAGAGAAAGAGAATGTTGCACATGAAATTTATAGTAATTCTGCTTAAATCAAGCGTACATCCACTCTCCCACGCTAACAGCCTTCTAGCTGGATTCCACTATGTGATCAATAAGAGATTACAACTTTTAGTGCAAACACTTAGAGGTAGATCACATTATCTCACTAAGTCACTCTTTTGGTATTTCTCTCACGATCACAAACGTTTAAGCTCACCAAATGATCGAATGTCGCTTAGACTTTGGAATTATAAATTCTACACTCCGTCTCTTACTTGCTCACCGGTCCTTGATCTTCTTAAATACTCCTCCACTTCCAAACTAGCCGTTGGACAGTATCTTGAGGATCGTCTTCCAATATACCCATTGGACAGATTTGTATCTAGAAGATTTGGTAGTCGTTGAGTGATAGAAGTAGAATCCTAAATTGATTTTGATCGCCCATACAAACAGAATCTTGATTTCCATAAGTAGAGCTTCTTCGTATAGAAAGTTATTGTATTCAATATCCAATCATCAATCAATTAGATTGAGTCAATCAAATATATCTTGATGTAGAATCCAAACCAGATTACTAGCCGTTATATGTTTAGGGCTTGTGTTACGTTCTGTCGAGTTGTTTCGTTCTGAATCTGCTACATTCTGAATCTCTGTCTCATTCTGAATGTAAAGTTTGAGAGTGTTCTATCTGAAGTAGCGTCTAAGTGTAATAGACTTTACAATCTGGACGTGAGTCTGAATAAATCTGAACATATTCTACTTCTGAACAGATTTAGCTTTAAGGTCTAGACACGGTCTGAACAAGTTCAGCTTCAGCATAAAGTCTGTCTTCTAGTTCTTTCAAGTATAGACTTTGATGATATCATTTACATGTTCTATCATCTGCATAGTCTGTTACTCAACAATTAAACACGTTAGTAGCCTTTGATTTATTTTGTCATCTTTAAAACATCATAAGGGATTTCCTTAACAATCTCCCCCTTTTTTATGATGACAAAACAATCTCTGAATATGCAGATGTGTAATCACACTTTCTAAAATAATGATAAATCTATCATCTAATTTTAGATTTTCAAAAAATGTGATTTGAATCAAAAGACAGCAAATAAATTGAGCATAACAATATATAGAAAAATAATCGCAGCTCAATATTATAATATAAACCAATCAACACATATGCATATTTATATTCTCTCCCCCTTTTTGTCATAATCAAAAAGTGATAACAATAGAAATAGTATCACGTAGAGAATATGAAATGATAACAAATATCTTGCATGAAACACAATTTTCAAAAAATCAGCTTTTATAAAGCAAGTCAAATATTAAAGATATGCAATATAGCTCACTTCGATCATATATATTAGTAAATATTCAATAAAAATCACGGATGCATTATAAAATTTATTTACTGTTTTTTTGTCATGATAAAATGATAATTTTATTTGTTAATGACGAAAGGTAATAAAAGATGCACTAACCAGATTTTGTAGAACTTGGTAAGTTCTAACACATTTACCTTTTCCTTCAGTTCATAATAATCAATATCACAATCAATTCAAAAGATTTTTCCATAATTGATCAAAGCTCCCCATCAATTTGTTGCCTTTTTGAGGTGATCATGATTTTTTCATTCCTTTTGAATTCTTTTTCTCCCCTTTCGTACGACACATTAGGGATTTCCTCAACAATTTGTGAAAACTTTCCACAAGGAAGAGAATCTTTTAGCCTCCAAAAAATAGTATAGAATCTCCATGATTTTCAAATCTAGCTTTCCAAAGTCCATATAGAAGATTCTTTTGTGACCTGCAAATTCTTATATAATAGATAATAATCATTGCAAAAATGTCACATAATACCTTCCTCTGATTTGCGGATCAAACTTGCTAGATATAAGATATCTTCTAAGAATATAGCAAGAGTATCCAAGAATATGCAATAATATCTTTCAAGATCAAAGGGATTTCCTTGAGCATAAATCTCAAAAATATATTATTGATGCATTTCACAAAGAGAAAGATGATAATTCTATCACGCTCCAAATTAAGTAAAAAAATAAATAAAATTGCATTGCCTTATATTTATGGTAAGAGATATTTGCAATATAAATGATAAGCAATAATCCAAAATCAGGATAAATGCATGTAGAAATTTGCAAGGCGGGATGATAAAAAAAAAAAAATTCTCTTACCCAAGGTATATATTTGCAATATACCATTAAAAAAAAATCATTACCGATCTCCACAGGAGATATTTTTTGATTGCACCAAAATATGTATAGATTTGCGATCATTCTTCACTTAAAGAATTTCCTGCAATCAACTCATTTCCTTTTTGGTATCCATCAATTTGGATCCTTCCATTTCGTTAGAGCAAAATAGAAAATCTTCATAGATAATCAAATATTCTTTCTAAACTCATCATAACAAAGTATTTAAGGAAAGAATATCTTTGCACAATAAATTAATATCACATAAAACAGATTTTCACTTTACAAAATATGACAAAATTAGAGAGCATAAAATTAGATAAAATAATTTGCATTATCTCTAAGAAAGATATCAAATCAATTACACATATTATATCAAATCGCAACTCACGAATCACAAAACAAATCATACGATTCTTTCTACAATAAAACCAATCATAGAATACGGTCATTATAAGTCTAAATCAATCAAAGGCACAAAGAGAATATTAAAATTATGTACTCAAAATTTACCTTCCTTACCAAATTCTCTTTCTTCATTTCCTTTATTTCCTGCAAAAAACAACTCATCTTTTCTTTGGTACCCATATTTTCTTGGGTCCATGAGAGTTAGGAGAGTATACTATTTTTATCCAATCTTTCTTAACAAGTCTCCAGACTTTAGGACATTCTTTCTCAAAGTGTTCTGAATCTCCACAATTTGAACACTTTAGGGCATTTTGACCAATAGGTTTGGTAAATATCCTTTGAAAATGCTTTTTGTACGCAAATGTAGGAGGTCTTTGTCTAAGTCTCTCCTTGACTTTAGGAAAATCTATTAGAGAATCACTTTCCTTGTTGAAACCAAGTCCCGACTTATTATAGTAAGATACTTGTATGGAAAAGATATGCTTTAATGTTTTTGATCCATTTGAAAATCTTGTCGAAATATTTGAAAATTCTTTCTTCAAAGAATCATTTTCTTTGACAAGTAAATCTCGATTTTCTTTTGTTTGTAGAAAATCTTTTTGCAAAATTTCAAAATTTTCTTTTTAAGAAAGATCCTGTCGCCTAAGCCATGAATTCTCCTTTTTAGTTCAGAGATCCTTTTAAGAGAAGATTTGAGATTTAAGCAAAGCTCATTTATATACTTTGAAACTTTGATAGGAATTTTTGAATGACTTACTTCGATTTGCTCATCGGATTCTAAGTTTATGTCTAAGTCAGACTATGATTCTGAATTTGCGTCTGAGTCAGACTCTGATTCCGAATTTGAGTCTGAGTCTGAATGTGCCATCAAGCATATATTTCCTTGTTCGTCATCTTCTTTTGTGGTTCTTTTTTGCCCATTCTGCTTGTATTGTCTTTTTTCACTGAATTTTCTTCATTTTCTACTCAGCTTTTGAATTTCTTGATCATAAAAGTAAGTTCTTCATCGTCCATGTCATTTTTTGAGTCTGTATCATCAGAATCGGCGTTAGATATTAAAGTGATGGACTTCTTACCTTCGGGATCTTCATCAACGATTTGTTCCACTTCGTAAGATTGAAGAGTGCCAATCAATTCATCAACGGAGAGTGGCATAATCCTTTGAGTCTCTCGGATTGAGGTCTTAACATGGTTCCAATCTTTTGAGAGACCTCACAAAAGTTTGTTGACCTTCATCGAGGAAGAAATTAGATGACCTTGATATGCCAAACTGTCTACAATTTCTGTAAAATGGCTAAACATATCTCCAATCGACTCTCCTTGCTTCATCTTGAAGGATTCATATTGGCCGAGCAGGAAGTTCACTGTTGTCTCTTTTACACGATCAGTCCTTTCATAAGTAACATGAAGTCTATCCCAGACTTCTTTAGCTGTTTCACATGAAGAAATTCTGTTATATTCAACAGGAGACAAGGTGCAATATAAAGAATAAATGGTTTTCGCATCAAGAGTTTCTCTTTTAGACAACTCCGTCCGAGACATAGGAGCAGGGAGTTTGGTTTCTTTGTCTTTGCCATTCTTATTTGATATAGATGCAGTAGTGGGATTGATTCATTTTTCCACAACATCCCATTGCAAGGGATCTCTAGATCTTAGGAATGCCTTCATTTTGTTTTTCCAAACGTTGTATTCCTTTCCATCAGAATATGGTGCCCTACTGTTACTTTGCCCTTCCATAAGTCCCGGTGCCAAGATACTAGCCATAGAAGATCTTTAGCTCAAAAGTAAAAACACTTTAATAAAACGAGCACTTGGCTCTGATACCAATTGAAAGTGCTAGTATGAACACCTAGAGGGGGCTGAATAGGTGTTTAAAATAAACCTTGGCAAATAAATGTGGAATAAAATAAGTTGCAGGTAAAGTTTGAATAAGGATCAGAGTTTGACTAAACGAGCCACCAGACTTAAACATGAAAAGTTAAGAGAAAGAGAATGTTGCACATGAAATTTATAGTGATTCGGCTTAGATCAAGTCTATGTCCACTCTCCCATGGTAACAGCCTTCTAGCTGGATTCCACTATGTGATCAACAAGAGATTACAACTTTGAGTGCAAACACTTAGAGGTAGATCACATTATCTCACTAAATCACTCTTTTGGTATTTCTCTCACGATCACAAACGTTTAAGCTCACCAAAGATAAGTGTATGATCAAATGTCGCTCAGACTTTGGAATTATAAATTCTACGCTTCGTCTCTTACTTGCTCACCGGTCCTTGATCTCCTTAAATACTTCTCAACTTCCAAACTAGCTGTTGGAAAGTATCTTGAGGATAGTCTTCCAATATACCCATTGGACAGATTTATATTTAGAAGATTTGGTAGCCATTGAGTGATAGAAATAGAATCGCAAATTGATTCTGATCGCCCATACAAACAGAATCTTAGTTTCCATAACTAGAGCTTCTTCGTATAGAAAGTTCTTGTCTTCAATATCCAATCATCAATCAATTAGATTGAGTCAATCAAATCTATCTTGATGTAGAATCCAAACCAGATTACTAGACAGTATATGTTTGGGGCTTATGTTACATTCTGTCAAGTTGTTTCGTTCTGAATTTGTGTCTCGTTCTAAACGTAACGTCTGAGAGTGTTATGTTTGAAGTAGAGTCTAAGTGCAATAGACTTTACAATATGAGTTTAAGTGTAATAGACTTTACAATCTGGACGTAAGTCTGAATAAGTCTGAACATATTCTGCTTATGAACAAATTTAACTTTAATGTTTAGACACGGTTTAAATAAGTTCAGCTTCAGCATAGAGTCTGTCTTCTGGTTCTTTCAAGTATAGACTTTGATAATATCATTTACATGTTCTATCATCTACATAGTCTATTACTCAACAATTAAATACGTTAGTAGCCTTTGACTTATTTTGTCATCTTCAAAACATCATAAGGGATTTCCCTAACACATCCACCTTTTGCCTTGCCCTAGTGTGGGGGATGATCACCAACTGGGTTTAAAGAAATGAAATTGCAGGCTCAAGTGGACTATGCAAAGGATATAAGTGTATAAGATAGAGAAAGAAATGCTCTTCATCATCTTAAGGCACTTAAATTACCACATAAATTCAATGTAACAGCACGACTTGAAGATTGATGCAAGTGAGAGCAAGAAAATTTCAATTCATTTTCCTCACCTCATGATGCCATTTTACCTCCCATTTGCCTCAGTGGGGGGTGGTTCTTGACAGGGGTAGTTTGAAAGAATTTTCATAAGTGTATGGGGCTCAAAGGAATTAAACAATGGATCACATGTAGTATTTAAGATAGAGAAATGAATTGCCCCTCATCATTTCGGTCATCGTACCTTTTGCGAGAGAAACCTTTACCTTGCGGATATGGAACTTTTTATACTCATCTCACAAGTGTATAGGTAGGGGACTGTGTATAGGATAAGGATTGCATTTTATCATCCTGACATGTCTCATTTAGCATGCTTAATCCATTCTACATCATTCATTGAATTAGTCAATCTTGATGTTCTTTAGAGGAATTGGTGGACTAAACATGTAAGAGTCATCATGCAAAATCTTTTTTAAAGGAGCTCAGTAGCTTTAAGTATGAAAAATTGCAAACTTCAGAACAAACAATTTATCACACTTTAAAAATGCTTTCGTAAGTATGAAAAACATGATCTTGAGTGTTCATTCAAGGAATTGTCGCACGGGGGGATTGTCTCAGGAATTAGTGTTCTTGGATTGTCTCTGAAAATCTGTTTTGCCCCTGCACAAGAGAACGTGCATGAATAAGATACCATGCAACATCAAAGTAAATTCAAATTGCACATTCATTTTGGCTCAGATCGAGATTTTGTCTCAGTCATGTCACTACTAGAATCTATAGTGCCCCAATTCGTCATCTTGGAATCTAGATGATCTTCTTTTGACTTGCCCTTGGTTTCTTATTGATGTGCAAGGAAATCGCTTGGGACAAGTAAAAGGATAAGTAGTGTTTAATGTCTTCTTCACTCTTGGGAGATGTCATCACAATCAATTAGGAAATGATCCTTTGCCCCCACGTCTATTTTTCCCCCAGATTTACGTTCCCAAATCAACGGGCCCACTATCACTGGAAATTCACGTGTTATTTTCAAATGCCTCTCTGTTATGCTTTGAGACATGAAGTAAATGGGTTAGAAAAACAAACAAGGGTAACCTAATGCATGCTTTTGGAAATGGCTTCAAAAATGATTTTTTTTTTTTTTTTGGGAATATTTTGGATGAGGAAGCATGAAGAAGCCCGGTCCTCAGAATTTTTCCATTGATGATATTTTCTTTTCATTGTTGGATATCATCACTGAGCTAGTTTGGTGTACTCTATCATGTCCTCAAAACAAAACTTGTAATTTTATTGATATTCATCAATCGAATTACATTTATTGGAATGTGATGTTCAAGCATGGAAGAAATTGAAATCAATCCCTAAAAGCGATAAAAATTCCCACGCGGGGAAGGTGCATGCCCTAATTAAATGAGGAAATCGAACTACTTAGGACCATGAATCATGTGTACTTGAATTTTTCACCTTTCTTGATCTTGTGATGCGAACCTTTCAGGTCAGATATTCCTCCCTCTAGATATGTCACTAGTCTCCTTATTGTGGCATCAAATTCGGCTACCTCAGGAAAATGAGACGGTTCAAAAAGTCTTTTTGGCTCTCTTCTTGGAGTTGCAATTTCTCACTGAAGATGGAGCACTTATGTCATCACAGCACTTTTGCTCGACGAGATAAGCTCTTTTTGATCCGTCATTTTAGCTCTTGATCGTGAATGGATGGGTGAGCGGGACCGCTGCATAATCATCTAATTTAAATGAACAAGAACATGTAAGCATGAGCTATAAATAGAAAGTCAATCCATGACAATGATCTAATCGATTTATCCATTTTTGTTTTCATTTATTCATGAAAAGTTCGTACAAGAAGGGCATTTCCTAAAGAGAGCTAGAAAAATAGACACCATAGCAAGATCAAATTTCCTAGACATGAATTGAAAACAAATTCTCCAAAAAAATTTTATTTTCCAAATGATTCATTGCATTGCAATTTCCTCATTTCATTTCTAATTGATAAAGGAATTAAGTCAATGATTGACCTAGATTGTCACGAACCGTCCAAAAGCGTGACAAAGTAAGTAAATTGCATAGTATAGGGATAGAAAACTTACTTCACTCAGGAAAATCAACGGCAATCATACAGACATGCACATGAGATGTGAGGTTCGATTTCTAATCTAAACAAGCTTAACAAAGTGAAGCCACAAGGATGATCGGACTAGCTGCGGGTGTGCGGACTAAGTCAGGTCCTCATGACTTTGGCTTGGTCAAAGAGCCGGCCTGGGTCGCGGGCATATAAACCGAGGTAGGTACTCTTAACACCAAAGAAGAAATTTTGAGATTGAGATGGGCAACTCGTAGCGTGGGCATGTGGTTGGAGTGGTATCCATATCAATATCATCCTAGATGATCATGATCCTATACGGCCCAAGTCTAGCGACAAGTTGTGTGTGCAAAAGTATAGTGTAAATGCATAAGTATGCACAATAGTTTATATCAAGCAACACTTCATAAATGAAAGTAAACCATACATTCCTACACCTCCCTACAAAATAGAGATTAGCAAACACTTCCCCTTATACCTCCCATCCTGCAAAAAACATTTAACACCTTAAATATTAGGGACGTACCTAGGATCCTTTCTGCCAAACAAAAATATTTTTTTAAAAGAGAAAATTAACCTAAATTCACTAAGAGTTTTAACTCAAGTCCCTAGTGGAGTCGCCAAGCTGTCGCGACCAAAATTTTGGGTGAACCACCTAGGGTTTGGCTAATGGATTACTAAGCCTAAACTTAGCTCGGGCTCTCCCAAGCCCATACCAATTCGTGACTTAGGTTCAAGTTCTTAACATGCCATTGATTTTTCAATCAGGAGTCGCTACTAATCTATTTTTGGTGGGTCAATTAGAAACCAAAGTAAAGTAATGGGAGATTTACTTTACTTCTACGAACTAGAGATTGTGAGCTTGGAGACTTGGTTATGCTAGATTTCTCTAATGCCCTTTCGGTACATTTCCCTTCTATTTTGAAAGAAATGTTTGGCAAGCAGTTTCAATTGATTTTAATTCACTTTCCTAACATTTGAGGCGATCATGCGGGTGCGCAAACCACCAATTTAACACCCAAATAAAACAGTGAATAAATTGCAAGACTTACATCATAGCAACGAAAGCATCTGTAATATTAGATCACAATTCACATCAACAGTTTTAGATTTGATTTCTAATTAACACGCAATTTTTTTGTTTTTACTTATTTAATGAGAATCATGCTTTATGCAATGCAATGCTACTAATCTAATATGAAATGATATGACATGACAATATGATATAAACTATATAACATAAATAAAATATAAGCATTCAGTCTATCTTAAGGAATGAAATTGATTTATTCTAAGAAATTTTTTTTTGTATTTTCCATGAAATTCGAAATTAAGAAAAATGCAAAGATTAACTAGCTAAATTAAGATTCAATCCAACTTATATTAAGAATTGACTTAGGCCAAATCCTAAATTTAAACTAAGATATTATATTAACTTTGTAGTCTCTAACCTAAGATGCAATCTATCTAAAAAATCAATCTAAACTTAAAATGAAACATGCAATTTTATCCTAATATGCAATGACGTACCAAGAATACCCTAATTCTACATGACATATGCATGATGATTTTTTGTGTTTTTTATAAAATTCGAAATTTAAAATTGCCAAATAATTAAACGTGCAACCTAAGTAAGTAAAAAGACTAGCATCCTAAATTGATTGATTTTTTTGGTTTTTTTTTTATTGAAAAATTCCAAAGAAATAATTTCCTATTATAAATATGCAAGATAACCCTAAAACGAGGAATATTCTAAAACAAACCTAATCTATCTCAAATTTTTTTGATTTTTTTTTTTTTTTACATAAAGAAAATTGATTCAAACGACATGGCAGCAGATCGAGCAAGACAAGATTGATATCCAAAAATTAACGAACCATATCTCGAGCATGAGATCGGGTTGATTAATTTTAAATAAATCGCGAATCGAATCTCCAGTGTGAGATTGATTGGCGATTTTTCAAGAGATTGCGAGTTAGATTTTGGGCGCAAAATCGGACTGTCAATCCCCAATTTCATAGGCAATTTCATGTCGGGAAATCTCAATATTACATAAAGGAATAATTATACTAAAAAAGCACAAATAAAGTAAATAAAAAATAAAAAAAATAAAAATAAAACAAAGTAAATAGAAAAACTACCTAATGTGACTTTTTTTCCTTTTTCTTCCACCCACGGCTTGGCAGCCCGTGGTGGTGGGTCACCGGAGGTGATGGGTGGTCGTCGGAGCTCCGACGAGGGCGAACCGGTGGCATTGGCAACAATGGACTCGAGCGGGACAGTAGCGACACTAGGGCGAAAGGCTCGAGGTTGGCAGATGCAACAATCGTTTGGTTACTGGTCAGAGCGGCATAGTGGCGGCTTCGATGGGCTACTAGTGTCACGGTTGGAGAGGGTGGCAAGGATCGACATGGCTTCAATAAGCGTCGACGAGGGGACTAGACCAGATCGCGAGCAAAGTAGGGGCGTCACTCAGGCGACGGTAGATCAGCAGCAGGGGAGTTCGGGGAGCAGCGTCGCCGGCGAGTAGCGTTGGTCAGCGGCTCAAAGGCTGTTGGCAGTCCTGGGACGTAAAGCGGTGTCCGGTGCAAGAGGGGGCGAACGCGTGACGGTGAGCAAGTGGCGTCGAGTCGCGCGGTGCTGGCAGCTTCTGGCGAGAAGGAGCAGAGGCGTCGTTGCTGGTGCAGTTGGTAGGGCCGGCAGGCGTCGGTCCGGCAGAGGCTGCGCCACGGCTGGGGGTGTGGCAGTGGCTGGCACGGCATGAGCAGAGGACACGCAAGTCAGTGCTGGAGCTTGCGCGGTGCAGGGGATCAGCGATTGGCTTAGATCTGCCGGCGTTGGGCTGCTCGAGCGACAGATCAGAATAGCGGTGGTGTGAGCAAGTGAGCGGTGATGCGGTAGGCTAGCACTAGCACTATGGTGCGAAGAAACCAGCGGCGCAGGAGCTCGATCACGGCGGTTCGGGCAGCGGCGAATGAAGGGGGGTCGGTGTCGAGAGACCTTCACGAAGAAGACGACTAATAGACTTCATTTTTCTTTTTTTTCTCTCCCTCTCTCCTCACATCTCCCTCACTCTATTGTTCCCCTGTCTTGTCCTTTTCAGCCGCACGTCCCCTCACTTTGACTTTTCACTAAAGGAAACCTAGGGAAAAACCAAACAATTTTTCCCCAAAAAGCTTTTCTCTTTTGTTTTTTCAAAGGAACGAACGGAGAAGCCCCAAGGAAAAAATTTTCTTCTCCTGTTTTTTTGTATTGAATTTTTTTGACCTAGCAATCGAGAGAAAAGCCCCCTTGTGTGGCCGTATATTCAACGTGTGGCCCCCGAACCCCTACGCATTTAACCTTTATATAGGCCATGGATTAGGGTTTTAATTATTTCATATCAATATCCACGAAGATTTCTTTTCCAAAATCAATATTTGTTTTTGATACGATTCAGGTTTGCAAAATGATCTTTCTAAAATTTCAAATCCTGCAAAATTAAGCTCACAATATTTTTTGTCACACCACCCCTATCTGAAGGTATTAAAAAATTCCATCATATCCTGGAAATTTTCAAACTTCTATTTTCTCATAAGATAATTTTCGATCATTAAAAAAACGGGCTTGGGCCAATTTGCTCACTTCGTGGGCTTAGTCCCGCCTATCGTTTAAAGCTCAAAACCACCAATTCGAATCCATTCATCATGGTCCAATGTAAATGCAAATTAAAAATAAATGCAATTAAAATTATATGCTATGCAATTTATTTATTTTTTTGTAGGGATTAAAATTAATCCCTAATTTTTTAATGCGATAAATGGGTTGCTCAAAATTTAGGTGTCAACATATTTCATCGAACACTGGTGTGCAATTCTTGAAGTCGAGTTGGGTGGAGCTTGTTCCGTTCGTTTCGGGCGAGCTTTGGCCTCCGTAGGTCCCCGTTTATTATTGGTCACTTGCTGGTCGCCACCGTCGACACCTCAAGTCCTGTTTAGGTCGGAGGCCTCCTAGTCCGCTTGTGCCCACAACCTGTTTACCAAAATGCCCGAGCGGGCTCTCCCTCCCTGAAGCTCCTCCGCGTAGAGCCCTAGGACTCCTGGTTGCTGGAGGGATGCCGCCACGGCCAAGGAAGTCGGGCAGTTCCCCCGCCTGGCCAAGGCGGCACCGTTGTCGACATGCGCCATCCTAGCACCCCTGGTTGCGACTAAGCAGTCGCGACCAAGGGGTGCTGGCCGAGCCACTTGACTCTTGTTTCGCTTGGGCCCGTTGCTTGGGCCCAAGTCGGGCCTGAGCGAAGGCCCGACCAGGGCTAGTTGGGCCTAGCCCGATTGGGTCAAACCTAGGCGGGCTGGGCCCAACCCTCCCTAATCGAACCCGACCCGCGCTGACTGGGCCGAACCTAGATCAGGTCAAACTAGCCCCGACCTGGTCCAGCCTATATAAAAATAAAAAATAATAATTAAATTTAAAAAAAAAATTCAAAAATCCAAAAAATGTAGGGTTTGGTTAGGAATTGCTATGTCTTGCATTCTTAGTGTAATTAGGCCTTTAGTTGCTCATATATTGATTATATCGTGTGTTTAATTTGCATATTTAATTATGTTTAATTGCACTTGTTCGATTTTACTACAATTAGGATTTTGGTAACTGTGGTTATTATTTTAATGATTGTGTACTCGCATGATCACCTCACATGTTAGTGGATAGGTATAAAATCAATCTAAACTACCTAATAAAAATATTTTCTTTTAAAATGAACAAGTTTAGGTACCGAAATGGCACTAATTGATCAATTAGTGTAATCAAGCCCCCGACCTTAGATTCTCTGATTGCGTAAGAAGCAAGGTACACTCCCATGACTCACTTGGTTTTTAGCCGACCCCAATATGCTAGTGGCGACTCCTTTTTGCAAAATTCTTAAAAATACCCCAACATTACGCAAGATATGGGCTTGGGAGAGCCCGCGCCTAATCATGGGCCTTAGACCCGTCCTTTAGGCAATATACCTAATCCCATTCCCTCCCCCGAGGGGTAGGTCGCGACAGCCTAATAGGGCAAGTTTGTTATAAAATTATAAATTGCTTGAAAGTTTGTGCTTTTTAAGGGAATTGGGCCTAAAATTTTATACTAAAACTTGCAATATATTTGAGAAATGATTCTTAATTTGTCTAAAGCACTTTCGCAATTTGGTAGACGTTAATTTTATCTTATTTAATAATATTTTTTTTAGAATATGTGCAAGGCATGCGCTAACGCGTAGTTTCACTTCAATCTGCCAAAATTCTCCTTTTATGGGGGCCTTGAGTCCCCAACTTGCAAATTTCATTACTATTTTTATTTTAAAATTATAAATTGCTTGAAAGTTTGTGCTTTTTAAGGGAATTGGGCCTAACATTTTATACTAAAACTTGCAATATATGTGAGAAATGAATCTTAATTTGTCTAAATCACTTTCACAATTTGGTAGAAGTTAATTTTATCTTATTTAGTAATATATATATATATATATATATATATATTAATAATATGTGCAAGGCACGCACTAACGTGTAGTTTTACTTCAATCTGCCAAAATGCTCCTTTTATGGGGGCCCCGAGTCCCCAACTTGCAAATTTCATTACTACTAATGATAGTATTTCCACTCTAACATGACAAATGAAGTAGTGGTATCTCGAAAGGACCAAAGCTTTTAACTATTCTCTTTGCTTAACCATTCATGGTCAATAAAATTGTCAAAAAGTTTAGAATTAAATTGATCAAATAGAAAATTTTAATATTGAATTGACTGTTGTACAATAGATTCATAACTTTTTGAACAATTATTTTATTAGAGATCTACTATAGTGCATAGTCATTCCTTACATTAAAGTGATCAAGATTTTCTGTCATTATTTTAATTTCTTGTTCTGAAAAGTGTACAGTAATTTAGAGACTAATAGGGCAAGTTTGTTGGGAGGCCAAACATGCTTTCTGATACGGAATCAATATTAAATAATACTCAACAAACTTATTTTAAGAAATAATAATGTAGTTATCAGCAATATTTAAACATGAAATTAGCTCTTAATTCTTCAAGACTGAGACATAAATTAGAATTATTCTATTAGAGAGTGAGCTTCGTAACGAGTAACAGTTATCACCGAAAATACAAGGTTTCCAAGTACGCGAAAGTTTGCTATATCTCAACGTAGGACAAAAAAAAATCGTTGACTTCACCTAATATTTTGCTATTAGAATCAAGGGTAAATTACTTGGACACTCCCACAATTTCAAAAATTAAAAAAAATAAAAACTCGGACACCCGTTTCATTTTCAAAGTGCGCTCTGCCCTCTTTGTTGATTCTAAGGTAAAAGAATTGGTCAAAATTGAATAATCTGGATTAATTTAATAAAAATTGTAGTTGAATCATGAAAATTGACTTGATAAAACTCCACATATCCAAGGAAGAGACATGAAAACTGGGTCCAACGTATTCTCTTGTTTAAAAAATGATTTTGCATTTCTGCTTTTTTGAACATCATCGTTCATCGTTCGATGCCAAATATGTATACCCTAATTTAGACATCTTCTTTCGCGCTCAAGTTGCTGTCGAGCTCGTGGTTTGGTCTCTATTGGTCTAGAGGTGATGCCCCCCACTTCAAAACCCAAACTCCCACGAAGAAGCTGATGATGGATGTTAATTTTTTGTGTCTAACTTGGAAATTCTTTTGCCAAACCTGATTCCACTGTTAATATCGACTAAACCCCATGAAGAAATCTGATATATTTTCTAACAGTGTTCATGTAATGTTATTTATTTTTTTGTCTAACTTGGAAATTTATCGTTGTCATACTATTCTCCTTTCTATTTCAATTTGTTTAACATCTTATGACATGCTTAATCATATTGAGCCTTCGAAATTACACTTGGTAGTAGTGTTGATGGTTGGGTTTTCATGAAACGTGAACTGAACCACACTATTTGGGTATGCATTAGCTTTGAACCAAGCCATGATTTGGTTCGTTTTGGTTATTCGGATTTTTTTTTTCTAAAATACAAAAAAGGAGATTTAATGAAAAATGTGAGAGATTGTATAAATTGTAAATTAAGAAGATAGGCAATTTTCAGTTCAATTCGGTTAACTGAACCGAATTTTTTTTTTTTTTAAAAAGGAGGATATTTTAGGGATAATAATTTGAAAAACCTCAAACTGGTACACTTATAACAAGTTTATTTAAAACTATTGTTTTACCACCAAAAACCCCAAACTGGTACAATTTTGATAAATTTACCATAAACTAGTACATTTGTGATAAATTTACCATTTTTTAGTTTTCATTAAATTTTACTATCAAATTGCTAAGTTGAATGACTCATGAAAGTTACTGATGTACCAGTTTAGGATTTTACTCTCTATTTGTTACAGTTGTACCATTTTTGTTATTTTTTGTGGTATTAATCCAACTTATGATGAGGTATATTTGTCACAAATGTACTAGTTTAGGATTTTGGGCAATGGAAAAAATTAGTTTTTGGTAAATTTGTCATAAGTATACAAGTTCGGGGTTTTTTATAATCATTTGGAGTAAATTTGTCACATGTCTGCCAATTGGAGTTTTTCGTGATCAAAACATGATTTTGGATAAATTTTTCATAGGTGTACTAATTTGGTAGTTTTTTAGAGTATTAACCCACTTTTTTTGTTTTTATTATCTAAACCAAAACATGAACCAAATAAAAAATGCATGAAAATTTGGTTCGAATCGATTTCTATTTTGGTTCGATTTTCTGATTTGGCTCTTGCACCCCCAGTTCAATGCTTGCAAAGGAGGATAGTATTATGTCAACTGCATATACAAAACTCATGGTATGAACAAATTGCTCTTTAAAGGATGACTTGGTTGTCGATATTCCAGCAATATTTTGAAAACTTTATTGTCGCGACTTAAATTTTTATTAAACTATCATATCCGAAAATGTTTCTAACACGTGGTCGAAGTGTTTTGAAAATGCAGGGGGTTTTTGAGTAATTTTGATAAAATTGAAGGGGTGTCCAAGTAAGTAACACTAGAATCAATGTCGCTACAGGAAAATAGAGCTCAAATCAGATTATTATTATTATTATCTTTTTTAACTAGAAGTTCCTAATTGCTCCTTAAACATTGGAACTTAAAGAAATATGATTAATTTGGGGGACGGAGCTTTATGGATCTATGGTAAACTTTTGTTTCCCCTACTCGGACCTTAATTGAAATTTCAAGAAGTTGTGGGACTAGGAGTTAACTCGCCCACATCGGGAATATAGTTCCTGTTTTTTTTTCCCCTTTATTTTTAGAATTAGTAAATAAAGTTCCTGTGTTTAATTTATGTTTATTTTTTATTTTATTTTATTTTTTTTTAAGACGGGAGGAACCAGCTTGCGGCCGACAGCCGCGCCGTAAACCTCCTGGTAACGCTAGTGCAGGACCCACCACTACGGCGTCACGCTTAATATCACTAGCGACCACGCTGGGATTTGAACCCGTCCCTTCAGTGAGGAGGAGGATGAAAGCGGCCAACGCGCCACCCACATGGGGTGGTCTGTTTTAATTTATGTTCATCTTGTTATTGCATAGAAATGGGATTCTCACCGCATCCAGCGGAACTACAGAATCAAAAATGGGTCCATGCCCCTACTTATAAAAGCATTAGACACTTTCTATAGCGTGGGACTAGCCCATGAATTTACATCTTGATATTATATGTCAGGTATTTTTGTACAATGAAGCAAACACAGTAATTTCTACATGGCATTATATCTCTAATCTCTCTAGACAATAAAGTCATCAATTAAGAGACATTAGGCAATTTAGGTAGCTTGACAATCCAAGGTGACATGAGTTTAAGAACAAGTAAACGACTTCACCCATTGAAGATATGAGAACTAAAATGTGTAGTACGTGGTTGGTTGAGGCAACAAATTGCCCTAAACTGATAAATTGGGGTTAAATTAGTTTCTAAACGGAACCCGAGCCCATCATGAGGCGAGTTCCTCAAGGAAGGAGAGTTCCTGCGTGAGGTCGTTGTGGGATGGGACATGAAGGACATTTCGGTCAATGGAACATTGAGGGTTGTTACTAAACTAGTAAAAATTCAAGTAATTATGGTGTCATTATAACTTTTGTTTATAATAACCATTCTGCCTGAAATTCTCATAACTACATATGTGCCGATTTTGTAAATATGTGTAACTTTCTTAAATTACCGTGCATTTTTCAATCTTGCATTAGTTTCCCTATTCTTGTCTGCTATTTTCATGAAAAGTTTGGGCCTTGGTGATATTATTAATCGCCACTGCCATTTTTTGAACGAGGCCGTACTCTCCCTGTTTTCCTTTCTACATTACTAGTAACTAAGCGACAATCCGTATGTCGAATGGACCAAAATTAAAGGATGAAATTCTCAGTAAATAAAAACAAGATTAGAAATTACACAATGATACATATGTAAGACAAATCCGCACTTGAAAAAAAAGAGGATAGCCACGAGAACCAAATACAGATTAAATGCGTATATATTACACTCATACACATATTTTGTCGTTATCGAGTATCTTCCACATAAAATTATAACAAGAAGACAGATATTCAACACTTTGAAAGAATGAGACTGCACATGTCTCATTTTAATCATCTAAGAACTGGTGGAAAAAGAAAAATTGACTGTCAAGATTTGAAATATATTGCAGCACAATATCCACAAACATGTCCTACTCAATCAAATGTCGCCTCTTTAAAAAGAACGGTCAAAAGAACAATCATATCAAATCTAAAAGAACTGCAAATATATTAATGATGACAAGAAGGAAAAATAGTTTACATACTAAGTTTGTAACATCAACGTGAATGTAATTAAAGAATTATTTTCAAGCGCTATAACAAACTAGATGAGTTCAGGTGTTTAGAAGTTAGAATCTATTTCATTTTCCTTTTCGTTTTTTTTTTTTTTTCCAGAATATTCTATTCCAATTTACCAATTCTTTATTTGTAAAATGTTAGTTACGGCGAAGAGATTATTAAATGATAAATTCCAAGTATTTCCTCATTAACACGATCAATGTTGTGACGTTATGTCCATCTAACTATCAAGTTACTCAGTCTTAGTACTCCCCTATATGCAGTTTGAGTTTGATTTGGATGACCCATACTATGATAAGAAATATTGTACCGTGTCACAAAACAAAGAATTTGAGTAATTTCGCGAAGCACCTTAGGAGTGCAGATATTGTTGGTTTTAGTGCTACATGTGTTTGGAGCTGAAACAGTGCCTTTTTATTTAATTTTATTATTATTGAATTTCTTCTTCGTAATTCACGTGCTTTGGAGAAGATGGATGGCAATCAAGGCTAAGATGCACAAAGCTACGAAATGGGAATCTTCGAATTCAGTTGATGTCTGAACAATGCTCGAAGCGGCACAAAGGTTATATTTGGTTGTCCTTTTGTCACAAGTAATGGCAAAGTCTCATCAGTCTCATGGCACTGGTATGTTGGTCATCACTTTTGGCAATCTTGAACCGTCGCTCTAGACCGCAGAAGCACCAGCGTCCTTTTCTGTGCAAACCAGCCACATTTTCAATTATTCTCCTGAAGCCTGAGACAGATTCCATTTTCAAAACATGTCCATATATCATGCGAGAGACAATTTAGCAGACTAATTGACAAAGCACATTGCAAAAGAAGTTACTATCTAAGGAAAAACATGTTCCCTGATAGGAGAGTTTAGAAAGTTTACATTTCAGTCCTAAGAATATCAATATTAAGTAATGTTTGTACTCGAGGAAATAGGTTTTCATGCAAGCATATTATCTCTGAAGTGTACCATTTGATTCAATGGATGGTAACTAGGCTCCATAAAGTGGCTTGAATTTGGCAAAATTCTTGTGTCTATATTTAAAAGAGATGTGTTTTGGGCAACTAAGGCTGAAATTTTTTCACTTTAAGGATACCTCTAGGTCCTTCTATATTTTCTCTACAACAAAATGTCCTCGGAGAAATCTCGGCACCAGTGATCTGGTAGAGAGATGATTTTTGGATGACTTGTATACTACTACTAGGGTAGGATGGGTTCCATTCGGCTACATCTTCCAAACATTGCATAGGATTCATGCTTACCGTCACAACTAGAGATTCATCTCTCTATCATGAAACTATGCCATAATTAGGGCTAGTTTTGTAGCTCCAGAGGGAGGAAATTGAACAAGGCGGTCAATTATCTGCAAGATGACTCCTCTTGCTTGATTTCATATTCAGAAAGGCAGTGAGCTAGTTCATGTTTCCCACAATGCTTTTGACTCATAATCAGATCACTAGGAGCAGCATGAACTACAAATCTCAAGCTCTAAAAGTCAGAGTTTTCATGGTTTATCCTTTTTCCCTAATTTTTTTGTTTCGATGGCAGGTCTCTTGCTTCTTCGCCTTGTACTAGGACTTGTTCTTTCAAGACTAATTCTTAAACGGACAATGTCTGTAATCTAGATTAGCTACTTCATGTACTGCTCAGATCTCAATGAAACAGATCCTGTTTCACTACGTTTTAACTTTTATGTCCACAACAAACATTGTATGAGTTCTGAACAAGCTTAGCAAACATGAAATATAGATCATGGCAGCGTCAGACACATAAAAAATATCATACTGGAAAGCCAAATATACACCACAATTTAACAGGCACATCCTCTCATGTATGGAAGAATAGACACTTGCAACTTAAAAACCAGAAAAGAGATTTCTTTATCAAGTACTTTGCACGTGGCACATTGGCAAGCATAATTTCCTCATAGTTAAAATATCATATTTTTTTGAAGATACTATATTTCTTGATTCAAAGATAATAACATTAATGACATCGAACAATCTCATTGCAGTGAAAAAAAGTGAGGAAGATGAGATCAAGAAACAGGGAGGAAAACGAAAAAGGAAAGAAAAACACTATTGTTAGTTTAGCGTGTAGCACTTCCTACATACAACTGTAAATTTTTTAGGGCAAATAAAAAGAATACGGAAATGTCTAACAAGTCAAAGAATTTTAGAAAAAAGAACACAAAGAATCTGAGAAAAAGGAAACAAAGTGAGGAAAGAAAGAATTACTATGAACTTGACTTCTTGATGCTTCCAGAAACTCCACTTTCTTCCTCTTAGACTCGAAAAAGGACACAAAAGATGGAAAATTAGTTATGTATATCCCTTTTTATATTCAAAGTCATGTGCTGCAATATTCAAAGTGCAACAACAAACAGAATCACTGAGAATTCACATCCAGCAGAAATCAACATAAGGAAGCATAGACCTCAAGTAAGCTGTAGTCGTTAATTGTCATATGTCACAATTTCAAAGTGGAGCTAAGTGAACACGAAATCAGCAGCATAAGCAAGTGCAGAAACTGTTGGAAAAGTTTAGAATACATAAAAAATAATAATAACTGTTAATACATTGCGAAGGATTAGAAAATAGAAAAACAAATGTCTGAGGCGTGCAAGCACTGTCCTTAAGGATAATTCCGCCCCTCGGAGTACGAAACTCGGTGCGTAAGGCTTCAGCGGCTATCCTCCCAAGATACAACAGACCTTCCTCTATACTCCGCACTGAATATTAGAAGGAAACAGAACAACTTTTTGTGTATAACCCAGCAAAAAGAAAAGGAAAGATATGAGTACCTATTGTGTCCTATGAGATCTTATTTTTATATCCACACAAAATAGAGCCATTAAAAGAGCCGTTGTAAAATAATGGAGGATTTATTTGATAAATAAATTAAACGTTACAAAACGATTAAAAAGCCGTTATATGACCGTTAAGAAGCCGTTATGTGATCATTAAAAATAATGATGGTCTTCAATGCGGTCATAACTTTTATCGAAACTATTATTGTAAATATTTCAAAACTGCTGAAATATCCAACAATCCCCCACATATTTCAGAAAGTTTTGACAAGAAAAATAAAATAATGCTGGGTTATTGGAGAGTAATGCATCGGAATTGGTGCTTGTTAGGCTATGAACCAACCCTAGAAAGAATGAAATATAATTCACGAAATCATTGGTGAAGTTTGAAACTTCTATGAACCAAGAATTTCTTTTTGTGAATTATAATTTTCACCAATCACATTACACTCCCACAAACTTTGTTGTTCAACGCGGTTTTGCGCTAATAGGCCATGCGCGTGCTTGGTTTATTCATAAGTGCTTTAGAGATTTTCACCAAAAATCTCATAGAAGCGGCCCCACTCCACACTTATATAGGTGATTCCATCAAGTGTATTCTGCAGTTTAATACACCACCAATAATGGTTATGGAATTTCATTAAGAGCTTTAGCTCAACCTCTTTTTCCTTGCAATTTTGCACTATTTTCACCTTAGAAGGGACAATAAATTTTAATAGTGCACTAGATCAACAAATGACTTGTTATTACCCATATGAACCTAATTCATGGGATCGCCAATCACATAGGTTGGGTTACCATCATTGTTGATTTTCTTCAGTTGGCTTGTCCCATTCCCCTCGATGTATAGTAAGAGGATTGGCCAAAATCATTTCTGACTTAACATAATCGATCAATATAAATCCATTTTATAAGGAATTATTTTACCGCATCACGTCTCAACCAAACGTCTCTTTTTGCTATCGAAAGTTTCATTCTTTGCAATAGCTATTGCCTTTTGGCAATCATAATGTCTAGACATAAGTGTCATTTCATTTCCATAGGAACATACAGTAAGAAATTTCTCAACTACTCAGCCTCAATTTTAATATGAGTTTGAGAAATTTTTCTTCTTCCCAAGAACTTGAGTAGTTCTTCAATCATCAAGATAAATATTTTCTTCTCCTTCCTTACTAGAGGTTAGGAGGATAAAGCATTATGTTTTTAACATATATGCTTGGTAGTGCCTGAGTCTACCTCCAATTCTTTTGCATTTGCCAAAATATTGGCTTGGAAAATGACTACAATAATTACATCATCAGATCATCTACTTCAACCAAGTTAAATTTTGGTTGAGCAGGATTGTCATTTCCCCCACAATTTCATTCAATTGCTTTTTATGTTTCGACACCTCCACAAGGTGGACACATATTCATTAGTGGATTTTGTCTCATATGAATCCGAGATCCACTTAACATCACTGTATTATTCTAATACAGCGGAAAATCCACTATGTAAAATGTCATACTTTATATTCACATGGCCGCAAAATCCACAAAAATTCTATTGTTGTGAAAATTGATCTCACCTCGAGGCGTTCATTGGTTGTCATGGAGTCTTTTGACTCTGTCTCTTCACGCCGATCTCTACTCAAATCAGCCAGGAAATACAAGTTCGTTGATGATGGCATATTCATTCAACGAAAATTTTGCACTAGGAGCTGCTCTTATTCTAATAAAAAGAGGCTTGAAGAAGTGAGTATTTGTAAGGGCAAATTTAGCCTCCACCAAACCCAATACCAAGCACTCGTCAACACTAAATGGTATGTCAACGATAGAAAATTTGTTGCTTTGCTAAAACATTTATAAAAGCAGCATCATGAAATCATCATAAATCCCATTTGCGAGTGTTGAATCCTAAACAGCAATTTTACATACACATGTAGGAGCACAAAAACACTAATTAACACTCGACTCTAAATCCTACCATAAAAAGTCCTGTCTTAAGATCAAGAACATAATTAAAATAGGAAACCCCAATGCGGATCGAAGCTTATGAAAATAATCATGAACTTGAGTGAGCAAATAAATACAAACACCCAACTTCCTCTTGAAACAAATTTAGGTATTAAAGCCTCAAAGTACGATTTTACCTGACATTCAATAACCTTACCAAAATGACCAAGAAACCTTTGATGATGCTCGGTAATTTCCCACGACATCCGCCTATGAATATGTGATACTTGTCCTTCACCATCTCGATCATTCTTTCAATTCCAATTGTGTTGGCAGCGACAGCAACAACTCTAACTTGGAAATCCATAGGACTTATCCTTAAGATTGTTGGAAAAGTTTAGAATACATAAAAAATAATAATAACTGTTAATACATTGCGAAGGATTAGAAAATAGAAAAACAAATGTCTGAGGCGTGCAAGCACTGTCCTTAAGGATAATTCCGCCCCTCGGAGTACGAAACTCGGTGCGTAAGGCTTCAGCGGCTATCCTCCCAAGATACAACAGACCTTCCTCTATACTCCGCACTGAATATTAGAAGGAAACAGAACAACTTTTTGTGTATAACCTAGCAAAAAGAAAAGGAAAGATATGAGTACCTATTGTGTCCTATGAGATCTTATTTTTATATTCATACAAAATAGAGCCGTTAAAAGAGCCGTTGTAAAATAATGGAGGATTTATTTGAGAAATAAATTAAACGTTACAAAACGATTAAAAAGCCGTTATATGACCGTTAAGAAGCCGTTATGTGATCATTAAAAATAATGATGGTCTTCAATGCGGTCATAACTTTTATCGAAACTATTATTGTAAATATTTCAAAACTGCTGAAATATCCAACAGAAACTAACCTAAATCCATGCCTTGGAGCTACTAGAATCAACGACAGTATTGAGCAACTGCCTCCAAATATATCATTTGCGCTGCCATGACATACTTCCTTTATGCCTAAAAAAGGGTTAAGAGTCATCTAATCATAGGAATAAACAAATTATAGGAAAGTTTTGTTTTGTTTTGTTTCATTATGATCAACAGATGTACCTATGATCGATAATGCTGTTACATAAATTATGGTTCACACGTCTCATGAAGGAGCATGCTGAAAGCTTCTCTGTGACTCCCATGGCCGATAATCCGGTCCTCTGCCACTATTCAAGAAGAAGCTTCCATCTCTGCACGCCTTGTTGCCCATGAAAGCACAAGAGACAGTTGCTCTTATTGTAGTTTAAACATAAATTTAGGCAATGTATTTCATGAGAAATGTTTTCTTCTTCAAGTAAACTGTTTGAGACTAAATATAAGATTGATCAAGCGTATACTACATGAAGTCAACAAGATGCTCACTTAAAGTTGCTGAGAATCTCACATGGAAAAAGAGGCTTCTTATTGGATTAGCCACCTCCACCTTTCCTAACAGTATTTTGTTATATATATATATCCCTGTAGCAAGGTACCTTTGGTTTTGAATTATTCTCCACCAAGATACTAAAAGGGCCAAATATTTTGGCATCAACTATCCATTTCTTTCCACAAAGTCATTTATAGTAATGTATTGTCACCACATAACTATAAATGATGACAGCAATGGACTATTAGATAAGAGATGTCTACCAGAAACCAATCTCAATATTTGTGTATGTGGTCATGTATGAAGAAATGTGGCCGAGGAGCAGGTCCTTACATCATTAAAGGCAATACAATGCTCACAATGCATTTTCATACCACAAAATTATACCAAAAGTCTAGCTACCACACAACCTCAGAAAACAACGTTAAAAAGTTCAGCAAAGCAGATAAAGACCTTACTGTGGTTCCAGATAGAGCACAGTGTCAAATGAAAAACATCAAACATTGAAATAATAAAGCAAGATTAATGTTATTATCAGCCATAACCATATTTTATGGGAACAAACCCTTTACAGCATAATATTGCGTGGAAATTCCAATTATTAATAGATTGTGCAGAAATATTATCACCGTCGCATAAAGAAATGATTAAAGGAGGAACATAAAATGATCAACAATAAACTACAAATGGATTCTCGAGGTTAAGCTTGGAACATAACAACGTGGTGTTGGCCAAAATTTGTAGAAGGGGGTGGAGAAGCAATGATAAACATACATTTCGTGTCTCATTACTCCGGCTTCTTTCTGCCGCAATAATGTGCGCATCCTCAACTATCACATAGCCATTCAGTCAAACTATAAAATAAATAAAGTACAATATGAGATCATTCACTAATTAAGACTGAAACACTAATCATCTTAGTAGAAGAAAAAGTAACATATCACCTGGTGACTGAACTTCAAGGTTGTCCAGAGCAAGCTTTGCCTTATACAAGAAAGGCAAATAGATCTACTTACTTTTTAGGAGAAAAAAAAAATGTGGACAATAGGCAACTCAACAGAAAATCAGCATCAAGTTGCCAGTAGTAGAAACATTTCAGTATCAATATGCAGTTGCTAATGGAATGAATCCATATCTCGTGGTTGGAAGATCAAGATCTTGCAGGTCCTGATTAATATACTGGTCACAAACTTTGAAGTAATGATTATTAATACATACTTATCCTGTAATACAGATGCAAATCCCACCTAACACTTAAACTGATGTGGCTCTAACAACACTTGAGCAAAAACAGCAACTACTTTGAGAAACTACATGTTGCTCATTCCAATGTATTTTATTATTGGTACCTCAGAAGTTTATCCTTCATTAATGAGGCTTCACTCAAACATTCAGGAAGCATCCAGGAGTTTTAGCTTCTCGGTCAATTTCCTTCATAAAAACTAGGGCACATTAGGATCAAAAGAGAATCCTAAAGTGTTGCGAAGGCCTAAGAATTCAGAATTTACAATCAGCTTCTTGTGCTTTGTTTCTATTCTACTGAATAACTCATGTGAACTACGTGTTTCTGTGATTATTTCTTTTTCATATCCACATTCCACAAGGTCAACCAATGTTCATTTTACTCTCACACTCCAAGCAAAATTGGTTTTCAATTCTCCCTAGTTGCCAAAGTCAAGATGTAGTTAAAGGACTCCCTTCAGCAAGCTTTCCTGGTGGCTTGCCATCTCACTGCAACTTCTTCATTCCTCCATGGTTTTGGCTCTTCAAGCGCCTCATAAAACATAGAGCAGAGCCCTATCCCAGTGATCAAATTTTCTCCGAATTAAATTCTCCTGGCAAACCTATCATCCACTGCACATCTGTATGATAAGAACATACTACACATCCACATTTTCTAGATGCCTCAAAAGCACCCAAATCCCTCCTTCTCTCCCTCCCAGCCCACAGCACCCGGATTGGCTCAGTGTTTTTTTTTTTTTTCCTGAAAAGGGGACTGAACCAACCCATGTACACCCACTTCCTTTGAGACTAGACTTCACCGACTTCTTTTCAATAAATTGCCGCCTATGAGAACAAAGAAAGAAAAGCTACACCTTCTAGAGATTGTCACTGATTTTGCAGCGTGTAACGTCGATAACCTATGAATTCACTATCAAGCATCCACAGACTAAATTTGCGAAGAAACACCGATTCAACATCTCTGGAACAAATTCAACCACACATTCTTCAAGTTCCCACGCAATTATAGCACCATACATATCGAATTCAAAATCCAGCTCAAGTATTACTCCAACTCAATCAAATTCGGATGCGCCGGGCGTCACCTACTCTATGGCAAGTTACATGAGGCCCAGACCCTCTGGAGAGAATCGTTCACCCAAAGCTACGTCACCAGTTTCCACGGCTTTGGTCCGCGGCGGTAGTCCGTCGCCTCTGTTGGCCCGCCTCAGTCGCTGTTGGTTCGCTGGGGACTCTGTTTGGGGAGACAAACTTCTTCTGTTCATCGCCTCCGTCGGTAGGCGTAGATGTTCCATTTTGTCAGAGCTTCGTGGTGTCAGATGGAAGATGAGAAGTCGTGATGCTGAAAGTGGCGTCGATGGAGTTAGAAGTTTGCCTGTGGTGGAGGAAAGAAGGAGCTACCGCGGGAAAATCAAAGAAAACAGAGACATTAACGAAGTGCTTATCTCAATCCGAACAAATGAGATTCAAGAGTTTATACTACTAACCGATCCTTAATCATGGTTCGACTTTCGTTCAAGCCTAAACATCAACCCATGGACTCGGATTAACAGAATAGAGCAAAAATGTGCAGGAAACACATAACAAAAGCACACTTGGATTCAGCATCAGCAGTGGCGGGATAATAAGAGGATGGTGGTTCGCAATCAATGAAAGATTTCTTTCATATGATACACTTTCATATAATCTCGGAACAAACCAAAATCGGAGGCAAATCCAAACAAGCTTCGTTCAGGCAATTATCGAATCGGTGAAGCAATTCTCAGCTAAAGGGGACTCACGTATGAGATTTCAAGTGCGACTTGTTTTGGATCATTTCAATCAGCAAAGATTAGACCCAGATCATGAAAACAGACTCATCAGATGCCAATTTTTGAATAATCACGACCTTTTTCTATACCTATTTCTTTACATATAATAAAAACCGTAACAAGAAAAACGATCGCAACTTTGTTCAAAATGAATATACCTGCTCGGCCAGTGAGCAAATATAAGAGTAGAGATCCTTTGAGGTGTCAATGATGAATGATCACACCGATAAGAGCAGATTGAGCGGAAACTCAATCTGGACATGGCTCTACAGGCAGTGAACTGGAATGCAAATGACAGATAGAAATGGGGAGTGGTGTTTGGAAGAGTTAAAACCAACAAGATATAGGGAGATTATTTCGCTGAGAGTTCGCCAGTAGTTATACTTGCACATAAATTCTAAATAGAAAGTCATTCATAAGAACCTTAGATTACCATGAAGGAGCATTATCGCGACCTTTCTCAAGGTGAAATATCAAAAGGGATCTTAATAGGTTTACTAAGCTAAAGACTTACTGAGAACTCTCCCAAGCTCATACTAATCGCAACTTTGGGGTTTTAATTTAATCGATTTAACACAAAATTCAATTCAATTAGGAGTTACCATTAATCTATTGTAAGTCAATTAGAAACCTAAATAAGATGTGAGAGAATATTTTACTTATGCGAACCATATATTCACAGATATAAAGACTTGCTTACGCTAGAAAAATCTAACACGCTTTCAATACATTTTATTTTTAATTCAACTATATTATGCAAGTGGTCTTGATCAATTTTAAACCTAGATCATTAACATAAGCCTCATAGGTCACAGATTACTTAGGCTTCTCATTAGATCTAGGTGCTTTAATTCTTCCTGTTGAATCTTCTTTTGCCTTTGCCCAACTAGGTAAATACCTCAGAACTCATGATTCTTTGCTCTTTCGAGCAAAATGTACATCGTGTATGGTATTATACGATACATGTCGTTTGGGTAGGCAAGGCCTGTCACTTTGACAGGCCATTATTTGTTTTCTATTCAATTTTTAAATTGAAATTCCAAGAAAAAGGAAAGAAATTCCATAGCACCCTAAAAAATGAATTTAGAAATTCTGACTATTTTTTTTGGTAAAAAAAATTGCATAAAATCGAAATAGGATAATCTTTTTCGCTTATCAAAGACAATTTGTGATACATCAAACACTTATACTAGTTATAGTTGAAATTTTATATTCCAATGCTACCCTTGGGACAAAAAACTTGACTTGCAACATCATGTGGAAGATCCATTATCTCTCGAAAAGTTGATAATTGCTCTTGGAAAAAAAAATTCTTTGCAAATGCACCTTAAAAGATGGTGTTGAGATAGCACCACTCCTCATCTTCTGACGGTTTAGCAATATATTAGTTATTTTATTAACAAGTGTTTTAGGCTCTCAATCATAATAAATATAGAAACATTTTTCATGTGAATACATAAATCGCATATAAAACAACGGAAACGGCCCATATAATGAAGATCGTGAGCCAGCTCGTGAAATCTCTTGAATTCACTAGCCTCGTCGACTCGCTAAAAACCGGCGGCTCGCCTTGTCTTGGGCCTCGTTTGGGTGCATCTGAGTTTGCTTTCTAAAGTCCTGGGCTTCGGATTGATTAAAGTTGACTCAGGCCCACTTTCCCACTGATGGGCTATTGAATTTGCAACCGTTTGGGCCTGAAGTTCAGTGCCTTGCTTTTTGTAGACTCAACATAATCGATCGTACTTTCACATAGCCCGGACCGGACAAGTGCAACTTGCTCAGCATTCCTTCATTTTTAGCGAACGATCAATTTTTTGGGAAAATTCCATAAAGGGACCCTAAGTGCCCTTATTTTCTCAAATAAGGGTCCAAAGTGAACCTTATTTCAATTTAGGACTTGAAGTTGTTATACTTATTTCGAATAAGGACCTAGTCAAGGACATTTTCATTATTTTCCTTCTTTTTTTTTTTTTCTGGTTTTTCTTCCTTCTTTGTCGATCCACAAAGGGCTGGGTGAGGGTGCTTGCAGCCAATGAGGGCTCGATGGCCCTCACCGGCCACGGGCAAGGCCACTCTTGCTAGATTTGGCGAGGGTCGGCTTTGCCTAGGGCCAGTGATGCTTGATGCCCATCGCTGGCAACGGGCGAGGGCTGTCGAGCCCTCATTGGCCGTGGGCAAAGGCTCACAGCCCCTCACTGGCTCTTTACCAGCGACCGGCGAGATCGGCAAGCCCTCGCCGAAATGATATGGGTGATTTCTAAAAATTTTCTCAATTATTAATGCAATTCTTGAACTTTTTTTGTTTGTCCAATCAAATCCTTAAATCTAAAAGTTTGGTCATTATAGTCATTTCATTAAGTGTATCACCACGCACATATTTGTAACATAGATTGCCAAGTTAGCATTTATTGGGTCAAAACAGTGATGTAAACTATCAACCTGCTCTCCCAAGTCAGCGATTATTTTTTCCTTTTCTTGTAACATATTTGTTTTCCTTATGGTTGAGAATGGACAAATAAATTAGTTTCATGTGTACTTATGTATTGATATGTATTTTTGGAAGAAAATGACAATTTCGTAAACTATAACATCAACTGATATATGATGTGATTTAAAGTCTAATTATAAGTCTCACGGTAGTGTCAATTTTTAAAGTAGAGCACGCAAAGTGGTGTTGTGACACAAGTTAGTGACGATTTTTTTTTTTGAAATATCGACAAATTATTTTCAGAACTACATCGATAGCTTTTCTCAATTTTTCATGACATATTTTTTTAAATAGTATGGCATATTATGTGGGTTAAGCGTACTGTTTATGCTTTAACAATTGTTATCGAATGAGAAATTGGATCTTGAAACGTCTTGTTAATCGACCAAATCCTTGGTGTTGTTTAATTTTTCCTTCACGTGGTCACAAAAAATATTGAGAAAGGGCATTGGCATTGAGTGCATGAATTTCTTACTACACATAAAGGAACTTTTTTGCATACTTTTAGAATAGCAACCTTAAACGTGGTTGCTATATATTCAAAGTACTGGTCATTATTCCAAAGGGGACAATGATTTCCATACAAGTAGAAGCAAATTATGAAGTGGAAATATCATCTTAGTAGTAAAACATGAACCTAAGAAAACAAGGTAAAAGAAACATAATCTTCATCCACGCTCAACCAAGTAGTAATCCATTGGAATGATCATTAGATTGGCTTCAATGAGTTGGCAATGTCGATGACAAATCGATACTTAACATCTGCTTTTGACAAGCGCTCCATGGCAGTATTCACATAATCCATAGGAATAACCTCAATATCCGCAACTATGTTGTGCTTTGTTGCAAAATCAATCATCTCTTGCGTCTCTTTAATCCCTCCAATGTTACTTCCTCCCACGATCTTTCTTCCTATCATTGTAAGTCTTATTTGTTACTTTTCCCATCCATAAAAAACTTAGAGGTTACCTTTTATTAAATCTTAAAAGTGTCGTTATCTCATCTTGAACACCAAAATGAAGGCAGTATTTTCTATGATGAACAATAAAATTTTAAAAGACTTGCTTAGGCCTACCTAAGAGAAGTGGCATAATAGGTAGCTCAAGTGGCTTCTCCGGTGCACCAACCATGACAAGCTTGCCATTAGTTTTCAAGAGACCAATCAAAGGCAAAAGAGCATGCACAGCAGAGACAGTGTCGATGATTCCATCCATTGTATCCATTGCAGACTGCAGTTTATAAAAGATATTAGCATTAATCTATATTCATTTATCCTTGCCCCTATGCATTATAAAAGAAAATAATTTGTTGTGATCTTAACATACTTGCATCTCTTCTGTATTACGGCTAACCAAGAATCCATCGGCTCCTAAATGGTCCATGGCTTCCTTCTTCTTATTAGGTGAGGTACTAATGACAGTCACCTTGAGGCCCATGGCCTTAGCAAATTTTACAGCCATGTGCCCAAGCCCACCAAGCCCAACAACCCCTAAGTGCATTCCAGCCTTATCAAACCCATAATACTTCAATGGACTGTAAACAGTAATCCCAGCACAAAGGAGTGGAGCACCACCATCAAGAGGCAAGTTGTCAGGGATTTTAATTACAAAATGCTCGTCTAATACCATGATGTCTGAGTAACCACCATGAGTGATGGTTCCATCATAGTACTTTGTACCATAGGTCAGGATCGTCTTGGGGCAATAATTTTCAAGATTGTCTTTGCAATTTGCACAAGAGCGACATGATCCAACCATACACCCAACACCCACTTTGTCCCCAACTTTGTATTTTGTCACTTTGGCACCTACTTCAGTGACCACACCAACAATCTCATGCCTACATACAATGACTAATTAGTAAAATTACTTCTTCAACATTTTTCATTTATTTATTTTAGAAAAGCAAAAAGGATGACATTTTTTAGAACTCATACCCGGGTATAACAGGATAAGAAGTTATGCCCCATTCGTTTTTGACATTGTGGAGATCAGAATGGCATATTCCACAGTACAATACCTTAAAAGTCACATCTTTTTCTTCAGTGGCCCTATAAAAAAAGATAATTAATGCATTTTGAGAAATAAGATCTCACCTTTGTTGTATTTTCATCTGCACCAAGAAAACAGAAACAAAGAAAAGAAAAATAAAGGTACATTACCTTCTTGAGAATTTGAAGGGAGAGAGATGTCCTGAAGAATCTCTGGCTGCCCATCCAAAAGCCTTCACTGGGTGTTCGTTCTCTGACGACATTGCCATTTCACCAAGCTTGACGAACACTGCTTCAAATTAAATTGGAAGTGATTTTGTGATTTGTGTGTTTTGAGATATGACGAGAAAGGTGATGAGGGGGGGTGAGAAGCGAGGTATATAAAAGGCTTTAGAAGGCTTGAGAAGGCATAAGAAGAGATGGTGATGACGCACTTAGTGAGCAAACTGAACCAGAAAAGTACGTCATAATTGCTTCCCAATTATTCGACCAATCCAACATTCGCAAGAAATTTCTCTCTTTTTCTCCTTTGGTGTGCTCTGCCAGCCGCCAAAAAGAGACAAATATCATCTATAAAATAACGAGAAAAGAAAAAAAAGAGAAACAATATGCATCCTCTGAAATTATTTAAATGAGAGAGGCAAATAATAAAGTACATCCACTTTAACGTTAGGCGCTAATTTTTTAATTTAAGGTCTTAATTTTCTTGGTAGTTGCGTATTCAAAACATTGCTATAACAATTTATTTAAAATAATATGCATCCACAACAGTACCTCGAGCTCTTTGTAGTACCGGAACCACTCATAATGGTCACACCACCATAAAATATTTGACCTCTTTTGATCTCTTTGTAGACTTCCACCCCACAAAATTTTCGTAATTATAAACTTGACCTGTTAGAATATGAAAGGACCAAATGACATCTAATAAAGCGCAAAAACATTAAAATTTACATTTGAATTTTGCATAAAAGGAAAAGATAAGAAACATATTAAAAGTTCGGAATTTTTATGTATGGAATTTAGTCAAGTGATAAGTCTTTTTTTGTTGCCAATAAGTTATAAATTTTTCAAATGATGCACCAAAATCCTAATTTTTTTCCCTAAAGGACTTTCTTTTCAATTTGATTATCACTTCTCCATTATCTTGTACATTCAAATCTCTAACACCATCACTTGAGCAATATACAATAGTAATACCCAATAAAGTGCGTCACATTTTAAAATGAAGTTAACTTTTTATAATTGGTTGGTTTTCATTAAAGGTTTCGTCCTTTATAGGATGGACGATCATACTCTATAATTCAAGTATGAATTTAGGATATGATACGTATACTAAAATATTGTCAAGCAATAAAATTAATACTCATAATGGGCGCTTAGCTACTGGCCTACTAAAAAAGAAAGAAAAGTAACATCTTCAAATTTTAGCGTTAATTAAAAAGAACCCAGCCTTTCTGTTTGTTCCTCCGTCTTTATCCATGGGGGCCACATGACTATGACATTACCAATACCCACTCCGCTCCCTGGGGAGAAAGTCTTACATAAGTTGGATCTTCCTATCCCAACATCATTTTATATTAGCTAAAATGCCCGTGCTATGCACTGGAAGTGAAGGATTAATTTAGGTTACTTTTCAGGATTAACAAAAATGTTAACACTACACTAACCTTGTGCAAATCATTTTAGTAATTATTTAGATAAGTAAATATTTAAAGGAAACTTTGGCAAATATATGTGTTAATTTCTAAAAATAGACATTTTATTGCGTCATTTCAAAAATGTCTAAATTATGTATTAAAAAATTACAATGTAGAAATTACATTTCAAAACTTCAAAGTACAATAAATTTTTCTCATGAAGATATAGAAAATTCAGCATCATATTAAATTTCTTGGAGATCATTCAAACATTTTCCACGTGTATTATAGTTGTCGTGCTTTTTGCTGTAGAATTTTTGTTTCATATAAATGTTTGCGAGTGAGTTGTAGTCCTATAAAAAGAAGCATTATCTTTTCCCAGATTAAGGAAAATCTGTCCGTGAGCTGTGGAGACAGAATGAGAAAAGGATTCAGTGGTTCTTTTTCGAAAAAAGAGATAAATGCGAAAGATGGGGACCTTTTGAAAAAGTAAAATCGATTGTGAGCTTCGAGCGCGGGATGGCTTTGTGTGATGCAAAAAGAGAGATTTGGGCGAGAGCTGGAAAGTGATGGAAAATCAGAATCAGACATGATTCAAAAGCGATGTGCACGTAAGGGGACCACAATTCACGCACTCTACTATTTGCTCATCATGGTAAAGCCCGCTGATTCCTTCCCTTTCTTGTTCATGTTTTCATTTGATCAGAACCAAATTCCATGTTTGCCACTCTTGTGATTTATTTGCAGTCCCAAAGCCATGCATGTGTGAATACTAAGGTGTTCGTGTGAAATAGCACAAGTTTGGAATTTCCATGCTTGTTTCTAGATTTCATGATTCGTTTCTTGCTTTGTTTTGACTTGAATTTCACTATATGTCAAACCTTGTAATAATAAACATTTTGTTGCATCATTTACAATTAGCTAGATCTATACCAAAAAATCAAAACATAGAAATTACATATCAAGACTTAAAATCACACTAAGTTCCTATTATGGTATAGAAAATTTACATCATATCGAATTTCTCGAAAATCATTTCAACATCTTCCTTATGAATTATAGTTTCCGTACTCTTTGTTGCAGGATTTGTCTTAGTGCCTGTGAGGGATTTGCGGTCTTAAAAAAGGAAGCAGTTTGTATTCCCATATTGCACGTGATAAAGCAATCAAGTTAGTTTTCTGCGACCCAAAAAAAAAAAAAAGTTGGTGTTCAAGCCTTGCAAAAATTTTAGGCTTTATGCATATTAAAAATATATGATATAATAAAAGTTTATGTATTGGTTGACAAAATCTCCTTAAAGTTGTCTCTATATGTGGTGTATAAATAGTTTATATTTGCTTTACCACATAATTCTAATCTTTTGGAGATTGAAATTCCAAATAATAAAAGTATTGTGGACTCATATAGAAATTGGTACAACTAAATTGTTAATCTACATAATGTCTTATGCTGAATTATGTGGATCAACTGTTCACAATCTATAGTTTTTACTGTTGTTCATAATTTAATCTCTATTCTTAGTCATCGAAATGTAATAAGTGAGAAGATAAACTAGGCTTGCATAAAGCGACACGTATTGATATTTTATAATTGGCTGTGTTGTTTCGACCAATTTGTTAACAGCAACAGCTCATCCACAATTGTTTTTTTTTTTTTTTTTTGGGTGAAAATTAGATGCTTTCTAAGCATCATATCATCAACCACCTACTGCAATTATACCGCCCATTTCCACGTGCATCTCCTTACTGTGATTATTCTATCTCCCATCTGCTTCCCTTCGAGTTTCCACAACCAAAAGTCCAACTTGGAGGCAGTTATTTACATCTAATAAGTAAGAAATTATTAAATGGAAAATATATGTGTTAAGTTAAATCTAAATCGTAAAAATTGAAGAGATTCATATAGAGTCCACTTTTTTTTTTTTTTTTTCAAATTGAATTTAGTTTATACTACTAATTTCACTCAATAATTTTTTAGATTGATAACCGTGACATTATTTCTTAATGCGCATGAATTGTCCTTTTGAGAATTCGATGGAAATAAACCCATCATTCAAATGCCACTTGGACAAGTTAACAACGTTGAGAAGAGATTCCTTCCATTTCTTCACTTTCTTCAAATCCTTCTTGAATTTGGACTCGTGCTTAGCCATATCTATCTAATAACTCTTTCTATCCTCTCTCACTTCTTTTGGTTCCACTTTACAAAACACTAGTAGAATGGTGAGGTTCTTTTGCTCCATGCACTCCATAATCTTCGCCACCTCTTCTAGGCACCACCTTGAGGAAGTGTAGTCCTTTGAGAAAATGATGATTGCGATGTTCGATTCTTCATTGGCCTTCATATGCATAGATATTTGGTCTCCTTTTTTCAATTCCTCGCTATCCAAGAAAGAGTATATTCCAATCCAGTGTAAAGCTTGGTAGAGATGGCCAACAAAGTTGTTACGTAGGTCTGTGCCTCTAAAATTCAAAAAGACATTGTAAATCTTTTTGGGTTTTAATGAAGAAGCCACTGAATGAAGGAGTTCAACAATCAACAATGACTATTAGTTTAAGATTTGATTTGGTGTTTTAAGGTAGTTCATTCACTTGATCTTCCTGTTGATTTATTCTTATACTAGAGGACTGGTATGCATGACTTTTTTTAGTACTTTGGAAAATTGTGGTACTTAAGGATGGACCAAGACATTTAGAGATGTGAATGCGAGGACTTATTTTAATTGAAAACCCCGTACCACTAGGGGTGAGCGCGGTTCCCGAGTAGAATCAAGAATCGGAGAACCACACCGATGGGTCCGGTTCGGTTCCCGGTTCCAAGGAGAGAGGTTCTGGCTCCCGGTTCCATTTTTCGAATCGGCAGTTCCTGGTTTGGTTCCCGATTCCTATAGGAACTGGAACCGGGAACCGAAACCGGAACTAGGTTCCTAATTCTTAAAAACCCTAATTTTATTCCAATTCATCTCTTCCCTCTCTCTGACTTTATCCTTAACCTGGACTCCTAACTCTCTCCTTGGCTCTCTCCGCTCGGCAACGCCCTTCATGACGACTCGACGTTGCTCTCCCCCCTCTGCTTGGCGACACCGCTCAACCCTACTTGGCCCCCTCGACGCCACTCACCCCTCTCTGCTCGGCGATGCCCCCTTCGCTCGACGATGACTTGACGCCGCTCGCCCCCCTCGCTACCCTCGACCTTCGTTACCCTTCTTCCTCCGTCTTCTCGAGCTCCTAGTACTCTCTCTCTCTCTCTCTCTAGTTCTTGGTGTGGGGGTCTTCTCCATCCAATACGTCAGTCAGGGTCAAGGGAGCCTGTTTTGATTTTGGACAAAGAGTTGTGTCCCCGTGAGTTTGATTTGTCTGATGCCTCTCTTCATGATCTTGTGTTCTTCTCATGTTTTCTAGACCAACGTGGTTTTGTCCTTCTTTTGCTGTTGCCAAGGATTATTGATTGTTGGTGTGATGAGTAGTTTGTTCATTTGGTGATTCGTGGGGAGGGTTGAAATGGGTCTGGTTTGTTTGTGACTTGGTCATTGAATTGGGGCTTTGGATATCGCGATTCGTCCAAATAACTGGAAAAGTAAAATCAGTGCCATTCGGAATCATGTCTTGTGTCCTCTGCTCTTAAAGCAATGTCCTTTGCTCGCCGATTCTGATGAAAGTTCTGATTCTGATGAAAGTTTTGAAAGTTCTGGAATTTAGAGCATTTGATTCATGTAATTTTTGTGGGCGATGGGTGATGAAAAACCGGGGTAGGTGTTGAGATTTGGGATCAGTTGGGTTCTCCTAGTTATCAACCTAATAGTGAGATCACTACAGGAAAGTGGGTTGCAAAGATTATAGTTAATGAAAGTTCCCAACCATTACAGTTGTACCTAATTTTTTTTTTTTTTCAAACAGTTGTACCTAACTGTTGAGAAGTCTTTTATTTGCTATATAATAATTTACCACATGACCCATCAAGACATATATAATAACAAGCACAATCAAGTGGAACAGCAAAAGAATAATATTTAATCTATTAATAATAGTAGAAATTTGGAAAATAATGATGCTTAAGGATGGACTAAGATCTCTAATAGGTGTGAACAAATGGATTTATTTTCATTGAATACCGCATATGATGGCATTATTCAGACTGGCTGATTGACACAAAAATTGTTTTGTTTGATGTTGGATCATTGTCAAATTGTTGATAAACTTGACCAGTCAACAAGCCATATGGCCGACAAAAGTGGTGATTAGAATAGATCATCTAGTGGACTCACTTATTGCACGAATTGATAAACAACTTTAGAGTCATGGATTGTCGTGATCTAGGTCATAGACTCCCTAATAAATTATAATTTGTTGGCTTCCTCAAAATGGGATTGCCGTGATCTAGGTCATAGACTCCCTAATAAATTATAATTTGTTGGCTTCCTCAAAATGGGATTGCCGTGATCTAGGTCATAGACTCCCTAATAAATTATAGTTTGTTGGCTTCCTCAAAATGGGATCCCTAACCTATAAGTAATTGTTTCTTCTTTGCTAAATAATAATTGAACACATGATGACTCAAAAGATATATAATTATACACGCATATAAGTATATCAGAAAAACCAACCAAAAAAAAAAAAAAAAGTACATCAGAAAAAGAACAATATTCTATTAATAATAGTAGAAACCTTCGGAAAATCTTGGTGCATAAGAATGGAACAAGATACCTGATGATGCTTAAGGATGGACTGAGCTATCTAATTGGTCTAAACAAATGGATTTATTTTCATTGAATACCACATATGATGGCATTATTCGGACTGGTTGATTGACACAAAATTTGTTTTGTTTGATGTTGGATCATTGTTAAATTCTTGATAAACTTGACCAGTCAACAAGCCATATGGCCGACAAAAGTGGTGATTAGAATAAATCATCTAGTGGACTCACTTATTGCATGAATTGAGAAACAACTTTAGAGTCGTGGATTGCCGTGATCTAGGTCATAGGCTCTCTAATAAATTATAGTTTGTTGGCTTCCTCAAAATGGAATCCCCAACCTATAGGTAATTGTTTCTTCTTTGCTAAATAATAATTTAACACATGATAACTCAAAAGATATATAATTATACACACATATAAGTATATCAGAAAAAGAACAATATTCTATTAATAATAGTAGAAAACTTCGGAAATCTTGGTGCATAAGAATGGAACAAGATACCTTATAGGTATAAACACATGGACTTACTTTCATTTAAAACTACATACCACGACGTTATTCGAATTTTCTTATTGAAACAAATTTCTTTGTTGAATATTTAATTTATTGTTAGATTGTTGATGCGCTTGACCGGTCAACATAAGATAAACTTTTAATTAATTACCAGTTTCGAGGGATTGACTTTCATCTGTTTAATTTTCATTGTTCTTTTTATTACATGGAAAATGAAATATTGCCTTTCATTAGATTAGCTTATGTGATGGGCTTACTAATAAGACAAACTTTGACGGCTTCCTAGAAATGGCGTTCCCAACCTTTGAGTAGTTATTTCCTCTTTGCTAATTAATAATTTAACACGTGCTCATAAAATACATAATTATATATGCAAAATTTAATTATGTCATAGCTCAGTGATATGATATGCCTTCAATTAAAGTATATTATCTTGGTTAGCTTGATGTATGTGGCGATTTTGTGAATGATAATTGATGTACCTCTATATTAGTGGACCAGACACTAATCGATTAATTAATTTCTTGTCATTATAAAAGGAAAGGATCTATAAAAACTGTGGTGGCACCATGTGCACCAAGATGGTAGGTTTGACGGTCAAAGATTTTGGGTATCGAACCTATAATATTTTTTTAATCAAGAGCCAATTTCCATTGGACCGACAAAAGTGTGACAAATAATAATCATGTGTGAATAAAGAATTTTTTTTAAATAATATATTATATAAATGGATATGTTTTTTTAAATAATATATTATATAAATGAGCCAGCAACAACTCATCATCAATAGTTTGTCTTTATGAGAAAATGTTAGATGCTTTCAAAGCATCATGTGATCAACCACCCAAGTAATTATTCTATATTAAGTGCTATGAACTTTTAAATATGCTTTAGAGAAAAAAATATTTTTATGAATGTTTTTGGAGCACTAAACCTTCTCTCTTTTCGCACATGCACTTTCCTACTGCAATTATTCTGTCGCTTCAATTTGGCCTCGAAGTTTGACAATTTTAACCTCTCATCAAAAGTGCCATATGCCACCACCACAAGTCAAATGTGGAGGCAAGTTTTAGAATGTAATAAGTAAGATATTATTAAATGAAAATATACGTTGTAAACTAAATCTGAACCGTAAAGTTGAAGACATTCGTATTGAGACTAGTATTTTGGATGGTTCAAAGTAAATTTTGTTTATGCACTAAGTTCACTCAATATTTCTGTTCAATTGATAATTGTACCACTAATGCATAAGGGTTAGCTTCTAGAATTTCACCATAATAATATCATGTCTAAATTTAATCCATTAAATCTTAATTGTTAGAAGGATGATTATGGTATGAGACCTATCTATCTAATGTGTATGACCCAATATTCCATGGTAAATCGTATCCGTGGAATAAAATTTTCAAACGAGGGGGATGATCGTAATTGTGCAAGCGGATCAAATTTAAAATTGTGTTTCCATTTGTCTATTGTAATAGATGATAATCAGTTTTTGGATTGTGGCTAAGAGTGAATTCCAATTTGTATTCTATGTTCTAATTTATAGGTGAAGAGGAATTTGTTCAGTGATTACTGCAAAAATTGAACTTAATCTGTGGAAGATCATAAGTTCTCATTGTAAATTCTTATCCTTCAATTCATTGGGAACAAATCCAAGTCAGTAATTTGAATCAAGTTGAGCTGAAATTGACACGTCAAAATTTGATTTCATCACTAGAACGTGTGAAGTCCAGCTGAGCAGGAAAGTTTACAATTTCTCTTTTTTTAGACAAAAGGCATTACCCATGAATAATAATTTGTGGTCGAAATATGAAATAATTTTAAAATGTAATTTTTATAAGGAGCAAAGTAACAAAAAAAAAAGTTGACCAAAAAAATAAACAAAGAAAGAAACTGACAGTTTGTAGTTTGAACAGAGGGGAGTGACTCAACCCTGAATTTGTGGCAGAGTTAATGTAATAATGATTTCCAGCCAAGATTGATAAATCCTCAAAATATTTAAGACAAAAGTTGACAAACTAGAAAGTTCATAATTGAATTGACTGTTGTATAATAAGTTAGAATTTTTATTCTAATAAATGAGAACAACCAAATTAAGTAAAATGATCTCATAATAAAAGAATCCGAAAGAGTTAAAAGTACAAAAGAAAACAGTGTATGCAAAATTATGTATAAGTAAATTTAAAAGAAAAATGTTGAAGAAATCCGAAAATTCCTAAGAAAATTGAAGAGGGTCCTATGTGTTGGCACGGAGGGAATGGGTGTCGTGAGTTTGATATCGTTTACAAGCAATGGATTTTTTTTTGTCTTTTTGAGTACTTATATTTTTAATATTGCGACTTGCACAAATGATACCAGCATATATATGTGTGTCATTTTCTGTCGTAATATTTCAAAAATTAAGGATACTGTTGTCATTTTCAAATTTGAAATTTTAAAAAAGCTCATATTGTTTCTAAGCGTATTGAAACAAGCTAACCTCAGCCGGGGCAAAATCGATCACATGATATTAATATGTGCAGAAGCAATTTTTTCCTGAGTAGAATACATATGGGCTACAATGTGCATGGCCCCAACAGCTAAAAAGCAGTAGACAACCCAATTAAAATGTGTTGTTTTATGAGCATGAGGTAAACCCATTTGGATCCATTTATAACCGGCTTTGTTTTTATAAAACCCTTTTCAATCCATTTATAATGGGTTAAAATATTTTGCTAACTCTTTTACCGAAGAAACTCATGACAACCACCTGACAAGTTCTCTACGATTACTGGTCTCTCCCCTTTGGAGAAATTTTAAAAATTCGAGTCATCTTGAATCTTGATCATCACATAGAGAAACAAGAACAAAAAAGAGAGAAAAAAATTAGAAATATGTAGTACACGTCAGTTGCAGGAAATTTTACATAATCGACCAATCTATAATTAATGCTAGGACATAGTATCCTCAAATGGCATAAGTATAAAGCCACTTTTGTAAATCTTTTTTAGTATCGACGATATATGCCGTAATTTATTAGAAGGAAATACTAAAAATGCATACCAATACATTGTCCGTCACTTCAAGCTTACCTTCAATTCCTCCGATTTCATTTTATCACAACCCGTAGCATCACCCATTGCTTCACACTTTCATCCAAAGACCTCTACACCTCCTCCATGACACCAGTGGTTCTGCAGCATCATGCCATTCATAAAAAGCATTATTTCTCGATTTTGCTAGAGATATCAATCAAACTGTTCGCTGATCAACTGTGAGAACAGCGATTCCTCTTCCATCTCGTCTTCATTCATCGTGAATCTTCATCAATCCACCGTGATAGCATTTGAGTTGGTGCTTGCCCCGTTGAATAGAGGTTTTAGAGAAATCTTGAACTCTTCAAATGCGTTTGATAACCATTCTACTCTCGAGAATAATTTCTGCTAAGAAATAGTTTTGATTTTGTTCCCTAAACGAGTTTTTGAGAATTCGAATGCATAAGTAACTATACAAAATTCTTATTTCCGGAATAGAAATAGAACATGAATGTGTTTAGTATAACCTTCAAATTTTTTTGTGAATTAAAATTTTCTTTTAAATTTTTAATAATTTTTTAGATTTCATTTTTCTTTTCTTTTTTTCATCTCTTCTTCTTCCTCCTCTAGTATGTAGCTAGGCCTTGGGGAACCTCGTTAGGCCTCAGTGAGGTCAGCCTCGCCCGGCCACAATGAAGGCTAGTGAGGCTCTGATGAGGTTGACAGCCATCGCTGAGCTCGACGACCAGCTAGAGGAGGAAGAAAAAGTAAAGAGAAAAAAGAAAATATATTGATTTTCAAAATTATTCTTGGGAATAAAGAAGTAACTCTTTTTGACTTCTTAATTTTGTTCCAAATCCATTTCATGACCACTGTTTTATTATTGGGAATAAAAAACAGATCCGTAATGCTTCTACCCTTTTCAAACCCGCAATCCTCTTGTCCCTCAACACTTCTTAGGCACTGTTTAGTAATCATCCAAACAATGCCTGATTCTATCTTTTGTTCCCAAAATCAGTTTCGGACAAGAATCGCGTTTGGTAAAAATTTTGTTTCGGGGACCAAATTTGTTCTCGAGAACAGATTGGGAAGAGAATCAAGAATAAGAAAAAGTTGATTCTCGTTAGGGAACAAAATTGAGAATCAAAACTCTTCTTCTTCTTTTATTCTTCTTCATCGACTGACATCCCGCGGCGGTCGGCGGGACCGCCGTCCACCGCCGACCGCCGCCTGCCTCCGCCGCCGCCAATCCCTAGCAACTAGTTCGGTGAGCTCGCCGGAGGCTCGCCCAGCCACTAGCGAGGCTAGGCTAGGCGAGCCTTGCCCAACTGCCGGTGAGGCTTTGCCGACGAGGGTCGGCCTCGCCGAGGGCTGACAACGCTCCGATAGCCCCGTTTGACCGGTCGGCTTGAAGAAGAGTAAGAATAGGAGAAGAAAAGAAAAAAAAAAAAAAAAAAAAAAGGAAAAAATATATAAATTATTTAAAAATTAAAAGAAATTAATTTGGAACATAATCAATTAACACGTTACCAAACCCAATTCTATTCCAGAATCAGAAATTTTAGACAATTACCAAACAATTTTTTTTTACTCGGTTCTCGGGACAGAATAAAAATAATCATTTCTTATCGAAGTTCCCAAGAAAAATCGTTACCAAACGCGCCCTTAACATTACAATCTTCGCTAATAAGATTCAATCATTTCCTCCTTATCACTTGTTTCCTTTTTCAACGGTTCAACTGCCTATTCGAGAGTCTCGGCTTTGGGTCCTACTTTTGTGGACTTCAATGCTCTAGGGAGTTCCCGATTCGATGAATTTGAATGACATGACAACTCAGTTTCATGAATTGATTGAAGATTTGTTGCTCCATTCCCTTCAACACCTTAAATGAGTCTAAAGTGAAGTAAGAGAGAAGGGTGGAAACATTACGGATCTGTCGCGGAGAGACGGTTAGTACTGCGGGTTTGAAAACCATACAGTTATTTCAGTTATGTATTAGTTACACGTATTTCATTTACTTTGCAAGAATGATTACAAATACAGCTAAAAAAGGTATGAAAATATTATTTACATGAAAATTGAAATTATTCCCAATGAGTTGTGGGGAAAAATGTCTTATCCAGTAGTAATAAAAAGGCTCTACACAGACTGTACGGGCACCCCATTTACTTGTCACTATCAGAAACTTTGCCGTGAGTGCGGGAGATAACTAAATATATTAGCCTCATTCTGGACTTGGATATCTCTTCCTACAGCTATTTGTGGGTAGAGTCAAGTAGTCATGGTTGTAACTAATGTAATAAACTGTCATTTAAAATTGTTAATGGTTGTTAATACACTTGTTAAGTTGCATTCTAGATGCCTAGAAAATGTCAATAAATCGTGTAAAATTTTATACTTATAGATGTAATATTAACTCCATTCTTCCCGACACATGTAGCTCAGACAATGCCCTCATTAGGGGAAGATCATCATATTCAAGTTTTAGGTCCGACTCCGTTAACATACTATTGGGACTCCTATTACCTTAAAAATTTAAGTAATTAACTATTGAGTTCTTTTGACAAGGGAGAAAAAAAAAATTAAGTCCTAAGGAAACTAGTCATAAGAATCGTCTCCTAATGACAATCTTCTACATGTACTTCAAAAAGCTGCTTACATGCTTCTCTTTCTATTTCTTGCAGAGTAAAGGCCACAAGTCAAAATAGTCAGATCACTCTCCAATGAAACCTCTTTTATCATTCCACACCGCAAAAGACACAAGATATGTCTATATGACTATCTTGTGAAGCCTTCATTGATAACCATTGTAATTTATGAATTTTGTGGGGGGAGACATCACAGCCATAGATGTATGCTATGTTATGAACATCTAACACAAGCTAGCAAGTGATGAATATGAAGAAAGCTTTATTGCCAATGAGATCACAACATGACACGACTCTAAAGAATGATGAGTCTAGACCTCTTGGATATCAATCATATTCACATGTAAACAAATGATAGAGCTCTGTTTTACCCTACTTATGACAACAGTACTTTCTAATAGTCAAAGAATCACAACATTCCTGACCAAATGTCAAAAGAGTCAGTTCTTCAAAGTTTATACCTCTGACCTCGAAACAGGACTAATTCTTCAAATAAGGCCAGAATGAAGTCATGCTTTCTAAACATAACGCCTAGATAAAATGTAACTCAAGGGCAAGGAGTGTCAGCATTTCATGGACCAAGTAAAACAGAAGGACAAAAAATCTAACACAGTTTATCCAGACATTTTGGGAGACAACTCTCTAGTCTTGACATAATGTGCAGGTTTAAGGAGACCAAGGAACATGAATAGTCCACCAAAAAACCATAATCTTTTCTCTTAAAGCACAAATGGCTTCAAATGAAATACCAAGCATAACTTACATGTGTGGAAAGTGTTGAACTTGGTAAACACAACCTGAAACCTACAACAGGCGAACTAATTTCAAGTATGCATCGTCATGAATATGAACTAAGATCAAGCTTTCATCCTTAGAAAAAAGGAATTCTAAAAGGGAGTGCCACAATATTACTGTCAGAGATACTGTGAAATTCATCTTCAACATGAATCCATTGTGGTCAGGAAGACTCAGGCAATTGGGAGCCCAAGCCAAACATTAGCAAGACGCGAGAAAATAGATGGCACAAGAGTTATGGACTTCAACCCCACACAACACAAAAAAATCCACCGGAAAAGCAAAAGAATTCTTAGGGAGACAGACCACTTAGGATAGTGAAAACTGCAAAATGAAGAGTTGACTAATCACTATTAAAAGAAATAGTTTCCACTTCTCGTGCCATACAGAAGGGTGCATTGATAACTGATCAATGTGCTAGACCACTGAGAATTTATTGTGTTCTTATGACTACCAATTTCTATCACTAGCATATGCTCAACTTGGACAACACAAACAACGTGAGAGTACTAATTTTGGCACCACAGATAAAGTAACCTCACTCAGTACTGTCGATTTGTTGGAGAGATCCAGCAAAATTGTGAGAGAACATTAGGTGAAGTCGAATTTCATCCAGAGATGAAGAAGCTTTTGTTGTATCTCCTCGACCTGATGAAGAGTAGAGAGGCTCTAAGAATGTAATAGAGGAGAAGAGTTGATGGGATTTTTCAGAAAAAGGACCAACTTTCAATTTCAAATCAGAAAAGAGGAGGCAGGGAAGGTACCTTTCTTTTTTTAGGGTGGGCTTCTTTTCTTTTACCAAGCGGTACTTACTTCTCTAGGGCGGGTTTCTTTTATTTTACCAAGCAGTAGTTCCCTCTAAATGCTGCAATTTCCATCTCTCTCGCATGGAAAGTAGCTATTTCCAAGGTTTTGGGTTCTCACTTAGCTATTTCCAAGGTTTTTTTTTTTTTTTTGTTTTGTTTTGTTTTGTTTTTTTTGTTTTGTTTTTTGTTTTTTGTTTTTTGTTTTTTGTTTTTTGTTTTTGTTTTTGTTTTTGCTTTTTTTTTTTTTTTTTTTTTTTTTTTTTTTTTTTTTTCTGGTGGGATCAGAGCCATAAGCAAAATGATAATTCTTAACAGAAATCCCTGCATGGAGCCAATGGATGGCAATGCCATCCAATGCAAGATTTCTTCCCAAGTCCAACATTCCACATGCCCAGCTCATAGAGCTGAGAGATACTTGAACTCCTTTAGCCTCCTAGACTAAACCAAAGCTGATAAAAAAAGCCATGGATTCCATATGAATTTATTGTCTATTACATCATAAAAGCAAGCCCGTATTAACTAGTGCTCGTGTTAGCTGATCTACTCTCATCAATGCTTGACATAATGAGCAAATTCAGGATGCTTACAAGTTCATGACAGGAGAAATAACCTCATGCCCTTGCTACCAATAATTCCCACAAGAGCAACTGCCACTCCTGAAGTGATGAAAGCAGCTGGAATCTCTCACAACAATCTCACGATCAACAATTTTTGCAATAAGTTTAACTGCAGAATGACAATCCCCACAAATGCGAAGATTCTTCATTACAGTTATCGTACTACCCTCGACAGTAATAATCAATGCAAATGCAACAGCAAGCCTTTCACTATGGTAAAATAATGACTCTTTCTTCTGTTTGTCTTCCACATCATGGAGAGAGAACCTCTTGTCTGGAACATAACCCAATTCCTTCAACTTCATATTCAACCAATCCAGCTTCCAATATATGTTCTCACTCAAAAGGTGGGATTTAACCCCGGAAAGAAACAAATGCTTTTACCCCTTTATAGTAACCCAACTTCTACCTAGTTGCTTCACAATCCCTTTATCCCTCATAGTCACTCTTAATCATGAGACATCACCCCATCTATTAGCAGAAGCATAGAGGTTGGACAGTAAAATATAAGTAGCACTACAACATGGTTCGAGATCAAGAATATAGTTTGCAGCTCTTTCTGCCAAATCTAAGTTAGAATGCATCTTGCAAGAACTAAGCAAAGCAAACCACACTATGGAGTTAGTTTTAAGGGGCATGTTTCTCCCAAAATCCTCTGCTTCCTCTAGCTTTCCACATCGTCCTAGCACATCCACCATACATGCATAATGCTCATGCTTCAATTCAATGGAAGTGTTCTCACTAAAATATCTGAACAAGCATCTCCCCTTTTGTAACATCCCATAATGACAACAGGAAGAAAGTAGTCCCGTAAGTGTGATCTCATCTGGTTGTACCAGTCCACGTATCATTTGGCTAAACAACTACATAGCCCGCATCCCTCGGCCATGTTGTGCACACCCACAAATAGTGGCATTCCATGTGACGATGTTCTTCTCCCTAAGTCTTTTGAACACTACAACAGCATCATCAACAGCTCAACACTTATTATACATGACTACAAGAGAATTGCCAACAATTATATCACTTCCCAATTGCAGCTTTACAGCTGACGCTTGGACCTCCTTACCTCGATCTAGAGACTCTAAATTACGGCAAGAATTTAAAGTGCTTACAAATGAAGATTGATTAGGAAGAACACTTGTTCTCATCATGTCACTGAAAACCTTCAGGCCATCTTCATGCCCACCATTCAAGCCATAACCAGTTAGAAGAGCCGTACATATGACCACATTCCTATACACTGCTTCATAGAAGACTTGGGTTGCTTTCTCAATTCACTTGTAGTTAGCGTAGAATGTGATAAGAGAAGCACATACAAATACAATGAGGCAAAATCCTGACTTGAAAACGTGACCATGAATCTGCACACCAAGAGGAAAAGACAATGCATTTGCATAGGCACTCAATGCACATGTCAAAGTACTCGGATTAAATACAACACCAGACTTGAACATTCTCTCAAAAACAATTAAAGCCTCTTCACTCTTACCATTTTGATCAAGCCTGCCAATCATTGAAGTCCATGAAATCACAATTCGAGATGGCATTTGCTCAAACAATTTCACAGCATCGTCCACCCTTGCATTCTCATAATACCCATGAAGCATTGCATTCCACGCAGCTAGATCTCTTATGGGCATCTGCTTGAAAAATCTCTCTGCCCGCTCAACCTGTCCAAATCGAAAGAACCCATCTATCATCGTTGTCCACGAAACGACACTCGGCTCGGGCATTTCATCGAAAAGCTCTTCCGCCGTCGTCAGATCCCCGCAGTCTAGGTAGCCTTTGATCATCGTGTTCCAGCCAATTGCATCTCTCACGGGCATTTCGTAGAATAGTTTCAGGGCGTCGTCAAGGCGGCCAGTTCGCACGCGACCCACGATCATCTTCGCGAACGAACGAACATCTAGGCATTGAAATATGTCCAGAACCTCTCGAGTTTCATCTGGGTTTTCGCTGCGGGACCGTCACGGGTCGCATGACTCGCACGTCTGAAGAAGCGCTTGGAGAGATGGGTGCAGGTTTCGGACGAACCGAGCCATGAAGAAGGGAATGAACGTGTGCAGGAGAGAATCGTTCCCACCAAGCTGCTTCGTCAGTTTCCACGGCTTCGGTCGGCGGCGGCGGTCCGTCAACTCCGCTCGCCGGTCCCCGCCACCGTCAATTCGCTGTTCATCGCCTCCGTTGGCAGGTGGCGGTCTTAGATTCGCCAGAGCTCCGTGGCATCGGACGGAAGGTGATGGTCAGTCGCGATGCTGAAAGTGGCGTCTGTCAAGGTCTCTAATATTTTCTCGGCGTCGGTGGAGTTCGATAAGTTCGCCTATCGCGGAGAAAATGAGGATTTAGCAAAACAAAGTAAAGAAGATGAAAGAGAAGACAACGAGAAGAAAGCAGGAAAAAAAAAAAAAAAGAAAAAAAAAAAAGAATTAGGGAGCTCACTTACATATGAATTGCTTCCTAAGCAAGTTTCTCGATCATCCTTTTCTCCGTTGGTCAAATTGGAAGTCAACTTAGTCTTGATTCGCTTGCTTTGAGTGAGATTAAGCCCATGCTTTGCCACTTCCTCTTTCTCAATTCTAATTTGATAATCTTGCAAGTCTTTTTGTAGATCCATTCCAGTCGAACTATCTTTGGGCATAGATAAACTCTCAATTCCTGAATATGTTGATTCACGACTAATTTCGTAAAGTAAAGCTGGATCAATTGATGGATTATCTTGAAGCGCAAGTTTTAAATCGTCCTCCAATTGCTTGCATATTATTCGGAATCCCCACTTTTTCATGTATTTACCGGATACCGTAAGGCTAAATTGAACATGACTCCCATCAATTTGACCAAAATCGACTACTCCCCACAATTTTGGTGGTGTGAAAAATTGGAGCTGGATGTGATCCACCTTCAGGGGTTCGAGGAGGAACGGACAAATTTCCCTCATTGTTCCATTAACATGGGGAACAAAACGATATGACTCTATACTTTTCTCCTCATAATTATCCTTATAGAGAGCGACACAAGAGAGCAAATCCAAGAATTTTGTCGTACAAGTCTTTTGAAGCCATGAAAGAAATGGAATCCTTTTCAACAGGGAGAACCCACTCTGGCATCTCTCCTCGAGGGAGAACAATAGAGTATTCCAAAAACTGAAATAGAGATAGATCATTAGAAAGTACCCATGTTTGTTATTTACTACTCAAATAGAAAAATTCAATTTGAATTTAGTAAATAATCCTTAAGAATTCCATTTGGAATTAGAGCTCTATAAACGAGTAGAGATCCATTGATCCTTGCTTGCATTAACATACAAGTCTTGTATGATAGAAATCATTCCCATAAAGTACGGTAGCCAAGTCCATTACGTGCATACAATGCAAAATCACTTTATATTTGCTTGATTTTCTTAAGCCTCCAATTTTGCATTTTCTGCTATTGCAATATCCAACCACGCACTAGATCTAGCATAGAGTCCACATCGATATGCATGCATGTGTGCATGGGTGCCTATTAGAGAGAGAATCTAACCTGATTAGGTGAGCTAATATCAACAATGGTCAACCCTCTATGGACAAAATCATGAACCGAAGTTAAATCTCCATAATTTTGTAGAGATTTGCAATTATCCGTCCGAAGACCTCTCAAAAATGGCGGCAGCTTGGGAATCACCTGTAATTGATGGCAATTTATAGCTCGAATATAGGACAAACGATGACGTTTACTGATGGATGTAGGAAGGCTTGTAATTTTGTTCCCTGACAAATTTAATTCTGTCAAGAATGGAGAACATGAAAGATTCTCAAGAAAGTCTACTTCAGACAAATAACATCCCCAAAGGTCTAACTGCTGTAAACTTGAAAGTTTGGTCTTCATGCATGGATCGACTAAATCCTCATACTTTGGAAACTCGACTAAATTTGTGCAAGAGCTAATATGCAAGTTTTCCAGCTTTTGTAACTTATAAATGCTAGATGGCAGATGTTCCAAATCCTTGCAATCATGTATATGCATTTCCTCCAAAGAGACAAGATTTTCTATTGATGCAGGAAGTTCTTTAATAGCGGTCCCTCCTAACCTAAGCTGTTTTAGGCCTTTGAGTTCATGTGAAATATCAGGGAAGCTTCCAAATCTTGTGCAATCTTCAAGATTCAGATATTGGAGATTTTTTGACTTGAGCTCATTTGGAAAAACACTAAGTTCAGAGCACCCCGAAAATCCAACACCTGTAACTTTTCATGATATGCAATAGACTCGTGGGCTTCCACCAAGTTTTTGCAATTCTGAAGATACAATTCCTCGAGATTTGGAGTACACGAGAGATCAAGCATGCAAACCAACGATTGACATTGACTGAAATTAATGTACTTCAAATTTTGGAAGTCCTGCAAAAATAGCAAAATCGAGTTTGTTAAACATTTTGAAAGCAACACAAAAGGGTTGCTTGTATGATGACGTCACTTCCTTACATTTAAACTATGGAATTCCTATTATGAGAATAGGTTGCTAATAAAGCATGTCCAGTATATATCTTTCAAGATTATATTTTAGGTCACCAATTGTAAATATTGAGTAATTTGTATATTTAATGTAGAGGAGATCTGCCATGGAATCCACAAATAGGCCCTATGCTAATTGTTGTACATAGACAGGGGAGTCAAACTCATGAAATGATGGTAATTTAATATCATATGTCATTCACGTTGTCCATGGCTTTATAATTTTATTTTGATAATATCATACTTTATTTGCAGGGGTTTAGTTAAATTGAGGTTATAAAATTGGCTAAACAACACATGGGGAGATTGGATTTGTTGGGGAAAGGATAAGTCATAATTACATGTCCTCTATATTGACCGGGTGACTATGTCATTATTACATATTCTAAAGCCACAACACTCTTCATGTGGATTGAAGCAAGGAGCTTAGGTAGACCAGGAAAATCGGAACTTACTATCCAGGTTTCCGAGTGAAATTCTTAGCCTATTAATTAACTTTTCATTTTTTTGTTGTAATTACATATTGTATTGAGAAATGAGTCAACACTTTCAAACTACTAGAAATATATTTGGCAAAGCTTGCCCAAAGTGGTGTCACATGGCACACGCACGACCAAGCTTTACATGGCAATTTAGTTTCCATCATCACTTTAGCAAAATAGAGATAACTCTTATCGTTTTACATTTTATATGTTATTTGAAAGAATTGAATAATATATAGGTACACGATATGAACAAAAATTCACAAATAAAATTGTGTAGACAATTATTTAAAAAACTAGAATTATTGCCATTGAAAATCCCAAGTCAATATGTAGATTTACTCCAAATTATTTTTCATTTACAAAAATCCTAAATTAGTACCAATATGACATAGTTACCATAAACTAATTTCCTCTAGCAAAAAAAATCTCAAACTAGTATTCTTGACCCAAATCTACCCTCCATTAGTAGAAGAAACATAGTTTGTAATAAAATTATGTCGTGTGTCATGTGTCGTGTGTCATGCATGTGGTAATCACAAAACTCAAGTATAGTGTAATGTGGTGAACATGCCCAATGTAACCCACATGACAAGACTATGCCATGTGTCATGCCATGTGACAATTATAGAAGCATGATGAAGTACCACATGTCGAGTATGGATGCAGGCCCCATGACAAAACAATTAATGTGTCATGCCATGTGGTAATCACATAAACAAAGTGAAGTGCCAGGGGATGAGCATAGGAATGAAGACTATTTGTTTTGACTTTAACTATATTTATTATAAATGAATGCAAGATGTAAATATTATCACAATGTAATTACGTAAAAAATAGCGAATTTTGGAATTCTTTGAAATCATGCAAAGGCAATGAAGCCAACTTTGAAAAACATTCGGAAGAAGATAAATATTTCATATACTCAATCCAAGATCCAAGATCCGACTCTGACTTTCTATTAAGAAATTAGTGGTAACCCCTACTAGATTGCCTATATTGATTTAGGTGTGCACAGGGAAACATCCCTAATAAATACTCTATTGTGTTTACTTAGAAGTTCTGCTCCTTAAGAAATGACTGAAGCAACTAACAATGCCTTGTTTTATAGATTGAGCTAATTTTATTGATGCTGGACAAATCCCCATAATTTAGGTATGTGTATTAGGTAAGGCTCCATCACTTGATGACAATGTGGCCTACCACTCGGCCAACTACTCCTTGGGTGTTTTTAATTCTATATACACGTCGACAAGTAGGTTGGTCATACTTTTGTTTCCCTTTTATTCGATCGCTATACACTTTTTCTGTAAAATAAAAAAGTTTATATGTAAAACAATCGACAACAAATTTCATTTTGAATTTCTTCATTAGGTAGATTTGACGTGATTTTGAAATTTATTATGTCAATAGTTAGAGATATTAGGTTTAGAAAGTATGTAAACTTTATCAAGATGATCTCCTACTTTAAATGATTTCAATCTTTTTCTTTTATATTCCTTCCATCAATTATCCTCAATAAATTATTTCATAATTATAATACCATGGACAAATATGTGAAATTGATTATTTTATTTTTTATGTCTCACATATTCATATGAGAAGTCAAACTTCTAACTATGCAAAGACCTTCATAAAAAATATATATTTACGAACTCTTTTTGTTGTGTATTTTATTAACAAAAATGTTTCCATTGAGTATTTTTAATAAAGTTGTTCGCTTAATTTTTGAAATGCCAATTTTGCTGCACTTAAAAATATTTCTAACGTATGTAGTTAGCATCATCTTGAAAGAAAATAGAGAAATGTTTTCTAAAACAGGGGAATAATACTTGCTTTTGTGTACTAGTATCTATAATACACATATACATACACAAATGAGGTAGATAAAAGGTCAATGTAGGTAAATGCTCACCTTAAATTGATTTGGCAGTATAGATATACTGCAATTGCTCATATCAAGTCCCACTAATTTCTTTCGACCAAAGGCAAATTTTGGAATCCAATGAGCACATTTAGCCCATTGAAACCATCTTAGCTCATTAGGAAGACAAATAGGACCTTGAAAAATATTGTGCACATTGCACAAAATGAGCAATCTCATCCTTCTCATTTTTGTCAAAGCATCTGGACCAATACATATCTCTGTTGGCTCAGGTGACTGCAACACTATGGCTTTTACAGCACAATTTCCCTATATAGACAAGACTATTTCGGTTATGCATGTTTAGTAATTAGAGTGAAAAAAAGATAAGGAGTTTGAGGGTATTTTGAAAGTCTTACCATGTTGCTTGACAAAACATCGACAACGTCATCATATAGCCATAGTCTACTGCGTCTCCAAAGATCATCGCTTTCTTGGATCACAATATCCATACCCATCAATTGAATCAAGTCATGCATTTGTAAGTTCCCGGACTCAATTCTTATCAAAGACCTCTCCATGAGAATCTGTAATCCTATTACCGCTTTAAGATCGCAACTATCAAGAACTTTCTTTACATACTCACTATCCCACCCCTTAAAGAAGCAAGCAATGTGGAGAAAGATCTCTTTCACTTTTGGCTCTAGTCCATCGTAACTTATTTTGAGCACATCATTGATGCCTTTCTTGGGAGCTGTAGAAATATCATCCAGTACACTTTCCCATTCATATTCTCTTCTACCACGTAAGAAAGAACCTAGCACCTCAAGTGCTAAAGGAAGGCCTTTAGCATGATTTAGAACACTATCCACTAGATTTGTCCTTATTTTAAAGTTGTGGTGCGTCAAAAAAGCATGCTTACTAAATAGCTCACGAGCATCACTGTCATCCAACTCTCTAACTTCATACACGTGATCTTGATCTATCCCGAGATAAGTTAGCAAATGGCTATCTCTTGTAGTAATAATGATCCTACTCCCATTGCGAAACCACTTGCCTTCTCCTACTAAAGCATGTAACTGGTGCAAGTCATTTACATCATCAAGGATGAGGAAAACTTTTTTGTGACAAAGTCTTTCTTGTATTAGATTAATACCTCTATCCACATTGGACACTACTAATCTTTCTCTCAATGCTAATGTCTCAAAAAGTAATTTTTCTTGCAAAGCAATTAAATCCTTGCAATCTTTTGAAATTTCTCTAACATTCGCCAAAAAACATGAATTCTCGAATTGTCTGAAAATATCATTATAAACAGCTTTGGCTAAAGTTGTCTTTCCTATGCCTCCCTGTCCCCACAACCCCACCATAAGAACATCATTAGACTTAAGGTTTAACATCCATTTCAACCTAACCACTTGAGATTCTATCCCAACCGGATGCGTAGCAACATGCAAAAGTGTCCGGTTTAGATGAGTGGAGATTTCTGTCACAATTCTTTGTAGAAGCTCTGACTCATCTCTGGAGCAAACGAAAAAAGTTGTAGCATAGTTTCAACAATTTGAATAAGAAAATAACAAGTAATTACTAGCCAACAATGACAAAAATAGTGCATCACATTTTCACATAACCACAACCAAGATAAAAAGTATTCCCACCAAGTCAAATTAGAACTCAAACGAGCTCCACACCAATCAAAACAAGTTCAAGGTTCAAGTTTTAATCATTCCAATGTTTCATGTTCTTTTGATTTATATATGACAATTTTACTTATTTTTCTTGTCAAACTATTATATATGATTTATTTATATACTAAGTCAATATATATATATATATATATATATATATATATATATTCAAGACTTTAACGATGGTTGAGAGTTTGATTAGAAAATTATTAAAATATGTCGAAGCACGATGTCGTTGCCTTACATGGCATGTACACACTAATTATTCTGTATCAAGCATTGCAAACTTTCTCATTCCTTCCAATGGGATGAGGAAAGTGCGGTAACACATACGTAAGATCTTGTCCATTGATTAATCAAGTTTTAGCATATAATATTGTTCAAATAAGTCGGAATAAGTCGATAAAACTTTTAGGCGATGAAGTCCTATTGCAAATTTTTCTTTTCCGAGAAAAAACCATGTGTCTATTCTATGGTTAGCTACATGTGATTTTTCGAATTCAAAATGCTGCCAAAAACGAGTTTATGACTCGGTTGACCAAAATTGGAAATCTGTGGAATTCTCTTTACTAAAATGAAACGTGAAGGCCTAATTAGCCCGCAGATAAGATGTCTACCACTTTTATTACACGTTGAGGGGGAGAACAAGGATCCATAGAAAAGACTTGGAGACCTTACATGGATGAATCATGGCTTAACAAAAGCCAAAAGTAGAATTCTATTGTTTGATACCCTAAAATAGTTTTTTTTTTTTGTGCTGATAAATTTTAATAAATATTGGTAAATGTCCAAAAATGTCAAGAAAAAAAAATCAGTGATTTTTCCTTTCACATAACTTGTTAGTAACTTACAACAGTTTTATTAAACCGCCAACTTTTTATTATAATTGCTACTTACCAATTTTGTATTAACTTACCAAATTAGATTTGCATAACTTACGGCATCAAATTTACTAACTTTCATATGGAATCACCAACATAAATTAGAGTAACTTACCAACATTTTTCATGTTAACTAATCATCTACTAAGTTTGGGTTACCAACTCTCACTTGAGTGACTTGTTCTTCTAATTTACTAACTTTTATTATTGAGTTACCAACTCTGATTTGAGTTACTTGCCAACTACTTTAAAAAAAAGTGATAAGTGCATTAGAAGTCCTAAAACTTATCATGAAAATAAAATTGAGTCCTAAAACTTTCAAAAAGTGCAATTAAGTCCTAAAACTTATCACAAAAGTTAAATCAAGTCCTAAAACTTTCAAAATGTTCAATAAAATCCTAAAACTTGTCTTGAAAGTGCAACAGAGTCCTAAAACTTTCAAAAGTGCAATCAATGGAAGGACTTAGATTGAACCATTTTAATAAGTTTTAAAACTTGATTGCATTTTTTGAAAGTTTTAGGACTAAATTGCACTTTGTGACAAGTTTTAGGACTTAATTGCACTTTTTGAAAGTTTTCGGACTTAATTGCATTTTCATGACAAATTTTAGGATTTCCAATGGACTTATCCCTTATAAAAACTACTAATCTTTATTAGAGTGATCAATGTTTCTCTGATCAAGTAACCAACTAATTTTGGGTTATCTATTCCCATTTGAGTTACTTGCCAAGCTTAAGTTTCTTGCAATTATCAACTTTTCTTCACTTTTTCCAAATTTTTTTCTCTATTTTAACTAAGTCTTAGATTTACCAACTCTTATATGAAATTACTAACTATAACTTAAGCCACTTAAGAATTTTCAGATATCACAAGATGAAGCGTCTATAGGTATATATAATCATGTGTGTAGATCATTTATAAACAATATCAATAATTAATTGTAAATTTTAGCTTCTTTCACAAAATATGGATTCCACTCTACTTACCCATCTTTCAAATGCCAACCGGACAAGTTACTGGCATCGGAAAGAGCTTTCACCCATCTCTTCAATGCCTTTGAATCCTTCCCTAACTTGGACTCATGCTCAGCCATAGCTTTTTTGTACCTCTCTCTTGGTGTTCTTACTTCTCCAGGATCCACTTTATAGAACAAGGGAAAGACTGTGAGATCTCTTTCTTCCTTGCAGTCCATGATTTTTGCCATCTCTTCCAAACACCACTGTGAGGAAGCGTAATTCTTGGAGAAAACGATGATTGCAATATGCGATTCCTCGATTGCCTTCATAAGTGCCGGCGCTATTTGTTCTCCTTTCCTGAGCTCCTTGCTATCAACATAAGTGTAGAATCCATTGTGGTCAAGAGTTGTGTAGAGATGATTGAGAAAGCTATTTCGGACGTCCTCACCTCTGAAACTCAAGAACACATGGTAAATTCTTTTAGGTTTCAATGAAGAAGCCATTAGATGGTGGAGTTCAACAATTGGCTATGAGTATTAGCTCAAGATTTGGCAAAGTATTTTCAGGTTGTTCGTTCACCGTTCAATCTTCTTGTTAATTTATACTCATACTAAAGGACAGACATGCGCGAATTTTTTGGGTAGAACCAACAAGGAGTAATATTAGAACTTTGGAAAACAATGGTGCTTAAGGATGGACTAAGATATATAATAGCTGTGACCACATGGAATTATTTTCAGTGAATGTCGCATATGATGGCATTATTTGGATCAGCTGATTGACAAAAAGTTCATTCTATTTGATGTTGGAGCTATTGTAAAATTATTGATAAACTTAACTAGTCAACAAGCCATATGGCCGGCAAAAGTAGTGAGTATAATAGAAAGCTATGGTCCTAGTGGACTCAATTATAGCACAAAGTGGCAAACAATACTTTTACTTTTTTAAATTTCACGGCCAACGAGGATTGCTGATGACCCTCACGGAATCTAAAGAAAGAAAGCAATATACACAATAAAAATAAAAATTCAAAAAATTCAAAAAAATAAAAATTGATCACGTTAGTGTCCGCAAAGCCACGTTAGACGACTAGTGTCCACGTCGGATTTTCCAACGAAGTAAATCAGAATTAACATTAAAGTGATCAATTTACTCTGATGTGGCACTTAAGTAAGTGAAAAAAAATTTGACACTCAAGTAAGTGTTATACGAAAGTTTAGGCACTCCTATGTTTCTTACCCCTTGAAATGGCATTTCCAATGTCTGAGTAGTTGTTTTTTTTTCCTGGTTAAATAATATTTGAACACATGATGAATCTAAGATATAATTACATGCGCAATTGAGTATATCAGAAAAAGAATGATATTTTATTAATAATAGTAGAACTTCGGAAAATCTTAGTGCGATAGGTGTAAATACATGCACTTATTTTCACTTATTGGATTGCCTTATTGAAACAAGTTTCTTTGTCTAATGTTGAATTTATTGTTAGATGGTTGATGCACCTGAGCGGTCAACATAAGATAAACTTTTAATTAATTGGCAGCTTTGAGGGAATGACTTTCATATGTTTAGTCTTCTTTTTTCTTTTTTTGGTCGAAGACTTCATTTTTCTTTTCCTTAAATGGAAAATGAAGTTTTACCTTTCATTAGGTTAGCTTCAGTCATAGGCTAACTAGTAAGGCAAATTTTGACAACTTCCTAGAAATGGCGTTCCCGGCCTTTGAGTAATTATTTCCTCTTTGCTAGTTAAATTAATGCATAGTCACAACTCACAAGACAAATAATTATATATGCAAAATATAAGTACATCACAGCTAAGTGATATGATATGCCTTCAATAAGATGTGAAGATCTATCATCTTATTTAGTTGAATTTGTGGGTGAAGGTCAATGACTTCGAAAATCGTGGACCAGACACCAATCAATCACTTGGATTAATTATTTGTCATTATGAAACGACAGGTGCTATGAATCTGTCGTGGCACCATGTGCACCGACATCGTCGGTTTAATGGTTAAGGAATTTGGGTGTCCAACCCAATAATCTTTCTTTAATCAAAATCAATCTTTAATTAGCCTATTGAAGTGCGACTATTTTATCAAAGTGCCCGTCATTTTCTCAAAAGTATGTCATGAACTTAAGATTATTTTAGATGACCCATCTTCATGGTAAGAGTGTGCACCAAATAGCCCTAGCCTCGAACGTCCATGAAAAAACTGATTAGCCACCGAAGGAGAATTTTTGAATAAAGCTTGGTCAAATTAAATTGAAATTGAAAAAAAAAATGAGGCCATTTAAGTAATATTAGTGTGGCTGCCATTTAAGTAATATTATTGGTTGTCCAACCCAATAATATTTCTTTAATCAAAATTCAATTTCTAATTAGCCTATTGAAGTGCAGCTATCTTATCAAAGTGCCTGCCATTTACTTAATAGTGTGTTATGAACTTGAGTTTGTCTCAGATGACCCATGTGCATAGTAAGTGTGCACCAAGTAGCCCTGGCCCTGAACATTCGTGAAAAAAAAAAAAAAAAAAAAAACCAATCGGCCATCAAAAATGAATTTTTTGAATAAAGCCTAGTCAAATTAAATTGAAATTGGAAAAATATGAGGCCATAATTAATATTAGTGCGGCTACTGTTTAAGTAATATTATTGGGTATCCAACCCAATAATCTTTCTTTAATCAAAAATCAATTTCTAATTAGCCTATTGAAGTGCGGCTATTTTATCAAAGTGCCCACCATTTTCTCAAAAGTGTGTCATGAACTTGAGATTGTCTTAGATGACCCATGTGCATGGTAAGAGTGTGCACCAAATAGCCTTGGCCTCGACTATCCATGAAAAAAACTTATCGGCCACCGAAGGAGAATTTTTTGAATAAAGCTTGGTCAAATTAAATTGAAATTGAAAAAAATATGAGGCCATTTAAGTAATATTAGTGTGGCTGCCATTTAAGTAATATTATTGGGTGTCTAACCCAATAATCTTTCTTTAATCAAAATTCAATTTCTAATTAACCTATTGAAGTGCGGCTATTTTATCAAAGTGCCCGCCATTTTCTTAATAGTGTGTCATGAACTTGAGTTTGTCTCAGACGACCCATGTGCATAGTAAGTGTGCACCAAGTAGTCCAGACCCTGAACATCCATGAAAAAAAACCAATCGGCCATCGAAGATGAATTTTTTGAATAAAGCTTGGTCAAATTAAATTGAAATTGGAAAAATATGAGGCCATTTAAGTAATATTAGTGTGACTGTCGTTTAAGTAATATTATTGGGTGTCCAATCCAATAATCTTTCTTTAATCAAAATTCAATTTCTAATTAACCTATTGAAGTGCGGCTATTTTATCAAAGTGCCCACCATTTTCTCAAAAGTGTGTCATGAACTTGAGATTGTCTTAGACAACCCATGTGCATGGTAAGGTGTGCACCAAATAGCCTTGGCCTCAACCGTCCATGAAAAAACTGATCGGCCATCGAAGGAGAATTTTTTGAATAAAAACTGATCAAATTAAATTGAAATTGAGAAAATATGAGTCCATTTAAGTAATATTAGTGTGGCTGCCATTTAAGTAATATTATTGGGTGCCTAACCCAATAATCTTTCTTTAATCAAAATTCAATTTCTAATTAACCTATTGAAGTGCAGCTATCTTATTAAAGTGCCTGCCGTTTTATTAATAGTGTGTCATGAACTTGAATTTGTCTCAGACGACCCATGTGCATAGTAAGTGTGCACCAAGTAGCCCTAGCCTGAACATCCGTGAAAAAAGACCAATTGGCCATCAAAGATGAATTTTTTGAATAAAGCCTAGTCAAATTAAATTGGAATTGGAAAAATATGAGGCCATTTAAGTAATATTAGTGCGGCTGCCGTTTAAGTAATATTATTGGGTGTCCAACCCAATAATCTTTCTTTAATCAAAATTCAATTTCTGATTAGCCTATTGATGTGCGGCTATTTTATCAAAGTGCCCGCCATTTTCTCAAAAGTGTGTCATGAACTTGAGATTGTCTTAGATGACCCATGTGCATGATAAGAGTGTGCACCAAATAGCCCTAGCCTTGACCGTCCATGAAAAAAACTAATTGGCCACTGAAGGAGAATTTTTTGAATAAAGCCTGGTCAAATAAAATTGAAATTGAAAAAATATGAGGCCATTTAAGTAATATTAGTGTGGCTGCCGTTTAAGTAATATTACTGGGTGTCTAACCCAATCTTTCTTTAGTCAAAATTCAATTTCTAATTAGCCTATTGAAGTGCGGCTATTTTATCAAAGTGCCCACCATTTTCTTAATAGTGTGTGATGAACTTGAGTTTGTCTCAAACGACCCATGTGCATAATAAGTATGCACCAAGTAGCCCTGGCCCTGAACATCCGTGAAAAAAAAAACCAATCGGCCATGGAAGATGAATTTTTTGAATAAAACTTGGTCATATTAAATTGAAATTGGAAAAATATGAGGCCATTTAAGTAATATTAGTGCGGCTCCGTTTAAGTAATATTATTGGGTGTCCAACCCAATAATCTTTCTTTGATCAAAATTCAATTTCTAATTAGCCTATTGAAGTGCGGCTATCATATCAAAGTGCTTGCCATTCTCTCAAAAGTGTGTCATGGACTTGAGTTTGTCTCAGACGACCCATGTGCATGGTCAGTGTGCACCAAATAGCCCTGGCCTTGATTGTCCATGAAAAAAAATAGCCTGCCATTGAAGGTGCATTTTTTGAATAAAGCCTGGTTAAATTAAATTGAAATTGAAAAAATATGAGGCCGTTTTAGTAATATTATTGGGTGTCCAATCCAATAATATTTCTTTAATCAAAAAGTCAATCTTTGATTAGCTTATTGAAGTGCAGCTATTTTCTCAAAAGTGTCTCATGAACTTGAGTTTGTCTCAAAAGACCCATGTGCATGGTAAGTGTGCACCAAATAGCCTTGGCCTTGATTGTCCATTGAATAAACTGGTCAGCCACTGAAGGTGCATTTTTTGAGTAAAGCCCGGTCGAATTGAATAGAAATTGAAAAAAAATATGAGGCCGTTTAAGTAATATCAGTGATGATTTACCATATGTAATCAATTTAGTCTCAGACTTATGATTTACCAGAAATGACATTATGACAATGGGGAGGAACACAACACAATATCCTTAACCTCAAACTTCCCAGCAGTATCACAATTCAAAATAATCAATTCAAGCACTTTTTATAATGTTATTAAATTAATGTTTCGTGTCAACCGAACATAAGATTTCAAACGGGCATCATGTACGTGTTGATGTAGTTCCCTTGATGTAGTTCCCTTTAATTACCTTACAATTTAAGTTCTTGACGTGGATTTACTAATCGAATTAAACCTTTTGACGTGCTTCATTAAGTCATAATAATAGTTTGTCAACTCAAAAACTTCTCTTCAAACGGTCGGGACACGTTAATTAGAATGGATTTTGGAAGAGAAAAATAAGAAACACGTTAATTACGTTAATGTGATCTTCTAGAATAGGAAATTGATTTAGTAGAGATCGATTGTAAGGGCTAGACTAATGCTGTAATGATTTTGGTCTTTAATTAGCTACTGGGAGTAAGGGCGATACCTTGATTTAAAAATAAAGGAGGTTTCTTTCTCTCTCTTTGGAATTTGGCTAACTCGACCTGCACTATTTTCCTTCGTGTTTCTTTTTTATTTAAAAGGTAACGTGGATAGAAATATAGGACGTGACGCTAGAAGCACAAAGCAAAAAACCACATGGAAAATGAAGCCTAGAAGATTATTCAGGCGCCAAAACCGCTTCATCCGTGCGTGGGCTTGCCTTGCACGGTCGTAGGGTCTTTTTCGATTTCTGGTGGGGTTGCTTGACCCGGTTAGGACCCTTTCCAGACCGGGCGTTAAAAACTCAGCAAATTAATCCTTTGAAAGTGCAACTGAAAGCTCTATTTCGATTTTATCATACATTAATAACTGAAAATCCATATTAAATGCTTTAATTGGAGATGAAGGCTCTGATTTATGAGAGAGAAAGATCAATAACAAAAAAAACTCGTGAATAAGTCCATAGCCGGTCAAATGCATTCTTGAATAAATGCATAATAACTTTGAAATTACACTCACTTGTGCCGAATACCTGGAGTGCCAAACATGGCACGGTGCCGAAAGTTAGGAAAGTGATACTTAAATACCAAAATTAGATAAAAAAAAATGGATTACTTAAGTGGCCAAAATGCTGACGTAACAATTTTCCAACGAAACAAGTGCAAAACGATAACATTTTGCATGTTGATATAGCTAGATAAGTGCAAAAACGACACCGTTTTGCTAGTGACGTAGATAAATAATTAATATAAAAATTAATTAAATAAATTTAGTTTTAAATTTATTTTTGTTAAAAAAAAAAAAAAAAAAAGAGATGGAGATGGAGATTGCAGGTAACGAGGGCTAAGCCCTCATCGTTGCCTCCCTGCCTTTGTTGGGAAGGGCCGGCGACGGTGGGAGGAGGGTCGGCCGAGATCGCCAAGCCCTAGGTAGGGGCCGGTGACCCTTGTTGACGGTGACCCTTGGCCTGGCTAGGCGAGGGCTAGCAAACCTCGCCGAATCTAGGGGTCAACAGCAGCCCATGGATCGGCCGAGCGAGGGCCAACGAACCTCTCCAGATTTGGGGGAGGGCTGCAACTCTCACCCCAGATCTAGACGAGGGTTCGCAAGCCCTCATTACCGATCAGCCAGGGTTGCCAATCCTTCCCCTACCGTCATTAACCATATGTCATCGCATATCGACAACTGATTGATGGTAGTGATTACTAATGTGCGCCAATATTGAGATTCTCGTGGTCCTCAACAATGGGTCATGCACTCAAGAATTCTCGACATTTTAGTCACATGTCTATCCACATTGACAATTGGGTCACTTTTTGTGCAAACAAATACATATGATAACGACTGACAAAAAAAAAAATACATATGACAACAATACTTTCTAATAGTCAGATAATTACAACATTCCTCATTAAATGTCAAAAGAGTCTATTTTTCAAAGTTTATGCCTCTAACATTGTGTTGACACATTAATTTTTGCTGGAAACTTTTCATTCATTTCATGAGAAAAATAAGAATTGAGTTTGTCAATAGTGGTGCTATTGGATTATTAAATAAAAACATTTGCCTAGCTTAGTCCGACACTCACATCTTTTATTACATATCTCTCCATTCGGACAATAGACAAATTCAATGCATTTGAATTAAACAAATCTTGTTTGTTCCTAATAAAATAGGGGCTTGACTCCAAACTTGTTCATGTTAATCTGCCTGATGGACGGCTAGACATGCAAGATGAACTGGAATTCATAACTCCAAAATTGTGGTAATTAGCTTCAATTTCACAAGAGGCGATTAGACCCAACACCAAGATTGTGGGAGATAGTCTTAACTCTGAGATGGTGGGATTGGACATGATTCCAAGATAGTGGAATTGGTTATAACTCCTTGTTGTGGAATTAGATATGAGTTGGACAAGTTGGATCACGATTCCAAGAATTGTGGAAGTTTGGATGAAAAACTTTTAAGATGAGGATTAGATAAGTCGAGGCCGGCTAGGAGAACGGACTGTTACTAAAATACAATCCGCATAAAATCCTCTATAAGAAAGAAAAAAGAGCAATGTCACCGAAAAGTTAACGCGCCTTGCGTAAAAGCCTCTTTTGAAAAAGGGATAAGTGTTACAGAAGTCCTAAAACTTGTCACAAAAATGTAATTGAGTCATAAAACTTGCAAAAAGTGCAATCAAGTCCTAAAACTTGTCAAATTATTTCAATCGAGTCCTAAAGTTAACACCGTTAGCCCTTTTAGAGAAAAATGCTGACGTGGCATTGACGTGGCTTTTTAAATAATTTTTCTTTTTCAAATGGCTTTTTAATTATTTTTTATTCAATTTTTTTTTAAAATAGATTTAAAAACTAAAAAGAAAAGAAGATTTATTTTTTAAAATTGTAAAAAAAAAAAGAAAAAAAAAAAAAAAGATAAAGTAGCTTCTCCCCCTACTGCCGATCGCCGGAGGGGCCAGCAACCATCACCGGCCCCTCCCGCAAGGCTGCCATTTTTTTTTTTTTTTTTTTTTTTTGAACTATTTTCTTTTTTAAATAAATTTTCACTTTTCTTTTTTTAATTTTTAAATCTAATTTAAAAAAAAAAATTAAAAAGCCACATGGAAGATAAAAATTAATTTTAAATGCCACGTCAGTATTTTCCGTTAAAAAAGTCGACGGTGTTAACTTTAGGACTCGATTGAAATAATTTGATAAGTTTTAGGACTCAATTGTACTTTTAGCAAGGTTTAAGACTCAATTATATTTTCGTGACAAGTTTTAGGACTTCTGTAACACTTATCCCTTTGAAAAACCTCGGCCGCTGCAGCCACAGCAACCCTCATCACCGCATCTCTCGACGAAGCACCACTTCGGGTCTAGACAGTCCTCGAGCACCTTTGTGACTGCAATGTTTTCAAACTGCTTCCAGAAAAACATCTCAACTCGTGTATGAGTTTCACTACGCGGCCAAGCGTCTTAAAGAAATCACGATGTTCTCTTGAGGCAAAATGTATCTGCCTCGTGTGGCGATCTTGCTTAATAAATTGATTTGAGTCTGGCCAATGGGAGGTTAAAAAACATTATTCGCTAATCTAAACTCTAGTTACGATTATTTGCCACCGCATTCTACCCAAGATTCCCATCAAGAAATTGAAATGCACGGTAAAATGCTCCCTTGGAGGAACACTTGTAAATATTTGATTAAAGAACCGACGTAAGAAAATTTGTTCACACATAACATACAATATTCAGTAAACATCATTAAATCGCAATATATTATTCCAAGATTTAATGCACAAAATTCTCAGGCCTATCATGAATCTTCTTCCAATAGAAGCACTCCATTTTACACATATTAGTCCACTCATGGCCTTCATTTATCAATTCAAGGTCCATTGGTGGAAATAAGGGTCTGCTGCTATCCCAACTTTACTTACCTATGTCCATGCTTCCATACACACCCCTGCAAATTTTAGAACTAATTACAAAGTCTAAATGGGTGTCAATCCCACATCAGTCTCCAATGTTTGATTGGATCATCTAGGAAAATTTATCACACATTTGATTTGTTTACATAGGCATCAATAATGAAATAAATGCACTTAATTATAACTTATAGAATGCATGGCGGAATAACTTAAGCGCTTAGCTCTTTCACTTCTTTTTCGTTTGTTCTTTCTATATTTTGAGAGCTCAACTCTCATTTAACATGAAGAAGATTCGAGGGTGAACATGTCATTAAGTTGTGCAAGGCTACATTACCAAAGGATAGACCATATAACAGAAACATGCAGTACGAAAACCACAATATAAAAACAATAAGTAGAAGAAGAAGAAGAAAATTTAGCATTTCCCCTCAAGCATTGTCGTTGTCTCTTCTGATTAATCCTTTTTCTACAGTCTTGAGTTGATGATAACCTTCAGAATAAAAATAGCAATAGAAGCCATCCCCCAAGTTCCACCTACCAAACACAACACATCAAAAGTTCTCATTAGCTATCTATACATGTTCATACAAGAGTAGATTTTGCACTATGTGCATGCATAAGAAGAAGAAGAAGAGGAAGAAGAAAGGAGGAGGAGGAGAAGGAGGAGGAGAAAGGAGGAGGAGTAAAAGAAGAAGAAGAAGAAGAAGAAGAAGAAGGAGAAGAAGGAGGAGAAAGGAGGAGGAGTAAAAGGAGAAGAAGAAGAAAAAGAAGAAGAAGAAGAAGAAGAAAGGAGGAGGAGTAAAAGAAGAAGAAGAAGAAGAAGAAGAAGAAGAAGAAGAAGGAGCAGAAGGAGAAGAAGAAGGAGAAGGAGAAGAAGCAGAAGAAGAAGTAGAAGGAAGGAGAAGGAGAAGAAGAAGTAGAAGGAAGGAGAAGGAGAAGAAGAAGGAGAAGTAGAAGTTGATGAAGAAGAAGGAGAAGAAGGAAGAAGAAGAAGAATAAGCAGAAATAAGAAGAAGGAGGAGGAGGAGGAGGAGGAGGAGAATGAGAAGAAGAAGGAAGAAGGAGAAGAAGAAGAATGAGAAGAAGGAGAAGAAGGAAGAAGAAGAAGAAGAAGAATAAAAATAGCGGCAGAAGCCATCCCCAAGTTCCACCTACCAAACACAACACGTCAAAAGTTCTCATTAGCTATCTATACATGTTCATACAAGAGTAGGAATAAAAATAGCGGCAGAAGCCATCCCCAAATTTCCACCCACCAAACAAAGAAGAAAAAGAAGAAAGAAGTTGATGATAACCTTCAGAATAAAAATAGCGGCAGAAGCCATCCCCCAAGTTTCACCTACCAAACACAACACGTCAAAAGTTCTCATTAGCTATTTTCATACAAGAGGAGGAGGAGGAGGAGAAGTTGATGATAACCTTCAGAATAAAAATAGCGGCAGAAGCCATCCCCCAAGTTCCACCTACCAAACACAACACAGAAGCCATCCCCCAAGAGAAGAAGAAGAAGAGGTTGATCATAACCTTCAGAATAAAAATAGCGGCAGAAGCCATCCCCCAAGTTCCACCTACCAAACACAACACGTCAAAAGTTCTCATTACCTATCTATACATGTTCATACAAGAGTAGATTTTGCACTACGTGCATGCGTATTTCTCCCTTTTCTCAAGTATAAATAAGTGAACGGAGAAGTATATTATTTTCTCCATTCAGAAATTCAGTGGGTGCGAAAATGCCATGCATGGGTAAACCCTTAAGGCGACATGGGAAAAGAAAAAATGAAAGAAAAAGGCAAAAGCATACCAAGGAAGCATTTCAGAACTCCGAAGAGAAGAAGAACCTTGAATCCATTGATGACCAGCTGTTTAGGGACTTCCTCCGCCATGGAAAAAACGCTCTTGCTCCAGCACAACGTTGTCATACCCGAGGCTCCCTTGGTCGTCATACTAACGACAGCTTTCACAAGCTCAGCCACCCTCTGCATCGTCGTTGGTGCTCTCTCTCTCTCTCTCTCTCTCTCTCTCTGCGTTTCGTTTTGGTTTTTGTGAAGCGAAATGCATGCGATAGGAGTCGCCGAGTGTGGTTTGGGACCGTTGCGCTCAATTGGTTTTTGTAGCGGATTTTTGAAGAAGCAAAATGAGAAAAGGATTCGGTGGTTCTTGTTTTAAAAGAGAGGAATACGAGAGATGAGGACTCTTTAACAAAGTAAAACCGACCGTGAGCTTCAAAGGGGATGGCTTTCGGTGGCTGGAGAATTCAAAAAGGGAGATTTGAGTGAGAGTTGGTCGGTAAAGGAAAACCAGAATTAGACAAGATTAGAAAGCTGTGAGAGGAAGAAAAAGCTTGAGAATCAAAAGGGGTAGAATTCGTTTCTCACGCTATTTTGATATGGAATTCGCTGTGTTAATCCCCTTCACATGAACTTGTCTGGGGCTGAATCAGGTCACCTAGTTATTCCCTTGGCATGACGGTATTGGACAAAGTATGTTTAGTACATGTTTGGTCCCTTGAAGTATCATGGAGTGACCTCGTTGTTTGTCTGCATAATTTTGCTTCATCCATTACGTTTCCGTTGCGTTAGATTTGCTTTTACGTTACATCCAGTATGTGTGTCGTTTTCTATTTACGATTTTTGGAAGTATTCTCCTCGTCGTTTTTACGTAGTGTTGGCCTTTTACCTGCGCCTTCATCCACCCAAAAAGTTCGGATCTTCTTTTACCGTTTTGGTCATGCATATAGCTTTACTTAGCTCATAAGCATTCGATTAGCACTTGCTTAGATTAAATTATAATAGTACTGAGGATCATTATGGAAATGTATCGGTTTCGTTAAATTTGTCAATTAGTCATCCATTTTATGCTCTACTTGGGCTTTCATTGAACAAGGAAAATGTAGACTTAAGCATATGATTTGTGATAACATTGTACGGATAAAATCCCTAAAAAAAGAAAAAGGAAGGTTGCCATTGAATTATTTTTCTAACATAGGTTGTCCTTGATAACACAATGGGTATTTGATCTTTCTAAGAAATATGGCCCCACAAAAGCAAGAGCGATTAAAGGAGTTAAAGAATCACATCACTTTAATTTAAAGAATGATCCACTAAAGAATGAGAAGATAGGGTATAAATGCAAGATAAAATTTCATCTCTTTCTTGAGGAGTTTGTGTTGCTTCTTATTGGACGGAGCTAGAATAAGTGAAAACTAGCACACACTCAAAGCACTAGATGATAGATGCTCTTGCTCAACTTGCATTTCCTTAATGAAAGTGGCATATATTATTCTATTGTCAGATCAAGATTGTAATGCTTAATTAATCATTTTTTTTTTTTTATGTATAACGTTCTATTTGACCTAAGCCAGCCTTCAATTCGTGCATATTTCAATAATAGTGAACTCTTTCATTCATCATTTTAAGGACTGCATCATCCTTTAAGCATGTGAAGCCATTGATGTGTGCTGTCATGATGCTCTTATGGCAGGTTTCTTTCAACTTGGAATGCTAAGTTGTCCCGTCTAGTTTATCACAACCATTCCAACACAGATGAGGACCTTTATTGATTCACTTCTCTGATTTACCCTTAAATTTATCATAAGTATCGCAACATAAGTAAATTCCGAGCGCAATGAAATGGGCTAGATCTTACCTAGATTATGAAACTCATATTTATTATTTACTTTAGCACACGTTACTTTTTTATGCATAGCTCAAGGGGATCCTGTCTCAAAACTTAATAATGAGACATTTTATATGTATAATATTGCCCAATACGGTTTGGGTTATTTCTTTCCTTGTGTTTTACTTTCTTTGTTATTATTTAAATGGATTTTTATTTTTTTGAGTCTCCGTAGATGAGTATTTAGATTTCTATTTCGTCTTAAAAAATAAAAAAATAAAAAAGGGAAGACTACATGCAAAGCCTATGATAAAAGGGAAAGGTACTAGACGACATCGAAACCGTATCATGATGCTACTAGACGAGAACCAGCACTGGATTCGCGACCCTAGCGCCCTACGAGGTATGACAACAACTTTTTTCTCGAAGTTATATACGACTAAGGGGATGCGGGATTACGGTCCTATTCTTGCCCAGTGTCCGCAGATAGTCAGCACTGAAATGAACGAACAGTTGATCGCAATGGCTACTTTGGAAGAGGTCAGACAGGCCACTTTTCAATTAGGGACAACCAAAGCCCCTAGCCCTGATGGACTAAGTGGCTTGTTTTATCAAACTCACTGGGATATCATCAAGGACGATCTCTTGCTCCAGGTACAACACTTCCTTTTAACAAGTAATATGCCCCCTCGCATCAATCAAACCTTTCTTACGTTGATTCCTAAAACACCAAACCCTGAAAAGCTAGAGCAATACCGCCCTATTAGCGTATGCAACTTTGCATATAAAATCATTTCCAAGTTGCTTGCAAATCGTCTCAAAAATTGGATGGATTCTCTCATATCAAAGGAACAGTCAGCCTTTGTCAGTGGGCGACAGATCCAGGATAATATATTGATCGTACAGGAAGTTCTTCACCAGTTCAGAACCAGGAAAAGAAGGAGGAAATTCAATGCAATCCTTAAGATCGACATGCAAAAGGCATACGACAGAGTTGAATGGGATTTCATACGAGACTATTTCCTCACTTTGGGATTCCATCCTACATGGGTTCAATGGATCATGCAGTGTGTATCTACTACCTCCTTCAGTGTCAAATTCAATGGCGAGGCCCTTCCTTATTTTTCCCCTACGCGAGGCTTAAGACAAGGTGACCCCCTATCTCCATACTTATTTATTTTGATGGCCAATGTTTTATCGACCTTAATTAATCAAGCTGTTAGCATCGGTCACATTAAAGGTATTAAGTTTAATTGGTGGTGCCCGACCCTATCCCACCTATTCTTCGCCGATGACGCTATCTTCTTCCTAAAGGAGACTACACAAGAATGTCAGAACCTGGGCGCTATTATAAACCAGTATTGTTAGGCAACAGGTCAAGAGGTGAATCGTAACAAATCAAGTATCATCTTTAGTAATCACTGCCCCCCTCAATTGCAAGCTAATATGTCGGCTGAGCTAAGAATACCAGTGTTGACTAGATGTGGTAAATATATGGGCTTACCTTCTGAGTGGGGTCGATCCAAAAAGGAAATGCTATCATGGATAATGGCACGTGTACATCACAAGTTGGAGGGATGGAAGGGTAAGCTTATATCGAAAGGTGGTAAGGAAGTTCTTATTAAATCTGTTGTGCAAGCAATACCACACTATGCGATGTCTATTTTTAAAATTCCTATATCGCTTTGCCAATCTATAGAGAGAAGCATTGCAAGATTCTGGTGGAAGAATGATCAGAATAAAAAGGGAATCCATTGGCAAAACTGGGAACTGTTGAAAGCAAGCAAAGATTATGGCGGTTTAGGCTTTCGTGATTTAATCAACTTTAACGATGCTATGCTAGGCAAACAGGCCTGGCGTCTATTGAACAGCCTCTAGCTTTATGGAGTCAATTGTTCAAAGGTTTGTATTTTCCTACAACAAGCTTCCTCTCTACACATCCAGCAGCTCGCTCGTCATGGGGATGGAAGAGTTTACTACAGGGTAGGGATGCAATTTATCCTCATCTATGCTGGTCAGTGGGCGACGGTCAGACCATCAGAATTAGGGGTGATCGCTGGCTACCTATGGGCATTCTATACGGACCCCCCAACAAAGATGATCCAGTCTTGGTGGCGGACCTACTTGATTCGACACACCAAGCTTGGAAACAACATATTATTCTCCCTCTACTAGGAGACGAAATCACAGCACAGATCATTAAACTACCAATCAGGCATCTACCTATTAAAGATCGTCTCATTTGGATGGCAACGCAGAATGGTGAATTCACAGTCAAGAGTTGCTATCACAACATCAGTCAGACAACAAGCAATGGCAACAGGAATAGCACATCATCTTCATCGCAGCACCCTAAAATACTATGGCGGCGAATATGGTCGATGCAAACGGCACCAAAAATTAAAGTCTTTACCTGGGCTGTGTGTCAGAATGCAATTGCGACAAGGGCAAACCTCTTTCATCGCCACATCACCTCTGACCCTTACTGCCCGTTGTGTCACCAACAGACCCCAGAGAGCATCGAGCATATGTTCCGGCAATGTGAATGGACTCAAACTGTATGGACACATCAACAAATTAATAGAGGACTACCACATTGGCACAATCAGCGACTTGATCAATGGCTCACAGCCATTGCAGCGACGCCAAAGAACTTACCCGGATTGGAGATCACAGCCAACACCCTTTGGCAGATCTGGCGAATGCGTAATGACGCAATCTTCCACAACAAGACGCCAAATCCGCGAAGGGTGATCGACTTGGCCATCACTCAGACGCAATCGGTCACATTAAAGGTATTAAGTTTAATCGGTGGTGCCCGACCCTATCCCACCTATTCTTCGCCGATGACGCTATCTTCTTCCTAAAGGGGACTACACAAGAATGTCAGAACCTGGGCGCTATTATAAACCAGTATTGTCAGGCAACAGGTCAAGAGGTGAATCGTAACAAATCAGGTATCATCTTTAGTAATCACTGCCCCCCTCAAATGCAAGCTAATATGTCGGCTGAGCTAAGAATACCAGTGTTGACTAGATGTGGTAAATATCTGGGCTTACCTTCTGAGTGGGGTCGATCAAAAAAGGAAATGCTATCATGGATAATGGCACGTGTACATCACAAGTTGGAGGGATGGAAGGGTAAGCTTATATCGAAAGGTGGTAAGGAAGTTCTTATTAAATCTGTTGTGCAAGCAATACCACACTATGCGATGTCTATTTTTAAAATTCCTATATCGCTTTGCCAATCTATAGAGAGAAGCATTGCAAGATTCTGGTGGAAGAACGATCAGAATAAAAAGGGAATCCATTGGCAAAACTGGGAACTATTGAAAGCAAGCAAAGATTATGGTGGTTTAGGCTTTCGTGATTTAATCAACTTTAACGATGCTATGCTAGGCAAACAGGCCTGGCGTCTATTGAACAGCCTCTAGCTTTATGGAGTCAATTGTTCAAAGGTTTGTATTTTCCTACAACAAGCTTCCTCTCTACACATCCAGCAGCTCGCTCGTCATGGGGATGGAAGAGTTTACTACGGGGTAGGGATGCAATTTATCCTCATCTATCTTGGTCGGTGGGCGACGGTCGAGACCATCGAATTAGGGGTGATCGCGGCTACCTATGGGCATTCTATACGAGACCCCCAACAAAGATGATCCGGTCTTGGTGGCGGACCTACTTGATTCGACACACCAAGCTTGGAAACAACATATTATTCTGCCTCTGCTAGGAGACGAAATCACAGCACAGATCATTAAACTACCAATTAGGCATCTACCTATTAAAGATCGTCTCATTTGGATGGCAACGCAGAATGGTGAATTCACAGTCAAGAGTTGCTATCACAACATCAGTCAGACAACAAGCAATGGCAAAGGAATAGCACATCATCTTCATCGCAGCACCCTAAAATACTATGGCGGCGAATATGGTCAATGCAAACGGCACCAAAAATTAAAGTCTTTACCTGGGCTGTGTGTCAGAATGCAATTGCGACAAGGGCAAACCTCTTTCATCGCCACATCGCCTCGACCCCCGCCCATTTGTGTCGCCAACAGACCCCAGAGAGCATCGAGCACTGTTCCGGCAATGTGAATGGACTCAAAGCGTATGGACACATCAACAAATTAATAGAGGACTACCACATTGGCACAATTAACGACTTGATCAATGGCTCACGACCATTGCGGCGGCCAAAGAACTTACCGGATTGGAGATCACAGCCAACACCCTTTGGCGATCTGGCGAATGCGTAATGACGCAATCTTCCACAACAAGACGCTAGATCCGCGAAGGGTGATCAACTTGGCCATCACTCAGACGCAATCCTTCCTCTCCCCTGCTGCTGTCGGATCCAGATCCAGAGTCCCGCATCTCAATCCTGCGCATCTATGGCGTCCTCCAAACTCTGGAACTTTGAAATATAACATTGACAGCGCATTCCAACCGGGCAGCAACGAGGGCACGATGGCCTGTCTAGGCAGAGATCATAGAGGGAGACTTATGGACGGATATTCTACCACATTCCAGTCGCACTCGGCAATGGAAACTGAACTCATTGCGCTTACCAGTACTCTGCACCACCTGCTGTGACGAAACCTCCAGCACAACTCCCTGGTGATCGAAACGGACTGCCTTCCCCTCGTCGAAGCTATGCGCCATGGCAGATCACCCCTATGGGAGCTTCGGCCGATCGTCGATGAGGCACTCCACCTGCTCCCCTGCTTCGCCGATCTAACCCTAACTCACTGCCTGAGGGAAGCGAACCGGGCCGCTGACTGGGCTGCAAAAGCCCATCGCTCAGCTACTTCGGCCCAACAATGGCTTTATCAACCCCTGCAGTTTTACTTGCTATTTTGACTACGGACGCTTTGGCCAATGGTTGTAACTCCAGTTGATATAAATATGAATGTTTTCTTCCGATCAAAAAAAAAAAAAAAAAGGGGAAAGGTACCCATGACGAGAATTACATTTATCTAGCATCACAAAATCTCCGGGCTTATGATTCTCTAGTTCACAGAAACAAGCAGCATCCCATAGCTTACTCGGCTCCTAACCTTAGTGGCCACTTTAGTTAAAATCAATCAAATAATTAATGAGAAACTAATTTCCCATTGGTAGGGCTTGGGATAGTTTTTCTAGGAAGCGTAAGTGCCATCTGCAAGAGGGTTATTTGCGCCACCTCAGCAATCTGTTAAACTCTCTTGGATCCACCTCGAGAGCGTCACAACAATTGAAACAAAGCCAGTTCCTCAAATAAGACCAGAATGAAGTATTGTTTGTACTTAGAATAGCAAGGCTTTTTCTAGAAAACGAAAAACTGTTTCGGAAATTTCAAGTCATGATCTTTTCTCGAACATGAATATTGAGTCAATTGGATGAAAGAGAAATGAGGGGTCAAAGTTTGGACAAATATATAGATAAAATAAATGATTATTCAAAGAAAGGGAAAATCGATGCTAGGTTGTGGCACGCCTAAGTGCGCATCACATGGCAATTGTAGCCAAAGCCTATTCCCCGTGCTGATTCTTTTCTGCCGAGAGGCCCGACTCTCCTAAGGAACGAGTCGAGGGCCAATGGGCCAATGGCCTTGAGTAAGGCCCCAGATCCCTCATTTTCGATTTTTCCATGAAAATAAAGGGGTCAAAACACTTATTTCTTCAAGGTTACTTCTATTGGCAAAAGTCTTAGTGTGGTTGAAGTCGACAAGACATTCTATAAGAGCTAATATTTATTTTATATGAGTGTGCGGACAAAATATTCTCTACATATACGTTTATATGCAGGTGTAACATGAAGGACTTTCTTGCTTTGCTGTACTGAGTGGAATTTGTGAGAATTGAAAGAACCTTTGGATTTTGATAAACAAGTGAGGGACATGGGATGATCAAGGTGGTTGGACAGTCCAAATAGAAGGAGAACAAGTTGGATAGCATTAACACATCAATATGCATAAAAAGATCTTAAGTGTAGAAGGTGAACAAATTGAGACTAGGCGATCGCGTAATGAGCTGATTTACAAATTATTCGCGATTTCACCACAAGTCAATGTTGCAGACATGCTAGTCTCAAACAAAATGTCCATAATTTATAAATGATGTAGACTATGCAATGTTGATATTTTTTGTTAGGGATCATACTCTAATGCTATCAATGGATTCGATCCCTAATTTTTATAAAATCAATGGGAGACCTCTGGGCAAAACAATTAGATGTCGACACACTTTAGTGAAGCAATTGAAGTGGTAGAACCTAAAAAGGACAAAAACTTTAGCTTTTCTCTTTGCTTGACCATTCAAGGTGAATAAAGATTTATGATTAAATTGATTAATTTTAAAAATTTAAAACTATGTTGGCTGCCATATAAAATGGGGAGAATTACAAAAAATTCTTAAATATATTGTAATTGTATCAATTTAGTCATAATTTTTTTTAGCCAATTGAGTCATAAACCCTTTGTATTCATGCTGGTTTAGTCTATAGGACAAATTATGGCCAACTGACTTTGACATAGATATCGGATGTCCTATGTGGCGCAATGAACATTAACGTGGATAATTTTTCATAATATTTAAGTATTTTTTGAATTTTTATTTTCTTTTTTCTCTATCTTTTCCTTTATTTCTCTTTTTTTTTTTTTTTTTTTGCTTCCCTTCATCTTCTTCCCAAGCCTCGTTAGTGGTCGACGAGGCTAACCTCGCTGGACCTCATCTCTCGGTTAATTGCTGAGTTCTGGCAACTAGCTAAAGGAAGAAGATGAAGGGAAGGAAAACAAAACGAAAGAGAAAAAGAAAAGGAAAAATGAGAAAAAAATAAATATTCCAAAAAAATATTAAAACATTATTAAAAGTTATTTACATTAGCACTTACTAGCCAAAATTTGCCGAATGAACTAAATTGGCATATAAAACCTAAATTTTTGCCCAAAAATATTTCATGTCAAATTCTTGCATATAGATTATCTAGACATTTAATATAGTGTTTTAAATGGAAGATGTATTTCCTATAAAAAATACAAATAAAAAAATTTTAAAAAAAAAGAAAGAAAGATAGGAAAAAAAAAAAGAAGAAGAAGCAAGTTTGGGCCAATTATCTAAATGTGACTAGCCAAGCCCATGAGATCATATTGCAATTAAAACAATAAGTTAGGGCCAAAATGTAATTTCCATTCCACTGGTTCTCTTTCGGGCTAATTAGTTCAGCAACCTTTTATTGGTCACTTATATTCGCCAGACCACCAATAATACCCCTTTTTAGCCACCTATCTGTTCTTGTGTCCACTTTCTCCCCATTTCTTATAGACCACCTGATTCAGTTCGAGATTACTTCTCTTCCCATAAGTAGGCTTTGCCATCCCTAGGATGGTCTATCACCTTTCTTTGCATGCCAAAATTCCTCCTAATGGAAATATATGCCTTTGAAAAACATGCTCCATAAAGCTTCTAAGTATTTGATTAAACGCCATGCCGGTTTACCAAACATAGCCTTGTTAATAGTGATTAAGGGTGCGTTTGGTAACATTTATGTTTAAAAATTGTTCCAGGGAACAGAAATAGAAAAAAATGTTTCTGTTCCGGGGAACAATTTTTGAACAAAAAAACGCGTTTGATAAACTTGTTTCGGGAATAAAAAATGAACAGAAACACGTTTGGTAAATTTGTATTCTTTTTTTATTTCTTTTAATTTTTTTATTTCTTTATTTTCTTTTTCTTTATTTTCTTTCTTTTTTTCTTTTTTTTTTTTCTTCTTTTGGCCGGTCGCCGGCCTCGGCCATGGCCGGCGGACCGGCCGACGAGGGCCGGCGGCCTCACCCGGCCACGGCGAGGCTCGCCGGCCCCGGCGAGGCTCGGCCTCGCCTTGGGGGGCGAGCTCAAGCTCGCCGGTCGCCGGCCCCCGGCGAGGCTCGGCCTCGCCTTGGCTGGGCGAGCTCGAGCTCGCCCAACCTTGCCTCGAGCTAGGCGAGCTCGAGCTTGCCGGATCCGGCGAGCCCGAGCTCGCCCAGCCAAGGCAAGGCCGAGCCTCGCCGGGGGCGGCGACGCTCGGCCTCGCACAGGGCCGACGACGCCCCGGCGACGCCCGACAAGGTCGCCGGCCCTCGACGGCGTCGCCGGCCCTCTTTGGCCGGTCGCCGGCCATGGCCAAGGCCGGTGACCGGCCAAAGAAAAAAGAGAAAGAAAAAAAAAAAAGAGAAGAAAAAGAGAGGAGAGAGAAAATGTGTTTTTAATTTTGTTCCGAAACAAGAAACAACTTTTTTTTGTTTCTTGTTTACATTAGAGAGATGTGTTTCGGGAACAAAAATTAATTTTGGAACAAAAACGCACACAAACGAGTTTCTGTTCCTTTTTGTTCAAAGGAACAAAAAAACAAAAAAGTTGTTCAAAAACAGAAAAAAAAGAAACGAAAACAAACGCAGCCTAAGTCTCTAAAGCCCATGCCTCCCTTGTCTTTTCTGGTCTTCAAAATTTCCCACTTTTTTTAATGTAACCCAATCTTGGAGTCGCTATTTTTCCACCAAAATTTTGCAATTTTTTTATCAATGGCTTTACAAAAAGAAACGGAGATTTTAAAAATGGACATTACATATTGTGGCAAAGCTTGAACTACTATTTTCAGCAGAATTTATTTTCTTGCTTTTGAAACTAGCTATTCCTTTCATCCTTCCAATTTCATATTCATTCTCCCCAAAATCCAAGCAAACATTTACTTCTTTGTGGCTCCCCAAACTGAAGGGATACCCAAGTACTTTACTACGTGGCTAATTTTTGAAATTCTAAGTTCCCTTGCTATATTGTCCCTCAACAATTGAGGACACCCCTTGTTGAAATATATACCTGATTTATTCAGGATTATAGCTTGCCCAAAAGCATAATAGTACTGGTTAATTTTGGCATTCAACTATCAATCCATCTAAAAGAAGATAAAATCATCCGTAAATAACAAGGCAGATAAAATTGGACATGATCCGTTCAACTTAATCCCCTTAATGCTCTCATTTGCCACTGCATTGTTTACTAAGGAATATAGACAATTTGCCACCATAATAAAGAGGTATGATGATAGGGGGTCACCTTGCCTGATTTCATCAGTTTAAAAAAAGGAAGTGGCTCTCCATTTAATTTTACACTCAAAGAAACTGTAGTTACACATTGCATAACACATCTAACCCATTTTTCGCAAAAGCCCATTTTTAACATACAAGTGTCAAGGAAGTCCCCCTTCACTCTATCGCATGCCTTTTGCATATCTAGTTTAAGGACAGCTCCGAACTTTTTCTTCCTATTTTGGTACCCTCAGTTGATGTAGGACTTCTTGTACAACAAGGATATTGTCTTGAATCTGTCTACCGCTCATGAATGCACTTTGTTCCTCATATATCAGCTTGGGTAGTCGAGGCTTTAATTTATTAGCCATAGTCTTAGAGATGATTTTACATACGAAATTACAAAGATTAATAGGGTGAAACTAATCGAGTTTTTCTGGGTTTGGTATCTTTGGTACCAGTGAAATATAGGTTCTGTTTAAAGCTGGTTCCATAATGCTCGATGAGAAAACATTCTTAACAGCCACAAAAACATCATGTTTAATAATATTTCAGTGAGATTGAAAGAACATATCATTTAAGCCATCAAGACTTGGGGCTTTAGTCGCTCCAAGTTGGAAAACCACCGTTTGAATCTCCTCCATTGTCACATCAGCTACTAGGAGATTATTCAATTCAACTTGCACCATACAAGGGCATAAATCCAGCACTGGCGTTATATTTCTTGGGCCAACCGATATGTAGAGGTCCTGGAAATGAACTGAAGCTGATTCCTCTCCCTTATCCACTCGCCTTCTAATGTTTGCAACATAGAGATTCTATTCCTTTGCCTCATTTGGACAGTAGTTGCATGAAAATATCTTGTGCTTTTGTCCCCCATTTCAAATATTTAATCCTTGACCTCAACCCCAAGTACATTTCTTTCCGTCTCCATAATTGTTCAATCTCCTCTTTGATGCTTTGAATTCTGGATCGGTCTTGCAAAAGGTGGATATTATTTGTTAAGGCCACCTATTCTTTCTTGAGGGACTCAATTTTGCTATGTTTGTTTGAAAATTTCTTTTGACTCCACACGATCAAAGCCCTTGTGACTGCTCGTATTTTATCCTATAAACCTGCATTTCCCATAGCAAAAGAGTGACATGCATGTTGAATGATATCCTTACACTCTTCATCTTTCATTCCAATAGGCTTTGAACTGAAATTCCTTTCCTCTTTTTATTTGTATTGTCGAACAAACCAACAAAAGAGGGTTGTGGTCTCCTATCGTAGGAAAGGCAAAAGCTTCGGCCTTTGAAAATAAGAGCCTCCATTGTAGGTTACATAGCACCCTATCAGTTTCTTTTTAACAAGGTTTTCTCATTCTCTATTATTTGTCCATGTGTATACGCACCCCCTTACGATCAATTTCCATCAAAGAGCAGTCATTGAGACATTCTTGGAATGCATTGAGACGATATTTTTCAACCATTCTTCTTCCCACATTTTCCCAATAATATAGGGATTTCAATGAAATCCCCCAAACGAAGGTTTGAGATTAATTGGGTTTATACATGCATGTAAGTGTTAAAAATTTAGTTTAACTGTCGTACCTGTGGTTAATATTAAGTCCTTGCCACCTGCGGATGGGGGAATAGAGGTCCTTGTGGAAGGACCTTTCCCAACGTAGTATGATTGAACTTTGTCAATTTTCCGATTAAGTATATTATTCCTTTTTTTTTCTTTTTTAACAATTGAGTACCTCAACATTTCAAGTTATGCTCAATGTCAGCTTCCGTTTAGTACTTGACTGAAATTGTCGATGTACCACTAACACCGTTAAACAACCATGAATTACGTTGGTGTGGGACTTATGTGGAAAATTATTATCAAGTGGCAATTTTAACCAACGTGGAATCACGTCTCTCCCTCTCTGCTCACCACCATCGCCGACACTGTCCACCACAAATGCGACCACAACCAATGCCACACTCCACGACCACCATGCTGCCATCACCTTCACGACAGCCACGATTGACAGCCATGAGCCAACGCGACCACCGGCGCTAACCAAGAACGTCTTACGTCTCCACCGTCATCAATCACCCAGGCGACCACCTCCTCCATTACCATCCCTCTCTGGGGCTAGCTGAGGTGGAGACATCGGACTCGAGGTGACAACCTCAAGCAAAGGTCGGGGATAGTGAAAGAGATAATCACAAGCTCTAGCGCAGCAGATGGGGACGGCACGTCATGGCCTCATGGCGTTAATGAGCTGCAGCAATGGCACTGTACCAGTTTGGATGACGGCTGAGTATGGAAGAAGATGATGAAGATGAGAGGAAAAAAATAAATAACAAATAATCTATTAATATTAAAAAATATTTTCTAATCCATTTTCGAGTGGGCTATCCTATTTATCAATGTGCATCGTTTATACTGAATAAGTGAGCTAATATAGTAAAATTTTTATTTTCTTCTAAATTGTTATATTTACTTTATAATTTCAATTAGCCCTATTAATTTCTCGAAGATTATACTACATATTTAAGGAAACCAAAAGCTAGTAGAAAACAGTGAAGAGTTGAAGATTACTGTTCTTGTGCTCCCTGTGTAACAAAGATCCTGCGTTCTCTCTGCCAAAGCTAGCTCCTCCCGATGCTGCAAGCAACTACAAAAACATCAACCTCTCACACCAACTGTAAGTCATTCTCTCTCCTGTAACTTTCCCAAACGGAAGTGGTTGCTCATGTCCGGTCAAAGAACTCTCATGGGAGATATTAAGCGAGACTCTCAAGCAGCATTTGCCCATGCCTCCTTGCTAAAGGGTGACTACCACTGTGATTTGGACATATAGCTAAATACGTAAAGTATATAAGCAGAACAGTCAAGAGAGATCTACCTACATGAATTAGTGGAACAATAAATAAAGAAACTTAACGGTAAAAACATATATCAGAGAAACATCAACCAAAGGCAGAGGCATGGTTGTTGCATCTCCTAGTGAATATCTTCTACATGTACTTCAAAAAGCTGTGAACTAGCATGCTTTTCTTCCTATTTCATGAAGAAGTAAGGCCGTGAGTTTAGCCAAATCGCTCTCCAATGAAACCCCTTTTATCATTTCCACTCTGCAAAAGACAGAAGATAATTCTATTTGAATATTTTGTGAAGACTTCTTCATTGAAGGGGTAATCATTGTAATTTATGGGTCATGTGGAGTGAAGAAAGATACCACGAAGCCATACCTGTATGCTAGCTTATAAACATCTATACAATTTAGGAAGTAATGAATACTAAAAAAACTTAATTGTGAATCAAACCACAATGTGACACGAACCTACATATTCACATGTAAATTAATGAGAGAACTCTGTTTTACCCTACAGATGACAATAGTACTTTCTAGTGGTCAAAGAATTGCATCATTCCAAACCAGATGTCAAAACAGATCTCTTCAAAGCTTTTTATACCTGTATCCTTGAAAGAAACTAGTTCTTCAAATAAGACCAGAATGAAGTAATGCTATGTACTCAAAACAGAAAAATGAAAAGTAACTCAAGGACAATGAGTGTTTTCGAGTAGCATTTTAGGTAACTAGTAAAACAGTAGAACAAAAGTTCTAACCAGTTCATGCAGACATTTTGGAAGAAAATTATCCACACAATGAAAAAGTTCAAGGTGGCAAAAGAACGTGAATAATCCAACAAAAAACCATAACCTTTTCTCTTAATGCACCACAGCTTCAAATTTAATGCCAAATGCAACTTTAAATTGGGTAAAGTGTTAATCTTCCCATGCACAGACTGAAACCTACAGCAACCAAACGAAGTTCATGTGTGATTAGGGCTATGAATTAAAATGCACTCTCAATTCCAACTTTCATCTATTGGAAAAAAATAGGAATCCCGCAAGGCAGTGCTGGTATATTACAAGCAGAGGTATTGTGAAATAAATTTCAACATGAACAGGACTGGTTCTCCACTGTGGTGAGGGAGACTTAGGCAATTGAGAAAATAGATAGCACAAAAATTATGGACTTCAACCCCACACAGCACAAATTCATCAACAGGAAATGTAAAAGAATCTTAGGGAGACAGACCTTTTAGGATAATGAAAACTGCAAAACGAGAGTTGATTAATCCCCATCAAAAGAAATAGTTTCCACTTCTCGTGCGATACACAAACAAGCATTGATAATTGAGTCAAATTTGCTAGTCCATTGAGACTTTATTTTGCTTTTATGACTACCAGATTCTATCACTGGCACCTGTTCAACTTGAACAAGACAGAACCTGAGAGTACTAATTTTGGCACCACAAGCAAACTAACCACACTTGGCACTGTCAATTTGTTGAAGAGCTCCAGCAACATTGCAAAAGAACATGAGGTGAAGTTGAATTTCATCCAAAGATGAAGAAGCTTTTGTTAATTCTCATAGACCTGATGAAGGAACAAAGAGGAATTGTGAGAATGCTAATAGAGGGGTCATGGAGAAGAGTTGATAGGACGTTCCAGAATAGGACCAACTTTAATTCGTAATCAACAATGAGGAGGCAGGGTGGGTAACCTTTTTTTTGCCTGGGTACGTCACTTTTCTTTCACCGAGCAGAACTTCCTTCTCCCCGAATGCCACAATATCTCTCTCTTTCTCTGTCTCTCTGCTAGAGAGAGAGAGAGAGAGAGAGAGAGAGAGATTAGCCATTTCCAAGGCTCTGGGTTTTCTCACCTGATTAAATTTTGCGGAAGGGATATTTAACCTATGAATAGTTTGTTCAAAGCTATTATTATTTTAGGGTTTATTGTTATTTTTAAAAATATATATTTTAAAAAAAGTCAGTATGACTCCCCCTAGAACCAGTCCTTGGAACTAGGAACCTGAGAACCGGACCAAAATAACCGATCCGATCCAGTCTGCGTGGTTCTTGGTTCGGGCGGTCCAATATGTTCACCCCTAATATTGGAGACGAGCAAAGTAACAAAAAAGGTTGACAAAAAAAAAAAAGTAAAAAAAAAAAAAACAAAGGAAGAAAGTGGCAGTTTGAAGTTTGAACAAAGGGGAGTGACTCAACTCCAAATTTGTGGCAGAGTTAATGCAATAATGATTTCTGGCTAAAATTGATAAATCATCAAAAAATTTAGAATAAAAGTTGACAAATTAAAAAGTTTATAATTGAATTGATTTTCGTATAATAAGTTAGAACTTTTTTTCTAATAAATGATAAAAACCAAATTAAGTAAAATGATCTTAAAATAAAAGAATATAAAAGAGTTAAAAAGTAAAAAAGAAAACAGTGTATGCTAAATTATGTGCAAGTAAATTTAAATAGAAAAATGTCGAAGAAATCCGAAAATGCCTCCGAAAATTGAAGAGGGCCCAACGTGTTGGCACGGAGGGCATGGGTGTCGTTAGTTTCATATCTTTCACAAGCAATATAATTCTTTTTAGTTCTTATTTTTTTAATATTGCGACTCACACAAACAATTATGGCATATACATGTGTGTGCATGATTTTCTGTCGTAATATTTCAAAATTTAAGGATATTGTTGTTGTTTTCAAATTTGAAAATATAAAAAAGCTCATATTGTTTCTTAGCGTATTGAAACAAGCTCATTCGGGGCAAAATCGACCATATGATTTTAATATGTGCAGAAGCAATTTTTTTCTGAGTAGCATACATATGGCTGCAATGTGAATGGCCCCAACAGCTAAAAAGCAGTAGACAACCCAATTAAAATTTGTTGTTTTATAAGCATGAGGTAAACCCATTTAGATCCATTTATAAGGGCGCTTTTGTTTTTAAAAACCCCTAAAACCCTTTTTCAACCCATTTATAATGGGTCAAAATATTTTGCTAACTCTTTTACCAAAGAATTTGCGAACCAATGGGTTCTCAAAATAGTTTCCCCCACTCAACATCGTATAAATTCAATTCATCTTGAATCTTGATCATCACGGGGAGAAACGAGAACCAAAAAGAGAGGAAAAAATTTAGAAATATATAGTACTCGTCAGTTATAGGAAATTTCACATAATCGACGAATCCATAATTAATGCTAGGACATAGTATCCTCAAATGACGTCAAGTATAAAACCACTTTTGTAAATCTGTTTTTATTATCGACCATATATGCTGTAATTTATTAAAAGAAAAATACTAAAAATGCATACCAACACATTGTCCCTCATTTCAAGCTTACCTTCAATTCCTCCGACTTCATCTTGTCACAACCTGTAGGGTCACAACCTGTAGCATCACCCATTGCTTCACACTTTCATCCAAAAACCTCTACACCTCCTCCATGACACCAGTGGTTCTGCAGCATCATGCGATTCATGAAAAGCATTTTTCTTGATTTTGCTAGAGAAACGAATCAAACCATTCACCGATCAACTGTGAGAACAGTGATTCCCCTTCCATCTCGTCTTCATTCATAATGGATCTTCATCAATCCACCGTGATAACAGTCGAGTTGGTGTTTGCCCCGTTTAATAGAGGTTTAGAGAAATATTGAACTCTTCAAGTGCATTTGGTAATCATTCTGTTCTCGAGAACAATTTTTGATTTTGTTCCCTAAATAAGTTTCTGAGAATTTGAACAGATTTGATAACTACACAATTTTTATTTCCAAAATTTAAAAAAAAAAAAATGAATGCGTGTTGAACAATCCTTCAATTTTTTTTATGACTTAGAATTTGAGATTTTTTTTTTTTTTTCTTTCTATCATCTCTTCTTCTTCTTCCTCTAGCTGGGCCTCGAGAGACCTCTTTAGCCCTTGGGAGGTCAACCTTGCGCAGTCACGACGAGGGCTTGGCAAGGCTCCGACAAGGTCACCTGCCATCGCCAAGCTCAAGGACCGATTAAAGGAGGAAAAAGAAGAAAATAAAATAAAATACAATATCTTGATTTAAAAATTATTCCTAAGAAAAAAGAAGTAACTTTTTTCAACTTATTAGTTTTATTCCAAATCTATTCCATAATCACTAATCTATTCTCAAGAATAAAAAATTAGCTAACATTACCAAATGATTTTTTTCTCTTTTTATTCCAGCAAACAAAATAACAGAAATAGTCAAGAATTAACTGATTACTAAACAATGCCTTCATTTTCTTCCAACTTCAACTCACCCTCTAACGTGAAATGGAGGAGCATAGGAAGCATGGAATTTGTCCTCCGATCCCTCAACACTTCTTGGCATCACAATCTTCGCTGAATAAGATCTAATCCTTTCCTCCGCATCACTTGTTTCCCTTTTCAACGCTTCAACACTCTATTTTAAGAGTCCCAGCTTTGGGTCCTGCTTTTGTGGACTTCGATACTCTAGGGAGTTCCCGATGCAATCAATTCGAATGACATGACAACTCAGTTTCATGAATTGATTGAAGATTTCTTGCTCCATTCCCTTCAACACCTTAAATGAGTCCAAAGTGAAGTAAGAGAGAAGGGTGGAAACATTACGGATCTGTTGCAGAGAGATGGTTAGTATTGCAGGTTTGAAAAGTGGATAGCTATTTCAGTTATGTATTAGTTACATGTATTCATTTACTTTGCAAGAATGATTAAAATACAGCTAAAAAGGGTATGAAAATATTATTTACATGAAAATTGAAATTATTCCCAATGAGTCGTGGGGAAAAATGTCTTATTCAGTAGCAATAAAAAGGCTCTGCACAAACTGTATGGGCACCCCATCCACCTGTTACTACCAGAAACTTTGCCGTGAGTGCGGGAGATAACTAAATATATTAGCCTCATTCTTGACTAAGAGGGATTTATCTCTTCATACAGCTATTTCCAGGGGGAGTCAAGTAGTCATGGATTGTAACTAATGTAACAAACTATCATTTTAAATTGTTAATGGTCATTAATACTGTTGTTAAGTTGCATTATAGATGCCTAGAAAATGTCAATAAATCATGTAAGATTTTATACTTATAGATGTAATATCCCAACACACGTAGCTCAGACAACGCCCTCATTGGGGGAAGATCATCATATTCAAGTTTTCGGTCCCACTCCATTAACATACTATTGAGACTCCTATTCCTTTAAAAAATGAAGTAATTAACTTTTTAAGTTCTTTTGACCAAAAAAAAAGTCCTAAGAAAACTAGTTACAAGAATCGTCTCCTAATGACAATCTTCTACATGTACTTCAAAAAGCTGCTTACATGCTTCTCTTTCTATTTCTTGCAGAGTAAAGGCCACAAATCAAAATAGCCAAATCACTCTCCAGTGAAACCTCTTTTACCATTTCCACACTGCAAAAAACACAAGATATGTCTATATGACTATCTTGTGAAGCCTTCATTGAAAAAGTAACCTTTGTAATCTATGAACCATGTGAGAGGGAATAAAGACATTGCACAGCCATACATGTATGCTATGTTATAAACATCTAATGCAAGCTAGCAAGTGATGAATCTGAAGAAAGCTTTATTGCGAATCAGATCACAACGTGACACGACTCTAAAAAATGACGAGTTTAGATCTCTTGGATATCTACCATATTCACATGTAAACAAATGATAGAGCTCTGTTTTACCCAACATATGACAACATACTTTCTAGTAATAAAAAAATCGCAACATTCCTGACCAGATGTCAAAAGAGTCAGTTCTTCAACATTTATACCTCTAACCTCGAAAGAGAAGTAGTTCTTCAAATAAGGCCAGAATGAAGTCATGCTTTCTAAACATAACAGCAAGATAAAAAGTAACTTAAGGGCGAGGAGAGTCAGCATTTCGTTGACCAAGTAAAACAGGAGGAGAAAAAATCTAAACAGTTTATGTAGACATTTTGGGAGACAACTCTCCAGTCTTGACATAATGTGCAAGTTTAAGGAGACCAAAGAACATGAATAGTCCAACAAAAAACCATAATCTTTTCTCTTAAAGCACACATAGCTTCAAATGAAATGCCAAGTGTAACTTACATTTGTGAAAAGTGTTAAAACTTGGTAAGCACAACCCGAAACCTACAACAAGCGAACTAACTTCAAGTAAGCATCTTCATGAATATAAATTAAAATGCACTCTAAGATCCAGCTTTCATCATTAGAGAAAAGGAATCCTAAAAGGAAGTGCCACAATGTTACTGTCAGAGATACTGTAAAATTCATCTTCAACATAAATCCATTGTGGTCAGTAAGACTCAGGCAATTGGGAGCCCGAGCCAAATATTAGGAAGACGTGAGAAACTAGATGGCACAAGAGTTATGGACTTCAACCCCACAAAACACAAAAAAATCCACCAGAAAAGCAAAAGAACTCTTAGGGAGACAGACCTCTTAGGATACTGAAAACTGCAAAATGAAGAGTTGACTAATCACTATTAAAAGAAATAGTTTCCACTACTTGTGCAATACATAAGCATAAATCAATAACTGATCAATTGTGCTAGAACACTGAGATATTATTGTGTTTTTATGACTACCAATTTCTATTACTAACATCTGTTCAACTCGGACAACACATACAACATGAGAATACTAATTTTGGCACCACAAATAAAGTAATCTCACTTAGTACTGTCGATTTGTTGAAGAGATCCAGCAAAATTGTAAGAGAACATTAGGTGAAGTCGAATTTCATCCAGAGATGAAGAAGCTTTTGTTGCATCTCATGGACCTGATGAAGAGACAGAAAGGCTCTAAGAATGTAATAGAGGACAAGAATTGATGGGCCTTTTCAAAAAAGGACCAACTTTCAATTCCAAATCACAAAAAAGGAGGCAGGGAAGGTACCTTTATTTTGTTTGGGGGGGCTTCTTTTCTTTTACCAAGCGATACTTACTTCTCTAAGGCAGGTTTCTTTTATTTTACCAAGCAGTACTTCCTTCTCTCTAAATGCCGCAATTTCCACCTCTCTCTGCGAGAGAGATGGAAAGTAGCTATTTCCAAGGCTCTGGGTTCTCACTTAATTTAATTCTGCAGAAGGGATATCTTACTTGTGAATAGCTTCCTTTTTTTAAGGTGGGATCAAAGCCATAAGGAAAGTGATAATACTCAATTCTCAACAGAAATCCCTGCATGGAGCCAGTGGATGGCAATGCCATCCAATGCAAGATTTCCTCCCAAGTCTCCATCTCTCCACATGCCCAACTCATACAGCTGAGAAATACTTGAACTCCCTTGGCCTCCTAGACGAAACCAAAGCTGGTAAAAAGAGCCATGGATTCCACATGAATTCATTGTCTATTACATCATAAAAGCAAGCCCATATTAAATAGTGCTTGTGTTAGCTAATCCACTCTCATCAATGCTTAACATAATGAGCAAATTCAGGATCTTTACAGGTTCATGACAGGAGAAATAAACTTATGCCCTCGCTACCAATAATCCCCACAAGAGCATATGCCACTCCTGAAGTGATGAAAGCGGCTGGAATCTCTCACAACAATCTCACGATCAACAATCTTTGCAATCAGTTTAATTGCAGAATGACAATCCCCACAAATGCGAAGATTCTTCATTACAGTTATCGTACTACCCTCGACAGTAGTAATCAATGCAAATGCAATAGCAAGCCTTTCACTATGGTAAAATAATGACTCTTCCTTCTGTTCATCTTCCACATCATGGAGAGAGAACCTCTTATCTGGAAGATAACCCAATTCCTTCAACTTCATATTCAACCAATCCAGCTTCCAATATATGTTCTCACTCAAAGAGTGGGATTTATCCCCGGAAAGAAATAAATGCTTTTGCCCCTTTATAGTAACCCAACTTCTACCTGGTTGCTTCACAATCCCTTTATCCCTCATAGTCACTCTTAATCGCGAGACATCACCCCATCTATTAGCAGAAGCATAGAAGTTGGACAGTAAAACATAAGCAGCACTACAATGTGGTTCTAGGCCAAGAATATAGTTTGCAGCTCTTTCTGCCAAATCTAGGTTAGAATGCATCCTGCAAGAACTAAGCAAAGCAAGCCACACTATGGAGTTAGTTTTAAGGGGCATGTTTCTTACAAAATCCTCTGCTTCCTCTAGCTTCCCACATCGTCCTAGAACATCCACCATACATGCATAATGCTCATGTTTCAATTCGATAGAAGTGTTCTCACTAAAATATCTGAACAAGCATCTCCCCTTTTGTAACATCCCAGAATGACTACACGAAGAAAGCAGTCCCGTGAGTGTGATCTCATCTGGTTGTACCAGTCCGCGTATCATTTGGCTAAACAACTCCATAGCCCACATCCCTCGGCCATGTTGTGCACACCCACAAATAATGGCATTCCAGGTGACGATGTTCTTCTCCTTGAGTCTTTTGAACACTACAACAGCATCATCAACAGCCCCACACTTACTATACATGACTACAAGAGAATTGCCAACAAATACATCACTTCCCAATTGCAGCTTTACAGCTGAAGCATGGACCTCCTTACCTCGATCTAGAGACTCTAAACTACAGCAAGAATTTAAAGCGCTTACAAATGAAGATTGATTAGGAAGAACACTTGTTCTCATCATGTCATTGAACACCTTCAGGCCATCTTCATGCCTACCATTCAAGCCATAACCAGTTAGAAGAGCCGTACATATGACCACATTCCTATGCACTGCTTCATAGAAGACTTGGGTTGCTTTCTCAATTCGCTTGCAGTTAGCATAGAACGTGATAAGAGAAGCACATACAAATACGCTAAGGCAGAATCCTGACTTGAGAATGTGACCGTGAATCTGCATGCCAAGAGGAAAAGACAATGCATTTGCACAGGCACTCAATGCACACGTCAAAGTACTCGGATTGGGCACAACACCAGACTTGAACATTCTCTCAAATACATTTAAAGCTTCTTCACTCTTACCGTTTTGGTCAAGCCCGCCAATCATCGAAGTCCATGAGATCACATTTCGGGAAGGCATTTGCTCAAACAATTTCACAGCATTGTCCACTCTGGCATTCTCACAATACCCATGAATCATTGCATTCCATGCAGCAAGATCTCTTATGGGCATCTGCTTGAAAAATACCTCTGCCCGCTCAACCTGTCCAAATCGAAAGAACCCATTTATCATCGTTGTCCATGAAACAACACTTGGTTCAGGCATTTCATCAAAAAGCTCTTCTGCCGTCGTCAAGTCCACGCAGTCCAAGCAGCCTTTGATCATCGTGTTCCAGCAAATTGCATCTCTCACGGGCATTTCGTAGAACAGTTTCAGGGCGTCATCAAGGCGGCCAGTTCGCAAGCGACCCACAATCATCTTCGTAAATGAACGAACATCTGGGCATTGAAATTTGTCCAGAACCTCCCGAGTTTCATCTGGGTTTTCATTCCTAAGGTGTCCAGAGACTGTAGGACCATCATAGGTCGCATGACTCGCACATCTGAAGAAGCGCTTGGAGAGATGGGTGCAGGTTTCGGATGAACTGAGCCATGAAGAAGGGAATGAACGTGTGCAAGAGCATCTGAGATTTGGGAAAACGGCGCGAAATCTCATCATGATGACAGGCTCCTCTGCTCCTGTTGTCCCCGTGGGCAGGACACGCAGGACGTTATCCAGTTTCTTCCTGCTGCAATAACGTTCCCATCCTCAACAATCACACAGCTGTTCAATCAAAGAGTCCAATCTGAAATCATTAACTAATTAAGACTGAAATACTAATCATCTTAATTAGAAAATAAAGTAACATATATGCAATGCCCTGGTTACTGAAAACCAGTGTCTTACCCAACTGGAACTTCAAGGCTGTCCAACACAAGCTTTGCCTTATATAAGAAAGGAAATAGATCTTGTTACTTGTTAGGAGAAAAAAATATGAGAATAAGAGTCAAAATTCTTTCACGCATGCAAGCATAAAGGCAAATTCAAGAGGAAATCAGCATCACGTTGCCAGCAGTAAAAATGTGTCAGTATCATTATGCAGCTACCAATGGAACAAATGCATGTCTCACCACATACTCATCCTGCAATACAGATGCAAATCCCACCTAACAGTTAAACCAATACAGCTCTAACAACAGCACAGCAAAAATGAGAACTAATTTGAGAAACTACATGTTGCTCAGTTCAGTGTGTCTTATCATGGGTACCTCAGAGGCTTTTCTTTCGTTAATGAGGTTTCACTCAAACATTCAAGAAACTTCCTGGCGTTTTAGCTTCTGGGTCATTTTCCTTTACAAATGCTATGGCATATAAGGATGAAGAGAGATCCCTGTTGTGAAGCCCTCGCAAATCAGAATTGACAATCAGCATCTTGGGATTTTGTCTCTATTCCACTGAATAACTTATGTAAACTCTGTGTTTCTCCTGATTTTTTTCTTTTTCCATATCCACACCACAGTGCCAAAGAAAATAACCACCCAACCAATTATCCATGGGTCAACTGATGTTCACATTATTCTCATGCTCCAAGTAAATTTGGTTTTAAATTCTCCCTAGGTGCTAAAGTCAAAAGGTGGTAAAAGTTGCACCGTCAAGCAAACACCTTTCCTGGTGGCTTGCCATCTCATTGCATCTTCTTCATTCCTCTCTGGTTTTGCCTCTTCAAAAGCCTTATGAAACTTAACACAGAGTCCTATCCTAGTGATCGAAGCTTTTGACAATTTAATTGTCCTGGCAAACCTATCACCCACTGCTCATCTTTACAATAGGCACGTACTACACATCCACATTTCCTAGACAACTCAAAAGCACCCAAATCCATCCCTCCCTCCCTCTCAACCAACAGCACCCGGATTGACTCCGTTTTTTGCCCGAAAAAGGAACTAAACCACCCCCATGTACACCCAACTTCCCTTTGTTGCACTCGGCCTTGCTTGTTTTTCCTTTAAACCTAGACTTCACGTACTTATTTCAATAAATTACCACCTATGAAAAGAGAGAAAGAAAACCTATACCTTCTAGGGATTGTTGCTGATTTGCTGCATGTAATGTCGATTACCAACAGATGCACTACCAAGCATCCACAGACAACACTTACAAAGAAACACTCATTCAACATCTCTTGTCCAAATTCAACTTCAAGTTCCCACTTAATTATAGCACCAAAGGAATCAGACTCAAACTTCAGCTCAAGTATTTCATCAACTTAATACAATCGGCCGTGCCAGGCGTTACCTGATCTATAGCAGGCCGCATAAAACCCAGAACCTCAGAAGAGAATCGTTCACCCGAAGCTATGTTATCATTTTCCATGGCTTCGGTCGGCGGTGGTAGTCCGTCGCCTCCACTGGCCGGTCTCCGTCGCCGTCGGGTTCGCTGGGGACTCCGTTTCGGGAAGACGGACTCCTTCCGTCCGTTCGTAGCCTCCGTTGGCAGGTGGCGATCTTCCGTTTCGTCGGAGATGGCTGGTGTGGGGATGGAAGATGAGGCGTCGGTGGAGTTGGAAGTTTGGGCTATGGCGGAGGAGAAGAAAAAGGAAGAAGCTTTACAACAGCGGGAAAAATCAAAGAAAAAGAAGAAATTAAAAAGGTTTAATAGGGGACGATGGGAGTGCACAATCAGGCGGAGGAATTGTCGAGAAAGATGAAAATCGAATTTTCAATACGCTCTTTTTATTTCGCAAAAAATTCAATATTTATAATTCTCAAAAAGTCAGTTTCCAGAAGAAAAAAAAATGGCATAGCGGAAATAATTATGCCCTCAAAGTTGTTATGAAATATGTGTTCGAATTTATTTACAATGATAATAAAGCGAAGGGAGAACGATTGGGATCGCTCTAGGGTTCTGTACCCAAGTATAAAACTGGCTAATGGGGACTTGGATTGAGTGATGAATCTATGGGCTCACGAAGTGCGAAGAAAAGACAGGAAATCAATTGAATTTGTTCATGACCGACTTCATAGAATAAAGCTAGGTCTATAGGTTGATTATGTTGAAGATCCACCTTTAAATTGTCCCCTAATTACTTGCATATTATTTTAAGTCCCCACATTATTCCCATCAATTTGCTCTATGAAGTCAATCATGAATCAACGAATTCAATAGCCGGGAGTTCCCTAATTACTTGCGTATTATTTGAAGTCCCCACTTTTTCACTTTTGTTGATTTTGTAAGGCTCAACTTTACATTATTCCCATCAATTTGACCAAAATCAACTACTCCCCACAACTCAGGTTGTGTCATACAGCGAAGCCAGACATGTTCGAATGCAATGGATAGGGGAACCATTCATTTAATTCATTCCACAGTGCACCAACAGGATGTAATAAAATCTCAAGCTTAGATTTAACATTATCGAGAATGACACACTGCGAATCTTAGAATATTGCCATATAAGTCCTTTGAAACCATGAAAGATACAGAATCCTCTTTAATAGGAAGGACCCATTGTGGTATCTCTCTTTCAGGGAGAACTACTATGAAATTTGGCAAATATTGTTGCAAAGATAGACCATAGAAAGTATCCAAGTTAGTATCAGTACCCAAATGAGAAGATCCATTGATCCTTACTTGCATCAATACATAAGTCTCATGCAATAAAAATCATTTCCACAAAAGTAGGGGAACCACGTATGTTACATGCATATATGTGTGAAACCACTTTATACTTGTTTGCTTAAGCCTTCATTCTTGCATTTTTAGCTATTGCAATACACAAGCACACAATGGACCCAACATAATATACTCCACATCAATATGCTGTTTGTTTGTATAGAGAGAGAGAGAGATCTAAAGAGTGTGTGTCTCTAAGCTAGTCAAGTGGTGTCAAGTCAAGTGAATCAAGTCTATCAGCCAAACCTTTATGGACAAATTGATGAATTGAGGATAAATCTTCATTTTTTTTTTTTGTAGAGATTCACAATTATCCGCATAAAACTCTGTAAACGGGGGAAGCTTAGGAATCTTTTGTAATTAATGGCAATTTCAACTCTCAATATAGACAAATGATTACGCTTATTGATGGATGGAGGAAGGGCAATAATATTGTTTTCCGCTAGAAGTAATCTTTCCAAGAGGGGAAAACAGGAAAGATTCTCAAGAAACTCTATTTCAGACAGTTTACATCTTGCAAGGTCTAACCAACATAAATTTGAAAGTTTGATTTTCATGCACGGAGATCCTTGTAGTTTGGAAACTTGACTAAATTAGTGCAACCCTCAACTTGTAATTCTTCAAGGTTTTGTAACTTATAAATGCTAGACGGAAGACTAATGAGGTTCTTGCATGTATTCAAATACATATTCTTTAAAGAGACAAGATTTTGTATTGATGCAAGGAATTCTATAAGAGTGGTCCCTTCTAAATAAAGCCCGTGTAGGGCTTTGAGTTTATGTGGAATATTAGGGAGCCTTTCAAACTTTGTGCAATTTTCAAGATCGAGAGTTTGAAATTTTTTTGACTTGAGCTCATTTGGAAAAGCACTAAGTTTAGAGCACCCCGAGAGATTCAACACTCATAACTTGTCATGATATGCAAGGGACTCGTGGGCTTCTACCAAGTTTTTGCAATCACAAAAATCCAATTCCTCAAGATTTGGAGTATATGAAAGGTCAGGAATACAAACTAGCCATTCACGGTAACTGAAAGTAATGTACTTCAATTTTTGGAAATCCTGCAAATACGACGAATACAACTTTTGATAAACATTCTAAAAGGGACAAAAAGGGGTGTTTGAATGATGATGTTGCTTCCTTACATACAAACGTGGGATTCCCGTTTGAGAATTGGTTGCTACTAAAGCATATTTAGTATTGATCTTTCAAGAAATTATTATATTTTAGCTCATTAATCGTAAATATTGAACAATTTGTTTATTTAATGTAGAGGTGATCTGCTACAAAGTCCACAAATAGGCCTATGCTAATTGTTGTACATAGACGAGGGAGTCAAACTCGTGAAATGATGGTAAAACAATATTGGAAGTCATTCACGTTGTCCATGGTTTTAAATATTGATCATTAATAATATCATATTTCATTTTTAGGGGTTTACCTTGATTGAGGTTTATCAATTTGGCTATGCAACACATGGGGGAGAATCGGGAGATTCGGTTTCTTAGGAAAAGGATATGTCGCAATTGCATATCCTTCACTGTTATATGATCAATATCGACTCAATGAATATGTCATAATTACATATGCTGAGACCATAACACTCTTCATGTGGAAGGAAGCAAGGAGCTTCGATAGACTAGGCAACTCGGAACCTACTATATAGGTTTTTGAGTAAATTTTCTATTTTCTTTTTCCCCTCTTTCCATCTTCCAACCATAGTTGAGCCTTATCGAGGGCCACCCTCACTGGCCCCTAGCAAGGGTAGCCCTTGTCCTTGCCCAATCTATATCTAGCGAGGCCCTTGGCGATTTAGATTTAGGTTTAGGACTGAATTAGCTCCCATAAAATAGCTTTAACACTAATTGACATAACTAAAAGATTTGAGATTGAATTGGCCTCCATATGATAAATTTAGAACCGTGTTCCCAATGCCTCAATCGTAATAGATGATAATTAGGTTTTTGATTTTGGGCTAAGAATGAGTTCCAACTCGAATCTCATGATCTTATTTTATAGGTGTAAGATGAATTTGTCCAGGAAGTACCACAAAAATTGACTTAATCCGACATAATATTATGAGTTCTCATTAAATTCTCAACCTTGAAGTTCTTGTAAATAATTCTAAGTCGAGTTCCAACGTTTTTTTTTTTTTTTTTGCCTTTGTTACCTAACTTCCTTCAGTCACGTTTCGGGCTATAATCTGGTTTTGATAATTGGAGTCACTTTGAGCTAAGATTGACTGACACGTCCACATTTGATTCCATTACTAGAATGTGTGAAGTCCAGTTGATGATGACTACCGACCCCGGAGAGAGCGAGAAGCGGGGATGTTCAGAATTTCTCTTTCAAAGACGAAAGGCCTTCACCAATGAATAATGATTCGCGGTCGAAATGCGAAATAATTTTGGAGACGAGCAAAGTGGCAACAATAAAATAAAATAAAAAAGACAAAGTACACTCCGGTTTGGTGGCAGAGTTAACACAATTTATTTGGGATAATTAGAGAACTTTTAACCTAGTATGCCCATTTGACCCCAAGATGATCAATGCTTAACATTTTCATTCTGGGCTTAATGTCAACTTATGCCCTCATGACATGGACCTTCTGGCTTGTTTCGTCATATACGGTATACACCATTTATTGATTAGTTCCTATTTGGCATTGGCAATATGCACCGTATTTGTTGAGTAAATGAGTCACATCAGTAAAGAAAAGAAAAAAGCATGATGTGGCACACTATTTAGCGAAAGGACCACGTTAAGTTATATTTTAAAAGTTTAAGGTACTCAGGTGCACGAAAGAAAAGTTGAGACACTTAATTATAAATTAGACAAAAATTTCAAGTATTTGTAGTGTTATTACCCCTAAAAAGTTATGACAGAGTGAAGTTTTTATTTTCTTCCGAATTGTTCTTACATTTACTTTCCCATGTCAACTGGATCCTATTAATTTATCAACCATTGGAATACATATTCAAGGAAACCAAAAGAAAGTTGAAAACAATGAAGAGTTGAAGTCTGTTGTTCTTGCGCTCCCAAAGATCCCGTGTTCTCTCTGCAAAACCAGTTCCTTCCAGTGCTACAAGCAACTACGAAAACGTGAATCTCTACCGCCCTTAATAAATCATTCTTTCACCTGCAGCTTTCCAACTGGAAGTGGTTGTTTCCGTCGAGTAAGAGAACTCTCATCAGAGATAATCGACGAAACGCTCAAGCAGCACTTGTACATGCCTCCCTTACTAAAGGGTAACTGCCACTGCAATTTGGACCTATAGAGAAAATTACCTGAAGTACATACGCAAAAGTAAATTCAAGAGAGATATACCTTCATGAACTAGTAGAACGATAATAAAAGAAAATTAACAGTATAAAACATATAGCAGAGAACATCAACCAGAGACACAGCCAAGGTTGTTGCATCTCCTAACGAAAATCGTCCACTTGCACTTCAAAAAGCTGCAAACTAACATGCTTCTCTTCCTACTTCTTGCAGAGGAAGCTGTGAATTAAAATAGCCAAATTGCTCTTCAGTGAAACCTCTTTTATCATCTCGACACTGCAAAGACAGATAAACAAACCTATATGAGTATTTTGGTGAAGACTTTGTCGAAGGAGTCGTGTGGTGCTAAGAAAGATATCAAAAAGTTATACCTATATTCTGCCTTATAATCATCTAATACAAGTTAGGAAGGAATGAATATTAAGATATCTTAATTGCATATCAGATCACGTGACACGACCTAAAGAATAACGAGTCTAGAAATCTTGGATATCAATCATATTCTCATGCATACAAATGAAACAACTGTGTTTTAACCTACATATGACCACTAGTTTCCAATAGTAAAAAATCACAACATTTCAAACCAGATATCAAAATAGAGTTCTTCAAAGCTTATACCTCTAACCCTGAAACACACTAGTTCTTCAAATAAGACCAGAATGAGGTAATGCTTTGTATTCATGACAGCAAGATGAAAAGTTATTCAAGGACCAGGAGTGTATCCAGTAGCATTTAAGGTACCTAGTGAAACAAAAGAAGAAAAGTTCTAACCAGTTTATGCAGACAGGAGACAGTTATTCAATCTCTTTTGAGATGACTTGCAAGTTTAAGGTGGCAAAAGAATATGAATACTCCCACAAAAAACCACGATTATTTCTCTTAATCCACTGCAGCTTCAAATTTAATGCCAAGTGCAACTTCCAATTGGGGAAAGTGTTAATTTTGGCGGCACAACCTGAAACCTCCAACAAGCAAATTTAGTTCAAGCATTTGTCATCAAGACTATTAATATAAATGCACTCTCAGATCCAACTTCCATACATAGCAAAAAGGAATCCCACAAGGGAGTGCCAGTATTTTATTGGTTCTCCATTGTGGTTAGGGAGACTCAGACATTTGGGAGAGTGAGAAAATAGATAGCACAAAAATTATGGACTTAAACCCCATGAAACACAAATTCTTTGACAGGAAACAAAAAAAGACTTAGGGAGACAGACCTTTTAGGATAGTGAAAACTGCAAAATGAAGATTTGATTAATCCCTATAAAAAGAAATTGTTTCCACTTCTCTTGCAATACATAAGCAAGCAACAACAACTGAGCCAAATGTGCTGGTCCATTGAGATTTTATTGGGCCCTTACGACTACCAATTTCTATCACTAACATCTGCTCAACTTGAACAAGGCAAAGAACATTGAAGTACTAATTTTGGCACCACAAATAAACTAACCTCACTTGGTACTTTCAATTTGTTGAAGATATCCGGCAAAACTATGAGAATATCAGGTGAAGTAGAATTTCATCCAGAAACGAAGAAGGTTTTGTTAAATCTCATACACCTAATGAAGAGGCAGAGAGGCTCTGAGAATGTTAATAAAGTGGTTGAGGGGAAGGGTTGATGGAACTTTTCAGGAAAAAATCCAACTTTCAATTCAAAATCAGAAAAGAGGAGGCATGCCAGGTATCGTTTCTTTTTGTTTGGGTTGGTATCCTTTCTTTTACCAAGCGGCACTTCCTTCTTCCCAAATGCCCCAATTTCAATATCTCTCTGCTAGAGAGAAATAAAAAGTAGCTATTTCCAAGCTTAGAGTTTTCTCACTCAAATTAATTCTGCAGAAGGAAGTGGGGACAAAGCCATAAGCAAATAGACAAATTCACTTCTCAACAAAAATCCCTGCATGGAGCCCATGGTGGCATTGCCATCCATAGCTAGATTTCCTCCCAAGTCTCAAACTTTCCACATGCCCAACTCATACAGCTGAGAAATACCTGAACTCCCTTAGCCTCCTAGACTAAACCAAAGCTGGAATAAAAGCCATGGATTCCACATGAATTCATTGTCTATTACGTCAACATAAAAGTAAGCCCATATTAAATAGTGCTCATGTAGCTGGTCCCATCTCATCAATGCTTAACACAATGAGCAAACTCAGGATGCTTAGAGGTTCATGACAGGAGAAATAACCTCATGCCCTTGCTACCAATAATCCCCACAAGAGCATATGCCACTCCTGAAGTGATGAAAGCAACTGGAATCTCTCACAACGATCTCACGATCAACAATCTTTGCAATAAGTTTAATTGTAGAATGACAATTCCCAGAAATGCGAAGATTCTTCATTACAGTTATCATACTACCCTCGACAGTAGTAATCAATGCAAATGCAACGGCAAGCTTTTCACTATGGTAAAACAATGACTCTTCCTTCTGTTCAGCTTCCACATCATGGAGAGAGAACCTCTTATCTGGAACATAACCCAATTCCTTCAACTTCTTATTCAAACAATCCAGCTTCCAATATATGTTCTCACTCAGAGGGTGGGATTTATCCCCGGAAAGAAATAAATGCTTTTGCCCCTTTATGGTAACCCAACTTCTACCTGGTTGCTTCACAATCCCTTTATCCCTCATAGTCACTCTTAATCGTGAGACATCACCCAACTATTAGCAGAAGCATAGAAGTTGGACAGTAAAACATAAGCAGCACTACAATGTGGTTCTAGGTCAAGAATATAGTTTGCAGCTCTTTCTGCCAAATCTAGGTTAGAATGCATCCTACAAGAACTAAGCAAGGCAAGCCACACTATGAAGCTAGTTTTAAGGGGCATGTTTCTTACAAAATCATCTGCTTCCTCTAGTTTCCCATATTGTCCTAGCACATCCACCATACATGCATAATGCTCGTGCTTCAATTCAATGGAAGTGTTCTCACCAAAATATCTGAACAAGCATCTCCCCTTTTGTAACATCCCAGAATGACTACAAGAAGAAAGCAGTCCCGTGAGTGTGATCTCATCTGATTGTACCAGTCCACGTATCATTTGGCTAAACAACTCCATAGCCCACATCCCTCAGCCATGTTGTGCACACCCACAGATAGTGGCATTCCAGGTGACAATGTTCTTCTCCCTGAGTCTTTTGAACACTTCAACAGCATCATCAATGGCTCCACACTTATTATACATGACTACAAGAGAACTGCCAACAAATACATCACTTCCCAATTGCAGCTTTACAGTTGATGCATGGACCTCCTTACCTCGATCTAGAGACTCTAAACTACAGCAAGAATTCAAAGCGCTTACAAAAGACGATTGATTAGGAAGAACACTTGCTCTCATCATGTCACTGAACACCTTCAGGCCATCTTCATGCCTACCATTCAAGCCATAACCAGTTAGAAAAGCCATACAAATGACCACATTCCTATACACTGCTTCATTGAAGACTTGGGTTGCTTTCTCAATTCGCTTGCAGTTAGTGTAGAAAGTAATAAGAGAAGCACATACAAATACGCTAAGGCAGAATCCTGACTTGAAAACATGACCATGAATATGCACACCAAGAGGAAGAGACGATGCATTTGCACAGGCACTCAATGCACACATCAAAGTAGTCTGATTGGGTACAACACCAGACTTGAACATTCTCTCAAATACAATTAAAACTTCTTCACTCTTACTGTTTTGGTCAAGCCCGCCAATCATTGAAGTCCATGAAATCACATTTCGAGAAGGCATTTGCTCAAACAATTTCACAGCATCGTCCACTCTGGCATTCTCACAATACCCATGAAGCATCGCATTCCACGCAGCAAGATCTCTTATAGGCATCTGCTTGAAAAATCTCTCTGCCCGCTCAACCTGTCCAAATCGAAAGAACCCATCTATCATCGTCGTCCACAAACAACACTTGGTTCAGGCATCTCATCAAAAAGCTCTTCCGCCGTCGTCAAGTCCCCACAATCTAGGCAGCCTTTGATCATCGTGTTCCAGCAAATTGCATCTGTCAAGGGCATTTTGTAGAACAGTTTCAGGGCGTCGTCAAGGCGGCCAGTTCACACGCGACCCACGATCATCTTCGTGAACGAACGAACGAACATCTGGGCATTGAAATTTGTCCAGAAACTCCCGAGTTTTATCTGGGTTTTCGTTCCTAAGGTGTCCAGAGACTGCGCGACCGTCACGGGTCGCATGTCTCGCACGTTTGAAGAAGCGCTTGGAGAGATGGGTGCAGGTTTCGGATGAACCGAGCCATGAAGAAGGGAATGAACGTGTGCAGGAGCATATGAGATTTGGGAAAATGGCGCGAAATCTCATCATGACGACACACGCGGGACATTATCTCATGAAATAGTAAAATTATTGGATGATCAAGGCTGACATGACGGAGGCATTTAATTCGGTAAAATTGGAATTTTCGGCTTGCTGTTTTGAGGAGCATAATGTGCCTAAGTAATTTGCAGATGACTCTATGGTTTTTTTCAAAGTCAATAAACAAAAACCCTAAACTCTTACACTAGTTATAAATTATCATAAACTAAGTTTTTGACCATAAAAAATCACAAATTGATACACATATGATAAATTTACTCTCAGTTAATTTTCGTTAAATTTACCATCAAGTTGCTGAGTTGGATGACATGTAACAATTGATGGATGTACCAGTCTAGAGTTTTATCCTCAATTTATCACAAACGTACCAGTTTGTGATTTTTCTTGATATTAACCTAATTTAATGACAATTAATGAAGGATAAATGTGATACAATTGACTTTGTTTAGAGTTTTTTATAATCAAAAAATTAGTTTAAGATATATCATAGTCGTATCAATTTGAATTTTTGCTGTTCAAAAACTTGATTTATGATAAAATTATCATAGATATACCAAAATTTGAAGTTTTTCGTAATATTAACCCTATATTTTAAAGCATCTCTAGATTGAAACTAAATCTTGAAAGGTAGAGTTTTATTTATTTATTTATTGGATACGAGGATGGAGACAATGCTGAGTTGCTTCAATCTGGTGGTTTTAAAAGGGTGAAACTATAAAAGTTTCAAGGTCTTCCTCCATCCCTGGTCGACTAAGCGACAAAGCATGTAGGCCCTTGATCGGGAACATTACAACTAGAATATTTGCAACTGATCAAGTTTGTTATTATTTACAGCTTGATAAACTCTTATTGTCAAATTTTTACTATGCCAAAGAAGTTGATATTAAGGGGGTGCATGACAAACCAAAATTTTTATTCTAGAAATAATTTTTTTATTCCAAACTTGTTTACGGAATAAAATTCGTTAGATAAAATTATTTCATTTTCTATTTGAAATAAATTTTTGTTTTACAAATAAGTTTGGAATAGAAATTAGAAGTATTTTTTTACTTTTTATTTATGAACAGAAATAAAAAACAAAAATTATTCTCATTGTTCGTTTACTATGAATCGGTCATCCATCCGTCGTAGTTGACCACCGTTCGCCGATCGCCACCGCTTGCTGCTTGCTGGCTGGGGGCGCCACCGGCGGCCAATCACCTACCGTTGGGTGGTCGGCGCTATCTACTGCCTAAGTCGAAAGAAATTTTGGTGGTGGCCTTGAATTTTCTGTTGCCACCAACCATTTTATATTGTTATTAAACCGCCATCTGAAAGGGAAAAAATTTTATGTTGTTATCGCGCAATTTACATTTTAAGGTAAAAATCTTATGTCAAGGTTATCGGAAAACGGATAATTTTCTTAAAAACTCATCTTGAAATAGAAATAGAAAAATCATTTCTTCCAAAAATTAATTTATCGAAATGATTTTTGGAATGGTTATCATTGCGTCCTAAATGCTCAGCATTTGTTTGTGTGGAGAATCAAAGCATACTCATAGGGCCAAGGTTGCTTGGAAGAGGTTCGTTTGCGTAGGATTGGAGTCGTCTCTTAGAATATAACATGTACATGCAAGAGGATATTATTGTGGTGGGGCACAAGACAGACCGACATGCTTGGGCCTGTGGCTAGGCACCAGGCCATTAGGTCGCTGACCATTAGGGATCACACATGATATAGACTAGAATTAAGAAGTTTAGACACATAAATAAAACGCCTAGAATTACCTCAAAGCTCAAAAGCTCATAAAAAAATAAAAAAAATAATCAAGCTTGATTACATGATAGGTTGATGACAAAAATTAGCATAAAAAAAGTTATGCCTACACAGGATTTTGCCATAAATTATCTTACAATATGATGATCAAGTTAAAGCATGAAATGGAAGATCACAGCTGCAACCCTCAATAAACACATGAACATCGGGGCAAAAACTGATCTGGACGTTCACGCTTTCTTTATCAGGTCCTTGATGAAATCCTGTAATTGGAAAAGCAGTAAATGGCGCATGCATTGTCAGTCAGAGTGCACTAAATCATTTGAAGACACTTTATAGAATTCTAGATGTTTAACTACATCCTAATAACATATATAGAATGCTGATTATCATAAATACTATTCACAAGGATCTCTTCACTTAAAGAGCTGTCTAAACACACTATGATTATGCAACTTTTTAAGGTCCTGAGACAAAATAATAACCATTAACTGTTTCTGAGATCACACACAAACAGCAGAGAATCTTACTATGCCAGAATCTGCAACAATGATCTCACATCCAGATTTGCACTTTAATGTAGAATACAAAGAGTCACAAAACTATAGTTTGAAAGCAATTTTGCGATGAGTTCACCTTAAGAATAGGAACTACCTTAAACTGCGAGTTTGACTTTAGGTTTTAGTCAAATGAAGAGATGAACTGACAGGATTAAGAACAATGAACAAAATAATCAAAATAAACCAACAATCAGGAACAAAGAACAAGGATGTTGTCTAACTTCATCTAACTTCATCTCTAAGACCTTAATAGTGCCTCGTTGTCATTGGCAAACACCATACAAGGGAATTTATAGCTGTAGGTATACTCAAAAGTCGCATGAGCATCATATCATACTGCCACAGCAAGAAACATTGCCACAGCGCCCTAATCCATGCCATTCTGTTGCTAAAAGGCTAAAATACAGCAAGGTCACACCATGCACTACACTTGTTATACGCACACGTAACCAATAATCGTTCCATCTCTACATGATGTACATGATGTTCAGAAAAGCAAGCAATCATAAGTTAAAAGTTTTCACCTAGTAGTGCAAAGGCATTAGAAGATTCAACAGGAAGAATCAATGCACGTAGATCTAATTTTAAGCCTGAGTAACCCGTGACCTGTGAGGCTTTGGAGCTGAAAATCAAATATTAGCATTCAGTATACATATATATGAACAAATCATGCATTCCACAATGTCATAAATAGAAAATGAATGGAAAAGGAGGGGAAAAAAGGAGGAGAGAAATGATACTTCATGCAACAAGGTTCAACAAAACAAAGAAAAACATGAACCAACTAGATTTTATCATTGTAAAGAAAAATTATTTAACCATCTTTTCTATATATAATCAGTTTCCAAAGCATACTAATTATGGAAGGGGATCAGTGCTGGGAAGAACCATATTAGGCACCAAAAGATAAATTTTTCGGGAAGGTCTTCAAGTGGCCAGCAAGCACAATGCTCAACTTCATTGATTGATAAAGAAAACTTTGGTTCAAAAGTAGGATATCTCTATTATGCTCATAGAAGCCTCTTAAAATGTATTTATGACCTACCATTTCCCTTAGGTTATCTAGTGTAAATAGGTGCAAACTGCAGTATAATAACATTCTTTCAAACAGACATTTCAACCGGTTAAAATGCTTGATTGCCATTTATACCATTAGTGTTCCCTCGTTCATAAAACTCTCGCAGAAGAGAAATGGCTTTTGATGCCATTATTCCTCCATAACATTCGAAACCCTTCGATCCAGAATTCCCAATGCTGCAAGAGAAACAAGAAAAAAATGTCGGAAACATTTATAAATCAGGCAGATGCATCACATATTACTTTTGACTCATAATCAGATTTTTAATTGCAACATAACCATAAATTTCAAGATCTAAGGTATGAGATTTCATGGTTTTTCCCCCCCTTAACTTCTTGTTTAGATGCATCCTTGGTACATCTCTTGCTTCTTCCCCCATACTTGAGCTTATTCTTTCAAAATTAACACTTTGAAAGAACAACAATGTCCATAATCTAGATTACACAACTTCATGTACTGCTCAAATCACAATAAAACAGATCCTGTTTTCACTACATTTTAACTTTTATGTCAACAAAGTCAGGGTAAAAAATTGATGAGCTCTGATCAAGCTCAGGAAACATGAAATGTTAGCTCATTACAACGCAGACAGATAAAAAAATCAAGCTGGAAACACAAGCCATACCCCACCATTTAGCAGGCAAATGCTCTCATGTATGCAAGAAGAGACAATTGCAACTTCAAACAAGAAATGAGATTTCTTTATCAAGTATGTTGCCTATGGCATATCAGAAAGCATAAATTTCCTCATAGTTAGAATATCATACTTCTTTGAAGATACTATATTTCTCGATTTAAACATCATAACATTAAAGGCATCAAAGAATCTCGCTGTAGTGAAAAAAGTCAGGAAGAAGAAATGAAGAAATGAGGGGGAGAGGGAAGAGGAAAAAGAAATTAATGTTAGCTTAACTTGTAGCACTTCTCAGAACTGTAAACTTTTTAGGCAAATAAAGAATACCGAAATGTTTAACAAGTCACAAAGAATTTAAGAAAAAGGAAACAAAGCGGTAAAATAATGAATAATTATAAACTTGACTTCTTGATGCTTCCAGAAACACCACTTTCTTCCATTTAGACGAAGGAAAGCACTGAAAATATGGAAAATTAGTTCCATAAACCTCCATTCATTTTAATGGTTATATGTTACAATATTCGACACGTGACAACATACACAATCGCTATGAACCCACATCCATCAGTTATCAACATAAGGAATCAGAAACCTCAAGTAAGCTTTATTTGTCAATTGTCATATGTCACAATTTCAAAGTAAAGCTATGTCGATACAACACCAGCAGCAAAAGCAAGTTCAGAAACTGACCTAAAACATGCCTCGGAGCTACTTGAATGCAAAGACAGTATTGAGCCACAGCCTCCAAATTTATCATTTGCACAACCATAATATACTTCCTTTATACCTAAAAAGGGCAAGAGTCGTCCAATCATTTACAAATAATTTTTTTTTAGCAGAGTTCAGTTTTATTTCAGTATGATCAACAGATATACCAATGATCGATAATGCTGCTGCACACATTATGCATGGTTCACATGTCACATAAAGGAAGCATGCTGAAAACTTCTCTGCAACTTCTGCAGCCGTAAATCCAGTCCTCTGCCACTGTACAAGAAGAACATCAAGAGCTTCCATCTCTGCATGTCTTGTTGCCTATGAAAGCAGAAGGAGAAAAACAAAGCAAGCATATCAAAACTTAGGAGCTTTGTCAAAGAGACAGTTGCTCATAGTGTAGTTTCAACATAAATTTTGGAAATGCAATTCTTGAGAAATGTGTTTTCTCCATTAAGTTAACTGATTAAGAGTACATATATGATTGATCAAGGCATATACTACATTAAGTCAATAAGTTTTGCTCGCTTGAAGTTGCTGAGAATCTCACATGGAAAAAGAGGCTTCTCATTGAATCAGCCACCTCCACCTTTTCTAACGGTATTTTTAACTATACCCCTGTAGCAAGGTGCCTTTGTTTTTTTATTAAGCTCCGCAAGATACTAACAGGGCCATAAATTTTTGGCATCAACTATCCATTACTATCCATAAATTCATCTATAGTAATGTCACCTCATGACTATAAATGAATACAGAAATATTCTATTAGATAAGAGATGATCTCAACCATAACCAGCCTTAAACTAGTTGTGTAAATGGCCATTGTTTGAAGAACTCTGCCCAAGGTGCAGATTCTGACATCTTAAAAGGCAATAAAATGGTACCAATGCATTTTTACACCATATAACTATATAAAAGTCTAGCTACATACGGCCTAACAATGTTAAAAACTTCACACAAGCATATAAAGACCGCAATATGGTTACAGACATAGCACAACGGAAAATGAAAAACATAAAACATTGTGCATAATAAAGCAAGATTATTGTTATTGTTAAATGTAGCCATATTTTATGAAGGGTAATGGGAACAAAAGCCCTTACAACCTAACAATGCATGGAATATTCAACTCATTAACAGATTTGCTCAGATATATTAATTTATTATCCAATAAATACATATTACGGCAGAAACATAAAATGATCGACAATAAACTACAAATGGATAATTTGAGGGTATCAATTTGGAACAATAACAAAGTGCCGTTGGCCAAAATCCATATAAAAGGGTGGAGAAGTAATGATAAACATACATTCCATGTCTCGTTAGTCCGGTTTCTTCCTGCCGCAATAACGTTCCCATCTTCAACAATCACACAGCTGTTCAATCAAAGAGTCCAATGTGAAATCATTCACTAATTAAGACTGAAATACTAATCATCTTAATTAGAAAATAAAGTAACATATATGCAATGCACCTGGTTACTGAAAACCAGTATCTTACCCAACTGGAACTTCAAGGCTGTCCAACGCATGCTTTGCCTTATATAAGAAAAGATATAGATCTTGTTACTTGTTAGGAGAAAAAAATATGAGAATGAGAGTCAAAATTCTCTCATGCATGCATGTATAAAGGCAAATTCAAGAGGAAATTGGCATCACGTTGCCAGCAGTAAAAAATGTTTCAGTATCATTATGCAGCTACCAATGGAACAAATGCATGTCTCACCACATACTCATCCTGTAATACAGATGCAAATCCCACCTAACAGTTAAACTGATATGGCTCTAACAACAGCACAGCAAAAACGAGAACTAATTTAAGAAACTACATGTTGCTCAGTTCAGTGTGTCTTATCATCGGTACCTCAGAGGCTTTTCTTTCATTAATGAGGTTTCACTCAAACATTCAAGCAGCTTCCTGGAGTTTTAGCTTCTGGGTCATTTTCCTTTACAAATGCTATGGCATATAAGTATAAAGAGAGATCCCTAAAACTGTTGTGAAGCCCTCGCAAATCAGAATTGACAATCATCATCTTGGGATTTTGTCTCTATTCCACTGAATAACTTATGTAAGCTCTGTGTTTCTCATGATTTTTTAATTTTTCCATATCCACACCACAGTGCCAAAGAAAATAACCACCCAACCAAATTATCCATGGGTACAATCGATGTTCACATTATTCTCCTGCTCCAAGGAAATTTGGTTTTAAATTCTCCCTAGGTGCTAAAGTCAAAAGGTGGTAAAAGGATTCCACCGTCAAGCAAACACCTTTCCTGGTGACTTGCCATCTCATTGCATCTTCTTCATTCCTCTCTGGTTTTGCCTCTTCAAAAGCCTTATGAAACTTAACGCAGAGTCCTATCCCAGTGATCGGAGCTTCTGACAATTTAATTGTCCTGGCAAACCTCTCACCTGCTGCACATCTTTATAATAGGCACATGCTACACATCCACATTTCCTAGACAACTCAAAGCACCCAAATCCATCCCTCCCTCCCTCTCAACCTACAGCACCCAGATTGACTCCATTTTTTGCCTGAAAAGGGGACTAAGCCACCCCATGTACACCCAACTTCCCTTTGTTGCACCCTACCTTGCTTGGTTTTCCTTTAAACCTAGACTTCACCTACTTATTTCAATAAATTACCACCTATGAAAAGAGAGAAAGAAAACCTATACCTTCTAGGGATTGTTGCTAATTTTGCTGCATGTAATGTCGATTACCAATGGATGCACTACCAAGCATCCACAGACAACACTTACAAAGAAACACTTATTCAACATCTCTTGTCCAAATTCAACTATACATTCTTCAAGTTCCCACACAATTATAGCACCAAAGGAATCAGACTCAAACTTCAGCTCAAGTATTTCATCAACTTAATACAATCGGCCGTGCCAGGCGTTACCTGATCTATAGCAAGCTGCATAAAACCCAGAACCTCAGGAGAGAATCGTTCACCCAAAGCTATGTTATCAGTTTCCATGGCTGCGGTCAGTGATGGTAGTCTGTTGCCTCCACTCGGCAGTCTCCGTCACCTTCAGTTTGCTAGGCTGTTTTACGAAGAACTTCCTCTGTTTGTCGGCTCCATTGGCAAGTGGCAATCTTCCACTCGTCAAGGCTCGCTGGTGTCAGATGAAAAATGAGCAATCGAGATATTGAAAATGGCGTCAATGGAGTTCAAAGTTTGCCTATGGTGAAGATAAGGAAGGAGCTTAGGAGTTATCAAAGAAAGAAGGTGGAGAGAGAATTAAAACAAATAAAAAGAATGATAGAAGAAAGAATTACAAAAATTTATTTTAGGATATATATAGTCAACCTGGTTTAAGGGGAATTAATGAAAAGAAAAAAAAAAGGTTAAAGGGGATGCACGCGTGCATAATTAGGTTGTTATGCATAGATGCAAATGAGTATCTATTTATAAAGTATGTGGTCCTTAAAGACCAATTATATTTCCACTATGATCAAAGGTAGTTTGGAAAGATGAAACTCAATTTTGACTTAGGCTCTATTTGTTTGAAGGAAAATATTTTGCCAGAAAATTTCTATTTCCATTTTTTAGTGTTTGGTGTGGGAAAATAAGCTGGTCAAAGAAAAATGACTTCAGTCAACCAGAAAATACCAAGTTTAAAAATAAGGAAAATGACTTCCTAATTTTAAAGGTGGAAGTCATTTTCCAAAAAAGTATGGAGCACTATCCATACCCAAGTGTTTTGATAGATGACCAGGTAAAAAAAGGATTTTTTTTGGAGCATGCATGTTCACTAGGAGACCACAGAATTCTCCAGACAAAACTATAATAAACTGCCCATATGGGAAAATCGTGTTTCAGTGGAGTCTAATTGATGCACCAACCAAGCAGTACCTCACCACACACCAGTACAAAATTCCATCATGGACTCAGAGGTCCACAGCCTGACAAGCCCTCTCCCCAATTGAGTTCAGACCAGGAATAAAGCAGGACAAGTGCAGGTACAGAATTTGTACTTCTGTGCTCGTTTAAGGTCCTCTCTACATCATCTCTAATATACCGTTGTCATCTCTAGTATACATTCGCAAAAGATGCTTATCCGGTGAGATGTTCAACACAATTTTCCCTGGGCAATTTTAACGAACACCTGGCGGGCTAATCATGGCGATGATAAACATACATTTCATGTCTCACTACACCGGTTTCTTCCTGCAGGAATGATGTCCCCATCCTCAACAATCACACAGCTGTTCAATCAAACTATAACATAAATAAATTTGAGATCATTCACTAATGAAGACTGAAATACTAATCATCTTAATAGAAAATAAACAACATATCTGAAATGCACCTAGTTACCGAAACCAGTTTCTTACATGACCGGAACTTCAATGCTGCACTTTATACAAAAGAGGCAAATAGGTCTCGTTACTTGTTAGGAGAACAAATTATGAGGACAATAGGTAACTCAGGAAGAAATCAGCATCAAGTTGCCAACAGTAGAAATATTTCAGTATCAATATGCAGCTACTAATGGAATGAATCCATATCTTGCAGCTATAAGATCAAGATCTTGTGGGTCCAGTATAACATACTGGTCACAAACTTCCAAGTAATGATTATTAATACATACTCATCCTGTAATTCAGATGCAAATCCCACCTAACACTCAAATTGATATGGCTCTAACAACACCAAAGCAAAAACAGCAACTAATATGAGAAACTACATGTTACTCATTCCAACATGTCTTATTATTGGTACCTCAGAAGTAAACCTTTCATTAATCAGGTTTCACTCAAAAATTCAAGAAGCATCTAGGAGTTTTAGCTTCTCAGTCATTTTCCTTCATAAAAACCACAGCACATAAGGATAAAAAAAGAATCCTAAACTATTGCAAAAGCCTCAGAATTCAGAATCGACAATCAGCTTCTTGTGCTTTTGTCTCTGTTCTACTGAATAGATTATGTAAACTCCGTGTTTCTTGTGATTATTTCTTTTTCATATCCACAGTTCACAGGGCGAAAGAAAATAACCACCTAACCAGTTATCCATGGACACAACCGATGTTGATATTACTCTCACACTCCAAGTAAATTTGGTTTTCAATTCTCCCTAGTTGCCATTTGCCAATGTCAAGATGTAGTTAAAGGACTCCACTATTGAGCAACCTTTCCTAGTTCCTTGCCATCTCACTGCATCTTCTTCATTCCTCCATGGTTTTGCCTCTTCAAGCGCCTCATAAAACATAGAGACAGAACCCTCTATCCCAGTGATCGAAGTTTCTCAGAATTCAATTCTCCTGACAAACCGATCACCCGCTGCACATCTGTAGGATGAGTACATACTACACATCCACATTTCCTAGACACCTCAGAAGCACCCAAATCCCTCCCTCCCTCCCTCCCTCCCAACCTACACATATTTGCTCAATTTTTCACCTGAGAAGGGGACTGAACCAACCCATGTACACCCTCCTTCCCATTATTTCAGTCTTCCTCGCTTGTTTTTCCTTCGAACCTAGACTTCACCTACTTCTTTCAGTAAATTGCCACCTATGAAAACAAAGAAAGAAAAGCTATGCCTTTCCAGAGATTGTCGCTGATTTTGCAGCGTGTAACGTCAACAACCTATGAATTCACTATCCAGCATCCACAGACAAAACTTACGAAGAAACACTGATTCAGCGTCTCTCGAACAAATTCAACAACACATCCTTCAAGTTCCCGCGCAATTGCAGCACCAACCGAATCGAATTCAAAATCCATCTCAAGTATTACGTTAACTTAAAAAAAAAAAAAAAAAAAAAAAAATTCGGACGTGCCAGGCGTTACCTGATCTATAGCAATCTGCACGAAGCCCAGAACCTCAGGAGAGAATCGTCATCAGTTTCCATGGCTTCGGGAAGACGAACTCCTTTTGTCAGTTCGTAGCCTTCGTTGGCAGGTGGCGATCTTCCATTTCATCGGGAAAAAGAAGAAATAAAAAAAAAGATTTAACCGTTTAAGAGAAGACGATGGGAGTGCATGTCAGACGGAAGGTTAAATTGTCTAGAAAGATGAAAATCGATTTCAACACGCTCTTTTTCTTTCGCAAAAAATTCGACATTTATAATTCTCAAAAATCAGTTATCAAGAAAAAAAAATGACATAGCGAAATAACTATGCCCTCAAGGTTGTTATAAAACACGTGTTTAAATTTATTTGCAGTAATAGTAAAGCGAAAGAGAGCAATTGGGATCGCTCAATAATTCAGTATTTGAGTATAAAAATGGTGAATAAGGATTTGGATTGAGTGATAAATCTATGGGCTAAGAAGTGCGAAGAAGAGTGGATGCACTGGAAATCAAAATTACAAATAAAGGAAATTAATTGAATCAAAGCTACGTGAAAATGAAAGTGCAAAGAAAGAGAGTGAAAATGAGAACAAAGATAGATAGAGAACCCACGAAGAGTGTTGTTGGGTGCGTGCGTCTCTCTCTTCTCTGATGCCTTCATCCTCTATATACTCCAATGGATGTTTGTGTCTCTCTCTTCCAAATTGTCCCTCCACGCCGCCAGCATCAAAATGCACATCTAAAGCCCCTTCATCTAGTTCTCTCCAAGCCTGATCATTTCCATCGTTGTAGCTAGCAAAGTTAATGCTAGTTGAAGTGGACACATAAAAAACCTCAATGAGTGTATATATATGGGTAAAAGTGAGAACTAACATCGAGTTATTGAGAAAAGAAAACGAGAAGGGAAACAAAAAGCATTATAATGGAGATAAGCTGAGTTCACTTACCTAAGGATTGCTTCCTTGGTAAGTTCCCATCATCCTAACAACAAAAGCAGCGAGCAAACACTCCCATACTCATCTCTACCAACCCAATTAGAAGTCCCCATGGTCTTGGTTCGCATGCCTCAAGGGAGAAAAGCTCATGATTTCTCATTGGTACTATTTGACTTTGCTCCTCACCACTCACTTGACAATCTTGCAAGTCCTCCTGTAGATCTGCTTCGCTCGAATTATCTTCGTGCATGAGTGAACTCCCGGCTATTGAATTTGCTGATTCATGACCGACTTCATAGAGTAAAGCTAGGTCTATAAGTTGATTATCTCGAAGATCCGCCTTTAAATCGTTCCCTAATTGCTTGCATATTATTCGAAGTCCCCAATTTTTCACTTTGGTCGATTTTGTAAGGCTCAACTTTACATTATTCCCATCAATTTGACCAAAATCAATTACTCCCCACAAGTAAGATGGTGTGGTATAGCAAAGGTAGATATGTTCTGAATGCAATGGATAGGGGAACAGTTCGTATATTCTATGCGCTCTTTACCATCAACGTGTGCGTGCACTAAAATGTTAAAGTCGGGTTTAACATCGCCAAGAATGCCACAGAATGCCAATCCAAGAATCTTGTCATACAAGTCCTTTGAAACCGTGATAGACACGGAATCCTCTTCAATAGGAAGGACCCATTGTGGCATCTCTCCTTGAGGGAGAAATATTGCGGTATATTGTTGAATCTGTTACAAAGATAGACCAGTAGAAAGTATTCAAGTTAGTATTAGTAACCAAATGAGAAGATCCATGATCCTTGCTTGCATTAATACACAAGTCTCATGCAATAGAAATCATTCCCATAAAAGTATAGGAGCCACCGAAGTTACATGCATATACATGCAGAACCTCTTCATACTTGTTTGTAGAACCACTTCAATCTTGCATTTTCCTTCCACAATCAATATGGTATACTCCACATCAATATGGTGTTTTTGTGTGTATGTGAGAGAGGGAGAGAGAGAGAGAGAGAGAGAGAGAGAGGAGAGAGAATATCTAACCAAGTGAGTCAAGCCCATCAACCAAACCTTTATGGACAAGTTCAAGAATTGAGGATACATCTTCATTTTTTTGTAGAGATTTGCAATTATCTGCATAAAAATCAAAAACAGGGGAAGCTCGGGAATCTTTTGTAATTGATGGCAGTTTTCAACTCCCAAATAAGACAAATGATCACGCTTATTGATGGATGGAGGAAGGGCAATAATATTGTTCTCCGCTAGAACTAATTCTCTCAAGAGGGGAAAACAAGAAAGATTCTCAAGAAACTCTACTTCGGATAGATTACATCCTCTAAGGTCCAATTGGTGTAAATTTGAAAGTCCGGTCTTCATGCACGAATCAACTGAATTCTCATACTTTGGAAACCCGATTAAATTCGTGCAACAATCAACTTCCAATTTTTCAAGTTTTTGTTACTTATAAATGCTGGACGGAAGATTTTCCAGGTTCTTGCAATGTATTCAAAGACATGTTCTTCAAAGAGACAAGATTTTCTATTGACGTGGGAAGTTCTTTAATAGCGATCCCTTCTAAGATAAGCCTTTTAAAGCCTTCGAGTTTATGTGGAATATCGGGGAACCTTTCAAGTTTCGTGCAATGACAAAGATCGAGTGCTTGCAGCTTTTTAGACTTGAGCACATTGGGAAAAATACTAAGTTCAGAGCACTCCCTTAAATTCAACACCTGCAACTTGTTAAGATATGCGATGGACTCATGGGCTTCTACCAAGTTTTTGCAATGACTAAAATCCAATTTCTCAATATTTGGAGTACACGAGAGGTCAGGCATGCGAACCATCGACTCGCAATGATTGAATTTGATGTACTTCAAATTTTGGAAGTCCTGCAAAAATAGAGAAACCAACTTTGATAAACACTATGAAATTATTATATATTAAGTCGTTGATATATGGAGTAATTTGTTTATTTAAAGAAGAAATGATTTGTCGCGGAGTCCACAAATAGGCCTATGTAAGTTGTTGTACATAGGCAGGGGAGTCGAAACTCGTGAAATGATGGTAATGTAATTTCGGACATCATTCACGTTGTCCATGGTTTTATATATTGATCATTAATAATATCATAATTTATTTGTAGGGGCCTAGCTTGACTGAGGGTTATGAAATTGGCTAGGGGCCTAGCTTGACTGAGGGTTATGAAATTGGCTACACAACACGTGGGGAGATTGGGTTTCTCAGGGATAATTATATATCCTCCATTGTTATATAATCTATCTTGACCTAGCGTATATGTCATAATTACATATGCTCAGGCCACAACGCCTTTCTTGTGGACGGAAGCAAGGAGCTTTTTAGATCGGACAACTTGGAATCCACTAGTCAAGTTTCCGATTGAATTTCTTAACCTAGTAATTAACTTTTCATTCAAAGTTACTTTAAACTGATTTTGTGAGAATTAAATATTTTCTTGAGAAATTACTAAAAACTTAAAAACTTTACCAGTACTTACGCATATATAGATGAGCAAATTAGAGCTAACTCTCATCATTTTACATTTTAGATATTATTTCAAAAAAATAGAAAAATATATAGATACACAATGCAAAAAAGTTCACAAATAAAATTGGGTTAAGAGTTATTAAAAAATTAGAATAAATACCATTAAAAATCCCAAATCATTATACAAATTTACTCTAAACTAATTTTCATTTCATAAAAATCCTAAATTGGTACCACTATGAAATATTTCATCCCTAGACTAATTTTCTTCTAACAAAAAAATCTTTCAACTAGTACTCCCCACCAAATCTACCATCCATTAGCAATGAAAATTTTTGAGACAAAACTATCTCTCGTGTCATGCATGTGGCAATCACAAAATTCAAGTGAAGTGTCATGTGGCAAGCATGCGAATGTAGGCCACATGACAAAACTATGCCACACGTCATGCCACGTGACAACCATAGAAGCATAGTGAAGTGCCACATGGCAAGTGCGGATGTGGGCCATGTGACAAAACTATTCCATTTGTGATGTCATATGGCAATCACAAAAACAAAGTGAAGTACCATGTGGCAAGCATAGAAATGAAGACTCTGGTAGGTCTGGCTATAACTATTGATGAATAGGGGATATAAACACTTTCAAAATGTACTTGTGTAAAGATTAAAAAACTTTGGCTTTTTTTTTTTTTTTTTTGAAGTCATGCAAGGACAATGAATGCAACTTTGACAAACATTCAGAAGAAAATAAAAATTTCATATACTCATTTCAAAATCTGGCTCTAACTTTCTATTAAGAAACTAGTGGAGTGCCCCTACTGGATCACTCACATTGATTTAGTTGTGCACACATTACCGGAAAAGTTCCTAATAAATACTCCATCATGTCCACTTTAGAAGTGTTGCTCCTTAAAAAATTATTTAAGCAACTAACAATGCATTACTCGCCTTCAAACCTTCGACTCAACTAATTTTATTGATGCTAGGCAAATCCTCGCCGTTTAGGAACGTGCATTGGGTACGTGGCCTACCACTAAACCAGCCATTTCTTGGGTGTCTTTTTTTCTACATACATGTCAAAGGGTAGGTTTGTCATATTTTTATTTCCTTTTTGTTTCACCATACAATTTTTTTTTTAAATGATAAAGTTCATATGTAAACGACTGATAGCAAATTGCATTTTGAATTTCTTCACTAGGTAGATTTGATCTAATTTGAAATTATATCTATGTTAGTAGTTAGAGATATTAAGTATAAAAAGTATGTAAACTTTATCTATACTATGTATAAGATAAAGATGATCTCCTACTTTAAAAGATTTCAATCTTTTTCTTTTTTATATTCCTTCCATCAAGTATCCTCCAGTTACTTATTCTACAGATATTATATAATGGACATATACATGAAATTGATTATTTTATTTTTTATCTCTCGCTATTTCAATATGAAAAGTTGAATTTTCTAATGATGCAATGGCCTTCATAAAAAAAAAATTCAAATCTTGCAATATCTTTCTCTTTCCACATGTATGTATAAAACTTCTATGTATTGTGTATTTTATTGACAAAAATGTTCCATTGAGTATTTCTAATGAAGTTTTTGCTTACGTTATCAAATGTCAATTTTGCTTCACGTAAAAATATCTCTAACGCAAGTAATTAGGGTCATGTTGAAAGAAAATAGCAAAGTGGTACCTGAAACAGAGGAACACCACTACCTTTTGTGTACTAGTACATATAATATGCATCTACATATAAAAATTATGTAGATAATAAAAAGGTATATGTTGATAATGCTCACCTTAAATTGTTTTAGAACTCCTGTGATATTGCCTTTACTCATATCAAGTCCCACCAATTTCTTTGGACCAGCAGAAAATTCTGGAATCTGATGAGTACATCCAGGCCATTCAAACCATCTAAGCTCCTTAGGAAGATATATAGGACCTTGAAAAGAATCATGCACGTTGTGCAAGATGAGCAATCTCAACCTTCTCATTTTTGTAAAAGTTTCGGGACCGATACGCATCTCTGTCGGCTCAGGTAGTTCCAACACTATGGCTTTTATAGCACAATCTCCCTGTATATACAAAATTAGGTTATGCATTTTTAGTAATTAGAGTAAAAAATAACTAGCAAAATTTTGATCTTATTCACAAGTCTTACCATGTCACGTGACAGAACATCAGCAACATCATCATACAACCATAGTCTACTACGTCTTCCGGGATCATCTCGACATTCTTGGTTCACAATATCTTTACCCATCGCTTGAATCAAGTCATGCACTTTTAGGATTCCAAACTCAAAGCGTATCAAGGACCTCTTAATGAGAGTATCAAATCCTACGGCTGTTAGAAGATCGCAACTATCGAGAACTTTCTTTGTATACTCTCTTGTCCGCCCATTAAAGAAGTAGGCAATGTGGAGAAAGATCTCTTTCTCATTTTCATCTAGTCCATCATAACTCACTTTGAGCACATTATTAATTTTCTTGTCAGGAATCCTAGAAAGTTTCATTAGTGTACTTTCCCATACATCTTCTGTTGTACCACATAATAAGGAACCTAGCACCTCAAGTGCTAAAGGAAGGCCTTTAGCATAATTTAGAGCATTGTCCACTAGATCTATTCCGATTTGGTGTGTTTGAAAAGCATGCTTAGTAAGTAGATCATGAGCTTGACTGTCATCAAGTGCTTCAACTTCATACACACGATCTTGATCTATCCGGTGACAAGTTAGCAAATGTTTATCTCTTGTGGTAACGATGATCCTACTTCCATTACCAAACCACTTGCCTTCTGCTAAAGTATTCAATTGGCGCAAGTCATCCACATCATCAAGGATGAGGAGAACTTTTCTGCGACCTAGTCTACGTTGTATTAGCTGAATACCTCCATCAACATTGGATAGTTCTAATCTTCGCTGTGGTAACAGTATATCATTTAGTAATATTTCTTGCAAAGTAACTAAACCCTTGGTACCTTTTGAAGTTTCTCGAACATTTTCCAGAAAACATGAACCCTCAAATTGTCTGAATATGGCATTGTAAAGAGCTTTCGCTAAACTTGTCTTCCCTATACCTCCTTGTCCCCAAATTCCCACCATGAGAACACCATCATCAGACTCAAGATTTAACATAGATTTCAGCTTAACAACTCGGGAGTCTATCCCAACCGGATGCTTAGCAACATGCAAAGGTGTTTGAGCTAGGTAAGTGGAGATCTTCTCCACAATTTCTTGAATAAGCTCTGACTCGTCTCTGACAAAAACGGAAAAAGAAGTTGTAGCATCATTTTAGGGATTTGAATAAGCAAATAACGAGCAAACCCTAGCTAACAATGACAGAGTAGTGCGTCACATTTTCAGATAATCACAGCCAAAACAAGATGTATTCCCACCGAGTTGAATTAGACCTCTAAGAGCTCCACACCAATCAAAATAAGTTCAAGGTTTTGACTTTTAGTTTTCCAAGTGAACTTGTTCTTTTGATTTATACATGACGATTTACTTATTTTTCGTTCCGACTATTATATGTGATTTATTTATGCTCTTAATCAAGAAGAAGCATTATATTGGACTTTAAACGGTGATTAAGATTTCAATTCTGAAACTTTTAAATTCCTAAAGCACGATATTATTGCTTCACGTGGCCTATAAACACTAATTATCCTGTATCACGCGTCGCAAACTTTTTGATTCCTTCCAAAGAAATGGGTAAGTACAATAACACTACTTAACATTTGTCCCATGTCGATCAAGTTTTAATCTTTTATTCTGTTCAAATGAGTCAGTAAATTTTTCAGCCGATAAAGTCCCAGTGTCGATTTTCTATTATTGAAAAAAGCCAAGTGTTTGTTCTATGGATAGCCACATGTGACTTTTCGAACTCAAAATTCCAGTTGTAACGAGTTTAGGACGTGGTCAACCAAAATCGAAAATCTATGGAACTCAATTTTACCAAAATGAAACGGAAATACTTCAGTAGCCCACTGATAAAATGTTAGAACTTTTATTACACTTCGAGGAGGGCGACAAGGATCCTAAAGAAAAAGCTACAGACCTTACCCGAATGAAACAGGCTTAGCAAAAGCTAAAGGCAGGATTATATTGTTGGATGCCTAAAAATAGGTTTCTTTTCGTGCTAGTGAATTTTAATATATATTGGTAAGTGTCAAAAAAATGTCGATGAAAAAAGATCAGTAATTTTTTCTTTCATGTAACTTGTTAGTAACTTACCAATGATTTTATGAAATCACAAACTTCTTTATAATTTGCACATTACCCATTTCGTACTAACTTACTAAATTTGATTTGCATAAGTCATGGCCTCGAATTTACTAACTTTTATTAAAAATTACTAACACAAATTAGAGTGATTTACCATCTTTGATCATATTAAATAATTATCAACTAGTTTTGGATTCTCAACTCTCACTTAATTTACTTACCAACATTTACTTGTTCCTTGAATTTGCCAACTTTTCTATTGGTTTACCAATACTCATTTGAGTTGCTTACTCATTTTTGAAATTGTCAATCTTAATTAAAGTGACTTGTCAATTTTCTTCAATTAAGTTACCAACTAATTTTAGATTAACAATTCTCATTTGAGTTATTTGCCAAGTTTATTTTTCTATTAATTAGCAATTTTTTTCTAATATTTTGCCATATTTTATTTATCTTTCTAAATTACACTTAGATTCACCAATTCTTTAATGAAATTACGAACTTAAACTTAAGCAACTTCAGAATTTTCAGGAATCATAAGATGAAGCATTTACATATACTTACAATCATGTGTGCATTGATTTATTTATCTATCTATTTTTTAGAAAAATAATCTTTATATTTACTTGTAAAGATCATTTTTCTTACACAAAATATGGACTACACTCTACTTACCTATCATTTAAATGCCACCCGGATAAGTTGCCGGCATTGAGAAGAGCTGTCTTCCATCTCTTCACTTTTTCTGAATCCTTCCCGAACTTGAACTCATGCTTAGCCATAGCTTTTGATAACTCTTTCTGCCCCCTCTCACTTCTTTTGGGTCCACTTTATAAAACACCGGTAGAACGATGAGGTCCTTTTGCTCCTTGCACTCCATAATTTTCGCCACCTCTTCCAAGCACCATGTTGAGGAAGCATAATTCTCAGAGAAAACGATGATTGCAATGCACGATTCTTCGATGGCCTTCATAATCATCGATATTTCGTTCTCCCTTTTTCAGTTCATCACTATCCCGAAAAGTGTATATTCCATTTCGGTGTAAAGCTTGGTAGAGATGGCCGGCGAAGCTATTACGCGAGTCCATGCCTCTGAAACTCAGGAAGACGTCGTAAATCTTTTTGGATTTTGATGAAGAAGCCATTGGACGATGGAGCTTAACAATCGGCAACGAGTATAAGCTAAAATTTTGAGACTGTGTTGTCAAGTAGGTCATTCACCACTTGATCTTGTTGTTGATCTATTCTTATACAGGAGGACCGAGATGCATTACTTCTTTTTCTGGTAGATAAAACAAATAATAATATTAGAACGGAAATTGAAATCGCGTACGACCACGTGACACAAGCTCCTTTGTGGCCGACAAAAGTAGGGATTAGTAACAGATCACAAACCGACAAACAACTCCAGGGTGGTGGATTCTCGTGATCCTCAACTTTGGTCGCGGGCTCGCTTTTATAAATAAACGACTTTGGTGGTCTTCCTCGAAATTTCATTCCCCAACCTCCGAGAAGTAGTTTTGCTATATAATAATTTGTCATATGACTATCCAAGACATATATAATTATCTGCACAATCAAGTATTCCAGAAAAAATAATATTGTAGATCTATTAATAATAGTAAAACTTTGGACAAACATGGTGCTAAAGAATGGATATATAATACATTGCTGGCTTCCTCGAAGAGGCATCCCCAACTCAGAATGATTTCTTCTTTACTAAGTAATAATGTAACACGACTACTTAAATGATACAACAATACTTTTTAATAGCCAAATAATCACAATATTCACCACCAAATGTCAAAAGAGTCGATTTGTCAAAATTTGTACCTCTAATCTTGTAGTGACACATAAATTTTTGTTTGGAGACTTTCCATTCATTTCATGAGAAAACTAAAAGTTGAGTTCGTCAATATGACACGAGTGGATCCTTAAATGCTTAGCTTAGTCCTACACTTGCATCTTTTATCTCATTTCTCCACATTTAGACAACAGACACATTTATGTTTGGGCATAAGGCGTTTGAATTAAACAAAGCTTGTTTGCATAAAATAAAACAGGGGCTTAACTATGAACTTCTTCATTTTAATTGGCCCAATGAATGGCTTGACATGTGAGATTAACTAGAATTCAAGACTCCAAAATCGTGGGAGTTAGCTTCAATTTCATGATAGCGAGAATTGTGGAATTTTGGATCAAAGAACTTCAAGATGAGGGCTAGATGAGTTGAGGCTGGCCAAGTTGGCGGACTACTACGGAAAATCAACCGGTTTTTGCGCGAGGATTTTTGAAGGAGCAAAACAGGATCAAGAGATTTGGATTACACGAAAAAATCAAACATGACCAAACACTCACAGAGGGATTTTTGAAGGAAGACAGCGAAAGAAAGATTTGATTTAAAAAAATCGGTCAGTAAGCTGAGCCAGGGATGAGAGAACAGGGGGAAAAGGGGAAGCGGGTCATTCGGTGATTGATTGAGGAAAATCCACCGAGAGCTTCGGAGACAGAATGAGGGAAAGATTCGGTGATTCTTTTTTTGAAAAGAGAGAAATACAAGAAATGGGGACTCTTTAATAAAGCAAAAGTGATCGCGAGCTTCGAGGGGCGATGGCTTTCGGTGGCTAGGGAATTCAAAAAGGGAGATTTTTGACTAAGAAGTAGGAAAGTAATGGAAAATCAAAATCAGATAAGATTAGAAACTGGTGAGTGGAAGGAAAAAACTTGAGAGTCAAAAGGTGTAGGATACACTTCTCATGTTATTTTGATATGAATTTTGCTATGCTTAATTTCCTGCACATGAACTTGTCTGGAGATGAATCATGTTGCCTAACTGTTCCCTTTGTCTGATTGTATTAGACGGTGTATGTTTCGTCCATGTTCGGCCCCTCCAAGTATTTTGGAGTGACCTCGTTGTTTGTTTGCATGCATGTTTTTGCTTCGTCCAGCAAGCTTCCGTTGCGTTAGATTTGCTTTTAGATTAAATTCAGTGTTTGTGTAGTTTATAATTTGCAGTTCTCAAAAGTATTCTAATTGTCGTTTTTATGGGAAAATTGTCCAAAAAATCACAAACATATTGTACAACGGCCAATTTAGTCATAAATTTTTCAATTGTACTAATTTAATCTTAAATTTTTTAACAACTTGCCAATTTAGTCATGTGTGATACGGCTAGCGCTATGTTGACTTGCAATTTTTTTAAAATTTTATGAACCATTTTCTTTTTCACTTCACCAACCATCACCGGCCTCATCAATAGATTGGCGGAGGTCACTGGCCCCAAGTGAGGGCCATCCTCACTGGCCTCGGGTGAGGGACGCCCACAATTGAACAATTAATTTTGCTTATTTTTCAAAACATAGTGAACACCATTAAAACAGCACTAACATTTTGCAAATCATTGTAGTAACTTTTTAGATAACAAATTATATGAAGGATAACTTTGGTAAAATTATGTGCTAAACCTTGTAATAATAAACATTTCTTGGATCTTTCACAAGTATCTAGATATTTATTGAAAAATCAAAACATAGAAATGACATATCAAAACTTAAAGTCACACTAAGTTCTTCTTATTATGGTATAGAAAATTTACCATCATATCGAGTTTCTCAAATCATTTCAACAATCTTCTTATGTATTATAGTATCCGTACTCTTTGTTGCAGGATTTGTCTTTCATGTATTAGTGTCTGTGAGGGATTTGTAGTCTCCCATGTTGCACATGATCAAGCGATCAAGTTGGTGTTCAAGCCTTATGAAAATTTTAGGCTTCAGGCATATTAAAAATATATGATATAATAAAAAATTATGCATTGGTTAACAAAATCTCATTAAAGTTGTCTATATATGTTGTGTATAAATAGTTTATATTTGCTTTATCACATAACTCAAATTTTTGGGAGATTGAAATACCAAATAATAAAATTATTGTGGACTCATGTGGAAATTGGTACAACTAAATTGTTAATCATAAAATGTCTTATGCTGAATTATGTGGATCAACATTGTTGACAATCTTTAGTTTTTACTCTAGTTTATATTTAAATTCTCCATTCTCAATCATACAAATGTAATGGGCAAGATTTATAAAATTAATGAGCCAGCAATAGAGCATTCATCATTGTTTGTTTGTTTTTTTTTTTTTGTGAGAAAATGTTAGACGCTTTCAAAGCATCATGACATCAACCACCTACTCCAATAATTTGGTCTGTTTCCGCATGCTTTTCCCCACTCGGTCTGTTTCCGTATGCTTTTCCCCGGTGCAATTATTCGGTCTGTTTCCATATGCTTTTCCCCACTGCAATTATTTCGTCTTCGATCTTCTTCGCTCCATGTCCTAGGTGCTTTTCACGACCAAAGTCCAATCTTGGAGGCTGTTACTTGCGTCTAATAAATAAGAAATAATTAAATGAAAATTATATATATGGCAAACTAAATCTAAATCCGAAAAGTTGAAGAGATTCTTGTGAAGTCCACCGTTTTTAATGGTTCAAATTCAATTTGGTTAATAGACTAAGTTCACTCAATAATTTTTCTAGATAAATAACCATGCTATTACTTATCAACTATCCTTTCGACAATTCGATGGAAATAATACCACTTGTCGAATCTTGATATGCTAAATCTCCTCTGTTGAAAGGATGGACATCACATAGGACCCACCTTATCTAATGTGTACAATCCAATCATCCTTTGTAAATCGAAATCATTAAATGAATTTGTGAAATGAGAGGGATCATCATAATGTTGCAAGCGGATAAGATTTTTAGCCATGCTCCTAATCCCTTGATCGCAGTAGATGATCTTGTGGGCAAAGAATGAGTTCTAATGCTCACGATCTATTTATAGGTGTAAGGGGATTTTGCTTTGTGAGTACCTCAAAAATTGAACTTAACCCATGGAAGATTATAAATTCTCAACTTGAAATTTTTTGTCTTCAAATCCAAGTCAAGTTCGAACGTTTTGAGTGTACTATCGGTCCAATTGTGCATTGAACAAAGCTTTCTTCACCATGAGACAAGGCATCTTCTTTTTCTCTTAGCACCAAAAGAAAACAAGAGTGATGACTTTTAAGTCAAGCCTATGAAATTTTTCCATAGTGGAGGGAAAAAGTTTCCAACTTTACTAGTTGGAGGAATGGCAACACTTTGAGATTGTTATAAAGAATGTGAATGCCTATAAGACAATTGGGATGTAACCTATGAAGCACGGACACGTTATACGTGCTTCCGTGTTGTGTCCAACACGTGTCGGATTTGTTGACACGTAGTCAACTTTTGTCGACACATTTCAACACGTGTGTCTCAAAGACAATGGAGGGTAGAGGCGAGGGTGAGGGAGCAGAGACGAGGCCGCGAGCGACAGCGAGCCCGCGATGGCGAGAGACGGTGAGAGAAATAGCAGAGACTAAGGCAAGGGCTGCCACTCTGTGATGCTGCAATGGATCGGTGACAAGGCTGCAACTGCAAGGGAGGAAGGGTTGGAGGCGAGGCAGTGAACGATTGTGATGAGGACCGAAAGCAAGCAGAGATCGAGAGGAAAAGGAGAGGAGGGGGTTGTGCAGCAAGAACGAGAAGAAGAAGGGCGTTGCTAGGGTTTTGAGAAGGAAACTAAAAAGAATAAAAAAGGGATTTGGCGTGTTGGAGGGAGGGGGAAGTGTCAGGTGGTGAAGGAGGGAAAGAATAGTGAAAATAATAATTTGGGGGTGGGGGAAAGAGACGAGGGAAAAAAAGGGGGAAGTGACAGGAAGGAGGGGAAGAGAAAGAAAAGGAAAACAATTGGGGGTGGGGGAAAGAGACGAGGGAAAAAAGGGGGAAAGTGACAGGAGGGAGGGGAAGTGTCAGGTGGTGGGGAAGGGAAAGAAAAGGAAAAAAAATTGGGGGTGGGAGGAAAGAGACGAGGGAAAAAGGGCGGGAAAGTGACAGGAGGGAGGGGAAGTGTCAGGTGGTGGGGAAGGGAAAGAAAAAGGAAAAAAAAAAAATGGGGTGGGGGAAAGAGACGAGGGAAAAAAGGGGGAAGTGATAGGAGGGAGGGGGAAGTGTCACGTGGTGGGGGCGGGAAAGAAAAGTGAAAAATATTTAGGGGCGGGGGAAAGAGACAAGGGAAAAAAGGGAGTTGGGGTGGGATGGGGTGGGGACTTTTTATTTAATCGAAAAAATAATTAAATGAAATAAAAGTACCGAATGTTGAATGATTAGTGTAAATTTGTTGTAGATTCTTTTTTAATTAATTAATTATTTATAAATTTGAATTAAATTAATTTAAAATAAAAATATTTCTTTAATATATAACATCTCGTAGCGTGTCGGAATTTTTATTTTTAAGAAATGACGTGTCGACGTATCACGTGCTCATATCGCGTGTCCATTCTACTTAAGATGTAACCTTTTGACATGAGCTACTTCTAACTTGTTTCTTCCTTATACGTGGTGATACACCATGCACCAAATTTAATATACCATCATGTTTGATAGGAACTTTCTCGTTCTTCACTATATATACCATACAAATTATTTGATAGTTAATTTCACAATTGAAGAACTATAGCTTTGCCGTCTCCGACAGCAATGTATCAAATTCTCACCTACCACCTTACATCAAGTTCCTTAACATTGCCCAAATCTCCTCTCACACGTTCTCTACTTCATTCATCCAAATAATGGTATTACTCGTATACAACACTTACCCTCTCCAACCAAAAGAATTACGTTTGAACCTCAGGACAAGGTCCTCTATAATCACCGGTTTTAGTTGATGGGTATTACCGTGAGTAACACTTATCCTCTCTTGTGAAAAGATTCGCTTGAGAACCTCTACAATCATCGGTCTCTCTCCCCTCCCAAAAACCATATATGGAAGCCATCATATAAATTCTCTTGGCAAAAGAATCGCGTGCAAGCCTCAGGACAAGTCCTCTACAATCACAGGTCTCTTCCCCTCCCAAAATCATATTTGGAATTTTTGTATAAATCAAGTTATCTTGAATCTTAATTATCATGAAGACATGACAACAAAGAAAAAGAGAACACGAGTTTATAAAATATTTTTCAAAATCAACCTATCCACAATTGATGTTAGTTTATAATACCTTTTTCTCAAGACCACTTGTATAAATGTTTTTTGACACTAACGATGTATGCTATAGTTATCAAAAGAAAATTCTAAAAATGCATATTGCTGTTGAATCCAAGTCAAATATGAACGTCTTGAGCATACTGTCAGTCCTGCTGCCCACTTAACAAGGTTTCCTTCAACATGAGGAACAACATCTTCTTTTTTTCTCTTAGCACCAAAAAAAAAAAAAAAAAAAAAAAAAGTGACGACTTTTAAGTCAATCTAATGAAATTTTTCCAAAGTGGAGGGAAAAAGTTTCCAGCTTTACTAGTGGAATGATGCTTTGAGATAGTCATGAAGATTGTGAACAGTTAGGAGATAATTGGGAGACGACGCTTCCAGCTTTGTTACGATGAAAAGGTTAGGCTAACAATGGTAAGGAAAAGCATTAACATCAAGCCAGATCTATAAAGTTATCCATTCAATAGTTCATTGTCATGGACTCATGGTGGTCTTCAATTACTTTTGCATTCTTTAGTATTTGCCTTGCACAAGGGTTTAAAATTTTCTCAACGGATACAAGTACTTCTCTCTTTGTAATTATTATTGAAGGCACCTCATTTTTTACCAATGTTTGACCACGCAAACTATTCTCGGATAGCACTTGCTCCGGTAGAAAATTTCTTGATTTCAAATGTGTCGGAGCCTTGAGTGTTGGAAAAAAGAGTTCTTTGAAATTACAATCAATTGGTGTAATTGGATTGTGCTCTGCAAGAACAAAAATGCTTAATTTGCGCGCACCGAATTGCCAGATAACAGATATCACAACTTTTAACCACAACCATCCGATCTTGACAGTGTCAAGAAAATTGTGATTTCCCAGATTAAGTGATGAACTAAGGTATATCTAGTCCCAACTAAAGCCTTGAGAATTAGGTTAATCAGAATTTCAATGAGAAAGATATTGTGACTTTCCACCATGACCATTCTTTCAATCAAGTTTGTAGAAATCCATGATCCTGACACTTTTCCAAATATCGGACATAATTTTCGAAAAATTCAGGTCATGAGCTTTCTGTGAATGTGAATAACGGGTGAATTGGCCGGAAAAGAAATGATGGGTCAAAGTTCGGACAAATATAAAAATAGAATAAATGATTTTCAAAACAAAAAAATGGAAAATTTGTTCCAGGTGGTGGCACTCCTAACAAGCAAATGTCGCATGGCATTTGCAGCGCCAGGCCCACGCCCCACACTGAGGGCCCTGTACAATATCCATATGACGGTGTGCAGTGGCCCAATGGCCTTCAGTAAGGCCCGAGGTCCCTTATGCAGCATTATCCTCTACATATACAACTTTATATATAGATAATGTCAACACCACGATGTCCGTGCTATTGAAGAATTTTCTTATTCTACATACAGAGAACAAGATACTGAGTGGGAAAGTGTTAGACTTAAAAGAACCTTTAGATGTTGGTGAACAAGCGAGGGACATGGGATCATCGAGGTGATTAGACAGACCTAATAGAAGGAGAACAACTTTGGTAATATGAGTGCATCAATATGCTTGGAAGGACCTAAGTATAGAAGATGAACAGATTGAGATTAGGTGAAATTGCCAAATTTGGATTTATCGCGTTGTGAATGAAGTTTACATTATGACAGAATAGATAGTACTCTGACAACCTGGAAACAAAGACCCAACTCTAAATTGATTCGATTCAAATTCTAATTGATGCTTTGAAGCCAATTGTTTCGGGCCTTGGAATTTGCATAGAGACGTTGTGAAAAAGTCAGATGAGGTTTGATATTTTTACCTAAGTAGAGGGAGTGTCACGCAACTTCATAGAAGCCATTTGATCTATTTTGGGAAAGATTTATTAATTTGCTCCATATATGGTGGAGAAAGGACTTGAATTGATCTCTTGATTGATTCCCGTGCCAAATTCCAATCTCGTGATTGATACAGTAAATCATAGATTTGGAATATTTTTACGGATATGATATTGTATATATTTTCTTCTGATTTCATTTCTTGTACTATTATAAATACAGACGCATACTTTCAATACAAAAAAGCTTTTTTCTCCATTGTTCCACATTTCCTCTTATGGTATCAAAGCAGTGTTTTTGATCCACCTTCTGCAAAAAAAATTTCCTTCTTCTTGGATTGCCTTCGATCGGTTTCTATTTTTTGTTGCTACAAATCACTACCTGCAAAACAAAATCAGCGCTATCACAAAGGAATTCAGTCTTTCATTCAGTCTTTCGTTCAATATGCAAAACCCAAGCAGTAAAATTCAAGACCCAATCCTACCTACAATGGAGGAATCATCTGATCAAATCTCGAAACAAGTCAAGCAAGTTGCTCAACATCCATTTGCTCCAGTTACGAACTGATTCTCTACTCCAGTTCAATGGCCGTATGCATTGTGGATTCCTATGCAGGGCCCATGGGCCACTAGACCCAATCAATGGGCCTCCGGGTCTAGTCAACAATGGGCAAACTACGGCCCACAACACTCGAGCGGAGATCCAGATCCGATTTCTCCCGGTCACAGGCCCAAATTGAACTCGGGTGGGTCGAGAGCAAATCCCTACCCGAGTTTCCCACCTAGATTCACGCCACTAGTTTTTCTGACCATCATCGGCCACTCAGAGCCTGGCGAGCTTCTTTATGTGTCATCGACTAAGGGGCCGGAGTTGTGGCTGATTACCCTTCAGCTCATTGGACCAGAGCACTACTCAACCTGGGTGAGAGACTTCCAGCAAGCCCTCGTCACGAAGGACAAGCACGAATTCCTTGACAAATCCATCCCATGCCCGACCAACGACAGCATGTAGAGTCATTGGTGCAAGTGCAACCAATTAGTCCGAACTTGGATTGGAAATTGCGTTGCACTGGAGGTCGCGGCTGGGTTTATCCTGACTGAAGATGAAAAGAAAATGTGGGACGACAACAAGGAAATGTATGGCAAACTCAAACAGGTTAAGGTTTTTTCACTCACCCAAGCTCTCTCAAAGTTGAAGCAAGGGAATCTCTCAATTACTGCTTGCTTCAATTGTCTCTTGGCCCTATGGAATGAGCTCAAGGCAACCGAGGAGCAACTCAAAGGGCCGGAGACAACCCTCAAGCAATATAGGGAAATCAAAGAGAGAGAGAAAGTGACTCAGTTCCTTTCGGCCCCAAACGAGAGGTACGTACCTTTCCGCTCACAGATCCTCGCCATCGAGCCCATCTTGCCACTTGACCGCATATTCCAGTTGGCTATCCAAGAAGAAAATCAACAACTTGCAACTGCCAGACATGAGAAAGGATGTGAAGGTGTGGCCCTTGGTGCGCCGACAAGGTTGTCCGGTCGATCTCATGATAGCCTTCGCGTGCCACATCTGTGACATCCTGATTTTTTGATTTTATTTTCGATTGAATGAGTTGGGCTTTTCATCAACGCGCTTATAGTCTTTTTCTCTAAGCTAATTACTCACGAGATAACTAATCTATCTAGTGAAGCCGTTAAGGGATTTTAATGTAATAGACTTGAGAATTTGACTAGAAATCAATTGCTCGACCGTGCTAATCTGCAAGGGTTAATACGGCACCGTCAAAATCGATCGGAGATCGGAGATAGGTCGATTCGATAGAGGCATGTGATTAAAGTATGGGTGATTCCATCTAATTGTAAAATTTCTGTCAAACGACACTAAATTGATTTTTTTGTCGTTTCTATACCATGTGCCCGTATTTGAAATCTCGAGATTTTCACAACAATCGAAGTCGCCAATGGGTCGAAGATGCACAATGTGGCTTGAAAATAATCGACCACGGTTCAAATACGCTAAAAATTCCTAAAAGCTACTCGGTAGGTTAGGTCACACTAAAATCACATCCGATTGAAATTAACCACGAAATTGAACTCGATTTCAGAAATTGAAAGTTATGTCGTGTCACGATTTATTTTAAAAGCGTTGACTCATTCAAACCCGAGCTTTTGGCGAAAATTCAAGTTTGGGCGTTTTTGGACCAGGAAATTAAGAGGGCCGCTTTTGTGTGGATTTTTAGGGGGTGCATGACAAAATTTGTTGGAAATAGTTTGCAATGCAGAAATAGATTTTTTATTTTTATTTCTGTAAGAGTTTAAGCGAAAATAAGTTTGATAACCATTAATAAAATTTCTACTCTAAAGATAGAAATTCATTTGATAACGACACAAAATTTCTTCCCTTTAGGACGGCGGCGGCGACGGCATAGGCGACCTTTAATATAAAAAATAAAAATAAAAATGATTTATTAACAAAAAATTAAAGAAATAAAATAAAATAAAATAAATCATAAAAAAATAAAATAAGAATATCATTTTATTTTAAAATAAAAATATCCTTAAAAATAAATTTTATTTATTTATTCTATTTTATTTTATTTTACGAATAAATTTATTTTAAAATGAGTAAAAATTAGAAATTAAAATAAATTTATTTGGCAAAACACTCAAGACAAATAAATTTATTTTAATTTATTTATCATAAAAATAAATATTTTTAATAAAGTAAAAATAAAATGATAAATAAAAATAATTTATTTGTTGTTAATAAATTTATTTTTAATTTATTTTAATAAATTTATTTTTATTTTTAAATGAATAAAATGAATATATTTATTTTTATTTTTAATAAAATGATATTTAATTAAATTTATTCTTAATAAATAAATTTATTTCGATTAAATTTATTTATAAAAAATAAAAATAATATTTATAATAAAAATTTAAAATTTAAAATAAAAAATGAATAAATGATATTTTTATAATAATTTTCATTTTAAAATGATATTTATTTATTTTTACGGATTTTTTTAATTTATTCGTAAAATAAATATTTATTCGTAGAAATAAAAATAAATATCATTTTATTTATTCGAATAAATTTCATTTTAAAATGATATTTATAAAAATAATTTATTTGGCCGGCGGCGAGCGGAGGCGGCGGGGCGGCGGGCGGTCGGCGGCGACGGACGGTGGTTGGTGGCAACGGATGAAGGATTGGTTGACGAACAATGAGAAAATTTTTATTTCATTTTGTTCAAATCGAAATAGAAAATTTTTTCGATTTACATTATTCCAAATTTACGGAATGAAATCTATTCCGAAAATAGAAAAACGGAATAAGTTTATCAAACGGATTTTATTCGAAAACAGGGCGGAATAGAAAAATTGTTTTTCGGAATAGAAATTATCAATTATCACGCACCCCTTAGGGTGCGTTTAGTAACATTTCTATTTAAAAATTGTTCCAAAGGAGCAGAAATAGAAAAAAATGTTTCATTAGGGGAACAATTTTTGAACAAAAAAATGGGTTTGGTAAACTTGTTCCGGGAATAAAAAAATGAAGAAACAAGTTTGGTAAATTTGTATTTTTTTATTTTTTTTTATTTTTAATATTTTTATTTTTTTCTTTTTATTTTTTTTTTTTTTTTTCTTCTTTTGGCCGGTCGCGAGCCTCGGCCATGGCCGGCGACCGGCCGACGAGGACCTGGCGGCCTCGCCCACCACGGCGAGGCTCGCGGCCCGGCGAGGCCGAGCCTTGCCGTGGTTGGGCGAGGCTCGGCCTCGCCTTGCCCGGGCGAGCTCGAGCTCGCCCGGATCCGGCGAACCCGAGCTCGCCCGGCCACGAGCGAGGCTCGGCCTCGCCGGCCACCGCCGGCGACGCCGGCTGGAGGTGGCCGGCGAGGCCGAGCATCGCCGTGGCCGGGCGAGCTCCGCCGCCGGGCTGGGCGGCTCGAGCTCGCCCGGCTTGCCTCGAGCCGGGCGAGCTCGAGCTCGCCGAGATCCGGCGAGCCCGAGCTCGCCCGGCCACCGCGAGGCTCGGCCTCGCCGGGCCACCGCCGAGCGACGCCGGCTGGAGGTGGCCGCGAGGCCGAGCCGAGCCGTGGCGTGGCCGGGCGAGCTCGGGCTCGCCGGACTGGCGAGCTCGAGCTCGCCCGGCCTACCTGAGCCGGGCGAGCTCGAGCTTGCCCCGGATCCGCGAGCCCGAGCTCGCCCGAGCCACCCGGCGAGGCTCGGCCTCGCCGGCCACCGCCGGCGACGCCGGCCTGGAGGTGGCTCGGCGAGGCCGAGCCTCGCCGGTGGTCGGGCGAGCTCGGCTCGCTGGATCTCGGGCGAGCTCGAGCTCGCCAGCCTAAGGCGAGGCCGAGCCTCGCCCGGGGCGGCGACGCTCGGCCTCGCCGAGGGCGGCGACGCTCGGCCTCGCCGGGGCCGGCCGGCGACGCTCGGCCTCGCCGAGGGGGCCGGCGACGCTCCGGCGAGGTCGCCGCCCTCGACGGCGTCGCCGACCCTCGACGGCCGGTCGCCGGCCATGGCAGGCCGGCGACCGGCCAAAGAAAAAGAAAGAAAAAAAAAGAAGAAAAGAAGAAGAAGAAAAGAGAAGAAAAAAGAGAAAAGTGTTTCGATTTTTGTTCCGAAACAAGAAACAATTTTTTTTTTTCTTGTTTACATTCGATGTGTTTTGGGAACAAAAACAATTTTGGAACAAAAACGCACCCAAACGCGTTTTTTTCCTTTTTTGTTCCCAGGGAACAAAAAAAAAACAGAAAAGTTGTTCAAAAACAAAAAAAGAAATGAAAACAAACGGGCCCTTAGTGTTCAAGATGGGTCAATTGGCAAGGAAAATTATGGATTGGATGTGGATGCCTTAGTTGGAATTTATGGGCACCAATTTGGATTGATTTGAGTTGGAATTGGATTGGAATTGAAGGGGAGATGCACAAATTCGTAGCTATGGTGGTGTGCAACCTTTTAGACCCTAGAGTGGCTTCTTGGAGAAGCTTTGGTGTGGAAAATGGCTGAGGATGGGGCAGCAACAAGTGGGGGCCAAGTGATGAGTGAATTAGGATATTTTTAGAAAACTTTTGTGGCATTTTGGGTCCCCCTCTAGCTGCAGCCATCTTCATCTTCTTCCTCAGCTTCCTTTCACCATTGTTGCTGTGTTTGAGAGCTCAAGACCAGCAGAGAAGACCAGCCAAGCCTCTTACAGCCGCCGCATGCCGTCCGACCACCACTCGAGCCCACTAGCGCCGTTGCGCTTGCTCGTGCTTTCGCCTCCTGCTCGCGGTCTTGCGCACATCGTTCGCGCCCTGGCCGTCGTCCAACTTCGCCTAAGCTCCTCCATCGCCATCCAGCAGTCCTCGACCCCGCCTAGACTCGCCGCCGCCGCCTAGCCACTCGCCGTGCCCCTTTTCATGCCAACCGAGCCCCGACCAGCCCATTTCAGCGGCCAAGCAAAACTGAAGCTTCAGCTTCAGGCTGAGCCTTCGTCGGCCTTTTTCGAGCTCTTCCAGACCTCGTAGGGTGTCACCGTAGGCTTGTGTCTCGCCCGCCTAGGCGTTGCTGTCGTCGTGAACTCACCGGCTCGCTAGTCCGGTGAGTTTACTTGCTAAACCTTGCTTATGGGTTAATGATACTTAGTGGGTAATTAGATTAGCTTACGTATGGTTTAGGTGGTTAGTTTAGATTAATTAGTGGTTAGTTGCTTAATTAGGCTTATTAGGTTGTTAGATTAGATTAGTTAAGGGTTAATTAGAATGTATTATTTATTGAGTATGGTGCATTATTTTTCTAGGCCCGTTTAGGTGGTTAAATTAGGGTTTAAAGCTTAATTAGGCATTTATTGGATTAAATTTCATTTATTTATTGATTTTTGCAATTTATTTAATTATTTAATATTTTCCAAAAATTATACCGGGATAGTTGGTAGCCGAAATGTCGTGCTGATTATCGTGGTGTATTTAGTTTGTGCAATTGAGTGCTAATTTGTGCAATTAATTGATGATTGTTGATTTTCAGTTACTATTTCAAAATTATGAAACTTTGGTATTTAATTAAAAATATTGGGTGTCGGGTTTTGACACTGAAAATGTTTTTAAGTACTATATCAAATAGTAGAATTTTAAAATGAATGATATCAATTTTTATGACTCAAACCGACCGTATACCCACACACGATTATTTTAGTGTGTGTTTTTAATATGAAGAAAATTAGCCAAGTACATTATTTTAATTGGGACATTTGAGTGCAAGGCACAAGGTCTTGGTCAAGATTGGATGTGTGCATGAATGATATGAGAACCCGTCACGAGCCTTTGGGGCCGGACGATGCTCCTTCGGGAATTCCCCAAGTCAACGAATGACGGTTGTAGTGGACACTGGACCGATGCTCCTATGTGGAATGCCGTCTCGATGGAGACGTTGCTGTGCTCAATGGTGCGAGACAATGCCCAGCTACGCCAGAAGACTGCTGAGTGTCGAGCAGCACTTGCCCATGCCTTTGTTACTAAAGGGTGACTGCACTATGATTTGGGCCTATAGGTAATTACATGAAATGTATACACAAAAGTAAAGTCAAGAGAGATTTACCTTCATGAACTAGTGGGACAATAATAAAAGAAAATTAACGGTATAAAACATATATCAGAGAACAGCAACCACAAACACAAACAAGGTTGTTGCATCTCCTAACGACAATCTTCTACTTGTACTTCAAAAAGCTGCTTACATGCTTCTCTTCCCGTTTCTTGCAGAGCAAAGGCCACTAGTCAAAATAGCCAAATCACTCTCTAGTGAGACCTCTTTTATAATTTCCACACTGCAAAAGACACAAGATATGCCTATATGACTATCTTGTGAAAACTTCATTGAAAAAGTGACCATTGTAATTTATGGGTCATGTGGGAGTGAAGAAAGACATCACACAACCATATATGTATGCTATGTTATAAACATCTAATACAAGCTAGCGAGTAATGAATATGAAGAAAGCTTTGTTGTGAATCAGATCACAACATGAAATGACTTTCAAGAATGACGAGTCTAGACCTCTTGGATATCAATCACATTCATATGTAAACAAATAACAGAGCTCCGTTTTACCCTACATACGACAACAGTACTTTCTAATGGTCAACGGATCACAACATTCCTGATCAGATGTCAAAAGAGTCAATTCTTCAAAGTTTATATCTCTAACCTCGAAATAAAACTAGTTCTTCATTTAAGACCAGAATGAAGGCATGCCATATAAAAATAACGGCAAGATGAAAAGTAACTCAAGGGCAAGGAGTGTTAGAATTTCATCAACCGAGTAAAACAGAAGTAAAAATCTAACCAGTTTATGTAGACACTTTAGGAGACAACTCTTCAGTCTTGACATAATCTGCAAGTTTAAGGAAATCAAAGAACATGAATATTCAACAAAAAACATTACTCTTTTCTCTTAATGCACGCACGGCTTCAAATGAAATGCTAAGCGTAACTTCCATTTGTGGAAAGTGTTAAAACTTGGTAAGCACAACCTGAAACCTACAACATATGAACTAACTTCAAGCATGCATCTTCAGGACTATGAATTAAAATGCACTCTAAGATCCAGTTTTCATCATTAGAAAAAAGGAATCCTACAAGTTAGTGCTACAATATTACTGGCACAGATATTGTGAAATTCATCTCCATCATGAATCCACTGTGGTCAGGAAGACTCATGCAATTGGAAGCCCGAGCCAAATATCAGCAAGACACGAGAAAATAGATGGCACAAGAGTTATGGACTACAACCCCACACAACACAAAATAATCCACAGGAAAAGCAAAAGAACTCTTAGGTAGACAGACCTCTTAGGATAGTGAAAACTGCAAAATGAAGAGTTGACTAATCATTATTAAAAGAAATAGTTTCCACTTCTCGTGCAATACATAAGCGTGCATTGATAACTGATCAATTGTGTTCTTATGACTACCAACTTCTATCACTAACATCTGCTCAACTTGGACAACACAAACAACGTGAGAGTACTAATTTTGCCACCACAAATAAAGTAACCTCACTCAGTACTGTCGATTTGTTGAAGAGATCCACAAAATTGTGAGAGAACATTAGGTGAAGTCGAATTTCATCCAGAGATAAGAAGCTTTTGTTTCATCTAATAGACCTGATGAAGAGACAAAGAGGCTCTAACAATGTAAGAGAGGAGAAGAGTTGATGGGATTTTTCGGAAAAGGACCAACTTTCAATTCCAAAATCAGAAAAAGAGGAGGCAGGGATGGTTACCTTTCTTTTGATTGGGCAGGCTTCTTTTCTTTTACCAAGCAATACTTACTTCTTAAGGGTGGGTTTCTTCTCTTTTACCAAGCAATACTTCCTTCTCTCTAAATGCCCAAATTTCTAGAGAGAGATGGAAAGTAGCTATTTTCAAGGATCTGGGTTTTCTCACTTAATTTAATTCTGCGGAAGGGATACCTTACATGTGAATAGTTTCTTTTCTTTTCTTTTTTTTTTCTGGTGGGATCAAAGCCATAAGCAAAGTGATAATAATCAATTCTCAACAGAAATCCCTGCATGGAGCCAATGGATGGCACTGCCATCCAAAGTAAGAATTCCTCCCAAGTCTCCAACTTTCCACATGCCCAACTCATACAGCTGAGAAATACTAGAACTTTGTTAGCCTCCTAGACTAAACCAGAGCTGATAAAAAAAGCCATGGACTCCACATGAATTCATTGTCTATTACGTCAACAATAAAAGTAAGCCCATATCGAATAGTGCTCATGTTAGCGGCTCCACTCTCATCAATGCTTAACGTAATGAGCAAACTCAGGATGCGTACAGGTTCATGACAGGAGAAATAACCTCATGCCCTGGCTACCAATAATCCCCACAAGAGCAAATGCCAGTCCTGAAGTGATGAAAGCGGCTGGAATCTCTCACAACGATCTCACGATCAACAATCTTTGCAATAACTTTAATTGCAGAATGACAATCCCCACAAATGCAAAGATTCTCCATTACTGTTATCGTACTACCCTTGACAGTAGTAATCAATGCAAATGCAACAGCAAGCCTTTCACTATGATAAAATAATGGCTCTTCCTTCTGCTCGTCTTCCATGTCATGGAGAGAGAACCTCTTATCTGGAACATAACCCAATTCCTTCAACATCATATTCAACCAATCCAGCTTCCAATATATGTTCTCACTCGAAGGGTGGGATTTATCCTCGGAAAGAAATAAATGCTTTTGCCCCTTTATAGTAACCCAACTTCTACCCGGTTGCTTCACAATCCCTTGATCCCTCATAGTCACTCTTAATCATGAGACATCACCCCATCTATTAGCAGAAGCATAGAAGTTGGACGGTAAAACATAAGCAGCACTACAATGTGGTTCTAGGTCAAGAATATAGTTTGCAGTTCTTTCTGCCAAAACTAGGTTAGAATGCATCCTACAAGAACTAAGCAATGCAAGCCACACTATGGAGTTAGTTTTAAGGGGCATGTTTCTTACAAAATCCTCTGCTTCCTCTAGCTTCCCACATCGTCCTAGCACATCCACCATACATGCATAATGCTTGTGCTTCAATTCGATGGAAGTGTTCTCACTAAAGTATCTGAAGAAGCATCTCCCCTTCTGTAACATCCCAGAATGACAACAGGAAGAAAGCAGTCCCGTGAGTGTGATCTTGTCTGGTTGTACCAGTTGACGTATCATTTGGCTAAACAATTCCATAGCCCTCATCCCTCGGCCATGTGGTGCACTACCGCAAATAGTGGCATTCTAGGTGATGATGTTCTTCTCCCTGAGTCTTTTGAACACTACAACAGCATCATCAACGGTTCCACACTTATTATACATGACTACAAGAGAATTGCCAACAAATACATCACTTCCCAATTGCAGCTTTACAGCTGACGCATGGACCTCCTTACCTCTATCTAGAGACTCTAAACTACACCAAGAATTTAAAGTGCTTACAAAAGAAGATTGATTAGGAAGAACACTGGTTCTCATCATGTCATTGAACACCTTTGGGCCATCTTCATGCCTACTATTCAAGCCATAACCAGTTAGAAGAGCCGTACATATGACCACATTCCTATACACTGCTTCATTGAAGACTTGGGTTGCTTTCTCAATTCACTTGCAGTTAGCATAGAATGTGATAAGAGAAGCACATACAAATACGCTAAGGCAGAATCCTGACTTGAAAAAGTGACCATGAATGTGCACACCAAGAGGAAAAGACAATGCATTTGCACAAGCACTCAATGCACATGTCAAAGTACTCGGATTGGGCACAACGCCAGACTTGAACATTCTCTCAAATACAATTAAAGCTTCTTCACTCTTACTGTTTTGGTCAAGCCCGCTAATCATTGAAGTCCCTGAAATCACATTTCGAGAAGGCATTTGCTCAAACAATTTCACGGCATCGTCCACTCTGGCATTCTCACAATACCCATGAAGCATCGCATTCCATGCAGTGAGATCTCTTATGGGCATCTGCTTGAAAAATCTCCCTGCCCGCTCAACCTGTCCAAATCAAAAGAACCCATCTATCATCGTCGTCCACGAAATAACACTTGGTTTGGGCATTTCATTGAAAAGCTCTTCCGCCCCCGCAATCTAAGCAGCCTTTGATCATCGTGTTCCAGCAAATTGCATCTCTCGCGGGCATTTCGTAGAACAGCTTCAGGGTGTCGTCAAGGCAGCCAGTTCGCACGTAACCCACGATCATCTTCGTAAACGAACGAACATCTGAGCATTGAAATTTGTTCAGAACCTCCCGAGTTTCATCTGGGTTTTCGTTCCTAAGGTGTCCAGAGACTACGGGACCATCACGGGTCGCATGACTTGCACGTCTGAAGAAGCGCTTGGAGAGTTGGGTGCAGGTTTCATATGAACCGACCCATGAAGAAGGGAATGAATGTGTGCAGGAGGATCTGAGATTTGGGAAAATGGCGCGAAATCTCATCATGACAACGGGCTCCTCTACTCCTATTGTCCCCGTGGATGGGACACGCGGGACGTTATCTCGTGAAATAGTAAAATTATTGGATGATCAAGGCTAACATGACGAAGGCATTTAATTCGGTAAAATTGGAATTTTCGGCTTACTGTTTTGAGGAGCAATTTGCAGATGACTAGCATTTTCTTCAAAGTCAATAATCAAAAACCCTAAACTATTACACTAGTGATAAATTACCTAGACTAGTTTTTTGACCACCAAAAGTCTCAAATTGATACACATGTGATAAATTTACCCTTCGTTAATTTTCATTAAATTTTATCATCAAGTTGCGGAGTTGAACGACAGTTGAAGGGTGTATCAATTTAGAATTTTATCCTTAATTTGTCATAGAAGTACCAATTTGTGATTTTTAATGACATTAACCCAATTTAATAAAATTAACGAAGGACAAATTTGATACAACCGACTCGTTTAGAGTTCTTTATGATCAAAAATTAGTTTAAAGTATATTTGTCATAGACATATCAATTTGAAGTTTTTGTGGTCAAAAACTTTATTTATTTAATTTATCATAAATATATCAAAGTTTGAAGTATTTTGTAATATGTACCCTATATTTTAAAGCATCTCTAGATTGAAATTGAATCTTGAAAGGTAGCGATGTTTTTTTTTTCGAGCGCGTTTGGTAACGTTTCATTGGAGAACAATTTTGAATAGAAATAGTTTTTTTTTTTTTTTTTCTATTCCAATGAACAATTTCGAGTATAAGAATGCGTTTGGTAACTAAAAAAATTTCTACTCTAGGAATAGAAATGTGTTTGGTAAACTTGTATAATTTTTTTGTTTCTTTTAATTTTTCAATATTTTTATTACATTTTTCATTTTTCATTTTCATTTTTCTTTTTTTCTTTCTTCCTTTTGGCCGGCCGACGAGGGCCGATGACCTCGAGCTTGCTCGGCCTCGCTAGGCCAGGGCGAGGCCGACCTCGCGCCGCCTGGGCGAGGCTAAGCCTCACCAGTGGCCTCGGTTGGCTCGGCCTCACCAGGGGCCGACGAGGTTGCCGCCCTCAACGGCCGATTGCCGACCATGGCCAAGGCTAGCAACCGGCCAAAAGGAAGAAGAAGGAAAGAAAAAAGAAGAAAAAAGAAGAAGTGTTTCTCGGAATTGTTTTTGGGAACAAAAAACAAGCTTTTTCTACTTCTTGTTTCTGTTCCAAATCTGTTCCCGAGAATAAAAGTGTTACTAAACGCGTTTCTGTTCTTTTTTTGTTACCCGAAACAAAAGAACATAAATTTTTATTCGGGGGAACAGAAACAAAAATAAACAAATAGGCCCTTATTATTGGATACGATGATGAAGACAGTGCTGAGTTGCTTCAATTTGGTGGTTTTAAAAGGGGAAAATTGTCTGTAAAGTTTCAAGGTCTTCCTCTCTCCCTGGTCAACTAAGCGACAAAGAATGCAGGCCCTTGATCGGGAAGATTACAACTAGAATAATTCCAACTGATCAAGTTTGTTATTATTTATTCACAGCTTGATAAACTCTTATTTTCAAAATTTTACTATGCCAAAGAAGTTGATATTAAATGCTCAGCATTTGTGTAGAGGATCAAAGCATACTCATAGGGCCAAGGTTGCTTGGAAGAGGCTCGTTTGCGTGGGATTGGAGTCTTGTCTCTTGGAATATAACATGTACATGCAAGAGGATATTATTGTGGCGGGGCACGAGAGAGACTGACATGCTTGGGCCTATGGTTAGGAACCAGGCCATTAGGTCGCTGACCATTAGAGATCACACATGATATAGACTAGAATTAAGAAGTTTAGACACATAAATAAAACGCCTAGAATTACCTCAAAGCTCGAAAGCTCATTAAAAAAAAAAAAAATCAACCTTGATTACGTAATAGGTTGATGACAAAAATTAGCATAAAAAAGTTATGCCTACACAGGATTTTGCCATAAATTATCTTACAATATGATGATCAAGTTAAGGCAAAAAATGGAAGATCACAGCTGCAACCCTCAATAAACACATGAACATCGGGGCAAAAACTGATCTTGACGTTCACGCTTTCTTTATCAGGTCCTTGATGAAATCCTGTAATTGGAAAAGCAGTAAATGGCGCATGCATTGTCAGTCAGAGTGCACTAAATCATTTGGAGACACTTCATAGAATTCTAGATGTTTAACTACATCCTCATGCCATATATAGAATGCTAATCATCGTAAATACTATTCACAGGGATCTCTTCACTTAAAGAGCTGTCTGAGCACACTATGACTATGCAACTTTTTAAGATCCTGAGACAAAATAATAACCATTAACTGTTTCTGAGATCACACACAAATAGCAGAGAATCTTACTATGCCGGAATCTGCAACAATGATCTCACATCCAGATTTGCACTTTAATGTAGAATACAAAGAGTCACAAAACTATACTTTGAAAGTAATTTTTCGATGAGTTCACCTTAAGAATAGGAACTACCTTGAACTGCGATTTTGACTTTAGTTTTAGTCAAATGAAGAGATGAACTGACAGGATTAAGAACAATGAACAAAAAAATCAAAATAAACCAACAATCAGGAACAAAGAACAAGGATGTTGTCTAACTTCATCTCTAAGACCTTAATAGTGCCTCGTTGTCATTGACAAACACTGTACAAGGGAATTTATAACTGTAGGTATACTCAAAAGTCGCATGAGCATCATATCATACTGCCACAGCAAGAAACATTGCCACAGCGCCCTAATCCATGCCATTCTGTTGCTAAAAGGCTAAAATACAGCAAGGTCACACCATGCACTACACTTATTATATGCACAAGTAACCAATAATCGTTCCATCTCTACATGATGTACATGATGTTCAGAAAAGCAAGGAATCATAAGTTCAAAGGTCTTACCTGTTGGATAAATTCTCCTCAGAAGTTTTGAAGTTGACAAAACATTTCTCTCGATCTGTCGAAGACTGCGCACTCTACCGGCAAAGTCTCGAAGATCAAAGTCGACGTTAACAAGACTCAAGTTTCAAAGTCTACTCTCATGGACGGTTTCCGGACCGACAAGATAAAAGTTTCTATTCTGATTCTATATAGTTTTTATCTCAATGGCTGAGGATTATCTTTCGACCGGATTCAGCAATACACGATCTTACATTCGTATCCGAATTGATATAGATTCTCTAAGATTCGCAACTTATTTGGAAAGTTCAACTTATGGAAACCAAGATCCCGATTGTATGGGCGAGCGGGATTGATGGGCTATCTACACTTACCTTAAAGAGTTCGAGATCTCTCCAAATTGATTCTCGTCCAACGGGTTGATTGGAAGAACTTCTTTGGAAGGTGCCAACGGTAATGAAGGCATGAAGAAGCGTATAAAGAGAGACGCTCGAGTTGTTGAAGGGTCTTGGATAGAAGAATTCCAAAGTCTCGAACCTCCATATTTCGTTTGTGATCTTATTCTTCGAGCAATACATGTAATCAAAAGAGTGATCATAGAGTTGTGAGACCTTGAGGAAGTGTAGTAGAAGTTCTACATTGTGGACTCAAGAGTGTGAGACTGTAACTCTTTTTGATTCTTAGTGAAATCCCCTGAAGGGCTGTCAGGTGCGGGAGAGTGGACGTAGGCTTGGTCTAAGCCGAACCACTATAAATCTAGAGTCTTGATTCTCTATCCCTTATCCTTTTATCTTTTAGTATTTCAAATTGCTGCGATTGCTGTTTTTAATTCTTTAATCTCATATTCGGATTTGATTGTTAAATTGCTTTAATCACCTATTCACCCCCCTCTAGGTGCTAATTCTAGTCCTAACAATTGGTATCAGAGCTTGTGTACTCGTTTATAAGAAGTGTCTTTACTTCGAGTAAAAGATCTATGGCTAGTATGTTACCTACGGGGTTGGTCGAAGGTCAAAGCAATACCAGACCTCCATACTTTGATGGAAAAGACTACAAAGCATATGGAAGAACAAGATGAAAGCATTCCTAAGATCGAAAGATCCTTTGGAATGGGAAGTGGTAGACAAAGGAATCATTCCGCGCAAAGCATCGGGATCCGAGAGAGGAAAAGAAGTTACCGATCCCACTCAAATGACTCAAGAAGAAATCACCAAGAGACGGACTCTTGACGCTAAAGCCATTTACTCCTTATATTGTGCTTTATCTCCTACTTGAGTATAACAGAATATCTTCTTGTGATACAAAGAAAAGAAGTCCGGGATAGGCTTCACATTACCTATGAAGGAAAAGATCGAGTGAAAGAGACGAGGATCAACATTCTTTTGGGACAATATGAAGTCTTTAAGATGAGATCGGGAGAATCAATAACCGACATGTTTAGTCGCTTTACTCGAAATTGTGAATGGTCTTGAATATCGGGACATCCAATCTCGGGACATATGAAGGTCAACAAACTCCTACGAGGACTCTCTAAAGGCGGAATCACATAAAAACCTCAATAAGAGAGACATAGAGGATTGCTCCACTCTCTGTAGACGAATTGGTTGGGACTCTTCAATCTTATGAAGTAGAGCAAACCAACGAAGAGGAAGATTCAAAAGGTAAGAAATCAATTGCCTTAAAGTCTAATGACTATTCTGATGCTACAGATTCTGAAGAAGATCTAGATGATGAAGAGCTGGCACTTATGATAAAAAGATTCAGAAAGTTGAATAGAAAAGGAAGAAGATTCAACTGGAAGAAACAGAGCTCACAAAGGTTTCAGAACAAATCAACAGAGGAAGATGATTCTAACAAAGAAGTGACTTGCTTTGAATGCAAGAAAAAGGGACACATCAGACCCAACTGTCCTCTGTTAAAGAAGAGAAAAGGAAAGACTGAGAAATACAGAAAAGCACTCAAAGCAGAGACCTGGAGTGATACTGAATGTGAAGAAAGTGATGACGACTATGCCAATATCTGTCTAATGGCAAAATCTGATTGAGACTCGGACCCCGATTCGATACTGACTCGACAAAGTGAACTCGAGGTTAGTAATCTCGGAATTCCTATCAAAGTTTCGAAATACATTGATGAACTTTGTCTTAGTCTAAAAACTTCTCTTAAGAGGATCTCCGAATTGAAAAAGGAAAATTCTACATTGAAGCAACAGAAAAAATTTGGAAAGAAAAGTTTGAAAAGTTAGAAAACAACTTTCTTGTCTTGAAAGAAAACTCGACTGTTTCCAAAGAAAATGATCTTTTGAAAAATGATATTTCAAATATATCAAAAAGATTTTCAAATGGTTCTGAAAAGTTGGATAAGATTCTTTCGATACAAAGACCCTACTTTGATAAGTTAGGTCTTGGTATGACTTCTGAAATTATTCCTCTAATTGATTTTCCAAAAGTGAAGGAAAGAATCGACAAAGACCAACCAGAATTGCTTACAAAAATCATTTTGAAAGTCTTTGTAAAACCTGTTGGCGAAATGCTTTGAAATGTTCCAAGTGTCAAAGCTCGAACATTTTGAGAAAGAATGTCCTTTGGTTTGGAGACTGTTAAAAGGAATTGGGCAAAGACCGTTTATTGCTCTAACTCTTCCGGGACCCAAGATGATGTGGGTACCAAAGAAAGTTTGAATTCTTTTAATTGCAGGTCACTATCAAAAGAAGATTAAATGGTACCTAGATAGTGGCTGCTCAAGACATATGACAGGGAGACTCAAGTTGCTTCATAACACTTGACCGAAAGACGGAGGAAAAGTTTCCTTTGGAGGTAACAACAAAGGAAGAATCATTGGTCGTGGAACAGTCAAGATTGGAAGTCTGTCAATCAAGAATGTTTCCTTAGTTGAAGGACTAAATTACAACTTGCTTAGCATAAGCCAGTTGTGTGATACTGGATTCAAGATCAACTTCCAGGAAAGAAAGTGCTCAGGAATCAGTAAAGACTCTACTCAATCCTTTGCGGGACGAAGACATGGAAATATCTATCTTACGGATGTAAATCATGAAAGATCACAGTGCTTGATATCGTACAAGATGAAGCTAATTTATGGCACGAAAACTTGGCCATATCAATATGAAGCAAATTAGCAAGATCTCCTCCAAGAAACTTGTTCGAGGATTGCCTATTCTCAATTATTCAAAGTCGATCTATGCACACCATGCGTCGGGTAAAAAGGTTAGAAACTCCTACAAACCAATAAGTAAAGTTTCTACTAACCGTGTACCTAGCCTTCGCATATGGATTTATTTGGACCTACTAGAACACGAAGCATTGGTGGAAAAAGGTTCCGCCTAGTAATAGTGGATGATTATTCACGATTTACTTGGGTCTACTTCCTTTCAAGTAAGTCTGAAACTTTCACTCTCTTTTCAAAGTTTGCTAAGAAGGTGCAGAATGAGAAAGGTTATACTATCTCAAGTATTCGTACAGACCATGGAGGTGAGTTTGAAAATCAAGACTTTACTAAATTCTCGTGATGATTCGGTCTTGAGCATAAATTCTCCTCTCCATACACACCAGAGCCGAATGGGGTTGTGGAAAGGAAGAATAGATCTTTACAAGAAATGGCAAGAACTCTTTTAATTGAAAGTAATATTTCTTCAAGGTTTTGGGCTGAAGCTGTTTCAACTGCTTGCTATATTATTAACAGTATTTTTAAGACCAATTCTTGAGAAAACTCCTTATGAAATTTTCAAAGAAAAGAAACCAACTGTTTCTTATTTTCAAGTATTTGGTTGTAAATGCTTTATTCTCGAAGAATGCAAATGATCGAGTTGGTAAGTTTGAAGAAAAATCAGATGAAGGATTCTTTCTTGGTTACTCAAGCCGCGAGCAAAGCCTATAGAGTATTCAACAAGAAGACTCGGAGCGTGGAAGAATCAATGAACGTCAAATTTCAAGACTCTCCACAAGTTCAGCCAATACTGACCGAAGAATCGATTCTCGGTTCTGCACACCGCTAGATCTATCTCCCATAAAGTAGTCCAAAATCCAGATGCAATACAACAAGTTGTCGATGGAGATTCAACTCAAGAAAATGATCAACAACCCATCAGACCATCCAGTAACTGGAAACACAAGTCCAGTCATCCCGAAGAACTCATTATTGGGAACATTAATGAGGGAATTCGTACAAGATCCAAAAGGCGAGAAGAGTCTAGTGCAGTTGCACTTATTTCTGAAATAGAACCCAAAAACATTGAAGAAGCCTTAGCCGATGAAAGCTGGATTGAAGCAATGCAAGAAGAGCTCGACAATTCGGTATCAATGACGTTTGGGAATTAACTCCTAAACCAAAAGGTAAATCTGTTATTGGAACTAAATGGGTTTTCAAAAACAAAGTTGATGAAAAGGCAAAGTGACAAGAAACAAAGCAAGACTCGTGGCTAAAGGATACACGCAAGAAGAAGGGATAGACTATGATGAGACTTATGCTAAAGTAGCAAGGTTAGAAGCAATCGATTACTACTTGCTTTTGCATGTTATAAGAATTTCGGGTTATTTCAAATGGACGTCAAAAGCGCATTCCGAATGGATTTATTCAAGAAGAAGTCTATGTGGAACAACCTCCTGATTTGAAGACTCAAAGAAACCGGACTCGGTGTTCGGGCGAAGAAAGCTTTATATGGATTAAAACAAGCTCCTCGAGCTTGGTATGAAAGGTTAAGTAATTTTTTAATTCAAAATGGTTTCTCTAAAGGAAAGGTAGACACTACTCTATTTGTTAAAAAGGAAGGCAAAAGCTTTCTACTTGTTCAGATTTATGTTGATGACATTATATTCGGATCATCTAATGAGACTTTGTGCAAGAAATTTTCTAAGTCTATGCGGGATGAATTTGAGATGAGCATGATGGGTGAACTATCCTTCTTCCTTGGTCTACAAGTGAAACAACTCAAAGAAGGAATCTTCATTCATCAAGAGAAATATGCAAAAGAACTTGTGAAAAGTTCGGTCCTGGAGAATTGCAAAAAGATCGACATACCAATGTCAAGTTCTTTGAAGATAGACAAAGACGAAGCAGGGAAGAAAGTCGACCAAAAATTATACGGGAGTATCATTGGGTCACTTCTTTATCTTACCGCATCTAGACGACATTTTATTTAGTGTTTGCATATGTGCTAGGTTTCAATCGATCCTAAGGAATCACATTTAAGTGCTGCTAAACGTATCATTAAATACGTTGCAACTCTGCTAAGATTGGTCTATGGTATCCCAAAGAAGGAGACTTTACCCTTCTTGGTTATTCAGACGCAGATCTTGCAGGTTGTAGAGTTGAAAGAAAAAGCACTTCAGGTACTTGTCAATTACTTGGCAACGGGGTGGTATCTTGATTTTCAAGAAAACAAGGTACTGTGGCTCTTTCAACAGCTGAAGCAGAATACGTAGCACTTGGTAGTTCTTTGTTCTCAAATACTTTGGATCAAACAACAACTACGAGACTTTGGTATTGAAGACTCTTGCACGAGAGATCGATGTGACAATACCAGCGCAATCAATCTTACAAAGAATCCTATCCTACATTCAAGAGCCAAACATATTGAGATTCGACATCATTTTATAAGAGATCATGTTCGAACAAAGAAGTCTTGATACAATTCATTGATTCGAAGAATCAAGGCGTACATCTTCACAAAGCCACCTTTGGATAAAAGCTTATTTGAGTCTATTCGCTCAAGACTCAATATTGTATCTCTTGAAGATTGTTGAAGCTCGGACTCGAAATCTTAAAGTCGACGGAGTATCGACTCAAAAGGGTATAGACAGAGAATACCAATCGACACGGCGTAAGTACATCTACTTAATCTTTTATCTCGAAAAGGTAAGTTTGCCTGTTTATTTATGGTTAATCATGTTTATTAAGGCAGTTTAATTTTTAAAGGGTGGTTATCGATTTATTAAGGCAGTTATTTTTCGAAAAGGAATTTATTTTGCGTCGATTCAGATACCCCGATTCGATTTTCCTTTTATACTTCTTCTTCTTCTTCGTTTTATACTTTACCCAGAAACCCTAGTTCAAAGCTTTTCACTCTCCGGAATTTCTCTCCTCGATTTCTACCGCTCAAGTTTTTAACTTTCTTGCGACACAAGTGAGAAAGTTTCTCCAAAGACAACGACAATGTCTCACCAAAGAAAATCATCAAGGCTTGCAAGCGGGGGACCACGGGGCTCGGAGAGGGGCCTACACACTTCGATCTTACGTAAGAAAGCGACTTTCCAACGGGACGGTCTCCTCAACGATCTCAACAGCGTTCCTCCTCAACTAGACCTCATGATAGTCGCCCTCAACAAGCGAAGAAGTGCTTGAAAATGTTGAACCAAGTAAGATCACTCAAGCTGCTTTTGTTTATAGGCTTTACTCGCATTGAAGGAAGGAGGGTCTCGCGATGACCTTTATCGATGAATTTCGAAGGAAAAAGGTTATAGAAACGAAACGTATTTTCTCACCGTGATGGAAAGATCGGGCGTTGTTCCCGAGGGAACAGCAAGAAGAGTTTTTGCAAACTTTCCCCAGTGACCCTAGGTTTGGTAGTTTTAATCAACCGAGAGGGAAAAAGACGATGATGAGAAAATGTATTTACATTTTAAACCTTGGGTGGGTGTGGCTGCAAACCTTCGAGGAAAGAAGGATGAACTGTTTCGATCGATGGACACGGGAAGAAGTATGAGAAACCGCCGAAGCGAGGGGTGATAAATCCACGAACTGTGGACTTTGATTTTCTGGATTTACCGAGCATCAATCTCGAGAGAAGTTTGAGAAACTTCAACCGCACAAGTTTTGCACCGAATGTGATGTGGCTCATTTCGAATTGACCGCATATTTTTACTCTAATCTCGGCTTTCTTGATGCGAACAGTTTTCTTTTAGTGTGCGAGATAGAGAATATGTTGTTGATACAGACACTCGCGACGTAATTGGTGTGGAAAGAGGTGCTTTCCAATCAATTTCGGTGTCGTGAGTCATGCAATCATGGAGCTTGCAAGAGACCGAATTGTCGAAGGTCGTCTATCCTACTCGAGAATGAATGCAACAAATATTCTCGCTTCACAAGATTGTGATCAACTGTCTTAGACCAAAATCAACATCAAACCGAGATGTATCCATCTCCGAGGCAAAGTTGATGTTTGCAATCAAGGTTGGCGTAAATTTCTCTCTCCCCACACTATCATGTTTCACATGTACAAAGTCGATGGCTAAGGACAAGGGACAACTCCCTTATCTTGCTCTCATTACAAGACTTTTCGGACATTCGAACATCCAGCCTCCCCACATTCTCTCGTGAAGACTATTGGTCGAATGGTCATCGGACTGAGGATGATAACAAAGATGCGTCTGAAAGAACTCAGCAAGAAGCTGGAGCAGTTCAAAGAAAAGACCCCTGTGAAAATCAAACCAGACTCTTCTGCGGCAAAGAGAAAAGGAAAGGAACCTGTCACTGGTCCTATCAGAAAAAGGCGGGCAATCATCTTGGAAGATGATGATGATGAGGATGATATGCCTATCTCAGCCTTTGTCTCTCAGTTTTCTGCTCCTGTATCAGCTGTTCCAGAACAACAGTTTGCAGAAGAAACTGAGAAAGGAAACCAGGAAGAGGAATCCTTGCAAAAGGAAGAAGAAACAGAGAAAGAAGAAGAGAAGGAGAAAGAAAAGGAGGAAGAACAGAAAGAGAAAGAAGAGAAAGAGAAAGAGAAAGAAGAGAAAGAGGAAGAGAAAGATGAAGAGGAAGAGTCGCCGAACGGACTCTCGCATGAACCGCGAGACTCACAAGCAAAGACAGATTCTCCGGCCGGAAAAGGAGGATCGGCACAAACTTGTCACCGAGGAGACTCCTCGAAAGAAGAGTTCTTCTCCCCTTCGAAGGCATGGAAACAGGGGAGATATCCAAAGAGAAAGCAATCCTCTTCTACCGACATTTACAAGTGCAAGTGTGAGCAGATCGCCACGATGCTGAAGATGTTTATCTTTGCTCATCATCCCGAGGGAGAGGCTTCATCTCCAAACATCGATCTTCCTTCGACATTCACACCGGCTTGACTCCACCATCGACCGAGTTGACGCAAGCACCCAGACGATAATTCGGGGAGATTTGAAGGTTGCTTGACATCATGTTGGAGCTCAAAGGCCAAGTATATGCTATGGGGTGTGACTTTCGAGACTATCCAGAATGAAAATCATGCTATGTTCATCTCCTTACATGATCACCGAAAGATGTTCAAAGTAAGGTTCAAGACACAAGAAAAGGAAGCGCTATCGCTGAACTTCAAGAAGACTTAAGGAAGTTGGAAGGCACCTTGTCAAGTCTATGGAGGACTTTCAACTTGTTCGCGTTCCTCGTGCTCCTTGATTTTCTTACTTTTTAATGCCGACAAAAAGGGGGAGAAGACTTTGCGGGCAGATTTTCACTCTATTCAAACCCAAATTCAAACCTTAAACTTTCATTTCTATTTTTGGATTTTGTTTGTGATTGATATTTTGACTTTATCTTGAGTTGTTGAATGATTGCTTACTACTGCATTACTTTAAGCTGTCAAAATTAGATATAGATAGTAAAGTCTGCATTGACTAATGAGGTTTCGTGGATGCAGATACGTGTATGGTAAGTCCGTATACGGGACATCTCGCGTACGGGACATCTTATACTATTCTTATTCTAATGATATCTTTGCAAGCTTAAAAGTTGTTTTGCGGGGCAATAATGTTCAAATCTGCAGGGAAAGTTTTGTCACCATCAAAAAGGGGGAGATTGTTGGATAAATTCTCCTCGAAGTTTTGAAGTTGACAAAACATTTCTCTCGATGCAGTCCGAAGACTTGCGAGACTCTACCGGCAAAGTCCGAAGATCAAAGTCGACGTTAACAAGACTCAAGTTTCAAAGTCTACTCTCATGGACAGTTTTAACCGACAAGATAAAAGTTTCTATTCTCGATTCTATATAGTTTTTATCTCAATGGCTGAGGATTATCTTTCGATTTGGATTCAGCAATACACGATCTTACATTCGTATCCGAATTGATATAGATTCTCTAAGATTCGCAACTTATTTGGAAAGTTCAACTTATGGAAACCAAGATCCCGATTGTATGGGCGAGCGAGGATTGATGGGCTATCTACACTTACCTTAAAGAGTTCGAGATCTCTCCAAATTGATTCTGTCCAACGGGTTGATTGGAAGAACTTCTTTGGAAGGTGCCAACGGTAATGAAGGCATGAAGAAGTGTATAAAGAGAGACGCTCGAGTTGTTGAAGGGTGCTGGATAGAAGAATTCCAAAGTCTCGAACCTCCATATTTCGTTTGTGATCTTATTCTTCGAGCAATACATGTAATCAAAAGAGTGATCATAGAGTTGTGAGACCTTGAGGAAGTGTAGTAGAAGTTCTACATTGTGGACTCAAGAGTGTGAGACTGTAACTCTTTTTGATTCTTAGTGAAATCCAGCCAGAAGGGCTGTCCGTGCGGGAGAGTGGACGTAGGCTTGGTCTAAGCCGAACCACTATAAATCTAGAGTCTTGATTCTCTATCCCTTATCCTTTTATCTTTTAGTATTTCAAATTGCTGCGATTGCTGTTTTTAATTCTTTAATCTCATATTCGGATTTGATTGTTAAATTGCTTTAATCACCTATTCACCCCCCTCTAGGTGCTAATTCTAGTCCTAACATTACCTAGTAGTGCAAAGGCATGAGAAGATTCAACAGGAAGAATCAATGCATGAAGATCTAATTTTAAGCCTGAGTAACCCGTGACCTGTGAAGCTTTGGAGCTGAAAATCAAATATTAGCATTCAGCATACATATATATGAACAAATCATACATTCGACAATGTCATAAATAGAAAATGAATGGAAAAGGAGGGGAAAAAAGGAGAAGAGAAATGATACTTCATGCAACAAGGCTCAACAAAACAAAGAAAAACATGAACCAACTAGATTTTATCATTGCAAAGAAAAGTTCTTTAACCATCTTTTCTACATATAATCAGTTTCCAAAGCGTACTAATTATCACAGAGGGATGAAAAGGTTATGGTCCAATCAGTCTCTTGAAATATATGCAATTGAAGAGCACAAATTGGACAGTTGCTCGACCAAGAACTATTTATGCTTAGTAATTCACAATAGGAATAACGAGTAACCGATGGATTGTCAACTATTAAGATACTGCACTTCGTCTTTTTCCTTAACCAAGGACATGACATCCCATTTTTCAAATGGCAATCTGGCTAGGTGTACCGAGTCTAGAGGAAGCTACATATGATAGCAGGGCATCTGAAAATTAGCCAAAAAAGAAAAACAAATGGGTATCTGAAACTCTGCCTTTTGTTTACTATGCCAATTCTACACCAATTCATAGCAATCATTATAATAAGGCTGAACACCGCTCCACTCAGACAACCATACTCAGTGAATGTCAGTCTGGATAGGTGCATGCACCATGTCAAGATGAGCACTCTTAAGCACCTTATCCTTGATGGAGAAAACTTCTGAATGGGTTCTTATTTATCCAATGGCCCACTAGTTCTATGCTTGCAATTTTACTAGCCCTTAGTCATTCCAAAACATTCCATTGGGCCAGCTTTATTTACCAGGGAGTGCAGATAATTCTCCAGACCAAGGATACAACAACGTATCTTCACTGCAGCAAACAATTTACATATGGACTAGTGTAGAGAGAGAGAGAGAGAGAGAGAGAGAGAGAGAGAGTTGTTCAGTAAGATCTGCAATCACCGAAAGCCCCAGCTACAGTTCTTTCTATTGCTGGTTGAGAGAATGGATTGACAAGTAGAAATATAAAGAGGCTTCCTGAATTCTTCTTAACCATTATGGAAGGGGATCAGTGCTAGGAAGACCACCATATAAGGCACTAAAAGATAAATTTTTCGGGAAGGTCTTTAAGGAGATGTTGCCAGCAAGCACGATGCTCAACTTCATTGATTGATAAAGAAAACTTTGGTTCAAAAGTAGAATTTCTCTATTATGCTAATAGAAGCCTCTTATAATGTATTTTTTAACTATGGGTCCACTGAAAATGACCTACCATTTCCCTTAGGTTATCTAGTGTAAATAGGTGCAAACTGCAGTATAATAACATTCTTTCAAACAGACATTTCAACTGGTTAAAATGGTTGATTGCCATTTATACCATTAGGGTTCCCTCGTTCATAAAAATCTCGCAGAAGAGAAATGGCTTCTGATGCCATTATTCCTCCATAACATTTGAAACCCTTCGATCCAGAGTTCCCAATGCTGCAAGAGAAACAAGAAAAGAAAAGTTGGAAACATTCATAAATCAGGCAGATGCATCACACATTGCTTTTGACTCATGATCAGGTTATTAATCGCAACATAACCATAAGGATTCCACCGTCAAGCAAACACGTTCCTGGTTCATTGCATCTTCTTCATTCCTCTCTGGTTTTGCCTCTTCAAAAGCCTTATGAAACTTAACAGAGTCCTATCCCAGTGATTGAAGCTTCTGACAATTTGATTGTCCTGGCAAACCTATCACCCGCTGCACATCTTTATAATAGGCACATACTACACATCCACATTTCCTAGACAACTCAAAAGAACCCAAATCCATCCCTCCCTCCCTCTCAACCTACACCACCCGGATTGACTCCGTTTTTTGCCTGAAAAGGGGACTAAACCACCCCATGTACACCCAACTTCCCTTTGTTGCACTCTGCCTTGCTTGTTTTTCCTTTAAACCTAGACTTCACCTACTTATTTCAATAAATTACCACCTATGAAAAGAGAGAAAGAAAACTTATACCTTCTAGGGATTGTTGCTGATTTTGCTGTGTGTAATGTCGATTACCAATGGATGCACTACCAAGCATCCACAGACAACACTTACAAAGAAACACTTATTCAACATCTCTTGTCCAAATTCAACTATACATTCTTCAAGTTCCTACGCAATTATAGCACCAAAGGAATCAGACTCAAACTTCAGCTCAAGTATTTCATCAACTTAATACAATCAGCCGTGCCAGGCATTACCTGATCTATAGCAAGCTGCATAAAACCCAGAACCTCAGGAGAGAATTGTTCACCCGAAGCTATGTTATCAGTTTCCATGGCTTCGGTCGATGGTGGTAGTCCGTTGCCTCCACTTGCCAGTCTATATCACCTTCAGTTCACTAGGCTGTTTTACGAAGAACTTCCTCTGTTTGTCGGCTTTATTGGCAGGTGGCAATCTTCCACTCGTCAAGGCTCGCTGGTGTCGGATGAAATATGAGCAATCGAGATATTGAAAATGGCGTCAATGGAGTTCAAAGTTTGCCTATGGTGAAGATAAGGAAGGAGCTTAGGAGTTATCAAAGAAGGAAGGTGGAGAGAGAGAATTAAAACAAAGAAAAAGAATGATAGAAGAAAGAATTACAGAAATTTATTTTAGGATATATATAGTTAACCTGGTTTAAGGGAAATTAATGAAAAGAAAAAAAAAAGTTAAAGGGGATGCACGCGTGCATAATTAGGTGGTTATGCATAGATGCGAATGAGTATTTATTTATAAAGTATGCGGTCCTTAAAGACCAATTATATTTCTACTATGATTAAAGGTAGTTTGGAAAGATGAAACTCAATTTTGACTTAGGCTCTATTTGTTTGAAGGAAAATATTTTGCCAGAAAATTTCTATTTCCATTTTTTAGTGTTTGGTGTGGGAAGATAAGCTGGTCAAAGAAAAATGACTTCAGTCAACCAGAAAATACCAAGTTTAAAAATAAGGAAAATGACTTCCTAATTTTAAAGGTGGAAGTCATTTTCCAAAAAAAGTATGGAGCACTATCCATACCCAAGTGTTTTGACAGATGACCAGGTAGAAAAAGGATTTTTTTGGAGCATGCATGTTCACTGGAAGACCACAGAATTTTCCAGACAAAACTAGCATAAACTGCCCATATGGGAAAATGGTGTTTCAATCGAGTCCAATTAATGCACCCAACCAAGCAGTACCTCACCACACACCGGTACAAAATTCCATCATGGACTCAGAGGTCCACAGCCTGACAAGCCCTCTCCCCAATTGAGTTCAGACCAGGAATAAAGCAGGACAAGTGCAGGTACAGAATCTGTCCTTCTGTGCTTGTTTAAGTTCTTCTCTACATCATCTCTAATATACCATTGTCATCTCTAGTATACATTCGCAAAAGATGCTTATCCGGTGAGATGTTCAACACAATTTTCCCTAGGCAATTTTAACGAACACCTGGCGGGCTAATCATGGCAATGATATTTTATGTCTCACTACACCGGTTTCTTCCTGCCGGAATGATGTTCGCATCCTCAACAATCACACAGTTGTTCAATCAAACTATAACATAAATAAATTTGAGATCGTTCACTAATAATGAATGAAATACTAATCGTCTTAATAGAAAATAAACAACATAACTGAAATGCACTTAGTTACCGAAACCAGTTTCTTACATGACTGGAACTTCAATGCTGCGCTTTATACAAAAGAGGCAAGTAGGTCTCGTTACTTGTTAGGAGAACAAATTATGAGGCCAATAGGTAACTCAGGAAGAAATCAGCATCAAGTTGCCAACAGTAGAAATATTTCAGTATCAATATGCAGCTACTAATGGAATGAATCCATATCTTGCAGCTATATAAGATCAAGATCTTGCGGGTCCAGTATAACATACTAGTCACAAACTTCCAAGTAATGATTATTAATTCACATTGATATGGCTCTAACAACACCAAAGCAAAAACAGCAACTAATATGAGAAACTACATGTTACTCATTCCAGTGTGTCTTATTATTGGTACCTCATAAGTTAACCTTTCATTAATCAAGTCTCACTCAAAAATTCAAGAAGCATCTAGGAGTTTTAGCTTCTCAGTCATTTTCCTTCATAAAAACCATAGCACATAAGGATAAAAAAAGAATCCTAAAATATTGCAAAAGCCTCAGAATTCAGAATCAACAATCAGCTTCTTGTCCTTTTGTCTCTATTCTACTGAATAGATTATGTAAACTACATGTTTCTTGTGATTATTTCTTTTTCATATCCACAGTTCACGGGGAGAAAGAAAATAACCACCTAACCAGTTATCCATAGACACAAGAAATTACTCTCACACTCCTAGTAAATTTGGTTTTCAATTCTCCCTAGTTGCCATTTGCCAATGTCAAGATGTACTTAAAGGACTCCACTATTGAGCAACCTTTCCTAGTTCCTTGCCATCTCACTACATCTTCTTCATTCCTCCATGGTTTTGCCTCTTCAAGCGCCTCATAAAACATAGAGACAGAACCCTCTATCCTAGTGATCGAAGTTTCTCAGAATTCAATTCTGCTGACAAACCGATCACCGGCTGCACATCTGTATGATGAGTACATACTACACATCCACATTTCCTAGACACCTCAGAAGCACCCAAATCCCTCCCTCCCTCCATCCCAACCTACAGCACCCGGATTTGCTCAATTTTTCACCTGAGAAGGGGACTGAACCAACCCATGTACACCCTCCTTCCCATTATTTCAGTCTTCCTCGCTTGTTTTTCCTTCGAACATAGACTTCACCTACTTCTTTCAGTAAATTGCCTCCTACGAAAACAAAGAAAGAAAAGCTATACCTTTCTAGAGATTCTCGCTGATCTTGCAGCATGTAACGTCAACAACCTATGAATTCACTATCCAGCATTTATAGACAAAACTTACGAAGAAACACCCATTCAGCGTCTCTCGAACAAATTCAACAACACACCCAAGCTAGTCTATATTATGAACTCCAAACTCTATCTAGAACTATAAAAAATCTCACTAATCTCCGACAAGTGTAAGAAAACACGACATGTTCCTTCAAATTTACTCGTTTTTGTTTGCAATTTTAAAATTTCTCATTAAATCTTTGTCAAATTAAAATAATGAATGATATTAACAAATGTTGGATTAATATTTTTAGTATAAATTAATTCTATGCTCTTTTTTTTTTTTTTTTTTTTTTTTGAAACGTGTAGGAATTCTCTATTTTTTTAGAAATGACGTGTCGGCATGTCGTGTCGTGTCGTGTCGTGTCGTGTCGCGTGTCCGTGTCAGTGCTACATAGGTCAATGCTAGTTGAAGTGGACACATGAAATACCTCAGTGGATATATATGGGTAAAAGTGAGTACTAAACATCGAGTTATTGAGAAAAGAAAACGAGAAGGGGAAAAAAGCATTATAATGGAGATCAATTGAGTTCACTCACCTAAGAATTGCTTCCTTTGTAAGTTCCCATCATCCTAACAACAAAAGCATCGAGCAAACACTGCCATACTCATCTCTACCAATTGAACTAGAAGTCCACGTGATCTTGGTTCACATGCCTCAAGGGAGAAAAGCTCATGATTTCTCTTTGGTACTATTTGACTTTGTTCCTCACCACTCACTTGACAATCTTGCAGGTCCTCATGTAGATCTGCTTCACTCGAATTATCTTCGTGCATGAGTGAACTCTCGGCTGTTGAATTTGTTGATTCATGACCAACTTCATAGAGTAAAGCTAGATCTATCAGCTGAGTATCTCGAAGCTCAACCTTTAAATCACTCCCTAGTTGCTTGCATATTATTCGGAATCCCCACTTTTTCACTTTCATCAAACGTGTAAGGCTAAACACTACATAGTTGCCATCAATTTGACCAAAATCGACTCCTTCCCACAAATGAGGTTGTGTCATATAGCGAAGCCATATATTTTCTGAACGCAGCGGATTAGGGAACGGTAGCTCTATTTTTCTCTCACTTTTACCATCAACATGTGATAAAATCTTAACGCTGGATTCAACATTATCGAGAATGACACAAATTGCCAATCCAAGAATCTTGTCATACAAGTCCTTTGAAACCATGAAAGATATGGAATCCTCTTCAATAGGAAAGACCCACTGCGGCATCTCTCTTTCACAGAGAACTATGTTGAAAATTTTTTGATTCTGTTACAAAGATAGACCGATGGAAAGTATCTAAGTTAATATTAGTACCCAAATGAGAAGATCCATTGATGCTTGCATTAATACGCAAGTCTCGTGCGATAGAAATTATCCCCATAAAAGTACAGGAACCACCTACATGCATATATGTGTAGAACCACTTCATACTTGTTTGCTTTTTTTCTTAAGCCTTCGATCTTGCATTTTCTACTATGGCAATATACAAGCACACAATGGACCCAGCATAATATACTCCACATCAATATGGTGTGTTTGTGTGTATGAGAGAGAGAGAGAGTATCTAACCTGGTGTGTGCCAAGCCCATCAGCCAAACTTTTACAGGCAAATTGATGAATTGAGGATAAGTCTTCATATTTTTGTAGAGATTCAAAATCATCCGCATAAAAATTCGAAAATGGGGGAAGCTCGGGAATCTTTTGTAATTGATGGCAGTTTTCAACATACCAAAAAGACAAATGATCACGCTTTTTGATGGATGGAGGAAGGGCAATAATATTGTTCTCCACCAGATCTAACGTCCTCAAGAGGGGAAAATAGGAAAGATTCTCAAGAAACTCTACTTTAGGAAGATTACATCTTGAAAGGTATAACCGGCGTAAATTTGAAAGTCCGGTCTTCATGCATGGATCAGCTGAATCCTCGTACTTTGGAAACCCGACTAAATTAGTGCAACCATTAACTAGCAATGCTTCAAGGTTTTGTAACTTATGAATGCTAGATGGAAGACTTACCAGGTTCTTGCATGTACTCAAAGACATTTGCTTTAGAGAAATAAGATTTTGTATTGATGCGGGGAGTTCTTTAATAGCGGTCCCTTCTAACCTAAGTCTATGTAGGGCTTCGAGTTTATGTGGAATATCAGGGAACCTTTCAAACTTTGAGCAATTTGCAAGATTGAGAATTTGAATATTTTTTGACTTGAGCTCATTTGGAAAAGCACTAAGTTCAGAGCACCCCAAGAAATTTAACACTCGTAATTTGTCATGATATGCGAGGGACTTGTGGACTTCTACCAAGTTTTTACAATTTTGAAAATCCAATTCCTCAAGATTTGGAGTATATGAAAGGTCAGGAATACGAACCAACCACTCACAGTAACTGAAAGTAATGTACTTCAAATTTTGGAAATCCTGCAAATACAGCGAAAACAACTTGTGATAAACATTCTAAAAGAGACAAAAAGGGGTGTTTGAATGATGATGTGGCTTCCTTACATTTAAACTGTGGGATTCCCATTTGAGAATTGGTCGCTACTAAAGCATATTCAGTATTGATCTTTCAAGAAATTATTATATATTAGCTCATTAATCATAAATATTAGGCAATTTGTTTATTTAATGTAGAGATGATTTGCTACAGAGTCCACAAATAGGCATATGCTGGTTGTTGTACATAGACGGGGTGTCAAACTCGTGAAATGATGGTAAAACAATATTGAAAGTCATTCACGTTGTCCATAGTTTTATATATTGATCATTAATAATATCATAATTTATTTTTAGGGGCTTCGCTTGATTGACTTTTTCAAATTTGGCTATGCAGCATGTGGGGGAGAGTGGGTTTCTTAGGGAAAGGATATGTCACAATTACATATCCTTCACTGTTATATGATCAATATTGATCGGGTGAATATGCCATAACATATGCTGAGGCCACAACACTCTTCATGTGGAAGGAAGCAAGGAGCTTTGGTAGACTAGGCAACTCAAAACCTACTATACAATTTCTGAGTAAATTGTCTAACCTATTAATTGACTTTTCATTTAAAGATACTGTAAACCGATATATTATAAATTATATGTTGTATTTATTTATTAGTAAACACTTTCAAACTTTACCGGCAATTACTAGAATATATTGGGGGCAAAGCTTGCATGAAGTGGTGTCACGCAGCACGGGCACGACTAGGCTTTATCAATGAAAACTCCTATGTCTTTACATTTTAGATATTATTTGAAAGAACTGAATAATATATAGGTACATAATCTAAAAAAATCAAAAATAAAATTCTGTTAGATAATTATTAAAAAAATAGAATTAATTCCATTTAAAATCCCAAATTAGTACGTAAATTGATTCTAAACTAATTTTCATTTCACAAAAATCCTAAATTGGTACCACTATAACGCAGTTACCTAGACTAATTTTCTTCAAACAAAAACCTGTACTCCCCACCAAATCTACCATCCATTAGCAGATGAAAATTAATTTGCGATAAGATTGTGTCGTGTGTCATGCATGTGGCAATCACAAAATTCAAATGAAGTATCATATGGCAAGCATGCGAATATATGCCACACGACAAACTATGCCACATGTCATGCAACGTGACAACCATAGAAGCATAGTGATATGCCACATGGCGAGTGCGGGGTGTGACAGCCCGAATTTCTGATTCTATTTTCGATTGAATGAATTGGGCTTTTCATCGATGCGCCTATAGTCTTTTTCTTTGAACTGATCACTCACGAGATAACTAGTCTGTCTGGTGAAGACGTTAAGGGATTTTAACGCAATAGACTTGAGAATTCGACTAGAAATCGACTGCTCAACCGTGCTAATCTGCAAGGGTCAATACGGCACTGTCAAAATCAATCAGAGATCGGAGATAGGTCGGTTCCACTGATATGTGATTAAAGTGTGGGTGATTCCATCTAATTGCAAAATTCTCATTGAACGGCACTAAACTGATTTTTCTGTCATTTCTACACCTTGTGCTTGTATTTGAAACCTTGAAATTTTCACGACAACCGAGAGTCGTCAATGAGTCGAAATGTGGCTCGAAAATAATCGATCACGGGTCAATTGCATTAAAAATTCCTAAAAGCTACCCGGTAGATTAGGTCACGCTAAAATCGCGCTTGGTTGAAATTAACCACGAATTTGAACCCAACTTCAGAAATTGAAAGTTCTGTCATATCAATATTCATTTTAGGAATGTCGACTCATCCTCCGAAAATTTTTCTGCAAACTCGAGATTTCGGCAAAAAATCAAATTTAGGCGTTTTTGGACCGGGAAAATTAGAGGCCCTTTTTTGGTCGCATTTATTGCCGTCAAGTTGGTTCAATTAATGAGGAAAATCATGAGATGGATGATGGCACCTTGGCTGATTTTATGGGGGGCCAAATTTAGCTCAATTGGAGAAGTTTTGGTGAGGAATTGAATGAAATTGGAGGCCAGAGGTCCAAAATTCGTAGCACTAGGGGGTGCTACAACCTTTTGGACCATTTGGGAGACTTCTTGAGGAAGCCTTGCTGCAGCAAAGGGCTGAGGATGACAGCGAAGGATGAATGCTTGTTATGAGTGTGGTCAGTAGGGTCACATGGCCAGAAATTATCCTAGGACACTGATGGGACCGCAGCAGTTGCTGTCGCAGCCACCGATAGGACAGAATAGGGGGTTTCTGCCTCAGAACACGCAACAAGGTGGACTGAATAGACCTCCAGCTCAAGGAAGAGTGTAAGACGTCACAAGGAGACAGGCAGAGGACTCGCCTGATGTGGTTATAGGTACTGTTTCCCTGAACGACCACACTGCTTATGCTTTATTTGACCCTGGTGCAACTCATTCATTTATAGCTGAGCAATTTGTTAAGCTGGTAAGATTGAGTCCTGGAATGTTGGAGTCAGTGGTTAATATATCAACACCATTAATGGATAATGTGTTGTCTACGATGGGCTGTCCTGGTTACAAGTTAGTAATTGGTGAGCAAGAGGGGAGAATAAATTTAATAGTCCTAGTCATGTATGATTTTGATGTAATAATTGACATGTACTGGCTCACCAAGTAATGAGCTAAGATGGACTACTATCGTAAAGCGATTCAGTTTAACCCGTTAGCGGGTGAAAGTTTCAAGTTTATTGGGAATCAAGGAGGACCCTCGATTACCTTAATCTCGTTGCTTGAGGCAACCCATTTATTAGACGGGGGTTGTTAAGGTTATTTGGCAACTGTCGTGGATACGACAGTTGAGGAGCTGAAGATTGAAGATATCGCAGTGGTTCAAGAGTTCCAAGACGTGTTCCCAAAGGAATTGCTAGGTCTACCGCCAAAAAGAGAGATTGAGTTCATGATTGAGCTAGCCCCCAGGACGGAGCCAATCTCTAAGGCTTCTTACCGAATGGAGTTGTCGGAGTTAAAAGAACTAAAGATGCATATGCAGGAGTTGTTGGATAAGGGATTCATACGTCCCAGTGCATCACCTTGGGGAGCACCAGTTTTGTTCGTAAAGAAAAGAGATGGTTCATTGCGCCCATGCATCGACTATCGTCAACTCAATCAGATGACGATCAAGAACAAATATCCGCTACCAAGGATCGACGACTTGTTTGACCAGTTGCAAGGAGCGTCGATATTTTCTAAGATTGCCTTGAGGACAGGGTATCATCAGCTGAGGATTAGAACGGAGGACATACCGAAATCAGCATTTCGTATGCGATACGGCCATTATGAGTTCATTGTAATACCATTTGGTTTGACGAACGCCCCAGCTGCTTTCATGGATATGATGAACCGGGTATTCAAAGAGTATCCGGATCAATTTGTGATCATGTTCATTGACGATATCCTGGTGTACTCGAGAAGTCCTGAGGAGCACGAAAGGCATTTGACGATGGTGTTCCAGACTCTGCGGAATCATCGACTGTACGCTAAATTTAGTAAGTGCGAGTTTTGGTTGACTCGTGTGGCATTCCTAGGTCACGTGATTTCAGACGAAGGAATCTCCATGGACCCGACTAAGATTGAAGCAGTTATTAACTGACCAAGACAGACGACAATGACAGAGATCAGAAGCTTTGGCAGGATACTACATAAGGTTTGTAGAAGGGTTCTCAACTTTAGCTTCGCCGTTGACTCGATTGCTGAAGAAGGAAGAAAAGTTTGTGTGGACATACAAGTGCGAGCTTAGTTTTCAAAAGTTTAAGCAAAAGCTAACTACCGCACCAGTGTTAATAATTCCATTTAGACCTGGAGGATACAAGATCTACGGTGATGCGTCATTTAGAGGACTCGGTTGTGTGTTAATGCAGCATGGCAGAGTTGTTGCATACGCGTTCCGTCAATTGAGACCTCATGAGTTGAATTACCTGACGCATGACTTAGAACTTGCAGCAATTATTTTCGCTCTGAAGATTTGGAGACATTATTTGTGCGGAGAAAGGTTCTAGATCTTTACAGATCATCAAATTTTCAAGTATTTATTCTCTCAGAAGGAGTTGAATATGAGATAGCGTCGCTGGATGGAACTTCTGAAGGACTCGAGATTCGGTTTTCAAATTTGAGGTAGGCCACCTTTCAAATCTTTTGGCCACCCTCAGAATTAAGCCGGAAGTCCATATCAAAATCAAGACGCTTCAGCTGACAGACCCAGAGATTCAGAAGATCCTGCAATAGGATACCGAAAAGAGAAAGGCTGACTTTTAGATTTTTGAAGACGGAACACTAAAATTCCAAGGATGATTGTGTGTACCTAACGATGCAGAGCTTAAGGAGAAGATTTTGTCAGAAGCTCATCGTAGTAGTTACAACATTCATCTAGGCAGTACGAAAATGTATCAGAGTCTGTGTCAACACTATTGGTGGACCAATATGAAGGCAGATATCGCCAAGCATGTCACCAAATGTCTGATGTATCATCAAGTGAAGGCATAGCACTGTAAGCCAGGAGGACTTCTGCAACCTCTTGAGATTCGCGAGTGGAAATGAGAACACATCATGATGGATTTTGTGATGGGCTTACCGAGGAGTCAGAGGGGTAATGATTATATTTGGGTTGTGGTCGACAGACTGATGAAGTCAACTCACTTTATCGCCGTATGGAAGAACCTTACATTGGACAGAAATGCAGAATTGTACGTTCGTCAGATTGTTCGTCTGCATGGAGTGCCAGTGACGATTACATCTGATAGACCCAAGATTTATAGCTGCCTTTTGGAAAAGTTTGCAGATCGCCTTGGAAACAAAACTGCAATTCAGCACGGCTTACCATCCACAGACAGATGGTCAGTCTGAGAGGACAATTCGAACTCTCAAGGACATGTTGAGAGCGTGTGTGCTAAACTTCAAAAGAAACTGGGAGAAACAGCTTCATCTCGTCGAGTTCGCCTACAACAACAGCTACCAGCAGAGTATTCAGATGGCACATTTTGAAGCATTGTATGGCAGAGCGTGCAGAACGCCAGTGTGTTGGGATGAGGTCGGAGAACCGAAAGTCACATGCCCAAAGTTGGTTTAGTAGTCAGTGGATGCAGTTGCAGTTATCAGAGACAAATTAAAGACCACTCAAGCCGCCAGAAAAGCTACGCAGATAAGCGTCGAAGACCTTTGGAATTCCAAGTTAGTGAGCACGTCTTTCTGAGGGTGTCACCAATGAGGGGTACTTCGCGCTTCAGCAAGAAAGGGAAGCTGAGTCCGAGGTACATAGGTCCCTTTGAGATTCTGGAAAGAATAGAGACTCTAGCTTATCGTCTTGCATTACTGCCGAGGTTGGCAAAAGTGCATCATGTCTTCCACGTGTCAATGTTGAGAAAGTATGAACCTGACTCGACCCACGTGCTGAATTTTGAAGAGTTAGATGTGGACAACAGGGTGTCATACGTGGAGAGATCGGTTCAGATTATAGATCGGAAGGAACAGGTTCTTGCGCACCAAGACAATCCCGTTGGTTAAAGTGGTCTGGCAACACCACGGCAAAGAAGGAGCAACCTGGGAAAGTGAAAATTCGATGAGATGACAATACCCCCACCTTTTTATTTAAAGATTTGTAATGGTTTAAATTTTGAGGACGAAATTTTTATAAGATGGGAAGAGTTGTGATAGCCTGAAATTCTAATTCTGTAATGAGTTGGGCTTTTCATCGATGTGCCTATAGTGTTTTTCTCTGAGCTGATCACTCACGAGATAACTAGTCTATCCGGTGAAGTCATTAAAGGATTTTAACGCAATGACTTGAGAATTCGACCAAAAATCGACTGCTCGACCGTGCTAATCTGCAAAGGTAAATACGGCACTGTCAAAATCGATCAAAGATCGGAGATAGGTCGATTCGACTGAGGTATGTGATTAAAGTGTGGGTGATTCCACCTAATTGCAAAATTCTTGTCGAACGGCACTAAACTGATTTTTCTGTCATTTTTGTACCCTGTGTCCATATTTGAAACCTCGAGATTTTCACGACAACTAAGAGTCGCCAATGAGTCAAAGATGCACAATGTGGCTAAAAATAATCGACCACGGGTCAATTGCACTAAAAATTCCTAAAAGCTACACGGTAGATTAAGTCACGCTAAAATCGTGCATGGTTGAAATTAACCGCGAATTTGAACCTGACTTCAGAAATTGAAAATTTTGTCATGTCACGATTCATTTTAGGAATGTCGACTCATCCTCCGAAGATTTTTCTACAAACCCGAGATTTGGGAGAAAAATCAAATTTAGGCATTTTTGGACCGGGAAAATTAGAGGGTCATTTTTTGTCACATTTTTTGCCGTCAAGTTGGTTCAATTAACGAGGAAAAATTGTAAGATGGATGATGGCACCTTGGCTGATTTTATGGGGGCCAAATTGACCACAATTGAAGAAGTTTTGGTGAGGAATTGAATGAAAATGGAGGCCAAAGGTCCAAAATTCGTAGTAGGGGGTGCCACAACCTTTTGGACCATTTGAGAGATTTCTTGATGAAGCGTTGGTGCAGCAAAGGGCTGAGGATGACAGCCAAGGATGGTGGGGCATGAAACTTGAGTATTCTTGATATTTTGTGCCCCCCCCTCTCACAGCAGCCATCTTCTTCCTCTTCCCCTTGCTTTCTCCATTTTGTGTGTTTTAAGCTCAAGAAAAACCAGAGAACCAGCTAGCAGCCTCCCCCCTTGCCATCGACCGTCCCTGCCGTCATCCAGCATCGGCACACTGCTCGCCGAGCCATCGCCAGCCTCCCGCTCGCGTGCTCGTCTCACTTGCCCGCACTCATGCGTCCACCATCGCAGCTCGCCTAGCTGCCGTTCGTCGCCATCCAGCCGCCGTCGTCGCCCACTGCAGCCACTGTCGCCCCGCCTAGCCCGTCTCAGCCCAAGTCGAGCCTCAGTCCAGCTTTTCTCGACCCAAAGCAGAACAGAATTCTCAGCCCCTAGCTGAGACTTCTAGGCCCATTTTAAAGCCCGTCCAGACCTCCGTTGGTGTCGCCACAGGCTTGTTTATCGCTTGCCTCCACGTCACCATCACCGTGGACTCACCGGCCTGCTAAACCGATGATTTTACTTGCTAAACTCTGCTTATGGAGTTAATGACGTTTAGTAGATAATTAGTTTAGACTAAGTATGGATTAGGTAGTTAGTTAGTTTATATTAGTGATTTAATTGCTTAATTATGCATGTTAAGTGGTTAGCCTAGTTAGCCGAGTGGCTCTTCTTTTTGGAGTTAACTCTTGTTTATAGACTAGTATTGTATATAAACCAGTTGGTTGTTTATAAAAGTGTTTTGTGAAATCGTGGTCCTGCTTTTCTATCCCATATTTGTGTTGTTTGGGGATTTGTTTATTCGCTTCCGCATGTGCAATAAAATGAATGGGTCGACAACGCATCCTGAGACATCGCAATTTTATTGACCACCGAGGGATGTGTGCGTGCTCGAGGTTCGGGACGTGACACGGGGTGGGCCATGTGACAAAACTTTCCACGTGTGATGTCATGTGGCAATCACAAAAACAAAGTGAAGTGCCATGTGGCTAGCATAGGAACAAAGACTCTACTAGGTTTGTCTCTAACCATATATCGTAGATGAATAAGGGATATGAATACTTTCACAATGTACTTGCATAAAAAAGATTAATTAACTTTAATTTGTTTTTGAAGTCATGCAAGGACAATAAATGAACTTTGAAAAACATTCAGAAGAAAATAAAAATTTCATATACTCATTTCAAAATTTGGCTTTGACTTTCTATTAAGAAACTAGTGGAGTGCCCTTACTGGATCACTCACATTGATTTAGTTGTGCACACATTACTAGCAAAGTTCCTATTAAAAATTTTATTATGTCCCCTTAGAAGTGCTGCTCCATAAGAAATTATTTAGGCAACTAACAATGCCTTACTTGCATTCAAACCATCAACTCAACTAATTTTATTGATGCTAGGCAAATCCTCGCCATTTAGGAACGTGCATTGGGTACGTGGCCTACCACTAAACCAGCCATTTCTTGGGTGTTTTTACTTCTACATACATGTCAACCAGTAGGTTTGTCATATTTTTATTTCCCTTTTGTTCGATCACTATACAATTTTTTTAAATAATAAAGTTCATACATAAACAACCGACAGCAAATTGCATTTTGAATTTTTCACTAGGTAGATTTGATCTAATTTTGAAATATATCTATATTAGTAGTTAGAGATATTAGGTATAAAAAGTATGTAAACTTTATCTATACTATATATAAGGTAAAGATGATCTCCTACTTTAAAATATTTCAATCTTTTTTTCTTTTTTATATTCCTTCCATCAAGTATCCTCAGTTACTTATTCTATAGATATTATATAATGGACATATACATGAAATTTATTATTTTATTTTTCAGCTCTCGTGATTTCAATATGAAAAGTTGAATTTTCTAATGATGCAATGGCCTTCATAAATTTTTTCAAATCTTACAATATCTTTCTCTTTCCACATGTATGTATAAAACTTCTTTGTATTGTGTATTTTATTAACAAAAATGTTTCCATTGAGTATTTCTAATGAAGTTTTATGCTTACGTTATCAAATGTCAATTTTGCTTCACGTAAAAATATCTCTAACGCAAGTAATTAGGGTCATGTTGAAAGAAAATAGCGAAGCGGTACCTGAAATAGAGGAACACCAATACCTTTTGCATACTAGTACATATAATATGCATCTGCATATAAAAAATATGTAGATAATAAAAAGGTATATGTTGATAATGCTCACCTTAAATTGTTTTAGAACCCCTGTGATATTGCCTTTACTCATATCAAGTCCCACCAATTTCTTTGGACCAGCAGAAAATTCTGGAATCTGATGAGTACATCCAGGCCATTCAAACCATCTAAGCTCATTAGGAAGACATTTAGGACCTTGAAAAGAATCATGCACGTTGTGCAAGATGAGCAATTTCAACCTTCTCATTTTTGTAAAAGTTTCAGGATCGATACGCATCTCTGTCGGCTCAGGTAGTTCCAACACTATGGCTTTTATAGAACAATCTCCCTGTATATACAAAATTAGGTTATGCATTTTTAGTAATTAGAGTAAAAAATAACTAGCAAAATTTTGATCTTATTCACGAGTCTTACCATGTCACATGACAGAACATCAGCAACATCATCATACAACCATAGTCTACTACGTCTTCCAGGATTATCCCGACATTCTTGGTTCACAATATCTTTACCCATTGCTTGAATCAAGTCATGCACTTTTAGGATTCTGCACTCAAAGTGTATCAAGGACCTCTTAATGAGAGTATCAAATCCTACAGTTGTTAGAAGATCGCAACTATCGAGAACTTTCTTTGTATACTCTCTTGTCCGCCCATTAAAGAAGCAGGCAATGTGGAGAAAGATCTCTTTCTCATTTTCATCTAGTCCATCATAACTCACTTTGAGCACATTATTAATTTTCTTGTCAGGACTCATAGAAAGTTTCATAAGTGTACTTTCCCATACATCTTCTGTTGTACCACATAATAAGGAACCTACAACCTCAAGTGCTAAAGGAAGGCCTTTAGCATAATTTAGAGCACTGTCCACTAGATCTGTTCTGATTTGGTGTGTTTGAAAAGCATGCTTAGTAAGTAGATCACGAGCTTGACTGTCACCAAGTGCTTCAACTTCATACACACGATCTTGATCTATCCGGTGACAAGTTAGCAAATGTTTGTCTCTTGTGGTAACGATGATCCTACTTCCATTACCAAACCACTTGCCTTCTGCTAAAGTATTCAACTGGCGCAAGTCATCCACATCATCAAGGATGAGGAGAACTTTTTTGCGACCTAGTCTGCGTTGTATTAGCTGAATACCTCCGTCAACATTGGATACTTCTAATCTTTGTTGTGGTAATAGTATATCATTTAGTAATATTTCTTGCAAAGTAACTAAACTCTTGGTACCTTTTGAAGTTTCTCGAACATTTTCCAGAAAACATGAACCCTCAAATTTTCTGAATATAACATTGTAAAGAGCTTTTGCTAAACTTGTCTTCCCTATACCTCCTTGTCCCCATATTCCCACCATGAGAACACCATCATCAAACTCAAGATTTAACATAGATTTCAGCTTAACAACTCGGGAGTCTATACCAACTGGATGCTTAGCAACATGCAAAGGTGTTTGAGCTAGGGAAGTGGAGATCTTCTCCACAATTTCTTGAATAAGCTCTGACTCATCTCTGATGAAAATGGAAAAAGAAGTTGTAGCATCATTTTAGGGATTTGAATAAGCAAATAAGCAGCAATTCCTAGCTAACAGTAACAGATCAGTGCGTCACATTTTCAAATAATCATGTATTCTCACCCAGTTGAATTAGACCTCTAAGAGCTCCACACCAATCAAAATAAGTTCAAGGTTTTGACTTTTAGTTTCCAAGTGAACTTGTTCTTTTGATTTATACATGAAGATTTACTTATTTTTCGTTCTAACTATTATATGTGATTTATTTATGTTCTTAATCAAGAAGAAGCGTTATACTGGACTTTAAATGGTGATTAAGATTTCGATTCCGAAACTTCTAAATTCCCTGAAGCACGATATTATTGCTTCACGTGGCGTATGAACACTAATTATCCTGTATCACGCGTTGCAAACTTTTTGATTCCTTGGGTAAGTACAATAACACTACTTAACATCTTGTCCATTGGTCGATCAAGTTTTAATCTTTTCTTCTGTTCAAATGAGTTTCAGCCGGTAAAGTCCCGGTGTCGATTTTCTATTATTGGAAAAAGCCAAGTGTCTGTTCTATGGATAGCCCGCATGTGATTTTTCGAACTCAAAATGCCAGCTGTAACGAGTTTAGGACGTGGTCGACCAAAATCGATGATCGAACTCAATTTTACCAAAATGAAGCGAGAGGACCTCAATAGCCCACTGATAAAATGTGTGGAACTTTTATTACACTCTGAGGAGGGCAACAAGTATCCGAAAGAAAGATCTACAGACCTTACCCGAATGAAACTGGGCTTAGCAAAAGCTAAAGGCATAATTCTATTATTTGATGCCCAAAAAAAGGTTTCTTTTCATGCTGGTGAATTTTAATAAATATTGGTAATTGTCAAAAAAAAAAAAAACTGTCAGTAAAAAAAAAAAAATCGGTGACTTTTTCTTTCACATAACTTGTTAGTGACTTACCAATGCTTTCATAAAATTACGAACAACTTTTTTATAAATTGCACATTACATTTCGTACTAACAGACTAAATTTGATTTGCATAACTTATGACCTCAAATTTACTAATTTTTATGTGAAATTACTAACACAAATTAGAGTGACTCACCATCTCTGATAATGTTAAATAATTACTCACTAGTTTTGGATTACCAACTCTCACTTCAACTACTTATCAATATTTACTTGTTCTTTTAATTTGCCAACTTTTCTATTGGGTTGCTAGCTCTCATTTGAGTTTATTATTGACTTACCAATTTTTCTTCAATTAAGTTACCAACTAATTTTAGGTTAACAATTTTCATTTGAGTTACTTGTCAAGTTTATTTTTCTTTTAATTATCAAATTTCTCATCTTTTGCCAAATTTGCCAAATTTTATTTATCTTTCTTAACTACACTTAGATTCACCAATTCTTTGAGACTAACTTAAACCTAACGGGCTTAAGAATTTTCAGGAATCATAAGATGAAGCATCTATACATATACTTCAAGGCATATGTGGGTCGATTTAGTTATTTGATCTATTTATTTTTTTAAATACAATATTCATGCTTACTTGTAAAGATTACTTTTCTTACAAAAAATATGGACTCCACTTTACTTACCCATCATTCAGATGCCACCCAGACAAATTCCCAGCATCAGAAAGAGCTTCCTTCCATCTCTTCACTTTCTCCGAATCCTTCCCGAACCTGGACTCGTGCTTAGCCAGAGCTCTCTGATAACTCTTTCTACCCCCCCTTACTTCTCTTGGATCCACTTTGTAAAACACTGGCAGAACAATGAGGTTCTTTTGCTCCTTGCACTCTATAATCTTCGCCACCTCTTCCAAGCACCACCTTGATGAAGCATAGTTCACAGAGAAAACGATGATTGCGATGTACGATTCTTCGATGGCCTTCATAAGCACCGGCGATATTTGGTCCCCCTTTTTCAGTTCCTCACTATCTCGAAAAGTGTATATTCCAATCCGGTGTAAAGCTTGGTAGAGATGGCCGATGAAGTTATTACGCAGGTCAACGCCTCTAAAACTCAAGAAAACGTCATAAATCTTTTCAGGTTTCGATGAAGAAGCCATTGGACGATGGAGTTTAAGAATCGGCAATGACTAGAAGCTGAAAATTTGAAAATGTGTGTTCAGGTAGTTCATTCACCAATTGATCTTCTTGTTTTATTCTTATACTAGAGGACGAAGATGCATGACCTTTTTTATTGGGTAGAGTAGACAAAGAATAATATTAAAACTTTGGAAAATGAAGACCACATGACACAAGATTCTTTGTGGCCGACAAAAGTAGGGACTAGTAATAGATCGCAAACCGATGAACAATTCTACAGCGGTGGATTCTTGTGATCAAAGTCTATGACCCACTCATAAAAATAACTTTGGTGGTTTTCCTGGAAATTCCATCCCCAACTTTTGAGAAGTTATTTTTTCCTTGCTATATTATAATTTACCACATGACCCCTCAAGAGATATATAGTTAAATGCACAAGCAAGTGTAACAGCAAAAAATAATATTAGATCTATTAACAATAGTAGAACATTGGAAAAACATGGTGCTTAAGTATGGACCGAGATATTTAATAGATATAAACACATGGACTTATTTTCCGATTCTCTTATTGATCCAACCTTCTTTGTGGCCGACAAAAGAAGTAGAGAAACCGCTGGGGGGTGTTGGATTCTTTTGATCTGGTCATAGGTTTACTAAATAAATAAATAAAAAATTGCTCTCTTCCTCAAAATGGCATCCCCAACCTCTGATTGGTTTCTTCTTTATAGTAATAATTTAACTCAAACGATATATAACTCATGTAACGACAACAATACTTTCTAATGCTTAGATAATCACAACATTCCTCCCCAAATGTCAAAAGAATCCTTTTTTCGAAGTTTATACATCTAAACTTGTGTTGACACATAATTTTCTGCTTGAGACTTTCATTCTTTCACGAGAAAACTAAAATGGATTTTGTCAATAGCGGTGCAATTGGATCCTTAATAAAAAAAACTTTTGCTCAGCTTAGTCCCACACTCGCATCTTTTATTGCATTTTTCTGCATTTAGACAATAGACACATTTATGTTTTGGCACAATGCATTTAAATTAAACAAAGCTTGTTTCCGTCGAATAAAACAGGGGCTCAACTATGAACTTCATTTTAATTGGCCCGATGGATGGCTCGACATGCGAGATTAACTAGAGTTAGCTTCAATTTCATGATAGCGTGATTGGACGCAACTCCAAGATAGTGAAATCGGTCCTAACTCCTTGCTGTGGAGTTAGATATGATTTGGACAAGGTGGATCAAACTCAGAGAATTGTGGAAGTTTGGATCAAAGGGCTTCAAGATGAGGGTTAGATGAGTCGAGGCTGGCCAAGAGAGCGGACTGTTACAAAAAATCAACCTTTTTTTTTGCAGAGGATTTTTGAAGGAGCATAATACGGGCAAGAGATTTGGATTACACACAAAAAAATAAAACATAAGCTGGCCAAGGATGAGATAAGAGAGGAAAACAAGAAGCGGGTCATTCGGTGATTGATTGAGGAAACTCTGACCGAGAGCTTCGGAGACAAAATGAGGAAAAGATTCGGTGGTTCCTTTTAAAAAGAGAAAATTACAAGAGCTGGAGACACTCTTTAATAAAGCAAAACCGATCGTGAGCTTCGAGGGCGGGTGGCTTTCGTGGCTGGGGAATCCAAACAGGGAGATTTTTTACTAAGAAGTTGGAAAGTAATGGAAAATCAGAATCCGACAAGATTAGATAGTGGGGAGCGGAAGGAAAAAGCTTGAGAGTCAAAAAGTGTATGATTCATTTCTCACGCTATTTTGATATGAAATTCGCTATGCTTAATCCCTTGCACATGAACTTGTCTAAAGATGATGTTGCCTAACTGTTCCTTATGCATGATTGTAATAGACAGCGTATGTTTCGTCCATGTTCAGCCCCTTGAAGTATCTTGGACTGACCTTGTTGTTTGTTTGGTGATTTTGCTTCATCCAGCACGCTTCTGTTGATTTTGCAGTTCTCAAAAGTATTCTAAATGTCGTTTTAATGAGAAAATTGTCCAAAAAAATCCTAAACATATAATACATGACCAATTCAGTCATAAATTTTTCAATTATACTTAGTCCTAGCCTTTTTGGCAACTTGCCAATTTAGTCATATGTGTTACGGTTAGCGCTGACATTGACTTGCAATTCCTTTTTATAATTTTATGAACTTTTTCTTTTTCCCTTCACTAGCCATCACCGGACCTCATTAATGGTTGGCAGAGGTCGCTGGCCCCAGGCGAGGGTTGCCCTCACCAGCCTCAGGCGAGAGACGCCGGCAATTGAACAATTAATTTTGCTTATTTTTCAGAAAATAATGAACACCATAAAAACGGCACTAACCTTTTGCAAATCATCTTAGTAAGTTTTTAGATGTCAAAGTATATCAAGGATAACTTTGGTAAAATTATGTGCTAAACCTTGTAATAATAAACATTTCCTTGGATCTTTCACAATTATCTAGATATATATTGAAAAATCAAAACATAGAAATGACATATCAAATCTTTAAATTACACTAAGTTCTTCTTATTATGGCATAGAAAATTTACCATCATATCGAATTTCTCAAAAATCATTTCAACATATTCCCTATGTATTATAGTACCATACTCTTTGTTGCAAGATTTGTCTTTCATGTATTAGTGTCTGTGAGGGATTTGTAGTCTCCCATGTTGCACATGATCAAGCGATCAAGTTGGTGTTCAAGCCTTGTGAAAATTTTAGGCTTCAGGCATATTAAAAATATATGATATAATAAAAATTTCTGCATTGGTTAACAAAATCTCATTAAAGTTGTCTCTATATGTTGTGTATAAATAGTTTATATTTGCTTTATCACATAACTCAAATCTTTTGGAGATTGAAATTCCAAATAATAAAACTATCGTGGAATCATGTGGAAATCGGTACAACTAAATTGTTAATGATACATAATGTCTTATGCTGAATTATGTGGATCAACATTGTTGACAATTTGTAGTTTTTACTCTCGTTTATATTTAAATTCTCCATTCTCAATCATATAAATGTAACGGGCAAGATTTATCAAATTAATGAGCCAGCAATAGCTCATTCTCAATTGTTTGTTTGTTTGTTTTTTTTTTTTTTTTTTTTGTGAGAAAATGTCCATGTCATCAACCACCTACTCCAATAATTCGGTCTGTTTCCGCATGCATTTCCCCACTGCAATTATTCGGTCTGTTTCCACATGCTTTTCCCCACTCGGTCTGTTTCTGCATGCTTTTCTCCAGTGTAATTATTCGGTTTGTTTCCACATGCTTTTCCCCACTGCAATTATTCCGTCTTCGATCTTCTTTGCTCCATGTCCTAGGTGCTTTTCATGACCAAAGTCCAATCTTAAAGGCTGTTACTTGCGTCTAATAAGTAAGAAATTATTAAATGAAAAGTATATATATAGTAAACTAAATATAAATTCGAAAAGTTGAAGAGATTCTTGTGAAGTCCACCATTTTTAATGGTTCAAATTCGATTTAGTTTATAGACTAAGTTCACTTAATAATTTTTGTAGATAAATAACCATGCCATTACTTCTCAACTATCCTTTTGACAATTCAACGGAAATAATACCACTTGTCTAATCTCGATATGCTAAATCTCCTCTGTCGAAAGGATGGACATCACATAGGACCCACCTTATCTAATGTGTATGATTCAATCATCCTTTGTAAATCAAAATCATTAAATGAAGGCATCATCATAATGTTGCAAGCGGATAAGATCTTTAGCCATGCTCCTAATCCCTCGATCGCAGTAGATGATCTTGTGGGCAAAGAATGAGTTCTAATGCTCATGATCTATTATAGGTGTAAGAGGATTTTGCTTAGCGAGTACCTCAAAAATTGAACTTAACCCATGGAAGATTATAAATTCTCAACTTGAAATTTTTTGTCGTCAAATCCAAGTCAAGTTCGAACATTTTGAGTGTACTATTGGTCCAGTTGTGCATTGAACAAAGCTTTCTTCACCATGAGACAAGGCATCTTCTTTTTCTCTTAACACCAAAAGAAAACAAGAGTGATGACTTTTAAGTCAAGCCTATGAAATTTAACCAAAGTGGAGGGAAAAAGTTTCCAACTTTACTAATTAGAGGAATGGTGACACTTTGAGATAGTCACGAAGAGTGTGAATGCCCATAAGACAATTGGGATGTCACCTTTTGACATGGGCTACTTCTAACTTGTTTCTTCCTCATACGTGGCGATACACCATGCACCGAATTTAATATACCATCATGTTTGATAGGAAATTTCTCATTCTTCACTATTAATACCATACAAATTATTTGATAGTCAATTTCACAACCGAAGAACTATAGCTTTGCTGTCTCCGATAGCAATGTATCAAATTCTCACCTACCACCTTGCATTCAAGTCCCTTAACATTGCCCAAATCTCCTCTCACATGTTCTGTACTTCATTCATCCGAATAATGGTATTACTCGTATACAACGCTTACCCTCTCCAACCAAAAGAATTATGTTTGAACCTCAGGACTTGGTCCTCTATAATCACCGGTTTTAGTTGATGGGTATTACCGTGAGTAACACGTATCCTCTCTTGTGAAAAGATTCGCTTGAGAACCTCTACAATCATCGGTCTCTCTCCCCTCCCAAAAACCATATATGGAAGCCATCATATAAATTCTCTTGGCAAAAGAATCGCGTGCAAGCCTTAGGACAAGTCCTCCACAATCACAGGTCTCCCCTCCCAAAACCATATTTGGAAATCACTGTATAAATCAAGTTATCTTTAATCTTAATTATCATGAAGAAATGACAACAAAGAAAAAGAGACCACGAGTTTATAAAATATTTTCCAAAATCAACCTATCCACAATTGATGTTAGTTTATAATACCTTATCTTAAGACCACTTGTATAAATGTTTTTTGACACTATCCATGTATGCTATAGTTATCAAAAGAAAATTCTAAAAATGCATATCGCTGTTGAATCCAAGTATGAACGTCTTGAGCATACTGTCAATCCCGCTGTCCACTGAACAAGGTTTACTTCACCATGAGAAATGACATCTTCTTTTTCTCTTAGCAACAAAAAAAAAAAAAAAAAAAAAAAAAAAAAAAAAAAGAGCATAGTGACAGCTCTTAAGTCAGTTCGATGAAATTTTTTCAAAGTGGAGGGAAAAAGTTTCCAGCTTTACTAGTTAGTGGAGATATGGTCATGAAGATAGTGACCGGCTAGGAGATAATTGGGAGATGACGCTTCCAACTTTGTTACGATGAAAAGGTTAGGATGATAATGTAAGGAAAAGCATTAACACCAAGCCAGATCTATAAAGTTGTACATTCAATAGTTCATTGTCATGGACTCATGGTGGCCTTCAATTACTTTTGCATTCTTTAGTATTTGCCTTGCACGAGGGTTTAAAATTTTCTCAACGGATACAAGTACTTCTCTCTTTGCTATTATTATTGAAGGCACCTCATTTTTTACCAATGTTTGACCACGCAAACTATTCTCAGATAGCACTTGCTCCGATAGAAAATTTCTTGATTTCAAATGTGTCGGAGCCTTGAGTGTTGGAAAAAAGAGTTCTTTGAAATTGCGATCAATTGGTGTAATTGGGTTGTGCTCTGCAAGAACAAAAATGCCCAATTTGCGTGCATCGAATTGCCAGATAACAGATATCACAACTTTTAACCACAACCGTCCGATCTTGATAGTGTCAAGAAAATTGTGATTTCCCAGATTAAGTGATGAACTAAGGTATATCTAGTCACAACTAAAGCCTTGAGAATTAGGTTAATCAGAATTTCAATGAGAAAGATATTGTGACTTTTCACCATGACCATTCTTTTAATCAAGTTTGTGGAAATCCATGCTCCCGACACTTTTCCAAATATCGGACATAATTTTCGAAAAATTCAGGTCATGAGCTTTCTGTGAATGTGAATAACCGGTGAATTGGCCGGAAAAGAAATTTATGGGTCAAATTTCGGACAAATATAAAAATAGAATAAGTGATTTTTCAAAAAAAAAAAAAAAAAAAAAGAGGAAAATTTGTTGCAGGTGGTGGCACTCCTAACAGGCAAATGTCGATGTCAAGGGCGGCACACTCTACCCTATAGTGCCGAAATTCATCGCAGGAAGTAGTGGCAAAGAAGCGTACCTTGTCGTTATGGGAACATTCCCACTCTGGAGTCAGGTTGCACCAACTGGAATCCCATGTTGCCTTTGCACAAATTCGTGATATGTATTGATTATCAACAGTCTTACCACATCAATCATCCTTCTCACCATGTAATTAGCAAAGTCATTCTGAGTTTCTTCAATGGCTCACCTCATTGACGAAAGCATGACGAGGTAATTTCCACTTATCTCTTTGGTTCCTCCACTTACTGCCTTCAAATATCTACATTCTCACCTTGAGTCTGATTCAAGGCAAGCTACATAGATGATGACTCTACACTTGGGATATTGTCCATCGATGGCAAGGGCTCGTCTATAGCCTCGTCTATATTGTTGCGACTTCTTGTGCGTGGCATAGCACTCTCTTCGACTAACACCTAGTCTCATCGGCATGCCAAAAAGATGTTTCACCAGTTTTGGATCTCGTAACAAAATATCTTTTACCAAGTGTCATATTTTGGTTTTTCTTAAAGGAGACTTAAGTTCTATGTTACATTTGGATAGAGAGGGTCAAATTCGAACGAGACTGTACACCTTATAATCTCAAATTCAAAGAAGTCATTGACTTTACACGAGCTTAATATTTATGACAATTAATGTCGAAACCTAATCAATGACATCATATAAACTCACTTGAACATAATAATGAAAATCCTTTAAAATTAAAGTAGTTTATTCAATATCAAAGGTGCTTCAACAATGCTAGATATTAACAAGATGCCTAGAAAGCATTGCTTTCTACTAAGTTCAAGGACATAATATCGGAATCTAATCAACGACGCTAGACAATGAGGACAACACTTAGTAGACCATGCTCCTAGATGGATATGAGGACACAACATCGGAATTTAATTAACGACACTGGACAGTGATAACAATACCTAGTACACACTGCTCCCAAATGTGTATGAGGATACAACGTTAGAATCTAATCGATGACGCTGGATAGAGGCAACACCTAATGAACACTACTCCTAGATGAGGATGATGACACAATGCCGAAATCTAATCAATGACGCTGGACAATGGATTAGCATCGAATAATCAACAACGCTACCCAAGATATATACACTCCCCAGAATTGAATCTACAATGGAAATCTCAAACTACAGCTAAGTTAAACTAAGTAAAGATCAAAGCAAGATAAAGTAATTTTGTGTGTTGTTCAGGGGAGACTGTACTTGTTGGATTGCCTGCAGTATTTGTAGGCCAATTTGGTAACTGTCAATGGTCGGTTATTTCCTTCTCAAGAGTCGATCCACGTTGCATGTTGAATCACCTCATCCATATTTAGTTTCTAACTTGTTTGACAACATTCTCGCAGCTTGTTCAGCAAGTATTAACCGCTCCTCTTGAGTTTGGCGCCTTTTTTAACTATTCCCGCCTATTTCCACCATCAATGTTGTATCTTCATCAGTGATCCTTGGCTTCAACACGTGGCAACCAACTATTTCATCATGAAATTATATGTCTTTGCTTATATGTCTACCAAAATTCAGCCCAAGGTTTCTCAAAGTCCTTAATTATCCTTTCTTTTTATGGCCACTTATGGAGCAAGCCAATGTAGATTATGGCTCATATACGGTCATGATGGCAATTTTAGAATTTTCTATCCCTCGTGACCAACACGTGCTTGCAAGGATATTCCTGGGTGTCAACACCCTCGACAATTTTGACATTGCGCTGAATACAAATCCATTTCTTTCCTCCAAATCACTCTCCATCTTTTCTTTGCATTGTCATCAATTTATTTTCCTCCTTTGAATGTTTTCTCATTGCGTCAATTGCATATTCAAGAGTGCCGACTTTGGGATCTGCTTTTTTGGAGCTTTGATGCTCTAGAGAGTTCTCGATTCTATCGATTCGACTGACTTGACAATTTTAGCTTCATGAATTGATCAAAGATTTCTTGCTCCATCTGCTTCAACACCTTCAATGATTCCAAAGTGCAGCGAGAGAGAGAGAGAAGGGCAGAAATATTATGAATGTGTGAAGGGAGAGAAAATTAATAAGGCGGTATTCCATAGGTGCATAGCTATCTTAGTTTTGTATTCAGTTAGTTTACAGGAATGATATAAAAGATAGACAAAGAAAGGACTTAATGTACTTTTTATATTAGAATTGAGCTTATTCCTAAGGCGTTTTGGACTTTTGCGAAAAAATGGCTTATTCAGCTGAAAAAATGGCTCTGCATGGACTGTATCAGCACCCCATTCACCTGTTACTGGTAAAATTTTGCTGCAAGTGAGAAGATAACCAAATATGTTAGGCTCATTCTTGACTAAGAGAATGGATTTATTTCTTCATACAACTATTTGCATGTAAGTCAAGTAGTCATTAATGGTAACTAATGTGATAAACTATCATTCGAAAATGTTAATGGCTGTTAATACACTTGTTAAGTTACGTGAGGGCGGCCCTCACGTAGGCAAGGGCGGCTCCCCCTTGAGGTCGGCTACAAGCCTTGATGGCCAAAAAAAAAAAAAAAAGAGAAAAAGAAAAGAAGAGAGAAAAAGAAAAAATTAAGAAAGCAAAGATGAGAAAAAAAGGAAAAAATTAATAAAAAATTGAAAAATATTAAAAATTGTTATTAAAAATTGTTCACCTAAACGTTGGACGTTCGCCAGCTATGCCATACAAGATGATTGGCGTCGACATTTAGTAATGAAGCATATTGTGATTAGGTTGTCGAAAAAGTGGGTCACATTCAATGCTTAATAAAAATTTGCCTCATTATTTTGTATATCAATTTAGTAAAAGCAATATTTGCTTGCTCTGGACACACATGAACCAAGAGCATATCGCCCGTTCAATCACGTGAGTCCATGAAATTCAACATGTGAGATTAATTGGTTTAAAATGTGCATGTAAGTGTTAAAAATTTAATATTAAGTCCTTGCCACCTGCGGATGGGGGAATAGAGGCCCTTGTCGAAGGACCTTTCCCAAAGTAGTATGACTGAACTTTGTCAATTTTCCAATGAAGTATTTAATTCCTTTTTTTTTTTTTTACAATTGAATATCTTAATTTTTCAAGTTATGCTCAATGTCAGCTTCCGTTTAGTACTTGACTGAAATTGTTGATGCACCACTTACAACTGTTAAACAACCATAAAATATGTTGACGTGGGTCTTAGATGGAAAATTATTATCAGTGGCAATTCAACCAACGTGAAATCGGGCCTCTCCCTCTCTGCCCACCACAATTGCCAACACCGTCCACCCCAACTGCAACCACAAGCAATACCGCACTCCACTTTTGACAGCCATGAGCCAACGTGACCACCGCCCCCAACCAAGAACGTATTACATCTCCACCACCATCAACCACCCAAGTGACCACCACCTCCATTGCCATCCCTCTGCGAAGGTCGGGAATAGTGAGAAAGATAATCACAAGCTCTAGCACGGCAGATGGCAACGGCACGTCATGGCCTCATAGCGTTAACAAGCAGTGGCAATGGCACTGTACCAGTTTGGATGATGGCTGAGCATGGAAGAAGATGATGAAGATAAAGGAAAAAAAATATATGTCTAATCCATTTTAATCGGGTGGGCACTATTTTTCAATGTGCATCGTTTATATTTATTGAGGGACTCAATACTGGGAAATTTTTATTTTCTTCTAAGTTGTAACATTTACTTTCCAATTTCAATTATTCTTATTAATTTATCAAGGATTGTACTACATATTCAAGGAAACCAAAAGCTAGTAGAAAACGGTGAAGAGTTGAAGATGACTTTTATTGTGCTCCCTGCGTAACAAGGATCTTGCACTCTCTCTGCTAAGCCAGTTCCTCCCGGTGCTGCGAGCAACTACAAAAACATCAAACTCTCCCACCAATCGTAAGCCATTCTTTCACCTGCAGCTTACCCAAATAGAAGTGGTTGTTCGCGTTTGGTAAGAGAATTCTCATAGGAGATATTCAGCAAAACTCTCAAGCAGCACTTGCCCCTGCCTCCATTACTAAAGGGTGACTGCCACTGTGATTTGGACGTATAGCTAAATACGGAAAGTATATAAGCAAAAGTACAGTCAAGAGAGAGCAATAAATTAAATTGCGTCTCTAACAAGCAATTCGAAGAATAGTCTCAGGGCGTCCTCAAGGCGGCCATTTTGCACACAACCCGTGATCATATCTGTGATCCAGCGAACATCTTGGCCTCGAATTATGTCCAGAACCTCCCGAGTTTCATCTGGCTTTTCGTTCTTGAGAAGTGCAGAGACCCGCAGGACTGTCATGAGTTGCATGACTCACGCGTTTAAAGAAGCGCTTGGAGAGTTGTGGGTAGGTTTCGCATGAAACAAGCCATGGAGCAGGGACTGAACGTCTGCAGGCGCATCTAAGATTTGGTAAAATGGCGCTAACTGATCTCGAAGATGGGCTGCAGAATTTTCACTTGTTGCTTTGGGGAGCTATGTAGCATCAACACAGACACGCGATACGCGATACGCGACACGACACGACACGCCGACACATTATTTCTCAAAAAATAGAGAATTCCGACACGTTCCGACACGTTATATATTAAATATAATCTTTTTTTATATAAATACAAAAATAAATAAATAATAATAAAAAGAGCATAAATTAATTTATACTAAAAATATTAATCCAACATTTGTTAATATCATTCATTGTTTTAATTTGACAGAAATTGAACGAGAAATTCAAAAATTGCAAACATGAAAGAGTAAACTTGAAGGAACTTGTCATGTTTTCTTATACTTGTCGGAGATTAATGAGATTTCTTATAATCTTAGACAGAGTTCAGAGTTCATGATATAGACTAGCTTGAAGCTCCTTTGCAAAACAAGGTTCGAAAAAAATGAAAATCCAAGACAAGAACTCTCAAAATATGACCAAAATAAAATGAAATCACTAAATTCGCCATGGAAAATGTGAGAGATAACTCACATGCCAATAACATAGACCAAAAGAGATAACTCGCAAGCATCGCTTGCGAGAGGCGGAAAGAAACAAAAAAAAAAATTATAACTTTAAGTAGTGGGGTCAACAAAACGACACCGACGAGAAAAGGAACGTTCCATCGTCACTCACTGGAAGATCAAACTTATAAGTGAGAAACTTGAGAGTAAGAATTTTCTTCTTTCCCCTTATTTTTGTTATTTTCATTATTTTTTCATATATTTACATTCTGACCCCTCAAGTATTGAAATTTTTTAAAATTGATCCCGTGCCTATCGGAATCGCGTGTCGGAACTTCAGACTCGCGTGTTGGAGCATGTTGGGAAAAGTTGACCACGTGTCGGATTTTCCAACACTCGTTGACCGCGTGTCGGAACGTATCGGAGCGTGTCAGACACGTGTCGGACACAACACAAAGGCTTCCAGAGAGTGTCAGTGCTTCTTAGTTGGGGAGCATAAATGTACCTGACTAAATTGATGTCATTACGAGGGATTAAAGCTTGTATTACTGTGCCTCATTTCTCACCGAGGTTGAATGGTGGCTTGGAGGGCTTCTTCAAGGGACTAAACATTACTTCATATGAAAGGTAACAATGTTACTTTTATAGATAGATATATGACAATTTTGTTTTTGTACTGATCTTGTCTCAACGACATAGTGAAAATATGAAAATCTGACGCTAAAATAACTCCTGCCCTAGCTATATCGACGCCACTAATGAATTTTTTATGCTTTGTCTGACCGGATTGTTTGCCCTTTTCTTCAAGGTCAATTGGGCCAGTCCATCAACAAATTCGTCTTTTGGTTGTGATCCACAATTATCGGTTGTTCTTCTTGCTTGTTTTTGCAGAAGGACTTTTTTTCATGACAAGTGAGATTATGAATACATAATACAATCTCATGAAGAGAACTCAAAACTCGATTTTTTATAGCAATTATATGATTTTCGACATGAAATACTTGCAATCCCTTGATTTCCAATCCCACCATAATGATTTAATTTTTTTGGGTTTAAGACACTATGCTTTTATTTTATGCATTTCGTAGCTAATCTAAATCAACTTGAGATAAAGAATTTTTGGATACTTGAAATAGAAACTCATTTAATGCTAACACAACCTACATGTCTGGTGATTGTTCCTCCAATAAGAATACAAATCTTTTGCAAGTTAAGTGGTCTCATGTTCAATTTGTAGTTGGTGTAATCTCTTTCCTATTCTTTTTCGGTCGGAAAGACTATTTCATTCACTATTGCAAACATCATAACATTAAAATAACTCTCAGAACACAATATATTACAAAGAGTGAAGGGGGATGACACAATCAATTAGAAAGGAGGGATTCTTGCAATGCGCTTTGGCAACCCAATTAGCTAGCAGGTTGGCCTCGTGTGGGCAATAAAGAATGTCATTTTTTAGAATTCATACCCATGTATAATAGGATAAAAAATAATTCCCCAATCGTTTTTGACATTGTGGAGGTCAGAATGGCATATACCACATATGATACCTTAAAAGTCACGTCTTTTTCTCCGGCCGCCCTATAAAAAAGACAATTAATGCATTTTGAGAAAAAAAGATCTCACCTTTGTTGTATTTTCAGCTGCACCAAGAAAACAGACACAAAGAAACGAAAAATAAAGGTATATTACCTTCTTGAGAACTTGAAGAGAGAGAAATGTCCCGAAGAATCTCTGGCTGCCCATCCGAAAGCCTTCAGTAGGTGTTCATTCTCTAGCGATATTGCCATTTCACCAAGCTTGACGAAAAAGAGACAAACACCATCTATAAAATAACGAAAAAAAAAAAAAAAAAACAGAAACAATATGCATCCTCTGAAATTATTTAAATGGGAGAGGCAAACAATAAAGCGCATACACTTTAACTGTAGGTGCTAATTTTTTAAATTTAAGGTCTTAATTTTCCCGATAGTTGCGTACTCAAAACATTGCTATAACAATTTATTCAAAATTATATGCTTCCACAACAGTACCTTGACGCTCTTCATAGCACTGGAACCACTCATAATGGTCACACCACCATAAAATATTTGCCCTCTTTTGATCTCTTTGTAGACTTCCACCCCCACAAAATTTTGTAATTATAAACTTGACCTGTTAGAATATGAAAGGACCAAATGACATCTAATAAATGCAAAAAATTAAAATTTACATTCTAATTTTTCATAAAAGGAAAAGATAAGAAACATATTAAAATTTTAAATTTTTATGTATGGAACGTGGTAAGCCTTTTTTTTTTGTTGCCAATGAGTTATAAATTTTTCAAATGATGCGCCAAAATCCTACTCTCTTTTTTCCCTAGAAGACTGTCTAGTCAATTTGATCATCACTTCTCCATTCTCTTGTACATTCAAATCTCTGACACCATCACTTGAGCAGTATACAATAATAATACCCATTAAAGTGCATCACATTTTAAAAAGAGAAAAAAATAAAGCATAAATCGCCAATATCAAGGGGTTTTATCTTCATTGACTTGAGTAGTATAACTACCCACTCTTAATTCAATGGTGGATTCAAGCTGCTTGTGTAATTTTCTTGGCATTGGATTGTATCAAATACTAAAGGTTTATAACTTCTTATCATACTAAACATTACTTCGTGTAAAAGGTAACTATTTTGATTTTTCAGAAAAAAAAAATTATTTGACGATTGATATGTAATTTGTCATGCTTTAGATTTTGTACTTAAATAAAATGTTCTCTCATAATAGTATTATATAATAAAAAATAAAAATCCATGGCTAAAATTCGTAGTACCAGATCTTTTGCCCATCTGTTTATTATCGATTGGGCCGGTCCGTCAACGTTTCTGTCTTTTGATTGTGGTCCACAATTATTACCTGCTGTTCTAGTTTGTTTTTGCCTCCGGATGATAGGCGGATGCTTTTCCTAGTGACCGATATTATCAATAAAATCATTCTTTATTAGCTTAGGAAGACAGCTCCAATTCTACTTTTGTACCGATTATTCAATTGGCAACACGATATTAAAGCAACCCATTGATATCCTGCGCTACCATTTTAATACTATTGTTTATTTTTGGTGGGACGAGATACTGTTCATTTATTTTATGCAATCCAACCTAATCTAGTGGGGAAAAGAATTTTGAATGCTACAAATGGAATGCGCTTCTGTTTCAAGAACACCATAGCCTTTATCACCAAAATTGCGTGCATCTTTTATTTTGAGTCTTTAATTTATAGAACTCACTTAATATTGATGCAACCTATTTATATGTGATGTTTGTTTCTATAAGCAGATAAAAATTTTGCTGGCGAAATGGGTCCATTTTCCAAGAGATTATCATCGACCCAAATAAATCTAGGCTCAATGCAAGGTCGCATATTCAAATTCCTAGTTGGTGTAATATCTTGTCGGAGTAATTTCTTATGTAAGATTAATGCGACTCCAACACGGCAATTTTTTAGAAGGATTAGGGAAATGGATTCACTCTCTTTTCATTGAAAATTGCTCCAGTATACTAGTTCATTGATTAAAAGAAAATTAAAATAGCTCCATACACTTTATATTGACAATTATCTTTATTTATGTGTAATAAAATATCAGGTCGGTCCAGATGATTCAAACCTCAAACACAAAATATACCTCTTGATCATATACCTGAAGAATCAAGTGAAAACACTTCTCTTTGGTCACCCTACATGACAGTGGTGGGATGAAGGGACTACTTGTTTTCAATGTGATTGCTCATGCATTTCAAGTGTTGTTCTTTTTTTATACTTTCTCGTGATAGCTGGGTTACCTTGACTAGAAGGCTAGATTCTATAACAAAAAAAAAATTAAAGGAATCGTATATATAATTCTAGAGGGAAGAGAAAAATATAAAGAGCGATGCCCTTTCAAAATTATAATTCCTCAAAGGTATCAATTTTCTTAGGATTTTGCCTAGGATAGAAACAGACTACAACAGTGACGAATAATTACTAAAACATATGTGGATACAATAATCAATTACATTAATTGAATATATACCGTTTGTTTCATTTTATTCTTGTGACACCTTACGTATGTGCTCCATGAAAAGACTCGAGATTACACGAATCATCATTGGTACTTTTACATCTTTTCAAGATGAGACCCTTGAAGCTCTTTCTTCTCCACCTTTGTCCACGTTGCTTTGAAACCAGCACAAGCAGCTCGAGACTTCAGCTGTGAAGTCTTCGACTATACCTCCGACACTCTGGACACAAGATTCAGGGACAAGATAGGATCTGGACATGGTGTGGAAGCTTTATTAGCTGCTTTTGAGTTCGTCTTGGAGATGTTCAAAGTGAAGGTGGGGGACGAGGCTACCCGGTGGAGCTTGTGGTAATCGAGGGCTTCCTTGCGAATGGATGTACCCCCCACCATCACGACCAACAACGGTACCAATTCCAAGGGGACTGGACTACCTCCAGTCCTACGATAGTGATGTAAAGGCCGAGTTCATGGGGATCCTCTGGCAATGATCCCGCCCCAATTGGCCTTATTTTGGGCATCGCCGACTACGTCTGATTAAAGGCAGGATGGCCATCATCAAAGCATCGGCCATCAGGGAGGGTCTGATTCCAGATGGAACGATGGATACGCCATGACGGTACATCTTCTGGGGTTTTGCAGTGGGCTAAGGTGCTGGTTCGTGTCGGACCTTAACGCGGTGATGGAGCAATCATAATTCAATGCGTTCTTCGAGATCCTACTTGGCCATAGGTGTATATAATGTCACAGTATGAGACCATTGTTCTAGAACCAACATTAGCACCAAAGCAGGGTGTATTAATTCAATCAATCATGTGACTATGAGACAATAATAATGGTGTCGGGAAAAGTACCAAAAAAGTCCTAAACCTATTACATTGGTACCAATTCAGTCCATCCGATCAATTTTGACCAGCCGACGCTAACGTGGACGTCGGCCGGTGGTCGGACGCTGATGTGGCAATTTTTATGATTTTTTCGAATTTTTTATTAATTTTTTTTCTTTCTTTTCCCTTTTTTTTTCTGCCTTCTTCTTGGTGGTGGCTAGCGAGCCTCCGATGAGGCTTGCCGGCCACTGGGTGACAACCACGAAGCCCTCGCCTGCCGTCGGCGAGGGTCACGGCCCTCGCTCGGCCTCGTCCAGGGCCATAGGCGAGGCGGCTTAGCCCAAATCTGGGCGGCGGCCTTGCCCGCGGTCGGCGAGGCCAAAACGCAGCCCTCGCCGGCTGCGAGCAAGGCCGCCTTCGCCCGCGGCAAGGCCAGGGCGAGGCTAGCCTCCCTTAGATCTAGGCTAAGCCGCCTCGCCCACAGCCCTAAGCGAGGCCAAGCGAGGGCCGCGACCCTCGCCGGCAGCTAGCGAGGGCCGCTTGGTTTATGACTTTTTTGGTAGTTTTCCCTAATGGTGTCTGGGGGAGTGGTTTTCTTTTTTCCTCATCTATAAATATACGAATCAATAAAATGCTGAGGAAGTATCGAAGCAAGAAAGATTATTTATGCTTCAATGTGCAGGAGCTTGTATTTTCATTGCATCTTTGCATGGATCTCTCTCTCTCTCTCAATCCCGCATAATTTCTCCCAGGTTTAGAAAGCTGTCTGTAAAAGCATATAACATTAAAATTTTAAAGTGGAGAAAAAGAAGGAACCATTGTTCCATCCGTTTGCAACAATTACATTTCTCCAGATGTCGCGAAAATTTTGTTTTTCTTTTTTCGATTTTAAGCTGGCAACTCATCAAACCTAATGAACAACACGGCTCTTACATGCACAAAAAAAGTCAAGAAATATCATTCAACACATCGGTTAGATCGTGAAAAATCACAATGGGTTTCCAAATATATGGAAGGAGTGGCAAACAATTCAATAGATTTGAATACGAAACAATTCAATGCTCGGGCCGAAGTTACTCGTGTTTGGACTTTCCAGGGACCTTCCCTAGGCCCAAGCCCGCCCGATTGCGAAAACATTGAGTTTCGGAAGCTTGCCCAGATGTGCAACATATATTTATGTGTAATTAACAATAAAAAAACGAAATATTAGTGGAAATAATTACCTGAGAATTTATGGCGTTTTACGTTACTATGCCTATATGTGATATATTGTTTTTTTTCTTTTTCATATCAGAATCTGGCCCCATTTTTTTCCTTTTAATCTTTAAAATATTCATGTGTCAAGGTAGGAAAATCAATGAAAGATATTCTCAAAATATTTTCGAGGGCTAAGCTTAAAAAAACAGTTTGCCGTCTCACTACATGTTTTGGTTTTGATAATGTAAGAAATTCAACAATGTAAATTTGGTATACATGATTTAGAAATACTTATTCTTAAATTAAAAACACATAGCTGATTTAGCCAACCATTGTTCTTGAATTGATCAAAACAAACGAAATCGTACGAATTCGAGAGTAGATCTCCTTGTCCTTCTTCTCCTTTGGACGGTCTCATTGGATAAATAAAGTAAGATTAAATAAACAAATAAATTTTTATTTTAAATTTTAAATTCCTTAAATTATAATTCAAATATTATTTATATTGAAATATAATTTTATTTTTGTATGAAATTAGAAGAGGTAAACACCAAACGAGAGGACTATGACATATTTACATAACATATTCTAAGAGACTCATCCATTACAAGTCATTGTTAAAATACTTACCTATATTGACCATTCAACCACGATGATCACCATAACCAAGATGATCTATGCCAAGGTAATATAATTACATTAACGTACTTGGTGATTTAGCATTGTCTCGTATATTTTATTAACTTTATAACAATTTGTTTCACAGACTAAAATATTGTGCAATTAATATTAGCCCACATTCATAAGTATTTCCAACATTCTTTCATTTGGGCACTGTTTATAGCAAGACATTTAAAAAAAAAAAACTAAATATTATAAAATAACTTGAAGGCTATTAATACATTAAGGGTGCGCATGGTAACGCTTCTTGACTGAAAACAGTTATTTTTTCATAAATAGTTCTTTTCTATTTTTACTCCGGAAAACAATTTCTGAGTAAAATAAAGTGTTTGGTAACTACACAAAATTTCTACTCTTGAAATAGAAAAAGAATATAAATGCGTTTGATACGAAACAATTTCTTTTTTATATTTATTCGTTTTTTATTATTGCTCACGGATCGTCGACCGCCGCCCGTCGCCGACCACCTGCCGCCCCCGCACTATCGCCGGCCTCTAACCGTCACCACTGACCGTTGCCGCACCGCCTATCGATCGCCACCTCCCACGGCCGCCCATCCACCTCCGACGGTCAATGGCCGATGGGCGATGCGGCGGCAGTCGGTGGTGATAGTCGGAGGCCAACGGTCGTGCAGCAATGGCGGCGGGTGGTCGGCGGTCAGCAACGGTCGGCGGTGGCTCCAAGCAGTTGGAGGTGGACCGCGGCAAGCGAGAGGAACAAAAGAAAAATAAAAAAGAAAATTGGTTTATTTCTAGAAATTGTTTCTGGGAACAAGAAGTAATTTTTTTTTATTTCTCATTTCTATTCTAAATCTATTCTCGGGAACAAAAAAATAGAGAAATTGTTCCCGAGAACAAAAGTTTTACCAAATGGATTTCTGTACTTTTTTTGTTCCGAGAAACAAAAGAACAGAAATCCGGAAGAACAAAAATGTTACCATGGAGACCCTAAACAACCACCACCAACATCGAACCATAGCCATCAATCGATGTCAGACAACCATGACGACAAATGCTATATGCTACTCTATCGGGATGGGTCAATGTGGTAACATAGCCGAAAATGACTTTTCTTCATGCGATCCATTAATGCTATTTTAGAGTCCGGTCCTCCTTTGATTTCTATGTAAAACTATATACTTCAAAAAAAGTCAGAGAAACTCAATTGACACTTATGCCCCATATGTCTCTTATGATATTAAACCTCGCGATAATATTTTATGTTAATGTCCTTGAAAGATATCCTTTTAGTAAAACCGTCGTAGCCATCCAATCTTGAGACTTCTTACAAGAATTAGTAATACCTTATACACATTAAAAAAAAGAAGAAGATTAAAATGAATAAATATTAAATCACGCATTTATCTAATAACTTAAGCTTTTAAAACAGTTACAATAGTCCCAAAAAATCTTACATTGTATCAAAGCAATAATCATAAGTTTAAATCTTCTAGACCTTAGAAATGGTGCAATTGTCCCACAAAATCTCACAAGATCAATGATGTACTCCAATCCTTTGATCAAAATCAATTAACATTTCCAAAAACTTCGACCAAAATATAAATTCTCAGGTTCCCGCTATCCAACCATTAATCTTTCGACATTGTAATGCACCTGCAAAGATTTCTCATTGTTTCTACAAGAAAATATGCCATAAAATGATTTCAATTGCTTTTCAGTGCCTTCTAGATGGAACCAACTATGAAACGTCAAAACATAGTAACCGGCATGATAATATAAGTAACTTCCACTGATAAACGCAATTCCATTCAACTACTTTCTATACTTGTAAAGAAAGTTAAAAGAAGTGGCCGAAAACGTTAATGGTGTCGAAGCTTTCAATTTAAAAGCATGTCACCAACATTTCAAGATACTTTATTTTTTTAATTGGTAACCACTGTTACCAAAGATATGCACGAATTCCTTTTGAGAATCTTCAAATATTGACTCTTGCTATGTCAAATATTTAACATACTGCAAAACATGCAAGTTAGCAAGCTGAGCCTACTAAAAATATACCAAATGTAGGTTCGTCAAAAAGTTCAGTTTAGTGATTCACATTAAATCCAAATAATCATTAGTTCTGGTTTTCACCCAAATTCAAATTAAATTTTGAGAAGTACTGTTGACTTTTAAACTTAACAAATTTTTCACAAAACATCAAACCTTTTAGAAAAGGTAGCCAGCCAACAAATTTTCTTTAAAACAACCTGAGTTTCATTTCAAAACGTCATCCTTTATAAATATACCATGCTATTTAGAGAAATGTATTAAATATAATTTGGTACTTGACAAGTTGTAAATAACTTGGATGAAGGGAGCATCAAATGGAACTCTTCCAATATTTGAAACCACTCATATGCTGTCAGATTTTACTGAGTATATGATTTCTACACCTTATTCAAAAAGCTTAATGAAGCGTCATCAATAAATACGATAAAACTATATGGCCAGTGAAACCTTGAGATCCATAGATGTCAACTTCCTTCTGGGAAACCTCCTTCCCCTCAACGTCTGCCGCCAGCAACCATCTCCGGATCTCCATCACAGTCTCAGTTCACCACGGAACCAATTCAATTTCATTATCGGCCTCTCTATTCCCTACCGGATCACCGTCACTCACGCAAGCCATAATCACTCAAGCATAGGAACAGAAACATACTTAGATAAACAAGTGCCGCAATCAAACCAGCACCTCTGAGCTTAGAGACCAATGCTTGGACCATCAGTTTGAATGCCCAATTCCTCTCATCAGTGGCCACTGTCATCAAACGCAGCAAAGAAGCATATCATCAGTTTGAATGCCCGATTGCCTCTCGTCAGTGACCATCATTTTGGTATGGGTCATGTCTGTATGATCCTTTTCCGTATAAAGTTGTGAGTTGTTGGTTCCTAATTCCCTGCGATATTTTCTGTTAGGAGATGTGGGAATAAAGACATCATACAGCCATATATGTATGCTATGTTATAAACATCTAATGCAAGCTAGCAAGTGATGAATATGAAGAAAGCTTTATTGCAAATCAGATCACAACGTGACACGACTCTAAAGAATGACGAGTTTAGACCTCTTGGATATCAATCACATTCACATGTAAACAAATGATAGAGCTCTGTTTTACCCAACATATGACAAAATACTTTCTAGTAGTCAAAAAATCGCAACATTCCTGACTAGATGTCAAAAGAGTCAGTTCTTCAACGTTTATACCTCTAACCTCAAAAGAGAACTGGTTCTTCGAAAAGGGCCAGAATGAAATCATGCTTTCTAAACATAACGGCAAGATAAAAAGTAACTCAAGGGCGAGGAGAGTCAGCATTTCGTTGACCAAGCAAAACAGGAAGAGAAAAAATCTAACACAATTTATGTAGACATTTTGGGAGACAACTCTCCAGTCTTGACATAATGTTCAAGTTTAAGGAGACCAAAGAACATGAATAGTCCAACAAAAAAGCCACAATCTTTTCTCTTAAAGCACACACAGCTTCAAATGAAATGCCAAGTGTAACTTACATTTGTGAAAAGTGTTAAACATGGTAAGCACAACCCGAAACCTACAACAAGCAAACTAACTTCAAGTAAGCATTGTCATGAATATAAATTAAAATGCACTCTAAGATCCAGCTTTCATCATTAGAAAAAAGGAATCCTAAAAGGGAGTGCCACAATGTTACTGTCAGAGATACTGTGAAATTCATCTTCAACATAAATCCATTGTGGTCAGTAAGACTCAGGCAATTGGGAGCCCGAGCCAAATATTAGGAAGATGTGAGGAAATAGATGGCACAAGAGTTATGGACTTCAACCCACACAACACAAAAAAAAAAATCCACCGGAAAAGCAAAAGAACTCTTAGGGAGACAGACCTTTTAGGATAGTAAAAACTGCAAAATGAAGAGTTGACTAATCACTATTAAAAGAAATAGTTTCCACTTCTCGTGCAATACAAAAGCATAAATCGATAACTGAACAATTGTGATAGAACACTGAGATATTACTGTGTTCTTATGACTACCAATTTCTATTACTAACATCTGTTCAACTTGGACAACACAAACAACATGACAAAACTAATTTTGGCACCACAAATAAAGTAATCTCACTCGGTACTGTCCATTTGTTGAAGAGATCCAGCAAAATTGTGAGAGAACATTAGGTGAAGTTGAATTTCATCCAGAGATGAAGAAGCTTTTGTTGCATCTCATGGACCTGATGAAGAGACGAGAGGCTCTAAGAATGTAATAGAGGACAAGAGTATATGGGATTTTTCAGAAAAGGACCAACTTTCAATTCCAAATCACAAAAAAGGAGGCAGGGAAGGTACCTCTCTTTTGTTTGGGTGGGCTTCTTTTCTTTTACCAAGCAGTACTTACTTCTCTAAGGCAGGTTTCTTTTATTATACCAAGCAGAACTTCCTTCTCTCTAAATGCCGCAATTTCTACCTCTCTGCAAGAGAGATGGAAAGTAGCTATTTCCAAGGCTCCGGGTTCTCACTTAATTTAATTCTGCGGAAGGGATATCTTACTTGTGAATAGTTTCTATTTTTATATGGTGGGATCAAAGCCATAAGCAAAGTGATAATACTCAATTCTCAATAGAAATCCCTGCATGGAGCCAGTGGATGGCAATGGGAGCCGGTGGATGGCAATGCCATGGATTCCACATGAATTCATTGTCTATTACATCATAAAAGCAAGCCCATATTAAATAGTGCTTGTGTTAGCTGATCCACTCTCATCAATGCTTAACATAATGAGCAAATTCAGGATGCTTACAGGTTCATGATAGGAGAAATAACCTTATGCCCTTGCTACCAATAATCCCCACAAGAGCAAATGCCACTCCTGAAGCGATGAAAGCGGCTGGAATCTCTCACAACAATCTCACGATCAACTATCTTTGCAATAAGTTTAACTGCAGAACGACAATCCCCACAAATGCGAAGATTCTTCATTACAGTTATCGTACTACTCTCGACAGTAGTAATCAATGCAAATGCAACAGCAAGCCTTTCACTATGGTAAAATAATGACTCTTCCTTCTGTTCATCTTCCATGTCATGGAGAGAGAACCTCTTATCTGGAAGATAACCCAATTCCTTCAACTTCATATTCAACCAATCCAACTTCCAATATATGTTCTCACTCAAAGGGTGGGATTTATCCCCGGAAAGAAATAAATGCTTTTGCCCCTTTATAGTAACCCAACTTCTACCCGGTTGCTTCACAATCCCTTTATCCCTCATAGTCACTCTTAATCGCGAGACATCACCCCATCTATTAGCAGAAGCATAGAAGTTGGACAATAAAACGTAAGCACCACTACAATGTGGTTCTAGGTCAAGAATATAGTTTGCAGCACTTTCTGCCAAATCTAGGTTAGAATGCATCCTGCAAGAACTAAGCAAAGCAAGCCACACTATGGAGTTAGTTTTAAGGGGCATGTTTCTTACAAAATCCTCTGCTTCCTCTAGCTTCCCACATCGTCCTAGCACATCCACCATACATGCATAATGCTCGTGTTTCAATTCAATAGAAGTGTTCTCATTAAAATATCTAAACAAGCATCTTCTCTTTTGTAACATCATAGAATGACTACATGAAGAAAGCAGTCCCGTGAGTGTGATCTCATCTGGTTGTACCAGTCCGCGTATCATTTGGCTAAACAACTCCATAGCCCACATCCCTCGGCCATGTTGTGCACATCCGCAAATAATGGCATTCCAGGTGACGACATTCTTATCCCTGAGTCTTTTGAACACTACAACAGCATCATCAACAGCTCCACACTTACTATACATGACTACAAGAGAATTGCCAACAAATACATCACTTCCCAATTGCAGCTTTATAGCTGACGCATGGACCTCCTTACCTCGATCTAGAGACTCTAAACTACAGCAAGAATTGAAAGCGCTTACAAATGAAGATTGATTAGGAAGAACACTCGTTCTCATCATGTCACTGAACACCTTCGGGCCATCTTCATGCCTACCATTCAAGCCATAACCAGTTAGAAGAGCCGTACATATGACCACATTCCTATGCACTGCTTCATAGAAAACTTGGGTTGCTTTCTCAATTCGCTTGCAGTTAGCATAGAATGTGATGAGAGAAGCACATACAAATACGCTAAGGCCGAATCCTGACTTGAGAACGTGACCATGAATCTGCATGCCAAGAGGAAAAGACAATGCATTTGCACAGGCACTCAATGCACATGTCAAAGTACTCGGATTGGGCACAACACCATACTTGAACATTCTCTCAAATACATTTAAAGCTTCTTCACTCTTACCGTTTTGGTCAAGCCCGCCAATCATCGAAGTCCATGCGATCACATTTCGGGAAGGCATTTGCTCAAACAATTTCACAGCATCGTCCACTCTGGCATTCTCACAATACCCATGAATCATCGCATTCTATGCAGCAAAATCTCTTATGGGCATCTGCTTGAAAAATACCTCTGCCCCCTCAACCTGTCCAAATCGAAAGAACCCATCTATCATCGCCGTCCACGAAACAACACTTGGTTCAGGCATTTCATGGAAAAGCTCTTCCGCCGTTGTCAAGTCCACACAGTCCAAGCAGCCTTTGATCATCGTGTTCCAGCAAATTGCATCCCTCACGGGTATTTCGTAAAACAGTTTCAGGGCGTCCTCAAGGCGGCCAGTTCGCATGCGACCCACGACCATCTTTGTAAATGAACGAACATCTGGGCATTGAAATTTGTCCAGAACCTCCCGAGTTTCATCTAGGTTTTCGTTCCTAAGGTGTCCAGAGACTGTGGGACCGTCACGGGTCGCATGACTCACACGTCTGAAGAAGCGCTTGGAGAGAAGGGTGCATGTTTCAGATGAACCGAGCCATGAAGAAGGAAATGAACGTGTGCAGGAGCATCTGAGATTTGGGAAAACGGTGTTAAATGTCATCATGACGACAGGCTCCTCTGCTCCTGTTGTCTCCGTGGGCAGGACACACGGGATGTTTTCCGGTTTCTTCCTGCCACAATAACGTTCCCATCCTCGACAATCACACAGCTGTTCAATCAAAGAGTCCAATCTGAAATCATTCACTAATTAAGACTGAAATACTAATCATCTTAATTAGAAAATAAAGTTACATAAATGCACCTGGTTACTGAAAACCAGTGTCTTACCCAACTGGAACTTCAAGGCTGTCCAATGCAAGCTTTGCCTTATATAAGAAAAGAAATAGATCTTGTTACTTGTTAGGAGAAAGAAATATGAGAATAAGAATCAAAATTCTCTCATGCATGCATGCATAAAGGCAAATTCAAGAGGAAATCAGCATCACGTTGCCCGCAGTAAAAATGTTTCAGTATCATTATGCAGTTACCAATGGAACAAATGCATGTCTCACCACATACTCATCCTGTAATACAGATGCAAATTCCACCTAACAGTTAAACTGATACGGCTCTAACAACAGCACAGCAAAAACGAGAACTAATTTGAGAAACTACATGTTGCTCAGTTCAGTGTCTCTTATCATGGGTACCTCAGAGGCTTTTCTTTCGTTAATGAGGTTTCACTCAAACATTCAAGAAGCTTCCTGGGGTTTTAGCTTCTGTGTCATTTTCCTTTACAAATGCTATGGCATATAAGGATAAAGAGAGATCCCTAAAACTGTTTTGAAGCCCTCGCAAATCAGAATTTGACAATCAGCATCTTGGGATGTTGTCTCTATTCCACTGAATAACTTATGTAAACTCTGTGTTTCTTGTGATTTTTTTATTTTTCCATATCCACACCATAGTGCCAAAGAAAATAACCACCCAACCAATTATCCATGGGTACAACCGATGTTCACACTATTCTCACGCTCCAAGTAAATTTGGTTTTAAATTTTCCCTAGGTGCTAAAGTCAAAAGGTGGTAAAAGGATTCCACCGTCAAGCAAACACCTTTCCTGGTGGCTTGCCATCTCATTGCATCTTCTTCATTCCTCTCTGGTTTTGCCTCTTCAAAAGCCTTATGAAACTTAACACAGAGTCCTATCCCAGTGATCGAAGCTTCTGACAATTTTATTGTCCTGGCAAACCTATCACCCACTCCACATCTTTATAGTAGGCACATACTACACATCCACAATTCCTAGACAACTCAAAAGCACCCAAATCCATCCCTCCCTACCTCCCTCTCAACCTACAGCACCCGGATTGACTCCATTTTTTGCCTGAAAAGGGGACTAAACCACCCCATGTAACCCCAACTTCCCTTTGTTGCACTCGGCCTTACTTGTTTTTCCTTTAAACCTAGACTTCACCTACTTATTTCAATAAATTACCACCTATGAAAAGAGAGAAAGAAAACCTATACCTTCTAGGGATTGTTGCTGATTTTGCTGCATGTAATGTCGATTACCAACAGATGCACTACCAAGCATCCACAGACAACACTTACAAAGAAACACTTATTCAACATCTCTTGTCCAAATTCAACTTCAAGTTCCCAATTATAGCACCAAAGGAATCAGACTCAAACCTCAGCTCAAGTATTTCATCAACTTAATACAATCGGCCATGCCAGGCGTTACTTGATCTATAGCAAACTGCATAAAACCCAGAACCTCAGGAGAGAATCGTTCAGCCGAAGCTATGTTATCAGTTTCCATGGCTTCGGTTGGTGGTGGTAGTCCGTTGCCTCCACTCGCCAGTCTCCATCACCTTCAGTTCGCTAGGCTGTTTTACAAAGAACTTCCGCTGTTTGTCGGCTCCATTTGCAAGTGGCAATCTTCCACTCGTCAAGGCTCGCTGGTGTTGGATGAAAAATGAGCAATCGAGATATTGAAAATGGCATCAATGGAGTTCAAAGTTTGCCTATGGTGAAGATAAGGAAGGAGCTTAGGAGTTATCAAAGAAAGAAGGTGGAGAGAAAGAATTAAAACAAAGAAAAAGAATGATAGAAGAAAGAACTACAGAAATTTATTTTAAACCAATGATAGACATACATTCCGTTTCTCATTAGTCCTGTTTCTTCCTGCCACAATAATGTGCCCTTTCTCAACAATCACACAGCTGTTCAATCAAAATATAAAATAAATAATGTACAATGTGAAATCACTTACCAATTTAGACCGAAAATAAAGTGACATATCAGAAATGCACCTGGTTATTGAGAATCAGTTCCTTACCCGACTGGAACTTCAAGGCTGTCCAAAGCAAGCTTTGCCTTATATAAAAAAAACAAATAGGTCTTGTTACTTGTTAGGAGAAAAAAAAAATACGGGTATAAGAGTCAGAATTTCTCTCATACTTGCATACAGGCAATTCAAGGGAAAATGAACATCAAGTAGCCAACAGTAGAAATATTTCAGCATCAACATGCTGCTACTAACAGAATGAATCCATATCTCGTAGCTATAAGATCAAGATTTTGCAGGTCCTGTGTAATATACTGGTCCCAAACTTCCAAGTGATGATTATGAATACATACTCATCCTGTAATTCAGATGCAAATCCCACCTAACACTCAAACTGATATGGCTCTAACAACAATAAAACAAAAACAACAACTAATTTGAGAAACTACATTAATCAGGTTTCACTAAAACATTCAAGAAGCATCCAGGAGTTTTAGCTTCTCAGTCATTTTCCTTCATAAAAGTTACAGAAACATAAGAATAAAAAGAGAATCCTAAACAGTTGCAAAGGCCTCAGAATTCAGAATCGACAATCAGCTACTTGTGCTTTTGTCTCTATTCTACTGAATAGCTTATGTAAACTCCGTGTTTCTGGTGATTATTTCTTTTTCATATCCACAGTCTACAAGGTGAAAGAAAATAACTACCTAACCAGTTATCCATTGGCACAACCGATGTTCATATTACTCTCACACTCCTAACTAAATTTGGTTTCCAAGAAGTGGTTAAAGGACTTGACTGTCAAGCAACCTTTCCCTGTGGCCATCTCACTGCATCTTCTTCATCCCCCTATGGTTTTGCCTCTTTCAAGCGCCTCATAAAATATTGAGACAGAGCCCCCTATCCCAGTGATCGAAGTTTCTCAGAATTCAATTCTCCTTGCAAACCGATCACCTGCTGCACATCTGTATGATAAGTACATACTACACATCCACATTTTCTCTAGACAACTCAAAAGCACCCGGATGGGCTCACTTTTTCGCCTGAAAAGGGAATTGAACCAACCCTTGCACCCTACTTCCCATTATTTCACTCTCCCTCGCTTGTTTTTCCTTTGAACCTAGACTTCACCTACTTCTTTCAATAAATTGCCACCTACGGAAACAAAGAAAGAAAAGCCACACCTTCCAGAGATCGTCGCTGATTTTGCAGCGTGTAACGTCGATAACCTGTGAATTCACTACCAAGCATTCAGAGACAAAACTTACGAAGAAACACCGATTCAGCGTCTCTCGAACAAATTCAACGACGCATCCTTCAAGTTCCCGCGCAATTGCAGCACCAACCGAATCGAATTCAAAATCCAGCTCAAGTATTACATTAACTTATAAAAAAAAAAAAAATCGGACGTGCCAGGCGTTACCTGATCTATAGCAAGCTGCACGAAGCCCAGAACGAACCTCAGGAGAGAATCGTCATCAGTTTCCATGGCTTCGGTCGGCGGTGGTAGTCCGTCGCCTCCGCCGGCCGGTCTCCGTCGCCGTCAAGTTCAATAGGGACTCCGTTTCAGGAAGACGAACATCTTCTTCTTCTTCCATTTCGTCGGAGATCGCTGGTGTGGGGATGGAAGATGAGGCGTTGGTGGAGTCGGAAGTTTTGGCTATGGCGCAGGAGAAGAGAAAAAAGGAAGGAGCTTTACAACAACGGGGAAAATCAAAGGAAAAGAAGAAACAAAAAGGTTCAAGAGGGGACGAAGGGAGTGCATAATTAGACGGAAGGTTAATCGTTGAGAAAGATGAAAATCGATTTCGATACGCTCTTTTTATTTCATTTCGCGAAAAATTCAATGTTTATAATTCTCAAAATGTCAGTTTTCAAGAAAAAAATGACAGTGGAAAAAACTATATCCTTAAGGTTGTTATGAAACACATGTTCAAGTTTATTTACAGTAATAATAAAGCAAAAGGAGAGTGATTGGGATGCTCCAGGATTCATATACCCAAAGTATAAAAATGGCGAATGGGGGCTTTGATTGAGTGATGAATCTATGCAGATAACAAAGTGCAAAGAAAATCAGATGCACTGAAAATTGAACTTATAAAAAAGGAAATGAACTGAATAAAAAATACATGGAAATGAAAGTGCAAGGAAAGAGAAAGTAAAATTGAGAACAAAGGTAGAGAAAACTCACGGAGAGTGTTGTGGGTGCGTGCGTCTCTATCTTCTATAATGTGCCTTCGTCCTCTATAATCCATGGAAGTTGTATCTTTCTCTTCCAAAATTGTTCCTCCTAACAGCATCAAAATGCACATCCCAAGCCCCCCTCCCCTCATCTAACTCTCCAGCCACAACCTTCGAACTCGTTTTCTCGATATTAAGTCAAGAAGTAGGTCGAGCTCCTCTCTGCATGTCAGCGGTAATTGAAGTGTGACATAAAATACCTCAATGGAAATAGATGGGTAACTAACAGCATGTTATTGAGGAAAGAAAATGAGAAAAACCAGAACAGAAAAAAGGCATTGTAATGAAGATCAACTGAGTTCACTTACCTGCCTACCAATTGCTTCCTTAGCAAGTTCCCATCATTCTAACAACAAAAGCTGCAAGCCAACACCACCATTCTCATTTCTGCTGGTCAAATTGGAAGTCAACAAAGTCTTGGTTCGCATGCCTTGAGTGAGAATAAATTCGTGATTTCTCTCTTTTGTCCTATATGACTATGTTCCTCGGTACTCATTTGACAATCTTGCAAGTCCTCCTGTCGATTTGCTCCGCTCGAATTATCTTCGTGCATAAGTGAACTCCCCACTGGTGAGTCTGTTGATTCATGACCAACTTCATAGAGTAAAGCTGGATCTATCAGCTGATTATCTTGAAGCTCAACCTTTAAATCATCCCCTAATTGCTTGCATATTATTCGAAATCCCCACCTTTTCACTTTTATTGATTTGGTAAGGCTAGACTTTACATATTTCCCATCAATTTGACCAAAATCAACTGCTCCCCACAAGTTAAGTGGTGTGATATAGTTGAAGCCAGATATGTTCCAAATGCAATGGATAGGGGAAGAACATTTCCTCTAGATCTTTTTGCCTTTTACACCATCAACATGTACTAAAATCTCAATTGGGGGTTCAATTTTATCAAGAACAACAAAATGCCAATCCAAGAATCTTGTCATATAAGTCCTTTGAAACCATGAGAGATATAGAATCCTCTTCAATAGGAAAGACCCACTGTGGCATCTCTCCTTGAGGGAGAACTAGTCTAAATCAGGCCGATCACTGTTACAAAGATAGACCGATAGAAAGTATCCAAGTTAGTATTAGCACCCAAATGATCCATTGATCCTTGCTTGCATTAATACACAAGTCTCATGCGATAGAAATCATTCCATAAAAGTACGAGAGCCACCTAAATTACATGCATATACATATAGAACCACTTTATATATTTGTATGTTTATTAAGCCTTCAATCTTGCATTTTTGGCTATTTCAAAATACAAGCACACAATGGACCTAGCATATTTTGATTATAAAAAAAAAAAAAAAAAAATGGACCTAGCATATACTCCCCATCGATATGGGTGTGTTTGTGGGTGTGTGATAGTGAGAGAGAGAGAGAGAGAGAGAGAGAGAGAGAGAGTATCTAACCTTGCCAAGTGAGTCAAGCCCATCAGCCAAACCTTTACGGACAAATTGATGAATTGAGGATAAATCTTCATTTTTTTGTAGAGATTCGCAATTATCCGCATAAAAATTCAAAAATTGGGGAAGCTCGGGAATCTTTTGTAATTGATGGCAGTTTTCAACTTTCAATATAGACAAATGATCACGCTCATTGATGGATGGAGGAAGGGCAATAATATTGTTCTCCGCCAAAAGTAATGTTCAAGAGGGGAAAACAGGAAAGATTCTCAAGAAACTCTACTTCGGACAGATTACATCTTGTAAGGTCTAATTAACGTAAATTTGAAAGTCCGATCTTCATGCATGGATCAGCTGAATCCTTGTACTTTGGAAACTTGACTAAATTAGTGCAACCCCAAACATCCAATTCTTCAAGGTTTTGTAACTTATAAATGCTAGATGGAAGACTAACCAGGTTCTTGCATGTATTCAAATACATTTCCTTTAAAGAGACAAGATTTTCTATTGATGTGGGAAGTTCTTTAATAGCAGTCCCTTGTAAGTAAAGATGCTCTAGGGCTTCGAGTTTATGTGGAATATCAGGGAACCTTTCAAACTTTGTGCAATTTTCAAGATTGAGAGTTTGAAGATTTTTTGACTTGAGCTCATTTGGAAAAGCACTAAGTTCAGAGCACCCCGAGAAATTTAACACTTGTAACTTGTCATGATATGCGAGGGACTTGTGGGCTTCTACCAAGTTTTTGCAATTATGAAAATCCAATTCCTCGAGATTTGGAGTATATGAAAGGTCAGGAATACAAACCAGCCACTCACAGTAACTAAAAGTAATGTACTTCAAATTTTGGAAATCCTGCAAATAAAGCAAAAACAACTTTTGATAAACATTCTAAAAGGGACAAAAAGGGGTATTTGAATGATGATGATGCTTACTTACATTTAAACCGTGGGATTCCCATTTGAGAGTAGGTCTCTACTTAAGCATATCTAGTATTGATCTTTCAAGAAATTATTTATTTTAGCTCGTTAATTGTAAATATTGAGCAATGTGTTTATTTAATGTAGAGGTGATCTGCTATAGAGTCCACAAATAGGCCTATGCTTGTTGTTGTACATAGATGGGGGAGTCAAACTAGTGAAATGATGGTAAAACAATATCGGAAGTCATTCATGTTGTCCATAGTTTTATATATTGATCATTAATAATATCATAATTTATTTTTAGGGGCTTAGCTTGATTGAGGTTTATTAATTTGGCTACGCAACATGTGGGGAGATTGGGTTTCTCAGGGAAAGGATATGTCACAATTACATATCCTTCACTGTTATATGATCAATATTGATTGGGTGAATATGTCATAATTACATATGCTGAGGCCACAACACTCTTCATGTGGAAGGAAGCAAGGAGCTTCAGTAGATTAGGCAACTTGGAACCTACTATATAGGTTTTTGAGTAAATTTTCTAACCTATTAATTGACTTTTCATTTAAAGTTACTATAAACTGATTTCTTATAAATTATATGTTGTATTTATATATTACTAAACACTTTCAAACTTTACTGGTAATTACTAGAATATATATTTGGGGCAAAGCTTGCATGAAGTGGTGTCATGCGATACACGCACGACTAGGCTTTATTAGGGATAACTACTATGTTTTTACATTTTAGATATTATTTGAAAGAACTGAATAATATATAGGTACACAATATAAAAAAATTCAAAAATAAAGACAATTATGAAAGAAAAAATTAGAACTAATACCTTTTAAAATCCCAAATCAATATGTAGATTTACTCTAAACTAATTTTCATTTCACAAAAATCCTAAATTGTTACCACTATGACATAGTCACCTAGACTAATTTTCTTCTAACAAAAGAATCTCAATCTAGTACTCCCCATCCAAATCTACCATCCATTAAAGGACGAAAATTAGTTTGGGATAAGACTATGTCGCGTGTCATGCATGTGGCAATCACAAAATTCAAGTGAAGTGTAATGTGGTGAACATGTGAATGTAGGCCACATGACAAAACTATGTCACACATCTTGCCACGTGACAACCATAGAAGCATAATGGAGTGCCACATGGCGAGTGCGGATGTGGGCAATGTGACAAAACTATTCCACGCTTGATGTCATATGGCAATCACAAAAACAAAGTGAAGTACCATATGGTGAACATAGGAATGAAGACTCTGCTAGGTCTGGCTTTAACTATATATCGTAGATGAATAGGGGATATAAATACTTTCACAATGTACTTGCAAAAAGATTAATAAACTTTAATTTTTTTTTTTTTTGAAGTCATGCAAGGACAGTGAATGCAACTTTGAAAAACATTCAAAAGAAAATAAAAATTTCATATACTCATTTCAAAATCCGGTTCTATTGAGAAACTAGTGGAATGACCATACTAAATCACTCACATTGATTTAGTTGTGCACACATTACTGGCAAAGTTCCTAATAAAAACTCTATTAGAAGTGCTGCTCCTTAAGAAATGATTTAAGCAACTAACAATGCCATTCAAACTTTTGACTCAACTGATTTTTTTGTTTTTTTGGGATCTGACTCAACTAATTTTGTTGATGCTAAACAAATCCTCGCCCATTGGGAACGTGCATTGGGTACATGGCCTACCACTAAACCAGCGACTCCTTGGGTGTTTTACTTCTATATACATGTCAACGGGTGGATTCGTCATATTTTTATTTCCCTTTTGTTCGATCAGTATACAATTTTTTTGTAAAATAATAAAGTTCATACGTAACCAAACCGACAGCAAATTGCATTTTGAATTTTTTTTACTAGGTAGATTTGATCTGATTTTGAAATATATCTATGTTAATAGTTAGAGATATTAGGTTTAAAAAGTATTTAAACTTTATCTATACTATATATAAGGTAAAGATGATCTCCTACAATCTTTTTCTTTTTTTATATTCCTTCCATCAAGTATCCACAATTACTTATTCTACAGATATTATACCTTGGATACATGAAATTGATTATTTTATTTTATTTATCTCTCACATATTTCAATATGAAAAGTTGAATTTTCTAGTGATGCAACGGCCTTCATAAAAACATTTCAAATCTTGCAATACCTTTCTCTTTCCACATATATGTATAAAACTTCTTTGTATTGAGTATTTTCATAACAAAAATGTTTCCATTGAATATTTCTAATGAAGTTTTTCGCTTCCGTTTTCAAATGTCAATTTTGCTTCACGTAAAAATATCTCTAATCCAAAGTAATTAGGGTCATTTTGAAAGAAAATAGCGAAGTGGTGCCTAAAACAGAGAAACACCACTTCCTTCCTTGTACTAGTACATATAATACCCATCTACATATACAAATTAAGTGGATAATAAAAAGGTCTATGTCAGTAAGGCTCACCTTAAACTGTTTTAGAACTCCTGCGACATTGGCTTTACTCATGTCAAGTCCCGCTAATTTCTTTTGACCCGAGGAAAATTCTGGAATCCGGTGAGCACATCCAGGCCATTCAAACCATCTAAGCTCATTAGGAAGACATATAGGATCTTGAAAAGAATCATGCACATTGTGCAAGATGAGTAATCTCAACCTTCGCATTTTTGTAAAAGCATCACGACTGATATGCATCTCTATCGGCTCAATTAGTTGCAACACTATGGCTTTTATAGGACAATTTCCCTGTATATACAAAATTATTTAGGTTATGCATTTTTAGTAATTAGAGTAAAAAGTAATGGAGCAAAATTTTGATCTTATTCACAAGTCTTACCATGTCACGTGATAAAACATCGGCAACGTCATCATACAACCATAGTCTGCTGCGTCTTCCGGGATCATCTCGACATTCATGGTTCACAATATCTATACCCATCGCTTGAATCAAGTCATGCACTTCTAATCTTCCGAACTCAATACTTATCAAGGACCTCTTAATGAGAGTATCAAATCCTACGATTGTCTGAAGATCGCAATTGTCGAGAACTTTCTTCGTATACTCTCTTGCCCACCCCCTAAAAAAGCAAGCAATGTGGAGAAAGATCTCTTTCTCATTTTCATCTAGTCCATCATAACTCACTTTGAGCACATTATTAATTTTCTTGTCAGGAATTCTATAGACTTTCATTAGTGTACTCTCCCATACATCTTCTGTTGTACCACATAATAAGGAACCTAGCACCTCAAGTGCTAAAGGAAGGCCTTTAGCATATTTAGAGCACTATCCACTAGATTTGTTCTAATTTGGTGCATTTGAAAACATGCTTAGTAAGCAACTCATGAGCTTGACTATCATCTAGTGCTTTAACTTCATACACATGATCTCGATCTATTCGATGACAAGTTAGCAATTGTTGATCTCTTGTGGTAACAATGATCCTACTGCCATTACCATACCACTTGCCTTCTGCTAAAGTATTCAATTGGCGCAAGTCATCCACATCATCCAGGATGAGGAGAACTTTCTTGCAACGAAGTCTGCGTTGTATTAGACAAATACCTATATGAACATTGGACACTTTTAATCTTTTGGGCGGTAATAGTATATCATTTAGTAATATTTCTTGCAAAGTAACTAAACCCTTGCTACCTTTTGAAGTTTCTCGAACATTTTCCAGAAAACATGAACCCTCAAATTGTCTGAATATAGCATTGTAAAGAGCTTTTGCTAAACTTGTCTTCCCTATACCTCCTTGTCCCCATATTCCCACTATGAGAACACCATCATCAGACTTAAGATTTAACATAGATTTCAGCTTAACAACTTGGGAGTCTATCCCAACTGGATGCTTAGCAATATACAAAGGTGTTTGGGTTAGGTAAGTGGAGATCTTCTCCACAATTTCTTGTATAAACTCTGATTCATCCCTGGCAAAAACAGAAAAAGAGGTTGTAGCATCATTTTCGGGATTTGAATAAGCAAATAACGAGCAATCCCTAATAAACAATGATAGAGCAGTGCATCACATTATCATCTAATCACAGCCAAAACATGATTTATTCCCATCGAGTTGAATTAGAACTCCAAGAGCTCCACACCTATCAAAATAAGTTCAAGGTCTTAACTTTTAGTTTTCCAAGTGAAACTTGTTCTTCTGATTTATACATGACGATTTACTTATTTTTCGTTCTAACTATTATGTGTGGTTTATTTATGCTCTTAATCAAGAAGAAGCATTATTTTGGACTTTAAACGGTGACTAAGATTTCGATTCCGAAACTTTTAAATTCTCCGAAGCACGGTATTATTGCTTCATGAAGCCTGTGAACACTAATTATCCTATATCACGCGTTGCGAATTATTCTGTTCAAATGAGTCAGTAAATTTTTCAGCCGATGAAGTCCCAGTGTCGATTTTCTATTGTTGGAAAAAGCCAAGTGTCTGTTCTATGGATAGCCATGTGTGATTATTCAAACTCAAAATGCCAGTTGTAACGAGTTTAAGACGTGGCCGACCAAAATGAAACGAGAAGACCTCAATAGCCCACTGATAAAATGTCTAGAACTTTTATTATACTTTGAGGAGGGCAACAAGGATCCAAAAGAAAGAGCTACTGACCTTACCCGAATGAAACTGGGCTTAGCGAAAGCTAAAGGGATAATTCTATTATTCGATGCCCAAAAATAGGTTTCTTTTCATGCTGGTGAATTTTAATAAATATTGGTAATTGTCAAGAAAAACTGTCAGTAAAAAAATAATAATAATCGTGACTGTTTCTTTCACATAACTTGTTAGTGACTTACCAATGGTTTCATAAAATCACCAACAACTTTTTATAAATTGCACATTACCATTTCATACTAACATACCAAATTTTATTTGCATAACTTATGGCCTCAAATTTACTAATTTTTTATTTGAAATTACTAACACAAATTAGAGTGACTTATCATCTTTGATAATATTAAATAATTACTCGCTAATTTTGGAGTAAGGACTTTGACTTCAGCTATTTATCAATGTTTACTTGTACTTTTAATTTGCCAACTTTTCTATTGGGTTACTAGCCCTCATTTGAGTTTATTATTAACTCATTTTTGAAGTTGTCGACCTTAATTTAAGTGACTTGCCAATTTTTCTTCAATTAAATTACCAACTAATTTTAGGTTAACAATTTTCATTTGAGTTACTTGTCAAGTTTATGTTTCTTTTAATTATCATTTTTCTTATCTTTTGCCAAATTTTTTTCCTTAACTACACTTAGATTCACTAATTCTTTTATGAGACTAACTTGAACTTAACAGGCTTAAGGAATCATAAAATGAAGCATCTATACATATACTTACAGCCATGTGTGCGTCGATTTATTTATTTGATCTATTTATTTTTTAAAAACAATATTCATGCTTACTTGTAAAGATTACTTTTCTTACAAAAAATATGGACTACTTTTTACTTACCCATCATTCAAATGCCACCCAGACAAATTCCCAGCATCAGAAAGAGCTTCCTTCCATCTCTTCACTTTCTCCGAATCCTTCTCGAGCTTGGACTCGTGCTTAGCCAAAGCTATCTGATAACTCTTTCTCCCCCCCCTTACTTCTCTTGGATCCACTTTGTAAAACACTGGTAGAACAATGAGGTTCTTTTGCTCCTTGCACTCTATAATCTTCGCTACCTCTTCCAAGCACCATCTTGAGGAAGCGTAGTTCTTAGAGAAAACAATGATTGCGATGTACGATTCTTCGATGGCCTTCATAAGCACTGGCGATATTTGGTCCCCCTTTTTCAGTTCCTCACTATCTCGAAAAGTGTATATTCCAATCCGGTGTAAAGCTTGGTAGAGATGGCCAATAAAGTTGTTACGCAAGTCGATGCCTCTAAAACTCAAGAAAACATCGTACATCTTTTTAGGTGTCGATGAAGAAGCCATTGGACAATGGAGTTTAGGAACGGCAATGACTAGAAGCTGAAAATTTGATACTATGTGTTCAGGTAGTTTATTCACCAATTGATCTTCTTGTTGATTTATTCTTATACTAGAGGATAAAGATGCATGACCTTTTTTTTGGTGTAGGGTAGACAAAGAATAATATTAAAACTTTGGAAAATGAAGACCACGTGACACAAGATTCTTTGTGGCCGACAAAAGTAGGGACTAGTAATAGATCACAAACCAACGAACAATTCTAGAGCGGTGGATTCTCGTGATCAAGGTCATATAGACTCGCTCATAAAAATAACTTTGGTGGTCTTCCTCGAAATTTCATCCCCAACCTCGAGAAGTTGTTTTTTCCTTGCTATATTATAATTTGCCCCATGATCACTCAAGAGATACATAGTTACATGCACAATCAAGTGTAATAGCAAAATATAATATTAAATCTATTAATAATAGAAGAACATTGGAAAAATATGGTGCTTCAATATGGACCAAGATATTTTATTGATATAAAGACATGGACTTATTTTCGCCACCCCGTTATTCCGATTCTCTTATTGATCCAAGCTTCTTTGTGGCTGACAAAAGACTGATTTGGTCATAGGCTTACCAATTAAAAAAAAATTGCTCGCTTCCTCGAAATGGCATCCCCAACCTCTGATTGGTTTCTTCTTTCCTAGCTAAAAATTTAATACATGACTACTCAAACGATGTATAACACATGTAATGACAACAATACTTTCTAATGCTTAGATAATCACAACATTCCTCACCAAATGTCAAAAGAATCCGTTTTTCGTAGTTTATACCTCTAAACTCTTGTTGACACACTTTACCAAAAAAAAAACTCTTGTTGACACATAATTTTTTGCTTGAGATTTTCATTCCTTCACGAGATAACTAAAATGTAGTTCGTCGATAGTGGTGCGATTAGATCCTTAATAATAAAAACATTTGCTCAGCTTAGTCCCACACTAGCATCTTTTATTGCATTTTTATGCATTTAGACAATAGACACATTTATGTTTTGGCACAATGCATTTGAATTAAACAAAGCTTGTTTGTGTCTAATCATTAGGGGCTCAACTATGAACTTCATTTTAATTGGCCCGATGGATGGCTCGACATGCAAGATTAACTAGAATTAAAAACCCCAAAATCGTAAGAGTTAGCTTCAATTTCATGATAGCGTGATTGGACGCAACTCCAAGATAGTGGAATCGGTCCTAGCTCCTGGCTGTGGAGTTATATATGATTTGGACAAGGTGGATCAAACTCCGAGAATTGTGGAATTTTGGATCAGACAACTTCAAGATGAGGGTTAGATGAGTCAAGGCTGGCCAAGAGAGCCGACTGTTACAAAAAATCAACCGGTTTTTGCAGAGCATTTTTGAAAGAGTAAATTACGGTCAAGAGATTTGGATTGCACAAAAATAAAACATGATCTAACACTCATAGAGGGACCCTCAGTTGATGGCAAAAAAGACAAAGCGAACGAGGCGATCTGGAGTTTGAAAAGATTGATTCGGTCAAGTGAGCTGGCCAGGGATGAGATAAGAGGGGGAAAAGGGGAAGCGGGTCATTCGGTGATTGATTGAGGAAAATCTAACCGAGAGATTCGGAGACGGAATGAGGGAAAGATTCGGTGATTCGTTTTTAAAAAGAGATAAATACAAGAGATGGGGACTCTTTAATAAAGCAAAAACGGTCGTGAGCTTCGAGCGGGGATGGCTTCCGGTGGCTTGGGAATTCAAAAAGAGAGATTTTTGACTAAGTAGTTGGAGAATCAGAATCAGACAAGATTAGAAAGTGGCGAGTGGAAGGAAAAAGCTTGAGAGTCAAAAGGTGTAGGATTCGTTTCTCACGCTATTATGATATGAAATTCGCTATGCTTATCCCCTGCACATGAACTTGTCTAGAGATGTTGCCTAACTGTTCCCTTTGTCTGATTGTATTAGACGGTGTATGTTTCGTCCATATTCGGCCCCTTGAAGTATTTCGGAGCGACCCCATTGTTTGTTTGCTTGCATGATTTTGCTTCATCCAGCAAGCTTCCGTTACATTAAATTTTCTTTTAATTAAATTCAGTATTTGTGTGGTTTATAATTTGCACTTCACAAAAGTATTCTAATTGTCGTTTTTAATGGAAAATTATCTAAAAAGCCACAAACCTATTGTACAACGGCCAATTCAATAATAAACTTTTCAATTGTACTAATTTAGTGCTAAACATTTTGACAACTTGCCAATTTAGTCCTATGTGGTACGGTAGCACTACGTTGACTTCCAATTTTTTTAAAATTTTATGAACTTTTTCTTCTTCCTTTCACTAGCCATCGTCGAGCCTCGTTGATAGTGGCGGAGGTCGCCGGCCTCAAGTGAGGGCCATCCTCACCGGCCTCAAGCGAGGGACGCCCACAATTGAACAATTAATTTTGCTTATTTTTCAAAACATAATGAACATCATTAAAATAGCACTAACCTTTGGCAGGATAATTACCAAAAAAGTGTTAAACTTATTGTAATTGTACCAATTTAGTTATAAATATTTTGTAATTGTGCCAATTCAGTCCATCCGGCCAAATTTGGTTAGGCGGCGTTGACGTGGACACGGCCGACGGTAGCCATTTAGCGAACGCCGACGTGGCAATTTTTTTTATTACTTTTTGAATTTTTAAATATTTTTTCGAATTTTTTAATTCTTCTTTTTTCTTTTTCCCCATCTTCTCCTTAATCTGGTCAGTCGACGCCAGCCAAAGGCGAGGGCTAGCGAGATCATTCTCGCTGGCCAATGGCCAGCCACTAGTGAAGGCGAGCTTCGCCTAGCGATGGTGAGGCCGCCGTCGCTAGATCTAGCAAGGCTCGGCCTTGCCCGGTCATGGCGAGGTCAAGCCTCGCCGTCCCACGGGTGAGGAGCCTTGCCAGTGCCGATAAGGCTCCTCGCCCAAGGACGGCAAGGCTCGACCTCACTAATGGTCGGTGAGGCTGACCTCACCGGCCCTCAACCTTGGCCGAGAGGAAGAGGAAGATGGGGAAAAAAGAAAGAAAAAAAGAAAAAAAGTTCGAAAAATATTAAAACATTTGCCACATTAGCGTTCGTCGGGACAGCTGTCGCTAGCCGGCCTCCACGTCAACACTCGCTGGCCAAATTTGGCTGGATGGACTGAATTTGTATAATTATTAAAGGTTTATAATTGAATTGGCAAAAAAAAAAAAAGTTTAGGACTAAATTGGCACAATTGCAGTAGGTTTAGGACTTTTTGGATAATTCTCCCAACCTTTGGCAAATAATTTTAGTAACATTTTAGATAACAAATTATATGAAGGATAACTTTGGTTAAATTATGTGCTAAACCGTGTAATAATAAGCATTTCGTTGGATCTTTCACAATTATCCAGATATATATTGAAAAATCAAAACATAGAAATGACATACCAAAACTTAAACTCACACCAAGTTATTATTATCATGGTATAGAAAATTTACTGTTATATCGGATTTCTCAAATCATTTCAACATCTTCTTATGTATTATACTATCTGTAATCTTTGTTGCAGGATTTGTTTTTCAATTCCTTGCTATCCAAGAAAGTGTACATTCCAATCCGGTGTAAAACTTGGTAGAGATTGCCAAAGAAATTGTTACGTAGGTCTGTGCCTCTAAAATTCAAGAAGACGTCATAAATCTTTTTGGGTTTCAATGAAGAAGCCATTGAATGGAGGAGTTCAACAATCAGCAACGGCCACTAGCTTAAGATTTGATTCAGTGTTTTGAAGTAGTTCGTTCACCACTTGATCTTCTTGTTGATTTATTTTTATACTAGAGGATATGGATGCATGACCTTATTTTAGTACTTTGGAAAATTGTGGTGCTTAAGGATGGACCAAGACATCTAAAGATGTGAACACAAGGACTTACTTTAACTGCAATCTGTGTACCACCGCATTATTTGGATTATCTTATTGACACAAGCTTCTACAAGGCTAACAAAATTATTGCACAAACCGACAAAACAACTTTAGGGTAGTGGATTCTTGTGATCTAAGTCATAGGCTCACTAATAAAAACTACTTTGTTGGCTTCCTTGAAATTTCATTCTCAAGTATTGAGAAGTTGTTTTTTCCTTGCTATAAAATAATTTACCACATGACCCATCACGACACATATATATATATATAACAACACTCACAATCAAGTGTAACAGCAAAAGAATAATAATTAATCTATTTATAATAGTAGAAATTTGGAAAATAATGAAAATAATGATGCTTAAGGATGGACTAATATATCTAATAGGTCTGAACACATTGATTTATTTTCACCGAATACCACATATGATGTTGTTATTTAGATTGGCTGATTGACACAAAATTTGTTTTGTTTGATGTTGGAATCATTGTTAGACTGTTGATGTCACGCCCCGATCCTCGATCACGTGCTCATCCCTCACCTGGTCGATCAATAGCGACGTCACAGGACGCATCGCCGACCCTTTCATTTATATTGCACATGCGGAAGCATATAATAAATCCCCAGACAATAACATATATGGGATAGAAAAGCAGGACAACCAATTTCAAATCAAATACACTTTTATAAACACTTCAAGCTTATACAGAAGGTCTATGTCATAAAGAACTACTGAGCCACCTATGCTCCTGACCCTTCCGCTTCAAGCTTCGGTTTCTTCACACAAAGGACTTGAAAATGGTTATTCAATAACCAGTGAGATATAAATCTCAGCGAGTTACACCCCTAAGCCCTGGTTAGTACACCAACTCAACCTAGGGTATCTATCCAGAACCACTCCACCACAAGCAACAACCAACAGTCGATTCGCATACAATCTTACCTGGTATGCCATACCCTGCACGTTATAACTCAGCATAATACACGCAAAGCACATGACCAATAGATGATGCAGTTCATCAATCACACACGAGTCGCATCATAAGCGATCTCACCTGGCTATTGCCACACCCTGCACATTATCGATTTATGTGTGCATACCATAACGATGTGATTCACTCATGCATATAATTAATGCATATAACAATTTCACACATCAATGCATCATTCGGATCGAGTCATCGATCAATCGAGCCATCGATTCCATGTCAATCCGACCATTCCCGGTCGTCTCCCTTATTCGAGTCTCAAATCTTACTCACGGCTCCACGAGCACGGTCTACCAAATTTCTTGGCAACAATTTACGGTCCAAAGGACACAACCTATCTTTAGGTGGCAAATTACGGCCCAAGTGGGCGCGACCTTTAATAGGTGGCGGAGTTACGGCCTTATCAGCGCGACCCTTATCGGGTGGCAATTTACGGCCCAACGGGCGCGACCTCTATCAGGTGGCAATTTACGGCCTCAAAGGCGCGACCTTTAATAGGTGGCAAATTATGGCCCAACGGGCGCGACCGATTCCAAATTCGGTGGCAGAACTCGGCCCCACTGGCATAATTTAGGTTAAGTGGTCATCACGGCCCCACTAACTTTAACAGCCCACAAATCCATTTTGGCGTTGTAAACCGACGCCCGGTATTTTCTAATTAAAATACCTATATTTCACAATCGTCACACAATTACACCATTCAACAATCAATTCATGCGGATGCCCATGCATTTACACATCCATTCACTTCATAAAATCAACACACATGAATTTAGACAACTTTTCGCATTCTGGATGAACAGTGCTCGTGAACAGTGCACGTGAACAGTAGTTTGTGAATAGTGTCGCGTGAACAGTAAATTTTCAGAATTCAATAAACAATAAATTATATTCAAAAATCATTAAAACAATGATTAAATTAAGGAAACCAATCAATTAAGATAAACATGCTTAATTAATCACATAAACCACATTAAGCAAATAAAACAAGATTAAGCTAAACTAATCGATCCATCAATCTAACCACCTATCTTAGGACTAATACAACTTAATTAAATCACTTAAACTAGAATTAAATCTAACTAAACCAACCCTAAGCAAGTTTAGGCACTAATCGAAGGATTAGGAGCTAAACTCACCCGTTAAGCGGGCCGGAGACACCGACACGGCGGCGACGACGGAGGCGACACTCCAGAACCTCTACCACGATGATCTAAGGCGGTCCCAAGCGCAACACAGCAACCACAGCTCGAACTCCCACTGAAACTTCTGAAAAACAGCCCTGCCGGAAGAAAACAAGTTGAACGGCTTGGCGGAGCTCGGCGAAGCGGGGGGTGGCCGACAATTGGCGGCACCAGGAGGTCTTGGGGTCTTGCTGGAGGTTGGGATGGGCGGAGGAACGGCTGGAATGGAAGAAAAATGGCCGAAAACTCAAAACAGTGCAGGCTGCAGGCGGACCGACGGACCGGCGACCGGCGGCTTGCGACGGCCGTACAGGACGGACGGCGGCTCCGTTCGGGACGAAATCTGATTAGTTGGAACGGTCTGTCTCTCCCGGTCACGGTGATAGGTGGATCGTTCTGTGATTCAACCGGGAAGACCACTTTTGACTCGATTCTTCACCGAAGGGTCAGCTGGAGAAAGCTGGAAGAGAGGGAGAACGAGGGAGAAAGAGCTCCGTCGACTTGGAGGCTGAAGGAGGGAGAGAGAGAGTGAAGTGAAGGCTGAAAGCACTCCCTCATTAAGGCCATTAAATGGCTACTTCAATTCCCCATGCATGACATCATCTTCTCTCTCTTCTCTTTTGCCCTTATCCACAAGCTCTAGGGGCATTTTGGTCATTTCACCTCGCACAAATTACAAATATGACCTTGGGCTGAAATTGATGGATGGGCCTAAGGATTGGGCTTGGCCATGAATAGGAGTGGGCTTGGAAATTGTTTGGGTTTGAAATGAATAAGAATTGGCCCAATAGGCTTAGAAGATGAATAGTTGATTTAGGCCCAATGGGCTCATTTGATTTTCTTAGGCCCACGATGGTGGCTTTCCCACCTTGGGCCTAGGCCCACACTAGCTTGGCCCAGCCCACGTCCTCACGGATTCACTTCCTCTGTCCGAAAATCCCTTTTCAATTTCGGCCGCTTAACCGGCGTTCGTCGATTGTTTGAAGTAGCTTCATCCAAAGTCCATCCAGGACATTCCCGATAATTCGAAGTCTAATCTTTAGTTCTCATGCCATGTCAATTTCGCCCTAATGCCATTTTGGGTACAACTCAGACTGACAGGTGGCTTTGAGAATTCCGTGTAATCGACTCGTGTCAAACCACGTTCAAGACATCTCGACACATGGACGTCCTTGCGCATGAAATTACGGAGGATAGATTCTTATTTCAAAGTACACGATTGCGAGGATCGACATGGGGTCGTCGCGGGTTCGATAACGATAAACGGAATCACCCGTCGTTCCATTATGTTCTGTCCGAATCAACTTCTAGTCGTCCTTTGAATCGGCCTGCCTATCTGGGATCATCCTCATGCAAGTCTCACGGTCAAGTCGTTTTCCAGGGTCGAGTCCTTTAGTCGTACGAGTTACGTCCTCATTAGCCTTTCCCCTCAAGGTCGGTATCTCAAGAGTGATCAATTCCGAGTGAGATAAACCAACAATGCATTGACGAAATTCACTTTCACTCGTCCTTTAGAGGGCTCGAATTTCAGGATGTCACAGTTGATAAACTTGACCGGTCAACAAGCCATATGGCCGACAAAAGTGGTGATTAGAATAGATCGTTACTAGTTCTAGTGGACTCACTTATTGCACAAACTGACAAACAACTTTAGAGTCGTGGATCGCCGTGATATAGGTCATAGGCTCCCCAATAAATTAACGTTTGCTCGCTTCCTCAAAATGGGATCCCCAACCTCGAAATAATTGTTTCTTCTTTGCTAAATAATAATTGAACACATGATGAAAAGATATATAATTATATGCACGATTAAGTATATCAGAAAAAGAATAATATTCTATTAATAATATTAGAAACATTCGGAAAATCGTGGTTCATAAGAATGGACCAGAATATCTGATAGGTATAAACACATGGACTTACTTTCCCTTAAGACTACATAGCACGACGTTATTCGGATTTTCCTATTGAAACAAGTCTCTTTCTTGGATATTTAATTTGTTGTTAGATTATTGATGCACTTGACCGGTCAATATGAGATAAACTTTTAATTAATTACCAGTTTCGAGGGAATGACATTCATCTGTTTAGTCTTCATTTTTCTTTTCATTACATGGAAAATGAAGTATTGCCTTTCATTAGATTAGCTTGTGATAGGCTTACTAATAAGACAAACTTTGACGGCTTCTTAGAAATGGCGATCCGACCTCTGAGTAGTTATTTCCTGTTTGCTAATTAATAATTTAACGCATGCTCATAAAATACATAATTATATATGCAAAATTTAAGTATGTCATAGCTAAGTGATATGATATGCCTTCAATCAAGTTATATTATCTTGGTTAGCTTGATGTGTGTGGCGAATTTGTGAGTGATAATCGACCTACTCTATATTAGTGGACTGGACACTAATGAATAAATTAATTTCTTGTCATTATAAAATGAAAGGTTCTATATAATCTTTGGTGGCACCATGTGCACCAAGATGGTAGGTTTGACGGTCAAAGATTTTGGGTATCAAACCCATAATCTTTTCTTAATTAAGAGCCAATTGTGCATTCTCTTCTAGTCTTTACTGTGAAGAATCTCTGAATAATATATTGTGCGTAGATGTGACTCGGCTTGGAGACACGCCATTGGACCGACAAAAGTGTGAGAAATGATAACCATGTGTGAATAAAGAAAAACAACGTTAGCTTGCTAGGAATTTAGGATATATGAATGTTTATGAAAAATTATACGAATAATATTTGAGCCGTGTTATAATAGCGCTTGAACTACCAATATATTTCATACTGAGATTCGTGACGCAAATCTTTTTCTACAAAATGTCAAGGATTTTTGTTAAAAGTTCTCTTAATGGAAAATGTGGCTCATGGTACCAATTATGAATTGAATTGTTTCGTTAATAGGTACAAGTTACCAGAATAACAAAATCGTGTGCAGATCAGTGCACTGATTCTGGTAGTGAAATGATATTATTAACGAAAACAATGCGTTACCCGATGTAAAGACAGATTGTAACCATTACATCTACTACTCAAACTTCTTATTTTCACTTGCTCAAGCTACTACTCGAGCTTGAGCAAGTGAAATTATTATATCTATTGTGAAAAGTTTGTTGTGTGATTGTATACCCACAGGCCAGGAGAGAGAGAGATTACATTAACCCTCTTTCACAATTCTTGTGATCATAGCTACTCTATGGTCTCATGAATCAATTAAATCTAGGTTTTTTGACCTGTGTACTGGTGGTCTTGACTTATAATAGTTTGCACGCAATTGCTCAATGGCTTTTACAACAATATGCTTGAGAAAAATTATAACTTGGGCTGTTATTAATATATATATATATATATATATATATATATATATATTTCAGATTTTATTATTTGGTGAAACGTGACCATGGGTTTTCTTGACTCGAGTGGTCGGCATTGATATATATCTACTATATATTTTATGTTATGATGCATATTATGTGATGCATTGACTTATGGGGGAATATATGGAGTATTCATGTTATTTGAAAATATCCGTTGGTACAACTTTAACGATCCAAATAATCGATACATTTTTCTAAAATTGCATTGTTTGTTACTTGATGTCATAGAAATAATGATAATTGTCACTTGCTTAGCCGTAACTTTGTTCTTCCCCTTTTTTACCATTCTATGTCACAAGAACGAAGAAGAGTAAATGAGGACAGGTGGACAGTAATAATGGGTGACCTACAATGACACTTACCAAATAAATAATAGTAAATTGAGAGTACTTGTGAATTTCTCTTGAAAATGGTTTGGATTTTCGAGCTTTGTGAATACATAATGTGACGAAATGTTAGATATTTATCAAATGTTTGGTTTTTGTTAAAGGCTTCGTCCTTTATAGAATCATACCCTCTAATTCGAGAAGAAAAGGAGTACCGTAATTTCATACGGCGTTCATTTGAGTGTCATAATTTATTTTTTTTGCTCACTTAAGTGCCATATGGAAGAAAATTTGATTATTTGAGTGACAGTTCTAACAAATCATCCTACATGGATTTTTTTAATTTTTTTAATTTTTTCGATTTTTTTGTTTTTCTTTTGTTTTACTATTTTTTTAGGGGCCGGTGAGAATCACTGGCAACCCTCATCGACCACAGAACTCTTGCCCAACCTAGGCAAGGGCCGCCTTGTCGACGCAGACAATGGCCGCCTCGCCAATTATAGGCAAGGCTGTAAAGGCGAGCTAGATCTATGCGAGGTAGAGTCACCCACGGACGACGAGGTCACAATACCCTCACCCGAGCCTCCGTGGCCAAATCTAGGCGGCGCAGTCCCTCGCCTTCGGCAATGAAGGACCTCACCTAGGGCATCGTAGCTAGATTTGGGCGAGGCAGCCATCGCCAACCCTAAAAAAGGGGGAAAAAAGGAAATTTAAAAATTTGAAATAACAATAATAAATATAATTCAAAATATTAAAAAAATATTAAAATATCAAAAAAATTGTCCACGTTAACTCCGACAAAGTCACGTAGGACGACCGGCATTCACATCGGATTTTCTGACGAGGCAAATCGTTTGACGGCACTCAAGTGATCAACTTTTCAAATTTGTGGCACTTAAATGAGCGGGGAAAAAAAAAAAGTCATGGCACTCAATTGAGTGCTAAATGAAAGTTATGGTACTCTTTCTGTTTTTACCCATTTTTTTATATGTATTTGGGATATAAAACATATAGTTATCATGTTTCTATGAAATAAAAATGAAAAAAAAAATTGATAATATCTTCACTAACTAAATGGGCGGTTAACCACCTGCCTACCAAAAAAAAAAAAAAACTTAGATCTTCATGTTTACTGGCTGAATTTTTAGATTTTAGTGCTACTTGTTGTTTTGCGTCAGAGATTCTAGTGCTACTTAAAGAACCAAACTTTTCTATTTATTCTTTCGTCTTTATCCATGTGGGTCACATGATTATGTGACACTAACTATACCCACTTCATTTCCAGGTAAGAAGGTCTTATTAAACTCGGTCTGTTGTCAAAAAAAAAAAAAAAAAACTTGGCCTATGTAGACATACACCATTATATATATATATTAGTTACAAAGCCCATGCTATGCACGGGAATTGAAGGATTTGTTTCGTTATTATTCAAAACGTAATGAAAACTATAAATACAGTTCTAATCTTTCGCAAATCATTTTAGTAAGTATTTAGATAAGAAATATATGAAGGATACTATTGGTAAATTTAAGCGTTACTTCTTTTAAAATAAACATTTTATTGCATCATTTCAAAAGTACCTAGATAATATATCGAAAAATTACAATATAGAAATTACATTTCAAAACTTCAAATTACATAAATTCTTCTTATTATGACATAAATAATTTACCATCATATTAAATTTTTGAAAGATCATTCAACCATCTTCATTACATATAATAATTGTCATACTCTTTGTTGTAGAGTTTTCCTTTCATATATTAATGTTTGTGAGTGATTTACATTCTTAAAAAAAGAAGCGTAATCTATTCCCATTTTGTATATTGTTGAGCAAACAAATTGGTGCTCAAGTCTTGTAAATTTTTAGGCTTTGTGCATATTTAAGATATACGATATGAGAAAATCTTTCTAATGGTTAAAAAAATCTCATTAGAAACCTCTCTAATGATTAAAAAAAAAAAAAAAATCTCGTTAGAGTAGTCTCTATATATGATTTATAAATAGTTTCCATTTTCTTCATCACATACCTCAAATCATTCGAACATTGAAATTCCAAATAAAGAAAAAGTATTGTGGACTCATGAATAAATTAATAAAATTAAATTTATGAGGATCAACATTGTAGACAATCTAGAGTTTTTACTCCCATTTATGTTTGAATTTTTCATTCTCAATCATAGAAACGCAATCGAGAAGATGAATTACACAAAATGACATATATTGATATTATAAATATGGAACCTATTTTAACCAATTTATTAAATAAATAGGTCAGCAACAGCTCATCCACAATAGCTTCTTTTTTTTCTTTGTCTTTTTTTTCGTGTGATGAGCAAACGTTAGATGTTTTCAAAGCATCATTGGATCAGCTACGCAACTAATTATATGCACAACGTAAGTAGATCATAGCTAAGTGATATGATATATCTTGGTTGGCTTTATTTACGCAGACTCTTTAATGGCAAATTTGTGAGTGATGATCAATGTATCTCTACATTGGTGACCGGATACTAATCAATTAATTAATTACTTGTCATCATAAAATGAAAGATGCTATGAAATATGTGGTGGCACCATGTGCACCAATATCGTTCAGTAAAATATTTTGGGTATCGGACCGATAATCTTTCTATAATCAAGAGCCACTTTTATGTTATCTTCTCTTCTTTATTGTGAAGCATCTTTTATTAATTTCATTAAGTATGAACATATGATTCGGCTTGTATTTACTCCATCTCGTATAACATGGTCGTCGACAAGCTGTCGGACCGACAAACTTAAGAGAAATGGTGGATTATGTGTGTATAAACAAAAGCAATGTTAGCCTACTAGAAATATAGGATATGTGAATATTCAGGGGAAATTACATGAATAGTATTTGAACCGTGTTATAATAGCATTTAAACTACCTGATGATATATTAAAAGATATATTTCATTTTAAGGATCGTCATACAAATCTTTTTCTACTTTCTTTTTCCTCAAATGGTTCTACGGCTGAGTAAAGTCTAGATTTTAAATCAAATCTCTCTTAATGAAAAATATGACTCATTGTAGTAATCAAGAATTGATTGGTTTCGTTGATACTTACAAGTTACAAGAATTAAAAAAAAAAAAAAAAAAAAATCTTATATATTTTAGTGCCATGATCCTAATAATGAAATGTTATTCATAATCAAAATAAAGCTTAATGCTCCAAGAAAACCATGATTGCAATGCACGATTGCTTGATGGCCTTCATAAGTGCTAGCAGTATTTGATCTCCCTTCCACAGTTCATTGCTATCACAAAAATATTTATTCCATTTTGCTCTAGAGTTTTGGAGAGATGACCGAAGGAGTTTTTGTAACCGAAGAAGTTGTTGCACAGATCCGCGCCTCTAAAACTCAAGAAGACGTCTCATTTCTTTTTTTGGTTTCAATGAAGACACTATTGGACGATAAAGTTTAACAATCAGCAACGAGTACTAGCTTAAGATTTGGTGCAGTGTTTTACCAGGCAATTCGTTCACCAGTTGAACTTTTTGTTGATTAATTCTTATACCAGAGTACAAAGATGCATGACTTGTTTTAGTACTTCGGCAAATGATGGTGCTTAAGGATAGATCAAGACATCTAACGGTGTGAACACATGGACTTACTTTGAATGAAGACCACTAACCTAGGTAGCACGGACACGTTCAAAGGGCTTCCGTGTCGTGTCGGACACCCCGACACGTGTCCGACACGCTCGGACACGGTCGGACACGCCCGGACACGCGGTCAACACGTGCTGGAGTTTCCGACACGCGGTCAACTCTTTCCGACATGCGCGTCGGAGTGTGTCCGGAGGTTTGTGGGTGGATCTGCAGGTGCGAAGGGAAGAAAGTGATGGAGGGTGAAGGCAAGGGTGAGGGGGAGCTGAGGCGACGCCGCGAGCGACGACGAGGGAGGACTCCGACCGCCGACTGCAACACTGAGAAGCCTTCTCGATCGTCTTGGTTGGCTGCGACCGCCGACTGCAACGCCGAGATGGAAACAGAAAGGCCGTGATGGAGGGCTAGATGCGAGGCTACGACGGCAAAGTGGGGAACGGAGGCGAGGCAGCGGTGAGAGAGGTGGAGACCGAGCGAGTGAGAGGAGAAAGAAGGCGATCGCCGATTGCTAGGGTTTTCAATTTTTGGAAGAAGAGCCAGGAGAGAGAGGATGTGTCGACGGCTTCTTGGGGGAAAAAGAAAGCTTTGTGCAGTGTTCTTTGGGAAGAGACGTGTGCAGGCGGTGGGTGGACTTTGGGAAGAGACGTGTGCAGGCGGTGGGTGGGGTGGGGGAAATAAATGGATGGGACCATTTAACCCTAAAAAGAAATATTAAACATTAAATAACTTTATTTTTTTTTGGCAAAATCTGTAAAAGTTCTCTCTTTCTTTTCAAGATGACGAGAGAAACGGATCGAGAGCCTTTGCGTACGTTGAATAACTTTATTAATACATGTTATTAGTATAGATTTATTATAGACTTTTTTTTTTTTATTATTTATTTATGAATTTGAAACATAATAATTTAATAATGTATATAAAAAAATATTTATTTAATATTTAACGTGTCGGAACGTGTCGAAATTCTCTACTTTTTGAGAAATGACGTGTCGCGTGTCGTGTCGTGTCGTGTCGCGTGTCCGTGTCGCCGTATCCGTGCTACCTAGCCACTAACACCACGTTATTCAGATTGTCAGAGTGACCCAAGCTTTATGGTGGCCAACAAAAGTAGTGAATATTATAGATCGGTACCGGTCCTACTAGACTTGATCATTGCATAAACTGACAAAACAACTTTAGGGTGGTGGATTTTCATGATCTAGGTCATGGGCTCGCTGATAGAAATCACTTTGCTAGCTTCCTCGAAATTTGATCCACAATCTTTGAGAAGTTTTTCCTTCCTATATAATAATTTACAACATGACTGCTCAAGACGTATATAATTGCGTGCACAATAAGTGTACCAGCAAAAAATAATATTTGATCAATTAATAATAGTAAAACTTTGGAAAAACATGCTACTTAAGTATGAACCAAGATATTTAATAGTTATGAACACATGGACTCGTTTTCATTAAAGACCGCATACCAGCCACCAATTAATTAATTTAACGGCATTGTCCTAAACCGGGGAACTGGGTCAACCTGTGGTTAAAGATAGTGCCGTAAGGAGTGTCAACCCAGCTGTGGGCATTTAACCCACATTCACTCACTCTAGACGTGGAAGGCTACTATACCTGTCTATCCGGTAGAAGCCAGAACCGAAGTCTTGACGTGGTGTCTAATTTCACCATCGTGAGGCCTCTTAATTCCCGGAAGAATTACCAAAAAAGTCCTAAACCTATTGCAATTGTGCCAATTCAGTCCTAAACTTTTTTTTTTGGCCAATTTAGTCCTAAACCTTTTACAATTATGCCAATTCAATCCATCGGCCAAAATTGGCCGGTCGGCGAACGATTTTTTAATAATTTTTTTTCGAATTTTTTAATTTTTTTTTTAATTTGTTTTCCCCTATCTTCTTCTTCATCTGGCCTGTGCCGGCCGGTCGGCCGAGAGCAAGGGCCGGCGAGGTCAGCCTCGCCGGCCACTAGCGAGGCTCGCCCCCGCCCACCGGCGAAGGCGAGGCCACCGTCGCCCGGCCAAAGTGAGGCTCGGCCTCGCCTAGCCATGGCGAGGTCAAGCCTCACCAGACTGGCGACGGCGGCCTCGCCGTCCGTCGGGCGAGGCTCGCCGCCCGCCGGCCGACGGGGCGAGCCTCGCCCAACGACGGCGAAGCCGCCGTCACCCGGCCAAGGCGAGGCTCGGCCTCGCTCGGCCATGGTGAGGTCGACCCTCACCCGGCCCCGGCGAGGGTCGACCCTCACCCGGTGGTCGGCGAGGCCGCGTCGGCCGGGCGAGGCTCGCCCGCCGACCACCGGCAAAGGCGAGCCTCGCCCAACGACGGCAAGGCCACCGTCACCGGAGATCCGGCGAGGCTCGACCTCGCCATGGCGGGCGAGGCCGAGCCTCGCCTTCGCCGGGCGACGGTGGCCTCGCCGTCGGCGGGCAAGACTCGCCTTCACCAGTGGCCGGCGAGGGCGAGCCTCGCCAATGGCCGATGAGGTCAGCCTCGCCGGCCCTCACCTTTGGCCGGCCGGCTAGCGCCGACCAAAGGAAGAGAAGATAGGAAATTTTTTTAAAATTTATTAAAAAATCGTTCGCGGCCGGCCACCGCGTCCACGTCGCGCCGGCGTCCACGTCAGCGCCGGCCGGCCAATTTTGGCCAGATGGACTGAATTGGCACAATTGTAAAAGGTTTAGGACTAAATTGGCCAAAAAAAAAAGTTTAGGACTGAATTGGCACAATTGCAATAAGTTTATGACTTTTTGGTAATTCTCCCCCTAATTCCTTGTATATTTTTATCTTCCCCACAGAGAGGGAATAGGAGGATAGCGCGGGGTTTCTCAACCCAGGGCGGTTCTCCTGTCTTTTTCCTCCGTAAGCCTTTTAAGGACCTGCTCAGGTCCAAATCGATCGATTGATTGATTTCTTGTCATTATCTATGGTGGCAAAATGTGCAACGATATTGGGTTTTGAAACAAAGGATGTTTCTTTAATCGAGAGCCACTTGTTCGTGCTCTTCTAGTCATTATTGTGAAGCATCTTTTAATGTTCGTGCGTACAGGTGATTCGGCTTGGATTTATTCCGCCTCCAGTAACGTCGTCGTCGACAAGCGTTTGGACCGACAAATTCGTGAGAAATGATGGATCTAGAAAATCATGTGTGTATTGATGCCGAAATAGACAATAGTTTTCCATTAAAATATGGAAATTATATTTCAAAACTCAAAATTACACAAAATTCTTCTTATTATAATATGGAAGATCTACCATCATATCAAAATTCTCCAAGAACATTTAAACATCTTCTTTACATATTATAGTTGTCATACTCTTTGTTTTAGAATTTTCTTTTTTGTGAGTGGTTTTCAGTCTCCAAAAAAGAAGCATTATAGATTCCCATGTTGTATATTATCAAGCAAACAAATTGTTGTGCAGATATTGTGAAGTTTTAGGCTTTGTGCACTCTAAAAAATACAATATGAGAAAATTTCACTTTTAGTAAAAAAAAAAAAAAAAATCTCATTAGGGTTGTCTCTATATGTGGCTTATAAATAGCTTACATTTCGTTTATTACATACTCAAGTCTTTTGGAGATTGAAATTACAAATAAGAAAAGTTCATAGAAAATGGTATAATAAAATTTTGTGGATCAACATTATTGATCATGTTTATATTTAAATTCTCCATTCTCGATCATTAAAAAAAAAAAAAAAGTTAAAGGGTAAGAAGATGAATCGGACTTATATAAAGTGACATATATTGATACTCCAAAAAATGGATATGCTTTTTAAACCAATCTATTAAATAAATGAGCCAGCAACAACTCATCCACAATAGTTTTTGTGAGAAATTGTTAGATGCCTTCAAAGCATCTTGTGATCAACCACCCAAGTAACTATTTTATATCAAGTGCTATGAAATTTTAAATTTCCTCTAAAGAAAAAAAAAAATTATGAATGTTTTTGGAGCACTCAACGGTCTCTCTTTTTGGGCATGCACGTCCCTCTTGCAATTATTCTGTCGCTTCAATATGGCTTCGAAGTTTGGACAATTTTAAGCTCTCATTAAAAGTGCCATATGCCACTACCACAAGTCCAATGTTGAGGCAAGTTTTAGGGTCTAATAAGTAAGATATTATTAGATGAAAATATATGTAGTAAACTAGATCTGAATCATAAAAGTTGAAGACATTCATATTGAGACTAGTATTTTGGACGGTTCAAAGTCAATTTTGTTTATGCACTTAGTTCACTCAATACTTCTGTTCAATAGATGATTGTACCACTAATGCATAAGGGTTGGTTTCTAGAATCCGACCATAATAATATCACGTCTGAATTCGATCCATTAAATCTCAATTGTTAAAAGGATGATTATTGTTAGACCCCTATGTATCTAATGTGTATGATCCAATAGTCCATGGTAAATCGTATTTGTAGAATAAAATTTTCAAATGAGAGGGATGATCGTAACGGTGCAAGCGGACCATATTTAAAATTGTGTTTCCATTCGTCAACAGATGATAATCAGTCTTTGGATTGTGGGCTAAGTATGAATTCCAATTTGTATTCAATGTTCTAATTTATAGGTGAAGAGGAATTTGTTCAGTGATTACTACAAAATTTGAACTTAATCTGTGGAAGATCATAAATTCTTAATGTAAATTATCATCCTTGAATTTCTTGGGAACAAATCCAAGCTAGTAATTTGAGTCAAGTTGAGCAGAGATTGACACGTCCAAATTTGATTTCGTTACTAGAACGTGTGAAGTCCAGCTGAGCAGGAAAGTTTAGAAATCGTGGTCGAAATACGAAATAATTTTAAATGTAATTTTGAAGATGAGAAAAGTAACGAAAAAAGGTTGACCAAAAAAAAGTAAAAAAAAAAAAAAAAAAACAAAGAAAAAAGTGGCAATTTGAAGTTTGAAGAGAGGGAGTGACTCAACTCTGAATTTGTGGCAGAGTTAATGTAATAATGATTTACGGCCAAAATTGGTATATTATCAAAAGATTTAGGACAAAAGTTGACAAATTGAAGAGTTTATAATTGAATTAACTGTCGTATAATAACTTAGAACTTTTATTCTAATAAATGAGAAAAACCAAATTAAGTAAAATGATCTCTTAATAAAAGAATCTGAAAGAGTTAAATGTCAAAAAGAAAACAGTGCATATATTAAATGTACTTAGTTTTTTTAATATTGTGACTCACATAAACGATATCGGCATATATATATGTGTGTGTCATTTTCTGTCATGATATTTAAAAAATTAAGGATATTTTTGTCATTTTCAAATTTGAAAATATAAAAAAGCTCATATTGTTTGTAAGCGTATTGAAACAAGCTCACCTCAGTCGGGGGCAAAATCGATCATATAATATTAATATGTGCAGAAGCAAATAATTTCTGAGTAGCATACATATGGGCTGAAATGTGCATGGCCCCAACAGCTAAAAAGCAGTAGACAACCCAATTAAAATGTGTTGTTTTATAAGCATGAGGTAAACCCATTTAGATCCATTTATAATGGGTGAAAATATTTTGCCAACTCTTTTACCAAAGAATCTCATGCGAACCACGTGACAAGTTCTCTAAAATTACCGGTCTCTCCCCCACCCGGTCATTGTATAAATTGAGTCATCTTGAATCTTGATTATCACAGAGATAAACATGGACAAAAAGAGGGAGAAAAAGAAATCAGAAATGTGTAGTACACATCAGTTATAGGAAATTTTACATGGTCTACGAATTCATAATTAATGCTAGGACGTAGTATCCTCTAAAGGTGTAAATATAAAGCCACTTTTGTAAATCCTTTTTATGCCGACGATATATGCCGTAATTTATTAAAAGAAAATACTAAAAATGCATACCAACACATTGTCCCTCACTTCACGCTTACCTTCAATTCCTTCGACTTCATTTTATCGTGGCATCACCCGTTGCTTCACACTTTCATCCTCATACCTCTACACCGCCTCCATGACACCAGTGGTTCTGCAGCATCATGCAATTCTTGAAAAGCATTATTTCTTGATTTTGCTAGAGAAATCAATCAAACTGTTCGCTGATCAACCGCGAGAACAGCGATTCCCCTTCCATCTCGTCTTCATTCATTGTGGGTCTTCATCAATCCACCGTGATAGTATTCGAGTCGGTGTTTGCCCCGTTAAATAAAGGTTTTAGACAAATCTTGAACTCTACTTCAGGTGTATTTATGGTACATATGGTAACGTTTCTATTCCCAAGAACAGTTTTTTTTTTTCATAAACATTTTTTTCTATTTCTGTTCTCAGGAACAGTTTCTGAACATTTTAAGACGTTTGGTAATTATAAAAAAAAAAAATTCTGGGAATAGAAACACATTTAGTACAACCCAAAAATTTTTGTGACTTAAAATTTCTTTTAATATATTAATAATTTTATTACATTTTTTCTTTCCTTTTTTTTTTCCTCTTCTTCTTCCTCTTAGCCGGTAGCTGGCTTGGCCATGGCCGGCCGGCGGCAACCGGCCAAACGAGGTCGCCGACCTCAAGGGAGCCTCGCCGATGGTTGACGAGGTCCCCCCGAGCCTTGCTCAACCACCGGCAAGGCTCGACCTCGCCTAGCCACGGCGAGGTCGACCTCGCGGTGGTCGAGCAAGGTTGAGCCTCATCGTGGCTAAGTGAGGTCGGCCTCATTGTGGCTGGGCGAGGCCCCCATGAGCCTCGCTTAGCCACCGAGAGGCCAAACGACGCCGACCTTGCGGTGGCCGGGCGAGGCTCGGCCTCACTAGATCTAGGCAAGGTCGAGCCTCGCCCAGCCACAGCGAGGCTTGGGGGGCCTCATCCAACCACGGTAAGGCTCCCTTGAGCCTCACCGGTGGTCGACAGCTTAGGGCGACCTTGCCAAGGGTCGACGAGGCTCCGACGAGGTCGCTAGGCCTCATTTGACCGGTCGCCAAGCGGTGACCAATTAAGGAAGAAGAAAGGAAGAAAATAAAAGAAGAAAAACTTATTTCTTGAGTTATTTTCGGGAACAAGAAATGACTTTTTTTTTTTGTTTATGTTCTAAATCTATTCTCAGGAACAAATTGTTCCCGGGAATTAAAAAATTATCAAATGCTTTCTGTTCTATTTTTGTTTCGGGGAACAAAAGAACAGAAACAGGTGTTCCCCTGATTGTTACCAAACAGCATATTGGTAACCATTTGTTCTTGAGAACAATTTTTGCTAAAAAAAAAATTTTTTTCTAATTTTGTTCCCTAAACGAGGTTTTGAGTATTTGAACGCATTTAGTAATTACACAAAATTTTTATTTCTAGAATAGAAAAAGAAAATGAATGCGTTTAGTACAACCTTCAATTTTATTTTACTTTTGTGACATAGAATTTGAGATTTTTTTTCTTTTCTTTTTTTTCTCTCTTCTTCTTCCTCCTCTAGCTGATCATCGGGCCTCAAGGGACCTCGTCAGCCCTCGTCGAGGTCAGCCTCGCCCAGCCATGGTGAGGGCTGGCAAGGCTCCGGCGAGGTTGCCAACCATCACTAATGATGCGTGATGGGGTGAGTGATTCTAGAACGGAATTTTTTTAGAGGGGAATTTTGTGGTTAAGTGTATGGAGTAGTGTATATGGTAAAGAAACAAAAAGGAATCAGCAAAGATAGAACGATCGCCTTCCAAGGTATAAAGGCCACGCCACCAACCGAGGATGAGGATCGAGATCTACGAAGTTCACCACCAAGGCCTAAAGCTTCCACCAGCCAAGGACAAAGGACTTCAGGATAGGAGAAGCTCACCACCAAGGCCTAAAGATTCCACCAGCCAAGGATAAAGGGCTTCTTGGCTCAGACTAACTGGATGAGAGGACTAACTAAAGGAAAAAGAAGAAAAAAAAAATCTTGGTTTCAAAAATTGTTCTTGAGAACAAAAAAGTAATTTTTTTCAACTTCTTAGTTTTATTTCAAATCTTTTCTATGACCACTAATCTGTTTCTGGGAATAAAAAATTAGCTGACGTAATCAATCGATTTTTTTTTCTTTTTGTCCCAATAAACAAAAAAACAGAAATAGTCAAGAATTAGCTAATTACCAAACAAGGCCTTCATTTTCTTCCAACTTCAACTCACCCTCTAACGTGAAATGGAGGAGCATAGGGAATGGAATACAAACCAGCTTCAAATTTGTCCTCCGATCCCTCAGCACTTCTTGGCATCACAATCTTCGCTGAATAAGATCCACTCCTTTCCTCCGTATCACTTGTTCCCCTTTTCAATGCTTCAACTGCCTAGTCGAGTGTCTCGGCCTTGGGACCTACTTTTGTGAACTTCGATGCTCTAGGGAGTTCCTGATTCGATCAATTTGAATGACATGACAACTCAGTTTCATGAATTGATTGAAGATTTCTTGCTCCATTCCCTTCAACACCTTAAATGAGTCCGAAGTGAAGTAAGAGAGAAGGGTGGAAACATTACGGATATGCTGCAGAGAGATGGTCAGTACTGCGGGTTTGAAAAGCGGATAGCTATTTCAGTTATGTATTAGTTACATGTATTCATTTACTTTGCAAGAATGATTAAAAATACAACTAAAAAAGGTATGAAAATATTATTTACATAAAAATTGAAATTATTCCCAATGAGTTGTGGGGGAAAATGTCTTATTCAGCATGCAATAAAAAGGCCCTGCACAGACTGTATGGGCACCCCATTCACCTATTACTATCATAAACTTTCCCGCGAGTGCGGGAGATAACTAAATATATTAGCCTCATTCTTGACTAAGAGGGATTTATCTCTTCATACAGCTATTTGCGGGTGGAGTCAAGTAGTCATGGTTGTAACTAATGTAATAAACTATCATTTAAAATTGTTAATGGTTGTTAATACGCTTGTTAAGTTGCATTCTAGATGCCTAGAAAATGTCAATAAATCGTGTAAGATTTTATACTTATAGATGTAATAGTAACTCTATTCTTCCCGACACACGTAGCTCAGATAACGCCCTCATTAGGGGAAGATCATCATATTCAAGTTTTAGGTCCAACTCCATTAACATACTATTGAGAGTCAAATTCCCTTAAAAATCTAAGTAATTAACTATTGAGTTCTTTCGACAAGAAAAAAAAAAATTAAGTCCTAAGGAAACTAGTCATAAGAATCGTCTCCTAATGACAATCTTCTACATGTACTTCAAAAAGTTGCTTACATGCTTCTCTTCTATTTATTTCGGAGTAAAGGCCACGAGTCAAAATAGTCAAATCACTCTCCAGTGAAACCTCTTTTATCATTTCCACACTGCAAGAGACACAAGATATGTCTATATGACGATCTTGTGAAGCCTTCATTGAAAAAGTAACCATTGTAATTTCTGAATCATGTGGGAGGGAATAAATACATCACACAGCCATACATGTATGCTATGTTATAAACATCTAATGCAAGCTAGCAAATGATGAATATGAAGAAAGCTTTATTGCCAATTAGATCACAACGTGACACGACTCTAAAGAATGATGAGTCTAGACCTCTTGGATATCAGTCATATTCACATGTAAACAAATGATAGAACTCTGTTTTACCCTACCATATGACAACAGTACTTTTTAATAGTCAAGGAATCACAACATTCCTGACCAGATGTCAAAAGAGTCAGTTCTTCAAATTTTATACCTCTAACCTCGAAACAAAACTAGTTCTTCAAATAAGGCCAAAATGAAGTCATGCTTTCTAAACATAACAGCAAGATAAAAAGTAACTCAAGGGCAAGGAGTGTCAGCATTTCGTGGACCAAGTAAAACAGAAGGAGAAATAATCTAACATAGTTTATGCAGACATTTTGGGAGACAACTCTCCAGTCTTGACATAATGTGCAAGTTTAAGGAGACCAAAGAACATGCATAGTCCACTAAAAAACCATAATCTTTTCTCTTAAAGCACACACAGCTTCAAACGAAATGCCAAGCATAAGTTACATGCGTGGAAAGTGTTGAACTTGGTAAGCACAACCTGGAACCTACAACAAGCGAACTAATTTCAAGTATGCATCATCATGAATATGAACTAAGATCTAGCTTTCATCATTGGAAAAAAGGAATCCTAAAAGGGAGTTCCACAATATTTATTGTCCGAGATACTGTGAAATTCATCTTCAACATGAATCCATTGTGGTCAGGAAGACTCAGGCAATTGGGAGCCTGAGCCAAAACATTAGCAAGACGCGAGAAAATAGATGGCACAAGAGTAATGGACTTCAACCCTACACGACACAAAAAAATCCACTAGAAAAGCACAACCTGGAACCTACAACAAGTGAACTAATTTCAAGTATGCATCATCATGAATATGAACTATGATCTAGCTTTCACCATTGGAAAAAAGGAATCCTAAAAGGGAGTGCCGCAATATTATTGTCCGAGATACCATGAAATTCATCTTCAACATGAATCCATTGTGGTCAGGAAGACTCAGGCAATTGGGAGCCCGAGCCAAAACATTAGCAAGACGCGAGAAAATAGATGGCACAAGAGTGATGGACTTCAACCCCACACAACACAAAAAAATTCCACTAGAAAAGCAAAAGAACTCTTAGGGAGACAGACCTCTTAGGATAGTGAAAACTACAAAATGAAGAGTTGACTAATCACTATTAAAAGAAATATTTTCCACTTCCCGTGCCATATATAAGGGTGCATTGATAACTGATCAATTGTGCTAGCTCACTGAGATTTTATTGTGTGCTTATGACTATCAATTTCTATCACTAACATCTGCTCAACTTGGACAACACAAACAACATGAGAGTACTAATTTTGGCACCACAAATAAAGTAACCTCACTCAATACTGTCGATTTGTCCAAGAGATCCAGCAAAATTGTGAGAGATCATTAGGTGAAGTCAAATTTCAACCAGAGATGAAGAAGATTTTGTTGTATCTCCTAAACTTGATGAAGAGATGGAGAGACTGTAAGAATGTAATAGAGGAGAAGAGTTTATGGGATTTTTCAGAAAAGGACCAACTTTCAAATTCCAAATCAGAAAAGAGGAGGCAAGGAAGGTACCTTTCTTTTGTTTGGGTGGGCTTCTTTTCTTTTACCAAGTGGTACTTACTTCTCTAGGGTGGGTTTCTTTTATTTTACCAAGCAGTACTTCTTTCTAAATGCCACAATTTCTATCTCTCTCTGCGAGAGAAATGAAAGTAGCTATTTCCAAGGCTCTGGGTTCTCACTTAATTCAATTCTGCGAAAGGGATATCTCATTTATGGATAGTTTCTTCTTCTTTTTTCTGGTGGGATCAAAGCCATAAGCAAAGTGATAATACTCAATTCTCAACAGAAATCCCTGCATGGAGCCAGTGGATGGCAATGCCATCCAATGCACGATTTCCTCCCAAGTCTCCAGCTTTCCACATGCCCAACTCATACAGCTGAGAAATACTTGATTTCCTTTAGCCTCCTAGACTAAACCAAAGCTGATAAAAAAAAAAAAAAAAAAAAACCATGGATTCCACATGAATTCATTGTCTATTACATCATAAAAGCAAGCCTGTATTAATTAGTGCTCGTGTTAGCTAATCTACTCTCATTAATCCCTGACATAATGAGCAAATTCAGGATGCTTACAGGTTCATGACTGGAGAAATAACCTCATCCCCTTGCTACCAATAATCCTCACAAGAGCAACTACCACTACTGAAGTGACGAAAGCGGCTGGAATCTCTCACAACAGTCTCATGATCAACAATCTTTGCAATAAGTTTAACTGCAGAATGACAATCCCCACAAATGCGAAGATTCTTCATTAAAGTTATCGTACTACCCTCGACAGTAGTAATTAATGCAAATGCAACAGCAAGCCTTTCACTATGGTAAAATAATGACTCTTCCTTCTGTTCATCTTCCACGTCATGGAGAGAAAACCTCTTATCTGGAATATAACCCAATTCCTTCAACTTCATATTCAACCAATCCAGCTTCCAATATATGTCCTCACTCAAAGGGTGGGATTTATCCCCGGAAAGAAACAAATGCTTTTGCCCCTTTATAGTAACCCAACTTCTACCCGGTTGCTTCACAATCCCTTTATCCCTCATAGTCACTCTTAATCGTGAGACATCTCCCCATCTATTAGCAGAAGCATAGAAGTTTGGACAGTAAAACATAAGCAGCACTACAATATGGTTCTAGGTCAAGAATATAGTTTGCAACTCTTTCTGCCAAATCTAGGTTAGAATGCATCCTGCAAGAACTAAGCAAAGCAAGCCACACTTTGGAGTTAGTTTTAAGGGGCATGTTTCTCACAAAATCCTCTGCTTCCTCTAGCTTTCCACATCGTCCTAGCACATCCACCAAACAAGCATAATGCCCATCCTTCAATTCAATGGAAGTGTTCTCACTAAAATATCAAAACAAGCATCTCCCCTTTTGTAACATCCCAGAATGACTACAGGAAGAAAGCAGTCCCGTGAGTGTGATCTTATCTGGTTGTACCAATCCACATATCATTTGGCTAAACAACTCCATAGCCCACATCCCTCGGCCATGTTGTGCACACCCGCAAATAGTGGCATTCCAGGTGACAATGTTCTTCTCCCTAAGTCTTTTGAACATTCCAAGTGAACATTCCAAGTGATGATGTTCTTCTCCCTAAGTCTTTTGAACACTACAACGGCATTGCCAACAGCTCCACACTTATTATACATGACTACAAGAGAATTGCCAACGAATACATCACTTCCCAATTGCAGCTTTACAGCTGACACATGGACCTCATTACCTCAATCTAGAGACTCTAAATTACAGCAAGAATTTAAAGCGCTTACAAATGAAGATTGATTAGGAAGAACACTTGTTCTCATCATGTCACTGAAAACCTTCAGGCCATCTTCATGCCTACCATTCAAGCCATAACCAGTTAGAAGAGCTGTACATATGACCACATTCCTATACACTGCTTCATAGGAGACTTGGGTTGCTTTCTCAATTTGCTTGCAGTTAGCATAGAACGTGATAAGAGAAGCACATAAACATGACCATGAATCTACACACCAAGAGGAAAAGACAATGCATTTGCATAGGCACTCAATGCACATGTCAAAGTACTCGGATTAGATACAGCACCAGACTTGAACATTCTCTCAAAAACAATTAAAGCCTCTTCACTCTTACCGTTTTGGTCAAGCCCGCCAATCATTGAGGTCCATGAAATCACATTTCGAGATGGCATTTGCTCAAACAATTTCACAGCATCGTCCACCCTTGCATTCTCACAATACCCATGAAGCATCGCATTCCACGCAGCGAGATCTCTTATGGGCATCTGTTTGAAAAATCTTTCTGCCCGCCCAACCTGTCCAAATCGAAAGAACCCATCTATCAACGTCATCCACAAAACGACACTTGGTTTGGGCATTTCATCAAAAAGCTCTTCCGCCGTGGTCAAGTCCCGGCAGTCTAAGCAGCCTTTGATCATCGTGTTCCAACAAATTGCATCTCTCACAGGCATTTCGTAGAACAGTTTCAGGGCGTCATCAAGGCGGCCAGTTCGCACGCGACCCACGATCATCTTCATAAATGAACGAACATCTGGGTAAGGAAATTTGTCCAGAACCTCCCGAGTTTCACCTGAGTTTTTGTTCCTAAGGTGTCCAGAGACTGCGGGACTATCGCGGGTCGTATGACTCGCACGTCTAAAGAAGCGCTTGGAGAGATGGGTGCAGGCTTCAGATGAACCAAGCCATGAACAATATGAACGTGTGCAGGAGCATTTGAGGTTTGGGAAAATGGCGCGAAATCTCGTCATGCCGACAGGCTCCTCTGCTCTTGTCGTCCCCATAGGCAGGACACGCAGGACGTTATCCCATGAAATTGTGAAAATTATTGGATGATCAAGGCTGATACAACGAAGGCATTTAATTCGGTAAATTGGGATTTTTTGGCTTGCTATTTTGAGAAACATAAAAGTGCCTAAGCAATTTGCGAATTACTTTTTGATTTTCTTCAAAGTCGATAACCGAAGACCCTAAACTGTTACACTAGTGATATATTATCCTAGACTAATTTTTTTACCACCAAATATCCCAAATTGATATACATGATAAATTTACCATCAATTAATTTTCGTTAAAATCAAGCCTGATTACAGAATAGGTTAATGACAAAAATTAGCATAAAAAAAGTTATGCCTACACAGGATTTTGCCATAAATTATCTTGCAATATGATAATCAAGTCAAAGCATAAAATGGAAGATCACAGCTGCAACCCTCAATAAACACATGAATATCGGGGCAAAAACTGATCTGGACATTCACGCTTTCTTTATCAGGTCCTTGATGAAATCCTGTAATTGGAAAAGCAGTTGCGCATGCATTGTTAGTCAGAGTGCACTAAATCATTTGAAGACATTTTATGGAATTCTAGATGTTTTTAACAACATCCTCATACCATATATAGAATGCTAATCATCGTAAATACTATTCATAGGGATCTCTCTACCTACAGAGCTGTCTGAACACACTATGATCATGCAACTTTTTAAGATCTTGAGACAAAATAATAACCATTAACTGTATCTGAGATCACACACAAACAGCAGAGAATCTTACTATGCCAGAATCTGCAACAATGACCTCACATCCAGATTTGCACTTTAATGTAGAATACAAACAGTGACAAAACTATGGTTTAAAAGTAATTTTGTGACGAGTTCACCTTAAGAATGGGAACTATCTTGAACTGTGAGTTTGACTTCGGGTTTTAGTCAAACAAAGAGATGAACTGACAGGATTAAGAACAATGAACAAAATAATCAAAATAAACCAACAATCAGGAACGAAGAACAAGGATGTGGTCTAACTTCATCTCTAAGACCTTAATAGTGCCTCGTCATCATTGACAAACACCATACAAGGGAACTTATAGCTGCAGGTATACTCAAAAGTCGCATGAGCATCATACCACACTGCCACAGCAAGAAACATTGCCAGCGCCCTAATCCATGCCATTCTGTTGCTAACAGGCTAAAATACAGCAAGGTCACACCATGCACTACACTTGTTATATGCACAAGTAACCAATAATCGTTCCATCTTTACATGATGTACATGATGTTCAGAAAAGCAAGGAATCATAAGTTCAAAGGTCTTACCTAGTAGTGCAAAGGCATGAGAAGATTCAACAGGAAGAATCAATGCACATAGATCTAATTTATGCCTGAGTAACCCGTGACCTGTGAGGCTTTGGAGCTGGAAATCAAATATTAGCATTCAGCATACATATATGTGAACAAATCATAGATTCCACAATGTCATAAATAGAAAATGAATGGAAAAGGAGGAGAAGAAAGGAGAAGAGATATGATACTTCATGCAACAAGGTTCAACAAAACAAAGAAAAAAACATGAACCAACTAGATTTTATCATTGCAAAGAAAAATTATTTAACCATCTTTTCTACATATAATGAGTTTCCAAAGCGTACTAATTATCGCAGAGGCATGAAAAGGTTATGGTCCAATCAGTCTCTTGAAAATATTTGCAATTGACAAGCACAAATTGGACAGTTGCTCACAGTTGCTCGACCAAGAACCATTTATTCGTAGTAATTCACAATAGGAATAATGAGTCTAACTGACGGATCAACAGTTGCTCAACCAAGAACCATTTATGCTTAGTAATTCACAATAGGAATAACGAGTCTAACCAATGGATTATCAACCATTAAGGTACTGCCCTTCATCTTTTTCCTTAACCAAGGACATGACATCCCATTTTTCAAATGGCAATCTAGCTAGGTGTACTGAGTCTAGAGGGAAGCTACATATAATAGCAGGGCATCTGAAAATTAGCCAAAAGAGAAAAAAATGGGTGTCTGAAACTCTGCCTTTTGTTTACTAGGCCAATTCTACACCAATTCATAGCAATCATTATAAGGCTGAACACTGTTCCACTCAGACAACCATACTCAATGAGCGTCAGTCTGGAAAAGTGTATGCACCATGTCAAGATGAGCACTCTTAAGCACCTTATCCTTGATGGGGAAAACTTCTGAATGGGTTCTTATCCAACCAATGAGCCACTAGTTCTATGCTTGCAATCTGACTAGCCCTTAGTCATTACAAAACATTCCATTGGGCCAGCTTTATTTACCAGGGAGTGCAGATAATTCTCCAGACCAAGGATACAACAACATATCTTCACTGCAGCAAACAATTTATCTATGGACAAGTGTGCAAGTGAGAGAGAGAGAGAGAGAGAGAGAGAGAGTTGTTCAGTAAGATCTGCAATCACCGAAAGCCCCATCTACAGTTCTTTCTATTGCTGGTTGAGAGAATTGATTGAAAAGTAGAAATATAAAGAGGCTTCCTGAATTCTTCTTAACTATTACGGAAGGGATCAATGCTAGGAAGACCACCGTATTAGGCACTAAAAGATAAATTTTTCGGCAAGGATCTCTCAAGGAGATGTTGCCAGCAAGCACAATGCTCAACTTCATTGATTGATAAAGAAAACTTTGGTTCAAAGGTAGAATTTCTCTATTATGCTTATAGAAGCCTCTTAAAATGTATCTTATAACTATGGGTCCATTGAAAATGAACTACCATTTCCCTGAGGCTATCTAATGCAAATAGGTGCAAACTGCAGTATAATAACATTCTTTCAAACAGACATCTCAACTGGTTAAAATGATTGATTGCCATTTATACCATTAGGGTTCCCTCGTTCATAAAAATCTCGCAGAAGAGAAATGGCTTCTGATGCCATTATTCCTCCATAACATTTGAAACCCTTTGATCCAGAATTCCCAATGCTGCAAGAGAAACAAGAAAAAAAAGTTGGAAACATTCATAAATCAGGCAGATGCATCACAGAATTTTGACTCAATCAGATTATTAATTGCAACATAAACATAAATTTCAAGCTCTAAAGTAAGAGATTTCATGGTTTTTTTCCCTTTTAACTTCTTGTTTAGACGCATCGTTGGTACATCTCTTCCTTCTCCCCCCAGTAGTTGAGCTTATTCTTTCAAAATTAACACTTCAAAAGAAAAACAATGTCCATAATTGAGATTACACAACTTCATGTACTGCTCAAATCACAATGAAACAGATCCTGTTTTCACTACGTTTTAACTTTTTATGTCAACAAAGTTGGAGTAAAAAATTGATGAGCTCTCATCAAGCCTAGGAAACATGAAACGTTAGCTCATTCCAGTGCAGACAGATAAAAAAATAATACTGGAAACACAAGCCATACCCCACCATTTAGCAGGCACATGCTCTCATATATGCAAGAAGAGACAATTGCAACTATTAGACGAAAAATGAGATTTCTTTATCAAGTACATTACCTACGGCATATCAGAAAATATAAATTTCCTCGTAGTTAGAATATCATACTTCTTTGAAGATACTATATTTCTCAATTTAAAAACACGATAAAATTAAAGACAACAAAGAATCTCACCGTAGTGAAAAAAGTAGGGAAGAAGAAATGAAGAAACAAGGGGGAGAGGGAAAAGGAAAAAAGAAACTAATTTTAGCTTAACTTGTGGCACTTCCCAGAACTGTAAACTTTTTAGGGCAAATAAAGAAACGGAAATCTCTAACAAGTCACAAAGAATTTAAGAAAAAGGAAACAAAGAAGTAAAAGAAAGAACAATTATAAACTTGACTTCTTGATGCTTCCAGAAACACCACTTTCTTCCATTTAGATGAAGGAAAGCACTGAAAATGTGGAAAATTACTTCCATAAACCTCCATTTATTCTAATGGCTATATGTTACAATATTCAACACGCGACAACATATGCAATCGCTATGAACCCACATCCATCAATTATCAACATAAGGAATCAGAAACCTCCAGTAAGCTTTAGTTGTCAATTGTCATATGCCACAATTTCAAAGTGAAACCTATGTAGATACAACACCAGCAGCAAAAGCAAGTTCAGAAACTGACCTAATGCATGCCTCAGAGCTACTCGAATGCAACGACAGTATTGAGCCACAGCCTCCAAATTTATCATTTGCACAACCATAGTATACTTCCTTTATACCTAAAAAGGGCAAGAGTCATCCAATCATTTATAAAGAAACAAATTTTAGCAGAGTTCAGTTTTATTTCAGTATGATCAACAGATATACCAATGATCGATAATGCTGCTGCACACATTATGCATGGTTCACATGTCACATAAAGGGAGCATGCTGCAAACTTCTCTGCAACTTCTGCAGCCGTAAATCCAGTCTGCTGCCACTGTACAAGAAGAACATCAAGAGCTTCCATCTCTGCATGTCTTGTTGCCTATGAAAGCACAAGGAGAAAAACAAAGCAAGCATATCAAAACTTCAGAGCTTTGTCAAAGAGACAGTTGCTCATAGTGTAGTTTCAACATAAATTTTGGAAATGCAATTCTTGAGAAATGTGTTTTCTCCATTAAGTTAACTGATTAAGAGTACATATAAGAATGATCAAGGCATATGCTACATTAAGTCAACAAGTTTTGGTCACTTGAAGTTACTGAGAATCTCACATGGAAAAAGAGGCTTCTCATTGAATCAGCCACCTCCACCTTTTCTAACAGTATTTTTAAATATACCCCTGTAGCAAGATGCCTTTGTTTATTTATTAAGCTCCACAAGATACCAACAGGGCCATAAATTTTTGACATCAACTATCCATTACTATCCGTAAAATCATCTATAGTAATGTCACCTCATAACTATAAATTATTACAGAAATATTCTATTAGATAAGAGATGATCTCAACCAGAACCAGGCTTAAACTAGTTGTGTAAATGGCCATTGTATGAGGAACTCTGCCCAAGGAGCAGATTCTGACATCTTAAAAGGCAATAAAATGGTCGCAATGCATTTTTACACCATATAACTATAACAAAAGTCTAGCTACATACGATCTTACAATGTTAGGAACTTCACATAAGTAGATAAAGACCATAATATGGTTATAGACACAGCACAACAGCAAATGAAAAACATAAAACATCGTGCATAATAAAGCAAGATTATTGTTATTGTTAGCCGTAGCCATATTTTATGAAGGGCAATGGGAACAAAAGCCCTTACAACCTAACAATGCATGGAATATTCAACTTATTAACAGATTTGCCCAGCTATTTTTTTATTATCTGATAAATACATATTAAGGGAGAAACATAAAATGATCGACAATAAACTACAAGTGGATAGTTCGAAGGTATCAATTTGGAACAATAACAAAGTGCTGTTGGCCAAAATCTATATAACAGGGTGGAGAAGTAATGATAAACATACATTTCGTGTCTCGTTAGTCCGGTTTCTTCCTGCCGCGATAATGTTCCCATCCTCAACAATCACACAGCTGTTCAATCAAAGAGTCCAATCTGAAATCATTCACTAATTAAGACTGAAATACTAATTATCTTAATTAGAAATACGCAATGCACCTGGTAACTGAAAACCAGTATCTTACCCAACTGGAACTTCAAGGCTATCCGACGCAAGCTTTGCCTTATACAAGAAAAGAAATAGATCTTGTTAATTGTTAGGAGAAAAAATATGAGGATAAGCGTGCATGAATGCATGAATGCATAAATGCAAGAGAAAATCAACATCACTTTGCCTGCAGTAAAAATGTTTCAGTATCATTATGCAGCTACTAATGGAACAAATGCATGTCTCATAGTTATATAATCAAGATCTTGCAGGTCCTATATAATATACTGGTCACTAACTTCCAAGCAATGGTTATCATCACAAACTCATCCTGTAATACAGATGCAAATCCCACCTAACATTTAAACTGATACGGCTCTAACAACAGCACAGCAAAAACAAGAACCAATTTGAAAAACTACATGTTGCTCATTCCAGTATGTCCTATCATTGGCACCTCAGAGGCTTTTCTTTTGTTAATGAGGTTTCACTCAAACATTCAAGAAGCTTCCTGCAGTTTTAGCTTCTGGGTCATTTTCCTTTACAAATGCTATTATAAGGATAAAGAGAGATCCCTAAAACTGTTGTGAAACCCTCACAAATCAGAAATTGACAATTGGCATCTTGTGATTTTGTCTCTATTCTACTGAATAACTTATGTAGACTCTATGTTTCTTGTATTTTTTCTTTTTCCATATCCACACCACAGGGCCAAAGAAAATAACCACCCAACCAATTATCCATGGGTACAACCGATGTTCACATTATTCTCGTGCTTCAAGTAAATTTAGTTTTAAATTCTCCCTAGGTGCTAAAGTCAAAAGGTGGTAAAAGGATTCAACCGTCAAGCAAACACCTTTCCTGGTGGCTTGCCATCTCATTGCATCTTCTTCATTCCTCTCTGGTTTTGCCTCTTCAAAAGCCTTATGAAACCTAACACAGAGTCCTTCCCAGAGATCGAAGCTTCTGACGATTTAATTGTCCTGGCAAACCTATCACCCGCTGCACATCTTTATGATAGGTACATGCTACATCATACACATTTCCTAGACACCTCAAAAGCACCCAAATCCATCCGTCCCTCCCTCCGAACCTACAGCACTTGGATTGGCTCTGTTTTTTGCCTGAAAAGGGGACTAAGCCATCCGATGTACACCCAACTTCCCTTAGTTGCACTCTGCCTTGCTTGTTTTTCCTTTAAATATAGACTTCACCTACTTATTTCAATAAATTACCACCTATGAAAAGAGAGAAAAAACTTATGTCTTCTAGGATTGTTGCTGATTTTGCAACGTGTAATGTCAAGTACCAATGGATGCACTACCAAGCATCCACAGACAATACTTACAAATTAACACTTATTCAAAGTCTCTTGTCCAAATTCAATTATACATTCTTTAAGTTCGCACACAATTATAGCACCAAATGAATCAGACTCAAACTTCAGCTCAAGTATTACATCAACGTAATACAATTTGGCCGTGCCAGGTGTTACCTGATCTATAGCGAGCTGCATAAAACCCAGGATCTCAGGAGAGAATCGTTCACCCGAAGCTATGTTATCAGTTTCCATGACTTCGGTCAGTGGTGGTAGTCCGTTGCCTCCACTCGCTGGTCTCCCGTCTCTAAGCTGTTTTACGAAAAACTTCTTTTGGTCATCGGCTCCATTGGCAAGTGGCAATCTTCCACTCATCAAGGCTCACCGGCATTGAATGAAAGATGAGCAAATCAAGATATTGAAAGTGGCGTTGATGGAGTTCAAAGTTTGCCTATGGTGAAGATAAGGAAGGAGCTTAGAAGTTATCAAATAAAGAAGCTAAAAGAGAACTAAAAACAAAGAAAAAGAATGATAGAAGAAAGAATTACACAAATTTATTTTAGGATATATATAGTTAACCTGGTTTAAGGGGAAAAGAAGTTCAAGGGGATGCATGCGCGCATAATTAGGTGGTATGCATAGATGCATATGAGTAAGTATTTATGAAGTATGTGATCCTTAATGACCAATTATATTTCTACTAAGATGAGAGGGTACTTTGGAAAGACGAAACTCGATTTTGACTGAGGCTCTATTTGTTTGAAGGGAAATATTTTATTAGAAAACTTCTTTTTCCATTTTTTAGTGTTTGGTGCGGGAAAATAAGCCGGTCAAAGAAAAATGACTTCAGTCAACCAGAAAATACCAAATTTAAAAATGAGGGAATGACTTCCTAATTTTAAAGGTGGAGGTCATTTTCCAAAAAAGTATGGAGCATTATCCATACATGGAGCATTATCCATACTTAAGTGTTTTGAAAGATGACAAGGTATGGAGCATTATCCATACATGGAGCATTATCCATACGTGTTTTGAAAGATGACAAGGTAAAAAAAAAAAAAAAAAAAAAAAAGGATTTTTTTCGGAGTATATGCACTCGAGTGAGCATGCATGGTCACTAGGAGACCACAGAACTCAAGATAAAACTAACATAAACTGCTCAAATGAGAAAATCGTGTTTCAATGTGATTTAAAGCCTGATACAGAGTCTAGTTGATGCACCTAGCAATACATCACCACGCACCAATTCAAAATTCAATCATGGATTCAGAGGTCCACATAGCCCGACAAGCCCTCTCACCAAGTTAAGACCACGAACAAAGCAGGACAAGTGCAGTTACAGAATCTATACTTTTATGCTCATTTAGGGTCCTCTCTACATCATCTATAATATACCGTTGTCATCTCTAGTACACATTCGCAAAAGGTGCTTATCCAGCAAGATATTCAACGTAATTTTCTCTGGGCAATTTTAACGAACACCTGGCGGGCTAATCATGGCAACCGCTACAATTACACATACCCTCAATTGCTAGCCATCTCCATAGAACCAGTCCCACAAAACAAACCGAAAAACCCCCTAACATCCCAAAATTAAATTCCCAGAATCAGGGTAAATTTCTCTATCGATCTATCGTTTGGACAAAAACTGGCAGCGAAGTGCAGGGAAGGATCATTATATGAAAGGCCTGAGAAGCTCAGACATTTATGGGCTCACCAAGATCAGAATGACAGAACGATGAGGAGATCCGAATCGTGAAGGACCGCTAACGACGAAACAGAGAAGGAAGACGCTACCTGCAGCGCTCGATTCAGTGGAGCAGAGTAATGGCGCGCCAAGGAGGAGAATTGCACTGAGAAGGAGAGACGAAAACTTGGAGTGTTTTGTTTATTGGGTCCAAAACTTTTACTTTCGAGGTCAACTTTTCAGGTTTCCGGTTTCCCCTAGAACAGGCGATGCAACTTTTTCGATATTCTCTAGACCTAATACCCTCAAAAACCTACAACTTTTAACTCTTATCCTAATTCTACCTTTTTATCTCATAAAAACCTCTTAACTTTAGGTCATATTCCAATCTACCCTAAAATTTTTTATCCCACCAAGAACCCCCAACTTTAAATCAATTCTCGACAGACATTTTTACCGATTAAAAAAGGGGCAATTTTTTCAGAAATTTGTGATTGGAAAAAAAAGGGAAAATTTAAATTAATTAAGTTTAGGTTATTAATTTAGATGTTTACGTTTTATTATTTCTTCTTACCCGCTGCTCCTCAACCAAGTCACTGCCCAATGATCGTCACGACTTGATTCTCGTCGCTCCTCGCCTTGCTCGACTGGCGGAGAATTTGGGTCTCCGCAAACAAAAAAAGAAGTATCTGATTTTCTTCTTGTTTTTGAATTCGTACCTCAACCAGCGGAGAATTTAGGTCTTTGACTTTGCGGAGGATGGGTACAAGGAATGGGAGAACTTCAGCCTTTGACTTTGCAAAGGATGGGTACAAGGAACGGGAAGACCGTAGAAAACCTAGGTTTTTTTTTTTTTTTTTTTTTAGGATTTGTTAATTTTCCCTATATTTTTTTTGGACAAAATTGCCCAAACTCCACCGGTTAGAAATGTCATATACTTGATAGCCGGTGAATATTTGGTTGACCAACGAAGCTCGGGTTCTTTTTTGATTTTATAAAATATGTTAACTTTTATTTGAGTCTCAAATATTGAGAAAATTGGTCAATTAGTCCTTATTTGGAATTTCAAAATCACCCTTAGTTTTGCACTTGTCGACTTCTCATGCTTAGGAATGTTTTGTCTCTAGTGGTCAAAGAGATTGCGCTCTAGATGCTCAAATAGCTTGTGTTTGGGAGTTTTCCATCTCTCGGCTTCCAACAATAAAATATTGGATGAAGGGTTAATGTGGGCAGATTTGTGATTCAAGTAAAAGTTTGTGATTTTTTTTATAAAACTATGAAAATTTAAGGTAGAATTGGGATTGGACAAGATTTAAAGTTAAAGGGTTCTTTTTATAGGGCAATAAAAAGTTTATGGTAGAATTGAAAGCTAATCTAAAGTTGAGAGTTTTTTAAGTGATTGTTGACACCCAAAAATATTCCTACTATCACGTGCTGATCACAAGGGATAAAAGCCTCTAAAATCACCATCATTGGGCCGTGATTTATATCAAGCCAGCCAATGGTGATCATGAGAAAATGAAGAATGGCCAAGGATTTCGAGAGCCCTTGGGCTAGATTCCGATGTACCTATAAGCAAAGATACACGATTTGATGATGAAGTAGTTGATTGCCACTTGTCCAAGTCAAGAAATGATGTTGAGTACATAGCATTAGCGGTAAAATTTGGGTGGGAACGGTCGATACCTAAAAAGGCTCCAAAATCAAAGAAGCAATTAATACTAGTTTAACAAGCCATGCGAACATCATTGAGCAGGTTAAAAAGCAACCATATATGGATAAGGTGGTTCAATATAGAATCTAGAGTGACTTTTAAGGAAGAAACAATCGACCACCGATAGTTATCAAATTGGCCTATAAATACCGCAAACAATCCAACAGAAAAGCTCCCAAACAACACACAAAACTACTTTATCTTACCTTTTTCTCTTAGTCCAATATAGTTTAGTTATAACTTAAGATTCTAGGTGTAGATTCAATTCCACGAGTGTTTATATTCTGGGTAGTGCTATTGATTAGATTCTAGTACTAACCTACCGTCCAGCGTCAATGATCAAATTCTGACGTTGTGTCCTTATACTTATCTAGGAGTAGTGTTTAATAGATGTTTCTACCATCTAATATCATCAATTAGATTCCAACATTGTATCCTCATACTCATCTAGGAGGAGTGTGCACTCATTGCTGTTACCACCGTACAACACCATCAATTAAATTATGACATTGTGTTCTCATATCTGCTTAAGAGTAGTGTCTATTAGGTGTTGTTTCCTCTATCCAAAATCGTTGATTAGATTCCGATGTTATGTCCTCAAATTAAACTAGAAGCAATGCCTTCTGGATATTGTCTTCAGAATTCTGTATTGTCGAGTTAGCTTCAATATTGTATAAATTGCTTTAATTGTAATGGGCTTTCATTAGAAATATTAAAGTGCGCACAAATCAAGCTATTGATTGGGAAAGGGGAGAGACGGGATCTCTCGAATCGGTGGGGGGGTTTTTTTTTTATATATAGGGCTTACATTAATTTCGTTTTTTGTATCGATATTTCCCAGGAAAAATGAATAAATAAAAGAAAAAGAAAGTGGAAGGTTGAATTTTTTAAAGTGGGAAGCTGCTTGACCCAAAAAAAAAAGTGGGAAGCTGCCCAGGCAGGAAGAAGAAAATACATCGTCCGCCCCGATCACGTGCGACAACGACAGTCACATGGTGATCTGCTTGTTTGGACACATAAATATATAAATGCGAGTATGTGTGCTGCGCTCATGGAAATTGAGTTCCGGACCTGGCACCCTTCGGTCTCACCCCAGGCCCTTTACCAGAAAGGCCGCATGCCTATTGGTGACTTAGGGAGTCATACTGATCGTCAGTCCGTTCTTGATTGAAATTCAACTTTGAATAAGAATATAAATCTTTACTTAAGGTATTTTATTAGGTCAATTCTACCATACCCCTCTTTTTAAGTTGTAAAGCTTTCCATCTACTTTCTAGGTGTAAAGCACACACGTCCAAAAGGTTTCATATTTTCCAACTTCTTATCCCAATTTGAAAACTCTAAAAGATATGTCACTATGAAGAAAAATTGGTGCATCTATGGTGCCCCATGTTGTAAGCCGTGATAGGTGCGTGTGTGAGTCGCTGGATAAGTCGGTTCAATATAGAATGTGGAGTGACTTTTAAGGAAGAAGCAACCTGACTGATGGTTATCAAATTGGCCTATAAATACCACAGGCAATCCAACAAAGAAGCCCCCGAACAACACACAAAACTACTTTTATCTTACATTTTTATCTTAGTCCAATCTAGTTTAGCTATAGCTTAAGATTCCCGTTGTAAATTAAATTTCAGTGAGTGTTTATATTCCGGGTAGTGTTGTTGATTAAATTCTTGTACTAACCTAGCGTCCAGCATCATCGATCAAATTCTAATGTTGTGTCCTTATACCTATCTAGGAGTAGTGTTTAATAGATGTTGTTTCTACCATCCAATGTCGTCAATTAGATTCCAACGTTGTATCCTCATACTCATCTATAGGAGGAGTGTGCCCTAGGTGTTGTTATCACCGTCCAGCATCGTCGATTAAATTCCAACGTTGTGTTCTCATATCCATTTGGGAGTAGCGTCTATTAGGTGTTGTTTTCACTGTCAAACGTTGTTGATTAGATTCCGACGTTATGTCCTCAAATTAAACTAGGAGCAATGCCTTCCCGATATTGTCTTCAGTGTTCCATATTGTCGAGTTAGCTTCAATATTGTATAAATCGCTTTAATTGTAATGGGCTTTCATTAGAATATTAAAGTGAGCATAAATCAAGCTGTTGATTGGAATTCGACACTAGTTATCATTAATTTTGAACTCTTGTTAAGCGTGTTAAGCGACTCCATTAGATTCAGGATTTTATACACGCACACACATATTCTCATTAGCATTTGACCCTCTCTATTCAATATTAACATAGAACCTAAGTCTTCTTTAATAAAAACCAAAATATAACGCTTGGTGAAAGATATTTCGTTGCGGAATCAAAATCAACAAAACAATGACAAAAAAAAATTATGATTAGAATTGGAACTATATCTAAAGTCGGAGATTTTAGATGAGACATATTGTAAAATTGGGACAAAAACTAAAATTGGAGGTTTTTAAAGGTATTAAGCTTATTTTCTATGGCCAACTTTATTTTGTGGTGTGAACCAATTGCTTCAAGTTGATGTTCAAGGTTCCCTGAACAAAAAGACTTCAGTCCCGTTTGGTTCAACTTTCCCAATAGGCGTTAAGGGGGAAAATATAAGGCTATGTTTGATGGTCATAACAAAATTTAGTATAAGATAAAATTTATCTTATCCCACATTTAGTGCTTGCTCAAGATAAGATAAAGTTGGAAATAATGGGAATATAGGCCGGATAAAATTATCTTAAAGGGGGTGGGATAAAGGTGAATGAGATTTCTAATATCTATAAAAAAGTTATTTTGCTCAAATAACAAACTTCTTAAATTAAAAATTTAAAATTATATTTCGATATAAATAATATTTGAATTATAATATAAGAACTTCTAAATAACAATTTAGTTTTTTAATTTAATCTTATTTTTATTTATATATATGAATTTAATTTTAACTTATAATATAAATTTAATATATAAAATATATATTTATTACATATTTTAGGTTTTTTTAGTATTTTAGGTCTATTAATATAGTTTTCTATTTAATAAAATTTTGTTAGAGAATGATGGAATGGAAAGAATCAAGAAAGGAAAATAAAATAAAAATAAAGTAGAAAAAAAAGATTTTTATTGTCTCCGTTTGTAAAATTTGTTGTCGTGAGAGATTTTTATGGTTGGTTGTCTTCGTTTGTAAAATTTGTTATTTATTTATGTTGATATGCCATTTATACCAAACAATATATATATTTTTCACGTGCTCGATCTTTTGATTATTTAAGGATTTCAACCAAGTTGTGGTAGAATTTATGAGGTAAATAAACTCTACCATTGGTTACTAGGATTAATATCATCCAAAACCATAAAACTATGTCTATTGTAGAACCAACACCCCAAATTCATAATCTATTTCTATAATGACTAATACAAGTTCGGAGTTTCAATGATAAGAGACAATAGAAAAATTGGAGTATCGATATCACAATTGGCAAAGTCCATAATCTTTTATGGCGGACAAAATATATTTTTTGTCACACTAATACAAATTTGAGGGTTTTTGTGATATAAAGCAAGTTTGGGATACAAGTTTGAGATGTCATAGTAAAGTATAATTTAAAATTTTATATTGTATTTTCTCCTTTTTCTGAATGTATTTTATTACTTTTCTTAAAATTGGTTATGAAAATTGAGGTGTTCCGCATGAAATGGAGGCTACGACATTCTTGAATAATCTTTCACTAACAAGGTAGTTATTTTTATCTATCACTTCCCCTCTCAATTACTTCTTCCCTATAAAATATCTGAATTCTTCTATGTTTTCTCAGGTAATCAAGCTAAAAAAAAAAAAAAAAAACATAGTTGAAATTGGGTGAAATTGTCGAAGTCGATGATAGAAAAAATTCGTAAAATGTTCAAAAGTGAAATCGTTCAGCAAAAAATCACTGTGGCAATTCAAGCACTGGAATTTTGAGTATATAGCACACCAGTACTTCACATATACCGAGTCTCTTTTTCAGGGGAAAACATCACAACCTTTGAAACGCCATATAGAACAAAATGGTACGAAAAGCACTTCGCGTGCACGAGGGCTGAGCATCATAACATCCGAATCGCGCGAAAAGATCACACCATCTTCTAATTTTCTGGACTACCTGCAACCCTATTCCCCGGACACTTACCAGTGTAAGGGATCGAAACCATCAAACTAACAAGCCGTCGGTTCTTTGTTGGGTGTAAGGGATCGAAATCATCAAACTAACAAACCATCGGTTCTTTGTTGAGCTCACTGTCTTTCAACAGGAACCGATTCCAGTTCTCTCTGCATCCCAAATGACAAATGTAAGGAATCAAGCTTGAGAGCTTGCGTTCAGAGGAAGCTCCAACAGATCTGTCGATCAGAATCGACAGAAGGAAAGCCGTGTATGTTTCAATGAAGTCTGTCATTCCCTTTGGCCAACATATAAACGGTTGTTACGATGAATGTCGAACAAGGTAATCCAAACCAATCAAAACATGAATAGGTGAAAGTGCATTCTGCATGAACAAATAATCTAGAGTGACTGAGTACAGAACTGCTCCTGAGCCGAAGCAAACTGCTGCTGCTGCTAACTTATCGGTTCAAGTACTTTAACGTTGTTTGCTGTGACTGCAGTCTTAAAGCAAGAAAAGGGAACTGAGAGGAACTCCTCAGTCCCGCATACAAAGACCTTGAGTAATTTCACAATGACCGAGCTAAGTACCCAGTTATTTAGATAGGAAAGATGTAGAAGTATCCCAAGTAACAGCTAAATTTATAGAAAGAGGGAATGCAACATGAGTATGGTCAAGTTCTTCGGCACTAGCCTAGCCTCAAAGAGTTGAGACACTCCTCGATAAGCATGTGAATACTGCTATACTACAATGCCTTGCTTCTACAGGCTACAGCTATAGAATGCAATGGATAACTCTTCTTTGCCATGGAACCATCATACCGATTTTCCAGGATACGGGAAAATGAAAACCTGAAAATTATGTCCTGGATCCAGTTATGAGATCAAGCAATCCACAGAAATTCATCCATGAAGTCCTCCGCACCACCGTCGGAATCATCGGTACCTCAGGCTGCAGAGCAAAATGCAACAATTTATTAAGTGACTTCCGTTTCCAATGCATAAATTCAAAACGGGTCATGAAATTGGGGGCTACACTTGATCAAAAACAAGCGACGTACCGGCTTCTCTGCCGAATTCGCCATGGGCGTTCTCTCGCTCTCTCCATTGCACAATTCCTTTGCAACCTCAAGCCTCTCGATGGAGACGCTTGTGCCCTCCGACTCTTCCTCGGTTTCCTCTTTCTCAACAATCTCAACTGTAAGAACACCATTAGACTTTAACTCACTTCCTAGGCCATCATTTTCTTTGCCAACAGCTTCCTCAACATCCCTCCGCTCGATCCGTAAATCATCTCCGGCTTCCATTTCGTCACCAATCTGAACAGCCCCATTCGGCTCTAGAGGCTTGTCCGCAGATGCATGCGGAAGAGTCGGCGATTCTCCATTCTTCAAACCCTCCTTGCCCTCATCGAACGAGTGAGGGTGGTCCTCAGATGTTGGGGAATTACTCTGGACGCCGCCATCACTATCCTTCTCGTTCTCACTCATCAGATCACCATTTTCTAATCCCAAAAAGTACCCCAAAGAAAAGGAAACGAATTAACGAAAGAAATCACCGAATTTCCAACCCCAAAACCACAACAAAAACCCAAAAAAACCCAGCATTACAGGTTTAAAGGGTCACGAGCTAGATCAAGATTTGAAAATTTTCGAAAGATAAGCCATCAGATCAGCCACACGCAGAGACAAATGCATAAACATCTAGCAAAACCAAACGACATCGGCGAGTACCCACCAAACGAAATTCACAGAAAAAGAGAAGGCGAGAGGTGAACGATGCAATTGATGATAGATCGAGAGATCACCGTGAGAGTTGCTGGCGACGTGGCTCTCCAGCTCCTTCTTCTTCTTCCTGGCGGCTTTCCTCCTCTTAGCAGCAGAAGCCATGATGACCCTTCCCTCAAATCTCGCAGCCTACTCTCTCTCTCTCTCTGGGTATGTCTGTGTGTCTGTGTGCGAAGAAAACAGAGAAGTTTTCGTGAATACCATGAAGGAAGGTTTTATAAAGAGAGTAGGTGGAAAGGCAGGTGGGAGAGGAGACCGTAGGAGTGGCACCTGCTGAAGCTTGTCGTGTGCGCGTGTGAATTTTCAAAACTCTTTCCCTCCTCTCCTCTCCAAAAGCATCCGATGTTTCCCACGTAACGATGGCGTCGGCTTGGTTTCCCCTCGAAAGTATTTTTGGTGTCTATCGCACGCGATTGATGCGATAAATTGACCGATTACATAATCGGCGTCATCTTCATATGATCTTAACGCTTAGATCCTGTTTAGTAACCGATCGATTCTTGACTGATTTTATTCTTTTGTTTTTTTAGAATAAAAGAAACAAGAATAGAATTCTGTTTAGTAATGTCGATTAATTTTTATTCCTAAAAATGGATTTAGAGTAGAATTAAGAAATAAATTAAAGTTATTTATTTGTTCCCAAAAATAAATTAAGAATTAAGCGATTTTCTTTTCTTTTCATTATTTTCTTCTTCCTCCTCTAGTCATTCACTGGCCCTTGGCAAGGCGGGGCGAGCTTGGCCTTACCTTGGTTGGACGAGGCTTGACCTCACCTAGATCTAGGTGAAGGGTTCGTGACGATGCTCCCCGAGGCTAGTGAGGTCACTGACTCCCATTTGGCCGGTTGCTACCTATGGCCGAGGTCGGTGATCAGCTAGAGAAGGAAAAAGAAGAGAATGAAAAAAAGAAAGAAACAAAAGAAAGATCTCATAAAATTATTTTGAGAAGAAGATTTTAGTTTGTAAGTGATAAAAAGTATGACAATTGGGTAAGATTTGGCGGATTAGGTATACAATATATAAGGACAATTTGAACATGAAGGTTAGTGAGGTTTCATTGATTTGGTCTCTCTAAGCAGTGTCATTGTTGAGTTTTGTATGGTATGGAGCTGTGATATCTGGACGTAACAGTGAAGCAGGTTTTTATGTACATTTTTGTTGATCAGTGCGGTTATGACGTTTGCTTTAGGAACTAAAGCTTGTTATTCACAAGTAAAAGAATCTTGGGAAGTGAATCAATCATTGGAATCCGGTTTTGTCGTCGGAACCGGTTGGAACATATGATGATATGACCTCAAAATGAAGATGGGACTTTCACAAAATGGCCTCCCTTCGAATATGGTGGGATTGTCTCAAGAAGAGAAGACAAGGTCCAAAGCTCTGAAGAAGCATTTGGGACTAGAGGAGGTTTAAGAAGACATGGTTCAAAGCTGCAAAGATCTCTCCACTTCAGCAAAACATGGTTTTAAGTTTCTTCTCTTCAGATTGTTTGATACGTATCCTCACGATCACACAGCCTCATCTGTTTAAATTCAAGCTGACCCTATGAACTGTCTGCACTGTAACGAAACTGTCTGCATGAAATTTGGTTAAAGCATCGCACGCTAATCAACAGAAGCTCCTGCAATTTACTTTCTATTAGATATGATCAACGTTGTTGCGGCTTTCATGTGCGGATATATAGAGTCGTTCTGTGCATATAAGAGGACGATTTGGCCATTTTGAACAGAAGGCCGTCAACGCCCTGGCGAGTAGACGTGAACGAGTAAGGATTGGATCACCAAGTAAAGGGAATCCAACAAGGCTGAAAGACATTGATGGACCAGACCTTAAGGCCCTCTTTGGTATGTGAGAAATTATGATTATGTCACGTGAGATACACTTCATCAAAACTCTCTGTTCAGTAAATATATTTCAATTCATTCCAGGGAAAGCACATGTCATTCTGCAGTGATTGAAAATATAAGGCCAAATGCATTTTCAAGAAAACAGAAAATGAAGACAGAAAAATATTTTCATTTCCATTTTCTGTGAAAATGAAAACTGAAAAACGTGATAAAATACAGTGTGAATGGTACAGATCTTGATCAAGTTAACAGCGGAGCTACTAATAATAAAAAACTACCCCGGCTCCGCCCTGCTTCGACCCCTGCCTATCCTCATGTAAGAATCACAGACAAATAGCTTTGATATAATTTGCCATGTTACCTTAAGATAAGTGAGGGCCAGAAAAAAGAAGAAGAAGCTCTGATATGAGTTCCAACGAAAGCAAAGACAGCTCTGGCGACCATGAGCTACTCCCTAGCAGTTCTTTCTCATTCAATGCCAATAACACAATGGATGATGGCTCATTCAATTTGATGTTGCTTTACCTGGCAAGATTAACTTCCAATGGGAAGAGGAATCTCAGAATGGTTTCTTTTCAAAGGAAACCAGCCCGTGGACTCCGCCTTCAACTTGTGCAGCTCCGGTTCTTACCTGTAACAAAACAAGAGCATAAGAGAACTGCACAATTATAAGCCTCATAAGCACAGGCGAGAGGTTACAAACAGACCAATGCTTCCACCACAAACAATGGGCTGTTATGATCTAATTTCCATCTGGTACGAGGTTCAGCTTTCAAGTGGTAAATCAGGCAAGAGGTACACGAATGCTAAACAGTCAAGTTCAGCTAAATTATCAATCAGATCCATCGGCCTTTTGTAGTCTATATGAAAGAAAGGACATAGAGGGCCACGTTTCTCTCAGTGTTCAGTTATATTTGGAAGTGTCTTCGAGTGCAACAAAATTCCAACAATCATGTTAAAATTATTCTATCAATAATTACCGGTTAAGGATTCTTCACGATGATGATACCCAATAAGGCTCTTTGCAATGGGAAATTTTATAACAAGTGTTCACTTACACAATAAATGATGAAAGGGTACTGTTATTGTTAATGTAAAATACCCGTATGATAAAGCCATTTTCCTCAGTTTCATCAAAAGATTTCAAACAACATTATTCACGAAGAAAACAATAATCTCTCAGTTCTCCTTCAACAAACAATATTTCAAAGAGAAAGGGAATGCTCTTGGATGAAGGATCTCGTTGGGCACTCCTTAAGCATACTATATAATATTTTAAAGCATCATAAACTGTAATGCTCCCTTAATTAATTACTTAACAAGTACCCTAACGGCACCATTCGACAGATTCCGATAAATAAAGAGAAAATGTCCTGTGATCTTTTCAGACAATTAAACTTCAAGCACTAACCAAAATTCAGACAACTTACTAAAACTTTTGAGAAAAGTAAAAGCCAAAACAAACCTCTTTAGAAATCGTAACACTAAAGAATGACCATACCTCTAGCCTCAGCGTTGTTTTTATCATGTCATGAGCATCTTTTAAAGACTGAGCTCCAAGATCTTGGAAACCTTGCTTAACAGCTTGCATGGTATAAGGGACAAACTTCAAGACAGATCCTTTATCTGCAACTGCCCCAACCACACCCTGGGCAATCTTTAGTTTGGATGTGTCACCCAAGTATCTTGCATCGCTCCCTTTAGTCATCGCCTCAAGTGAACCCATGCCTCGGTACTTTTTCAATCGATGGCCATCCTGAATAAGCCAAAAGACACTTCACTAATATAGGACAGAAGAAATCATCCATAGGAACCAAAAGAGTTCATGCAAAGATCATAAATGGTGACTTATCTGTTCAATTGCCAAAAGGTTTCTGCTGACACAATTTTAAAAAAAGACCAAGCCGATAACCAACTTTTCATGTGACAGCCAAATCAACACTAAGACTAAATCAATTTTATGCATTTGTATCAATTACGTGATGCACACGGTAGTTAATTCTGCTGCGAAGCTAGATAAAAGCAAAATTTTAACCCTGCATCCATCGGGTCACATGACAGGACAAGCTGACATGTTCCAAAAAAAGGATAGCCATATATAAGAAGCAGTTTCTCTTTGCTGGCTTGGGAAGGCAAGAGGTACCTGTAAGTCTGTGTAAACAGAAGTTATGAAGTATAATGCATGCCCCGCCATGTTAACCCTTACAGGAACGTCAAATGACATATCAAATATTTGTTTGGATCTGTTCTTGGACAGAAACTAGTAGAATTCTCAGCTTTCTTTTTAAGTGCTTCTGAAAGATTTTAATCAAATTACTGCTAAAGAAATAATGTGTACAATTCCCTAAGCCAAAAGTTTAGTTTTAATAAAGATTTATGATCTCAATTCTTGCATTTATTTCTTCAAATGCTAGAGGATACAAAAGTCAGAACAAGTGAAAGCTTCATTTTGAAACTCCAACCAACAGAGTATCTATGAATAGGAAAGTTATAAAAAATTTAACTAGAGATCACTTGAAAAGGAATATTCAATTGACCAAAAGTAATTCATAACCACTTGCAAACAAGACATGAGGTTTCATTCTCAATAGTAAGATGTAACATGGTGCAGAATACAAAGACATAAGACTCACAAAACACTCCGGCAAGATATTCAAAGTTCTTCATCTGACCACACCACATGTCAATACCAAAGGAGATATAAAGGAAAGAGAGATCATTTTTCACCAACGAGACACATGTGGCATCTTATTGAGAGCAGAAAATTACACTTAAACAGTAGTAACTACAAATTACCTGAACCACATAAGCACCTGGAGCCTCGGTACTTCCAGCTAGGAAGCTTCCCATCATCACAGTGGATGCCCCGAGGGACAAAGCTTTGACGATGTGCCCTGAGTTCGAAATGCCACCATCAGCAATGACTGGCACACCATGTTGAGAAGCAAGGGATGAAACCTTGTAGACAGCAGTAGCCTGAAAAGTTTACACGAATGAGGTAATTAAAGAAATCTTAATCAGAATAAGTGCTTAAAGGGAACAGTCTAATGAACATTAACGATATTACTTCAAGGACACATACTCATACCATCATCTCAGCACACAGTAAATGGAAAACAAAGAAATAGTCTATAAGAAGTTATACCTGTCCACGTCCAACGGCGCAGACCTCCTGGGTGGTACAAATAGAACCAGACCCCATGCCAACCCTCAAACCATCAACCCCAGCCTTGATCAAATTATCTGCCTGGTACATTGTGACAACGTTGCCACCAATGACATCCAACTCAGGGTACGTTTTCTTCACGTACTTGATCATGTCAATCTGATAAAGGGAATTTCCCTGAGAACTGTCGAGCACCACCACATTGACACCAGCCTTGATGAGGTGCTGCAGCCTCTCCTTATCGGCCTCTCTCGTCCCAATTGCTGCTCCCACCATCCACTCTCCATCTGCATCCACTGAACCCCCTCCCACCAATCTGGGGTACCCCCTCAACCTCTCCACATCCTCTCTCCCTGCGACATCTACTACCTCTCCTCCCTTCACTATCGGTGTAAATTCATTCCCTGCCTTCTCCTCAAAGTAGCAAATCATCTTTGCCAAATCACAATCCCAAGGGGCAAAATCAGAGGACTTGACCATGTAATCAGCCAACCGTGTTTCCTTGTCTGTGAGGTTCATCCAACCAGACTTGGCCACATAGCCCACCAACTTTCCACGGCAATCACCGGAGTCTGTGACCAGGATGCAAGGAGCGTCAGCAAAATCCTCGAGGGAGATGATGGTATCGGAGGGGGATCGAAAGACAGGATTGGAAAGGACTGGGAAGCGGGAGGATTTGGCCGCTTTGACCAGGGAGGCTTGGTCAGAGGGAGGGATATTGGCATGAATGATGCCAATGCCGCCAAGAGCCGCCATGGCTCGGGCCATGGAGGATTCTGTGACAGTGTCCATTGGCGAGGAGACACATGGGATGTTGAGGGAGATGTTGCGGGTAAGCTTTGTGGACAGGTCAACCTGCTCCACTGGGAATCCTATATACCCCGGGAGGAAGATGACGTCATCATATGTGTAGGAGTAACCTTGGTGGAACAGCTTCTGCGCCGAATACCCGTCCTCGAACTCCATTATCCTGCAGTAGTAGTCAAAACCAAACATGATCATAGAACTCCAAAATAGACCTGCGCGGATGGCAGGCTTCCTTTAAATTCAAGATCAAAGTACAAACTTTCCGATAAATCTACAACACATTGAGCGGTGAGAATAATGGGTAGACTCTGAACACTATTATACTCTTTCTTCTCTTTCGCACCAAATACAAAGGAAAAGAATTTGTCATCGTTACAACATTTGAGTGAAAAACAACATTAACATTTCTACTTGTCTTTCACAATCCGCTCTGTTTTTCACAGCATCAAGTTCTGTCCCCTCATAATCTGAACAGAGTACATCAATCTAAAGCCTGCTCTTTACGATCATCCAAACTTCTCGACCACTATTGGGACAACGAAAATATGGGCAGCCGCCGAAATGCTAAAGAACAGCGTACGCGCAAACCAAGAAAACCTTGGCACGTCAGATAGGAGCGACAGCAAGAAACTTGACCCATGAAACAAAAGCTAGAAATCAGCAAAAGAGAAAAAAAGAAGATTTCGACCCACAAAAGAAAAAGAAAGGGAAAAAACCGATTGATACTTGATGCAACGCCGGAGTATGAGTCGACTAGCACGAGCGGTCGCAGCGGCCGAGGCGTCAAGGGAGGGCCGCGACGAGCCTTGGTTAACGGCGTAGGCAGGTGGGTCGCCGCCGGTGAGATCGGCTTGCGGTGGCTCCGGCGCCGCGGCCGGTGGAACGACCGGAGGAGAGGAGGAAGAGATGGGATGATTTGGGAGACGGGAAGAGACGGGAAGAGACGGGAGTTCTTGAATCGGTGGGGTTTTTTTTTTTTTTTTTTTTTCTTTATAGGGTTTACATTAATTTCATTTTTTGTGTCGATATTTCACGAGAAAAATAAATAAATAAAAAAAGAGAGAGAAACCGGAGGGTTGAATTTTTTAAATGGAAAGCTGCCCCGAGGCGGGAAGAAGACAATAATATACCGTCACCGGCTTTCCCGCCCCGACCCCACCTCCACCTTTTCGCGGATGCCCCGATCACGTGCGACCAACGACGGTCGCGTGCCAATTGAGCCCCCCAAGTAAGGGTGACCGGTTCCATTCCCGATCCGATCCAGTTCCACCTAGAACTGGGAATTGGACTTCGAGGATCGGTTCCCATTTTTTGGAACTGAGAATTGAACCGAGTGATCCGGTCTGGTCAATAAACTGGTCACTTAGCAAAAAAGATTTCAAAAATCAAAAATACTATAATAAATACTATTTTAGGATTTATTGCTATTTTTAAGAAATTAACAAAATATTTTTTAAAAAGTTGGTCCTGTCCAATTCTCACCAGAACCGAATCGAAAATCACCAATTCCATTTTTAAAGAATTGGGAACCAAACCAAACCGACCGATCCTATTGGTCCGAGCGGCTCCCGATTCGATCGATTCGATATGATCACTCCTACTCCCTAGATCTACAAAACCAAGTTGGGAAATGTGTGAGCTTATCGAGGTCAACTTGTCAAAGTATTTAAATTCCCAATTCATGGATATATTCTTCAATCCCAATCGAGTTTGACTATAATTCAAATCTCAAAATTAAAAGGTTGTTTTTGTTTCGAGAAAAGTGAATAATTTATAAAATATTTTCGTAAAAGATTATTTATATCCCTTACGAAGATGAATGAAATAAATTTATTTTTATTGTCTATAAAAATATTTTTAGATATAGATTATTATTATTGATACTGCAACCGTTTTCAATGATTAATGATTTTAAGCAATATAAACAATTACTTTAATAATAATATTTTCTAAATCTTTATTTTCCTAAGAAAAACAGAGCGTAAAGTAGCTTAAAGTGAGAGACCTCACTCTTTGCTAGGTGGGTGGTCCTTGTACTTAATCATGGCATCGCCAACACGAGTTTGTATTCAGTAGTCGATGGAGTTAAATCAAAAACCAATTCTATATAGAGATGAAATCAATTTTTTTTTAACATTAAATAGCTAGCAAGTCTTACCGAGTAATTATATTATATAAATCTTGATGCAAAAATATAATTTTACATCATGAAATAAGAAAGATGATTTTTTTATTATTTGGGAAATATAATTTGCACTGCTCTTTTTTTTATAAAAAAAAAAAAAGAGTCGATTTCAAACTTGAAAGTGTCATATTAAGTTGAGTTCGAGTTTGAGAAAGCCAGATTAAAAAATTATGCTAAATTGATCCGCGTCAATCAAACCTCTACACATTATCGGTTGTACTGAAAATATCTCAAAGCTTTGTCCCTGCACTTAAATTTCGAAAGCAGCTCAAGAAGATATTTTTATTGTAATCGCGTGTCTTTATAGAAGTTTTCATTCGTATCTGAATCATAAATTTGAAACAAATCATTATTAAGATTGACATGCGTAGGGTGTCACCCAAGATCAGATGAGCATAGAGGATCTCATCTCTAGCATTTGCTTGATTGGAGTAAAAATTTACAGACCACAAAATCTTTGCCTATTTATCAGTGGTGGGACGTTTTTTTTCGGTCTCACTCCTCTCTTTTACATACATATGTGTACACAGTGCTCAATCGAATTCCAGACCTGATAATCTTCTGCCTCACTCGTAATTCCTTTACCATCAAGGCCGCATGCTTGTTGGTGACTTAGGGGGTTTTTAGAATATAAATATTTACTTAGGGTATGTTCGTTTTCGGAAAATTGGCCATTTCCGGAAAATATTTTTCTAGAAGTCATTTTCAGGAAAATGACAAATGTTTTCCCAGTGTTAATTTAAAATGCTTTTGAAAATGTTTCAAAATATATTTTCCGGTGTTCGATAAAGAAAATATTTTCCGCTCCCCAAATTGGCGGCGCGAGCGTCAAGCTTTTCGAGGCTCGCCGGATCAACGAGCTTGAGGTTCATCTGGTGACGGCCAACGACTAGCCAAGAAAGAAGAATATGGGAAACAAAGAAAAGAAAAGAAAAAGAAAAGAAATTAAAAGAAAAGGAAATTAAAAATAATTCGAATTAAAAAAAGAAAAAAGAAAATTTAAAAATAATTCGAATAAAAAAAAAAAAGAAGAAGAAGAAGAAATGGGAGGAGGAAGTGAGGATTTGTAGAAGTTTGAGATAAAATAAATCAAGTGAAGAAAATGTTTTCCACTTTTCAAAAGTGGAAAACATTTTCTCCTAATTTAGAAGACTTTTTTCCTTTCATTGAAAACATTTTCCCCCAGAAATTCATTTTCCATTAAACAAACACTAGGGAAAATCCGGAAAACGTTTTCCCGGAAATTATTTTCCACGAAACGAACGGAGCCTTATAATAAGGTATTTTGTTAGGTCAATTCTACCATATCCCTCTTTTCATAGTTGTAAAGCTTTCCATCTACATTCTAGGCGTAAAGCACACACGTTCAAAAGGTTTCATATTTTCCAGCTTCTTCTTATCCCAATTCGAAGACTCTGAAAGACACATCACTACGAAGAAAATTGGTGCATCTATGGTGCCCCATTACTTGTAAGTCGTCATAGGTGCGTGTGAGCCGTTGGATAAAATGAACCTCACATGAAACTTACTTGATCATTAGTGCACGTGAGCTTAGCTCACATTGGCTGCACCTAATTCGTACTCAAAATTTATAGTTATGTTGTCTAATGCGACAACTCCAAAAGCATGAACATGAGTGCTCCAACAATAAATCAAAACACGCGCTCAATGAGGATCAAGATGCTCACTAAATAGAGAGAGTTCATAATTCAAAGTTTCATGGAGTTGGCGATTTTAGGGAACTTATACAGTCAAGTGGAAAAAAAAAAAAATATTAACTAGCTTGAAGAGAGAGAAGTAAGGTTTATTAGGAAGTAAATGGCTAGATGGTAACATTTCTATAAACAACAAAAATATTTTTTGTTCATTTATTTTTATAAACGATATTAGAGATCATTTTTTGAAAAATATTTTTCAAATCATTTATTTTCCGTGACAAATTGATCCTTAGATACGCCTTTATTGTGGGATGGTGAGTACAAAGGAAAATAATGAAAGCATTTGTCATTGACTAATTATTTTAAGCAATATAAATAATTAATTTTAAGAAAATATTTATTAAAATATTTCTTTTTGTGAACAAAACAGAGCCTAATTGGATTCAAGTTTTTTTTTTTTTTGGTCGAAAGCCACTTTTCATTATGGATAGCAGTTAGTACAACCGGCTAAACAAACATCCCGATCGAGAATTGTTAACAAAGCGGGAGGAGGGGAGGAAGCTGATTAAATTGAGAAGCCCAAAGACATTATGGTTCCGAGCGGCCCGTCCCCATTTGTGTTCGCCGTTCTCCCGCAAAACCTAATGGAAGCATTCGTGAAACGAGCGAGAAAGAGATGTGGCTTCGCGAGCAAAGGTTTGACCGGCCATGGGATCGTCGCAGCTCCTTCACCGCTTTGTTCCGGAGCGAGACAGTCGGTCTCAAATATCGAGAAGTTCTTTACTGGTTGTCGTTCTTCAAGTGTTGCAACGCGGTTGTCAACGCTGGATTTCCGCCTCCAAAGCCGAGCGGCGAGACCGATTTGGTAAACCCGGCGATGAGCTGTCCAGTTGGAATCATGGCGAGATATAGGCTACGGAGCCGTGAGGCTGCCTGGTTGAAAAGCCCCATCAAGATTAATTTTTAAGACTCCGCGATCAGGGGGCGTCCAAATCGTGGCAGAATCAGTGTTCCTATACCGTGTTTTGGATGGCTGAGGAGGATGCGATTCAGAGTTGCCATGGGGTGCAAGGGAGCTCGCCGTGCTGCCGGGGAGAGAAGGGGCTGCGCGACTAATATTCGGAACCGGAATGGTAGCTAGCTGACCTGAAGAGTTAGGGTTGAGCTCGCTGCTGAACGATCGGGCGATCCGAGCTTGATGCGGTAGCACGGCATTGTGGTGGACCGGATTCACTACTGGCGCAGTGACAGGAGTCAGGGCTGAGCGATTCTGTCCAGCGGGGAGAGTGCTCATGGCCGGGGAGAAAGGAAGCGGACCTGTGGCGCCATGGCTGAGGTCTCTACACAGCGAGCCTGTAGCCTGAGCATTAGGCGAGAGAGTAGGAGAGGAGACATCACAGCCCATTCGAGCATCCGCAATGTTGTTTGAACAAGGTGATTCGGGTCGGGTGTATCTTGCGTAAAAGGAAGCGACGCGCCTTCCAAATCTGCCATAAAATGTGCACAAGAAGCGGCAGATCAGGTACATTTTTCCGTGCAGCGATTTGAGTAGATAGCCATTCTTCTATTCTGTGGATTTCTGTAGGAGAGATTGCTATATTGATCTGAGTATGCGACCAGACTTGCAATGTCCACGGGCATAATAGGAATAGATGCTCAAGTGTTTTCGGTTTGCGCGAGCATAGGGAACAAAGAGGATCGGCAGTAATGTTCCGGCGGAAGAGATTATGTCTAGTAGGCAAGGCATTCTGATACACGGACCATAGAAAAAATTTCAGTTTGGGGGGAATGGAGAGCTTCCATAGCATTTTCCACATATTCTGAGGTGGGTTATATGAGGAAGAGGCTCGGTCAGGATGAGAAGAACTACAGCTATGTCGTAGTGACCAATAGGCACTCTTTACACTATACTGACCATTAGTTGTACAAGGCCAAATGAGCTGATCTGTCATGAACTGAGGGCGGATAGTGAGCTGAAGGATTTCAGTAACAATAGCAGTATCAAATAGGTGTTCAAGTAAAGGCCGATTCCAAAGGTTAGTATTTGGGATGATCAAGTCAGCAACTAATGGTGGTTCATCGACAACAACTAATTGGATTCAAGTTGATTGTCAAAATTATGTTCGTTGTATGTTAACGGGGTGTCTTTCGAATGACACATGTAGTGTTATGTACTTATCAAGCGAGTCAGCGGTGATCTTTTTCATGAAAAGTAGATTATTGGTTATTTTAATGTGTAAATTGTCAACTTAAAAAAAAGTGGTGTGGTGAACTTTTATTAAAAGTATAACGTATTATAAAATTTCTCTGGAAAGATAAAAGAGAAAAGGACCATATTTTCAAATAAGTAACGCGTTATTGTAAAGTATGAAATATTTTTGAAAAAACAGATATATTTTTACCAAAAAGAATGTTTATGTTGCAACTTTTCGATTGTAGAAAGATTTCATTAAAATAATCACATATGTTTTTTGGGCATCGTGCCGGAAGCACTTTAATGCCCCGCCATGGCCCATTACTAGTCAAGTGTCCGACACCCCCCAAAAAAAAATAGTAAAGTGGCTTTTACTTCTTCTTATTTATTTATATATATTTTATTTTATTTTTTAACTTTTGGAAGTCTAATTCGTTTTGTAATGTTGGATTTATGTGAAGTTGACGGGCACGATACGAGTCGACAATTTTAGTGGATTACGAGGTCCGACACCGCACATCAGAGAAAAAGCTGAATGCAGAATTACTTGATGTTTTCTAAAGGACGATGTCTCTAATGAAATATCCTTTTGCAATTGTGATGATTTCGACATAAACTTTCAAACATACCAAATAAATGCACAACATTTCGCTCGTGTGATAAATCTAGCACGGGTCAAATCCTATCCAAATTTTTGGCTATATTCGGATGTCAATTAGTATCTGTAAATATTGAATTACTAGTCTTGTTTTGACATTGCAATGACATGAATATAAGATACAGAGAAAATAAGACATTAAAAGTGTTATAACTTTCAACGATGTTTATTTTGATGCCAAAACCTTTTTGAGTGGTCACTTGAGCGCCGCATTGTCACTTAAACGCCCCTAGAACAAATTCTGGCTATTCGTTTTATGTGGTGTTTTTATTAATTTTTTATGTCCGACGTGGCATTTCTAAAACTTGAAGTCCAATGTGGACAAATCTTGGTCAAATCCTCGTTGAGAACCGCCATATCTCTTCTCCTCCTTCATGTTCGTCTTCATCTTCTTTGTCTTCATCTTCAATTTCTTTTTCATGTTCGTATTCAACTTCGTCTGGTCCTAAGGCAACCGACGAGACCAAAACAAAATTGAAAAAAAAAGGCAAAAAAGTTCTATTAAATTCTCTCTTTCTGAAGTCGCGACACATGTTTCGTGAATCTGCAATCTTAAACTATGGAGCTTCGGCAAGTCTAGTTGATTATCTCCGTAGCCATCGAGATTTCACAGGTGGTTGGTCCTCCTTCCGTGAGGGTCGGAGACGGTTCACAACAAAATTCGCTCTGAAGGAGCCCAATTGCAACAACATTATAATTCGTTCTCTTAAAAAAATGAGCGAAAAATAGAAGAGGAAAAGAAGAAATCTAAGAGCGAAACGATTGTTTTCCAATCTTGATCTGTGGATCGCCCTAAAAATTCATAAGGTGAATTGCCCCAATTTGAGGAATGATGGTTAGGGTTCATTTTGGATTTTACCCCAATTTGTTAATTTGGGACAAATAAGATGTCCAAACGATGGGGTTCGGGTTTAATAATGCTAATCCACTTTGACGGCGAGCTACACCATACGGTTTATATTAGAACATTGCCACGTCAAATTTTTCAACCACACCAATCATCGATAGCATCAAAGTGATCGTTTTTTTTTTTTAATAACAAAAGTGGCACTCAAACGCTAAAAATATTTTGAAATTAAAGTGAGTTTTATATAAATGTTATGACATTTATGGTACCTTTTTCCTATTATAATCTAAATGGAAATGTTAGTGACCATAGATTGGCCTGATAACAAGTGCAATAATCTAAGTGGACTCTTCGGTGTTCCCTCCATATGGTGATAAACTAAACCAATTAACTTCTTATAAAGTCAGGTGATGGTCATGGATGGAACATAACTAGTCTGTAATTATACACTTATGTGTTGCACATGGCCCCCTTAAATATCCTTTTGAGTGATTGAGGATCTCATGTGCATATGGATTCATATTACTTTGAGAGTCCACGAAATTAGCTCACCTACAATATTGCACAACTAAGGCCTGTTTGTTTGTGTTTCTATTTTTTTTTGTTTATAAACAAAATTTCTTTTTTTTTGTTCTAGGGAACAAAAAAGCAAGCAACAGTTTGTTTGCGTTTTTGTCCTAAATTTATTTATTTTTTCCAAAAACACATTTGGAATAGAAACAAGCAAAACAAAAAAACGTGTTGCTTGTTTAAGACAATTTTTAAAACAAATTTTCTCTCCCTCTCTTTTTTCTTCTCTTTTTTTCTTCTTTTCTTTTTCTTTTTCTTTGGTCGGTTGTTGGCCTTGAACATGGCTGGCGACCAACCGTCGAGGGCCGGCGACGCCGTTGAGGGCCGGCGACCTCGCCGGAGTGTCATCGGCCCCCGGCGAGGCCGAGCGTCGCCGCCCGGCGGCGAGCTCGGCCTCGGCGTGGGTCGGGTGAGGCCGCCGACCCTCGTCGGTCACTTGGCCACCGGCCATGGCCGAGGCCGGTGACCGGCTAAAAGAAGAAAAAAAAAGAAAAAAAAAAAAAGAAAGAAAAAAGGAAAAATAAAATAAAAATATTAAAAAATTAAAAGAAACAAAAAAAGAAACAAATTTACTAAACGTGTTTTACGTTCATTTTTTATTCCCCGAAAACAAGTTTTTTACCAAACGCGTTCTTTTTGTTCAAAAATCGCAGAACAAAAAAAAAAAAACACAAACACAAAACAAAAACGCATTTCTAAGATATTTGAGGATTGCCTGCTTTTTTTTTATTTTTTTGAAACGAAATAGTTTTTCATTGTACTTAGGATGCGAAAGACCTTTTATTTCTTACTTTATGATCACCATCACAATCAGATTTCCAATCGCAACAGCATGACCACGAGAAAATATTCAGTGGTTCGTGCGCGCCACGTCATCCGCTGACCTGGCGCGCATGAACCACTCAGATGTCGACACCTGTCCCCGAGCGGGACCCTCTCGAAAATGAGAAAAGGGCTGGTTTTTGGTCGGCTCGGCTCGGCTCGAAAGGACGGTCAGCTAATTCCTCCCGCTCAAAATTTCTCTCCTCGCCACTTGAATGGACGGATTCTCTCTCCTCTCCTCGTAAAAGAAAAAAGAACGCTCTCAGAGCCTTCCTCTCCTCTGTTTCCTTCTCCGTGTATCCCACCATGCCAAGCTCTCGTCTCCGGCTCCGCCTGCGCCTCGGCCTGCGCCTACCCAAAAGCGTCGCTGGTCATCTGCCTCTGGCATCTCGGTCTCGTTCCCGAGCGGCACCAGGCTCCCCGCCGCTGACCGTGCGCTGTCCCTGACGTTGGCCCGCTCGTTCGCGAGGGAGATCTGGGCGGACTTGGGCGGGGTCGACGGCGCGGCGAAGAAGGAGAGGCCTCTCTCTTCCTCAAGCGCCCCCTCCTCTCTGTCTCGAGCCTTCTCACTCACCCTAAGCGCTTCCCTCCTCGCCTCTGTCCTCGTCGCCGTCATCGACTTTCCAGCCGCAGCTCCAGAAATTGCCGGCCGCCGACTAGCCTCTCGAGCTTCTTTGTCTTCTACTCCTTATTCGGTCCCGATTTCGGGCTTGAGTACGTAGCCAAGGATTCACGGTCGAGCACCGGCACCGGCACATCGAAGAATTTACTTCTGGGTTCCAGCTCTTTTCTAACGCTTCCTCCGGACATGAATTCGCCGACCGTTTTCATCTCCGTCGTCGAATTGGTCCTGCTGTCCAACGGTTCTCTCCGCGTGTCGTCCTCGACTTCGCCGCCCAAAGACCCGTTTCTCGGGATAGCTCCTGAAGGTTCGAGCCCGCCGCTTTCTTTTGGGTGCCTCGTTTGTGAAGTGTTTTTATTGGACAGAGCTCGCTGTAGTGGGTGGGGTGGGGGTGGGGTGAGGGGTTTTGACTTTTTGAGGCTGTGGTTGGGTGACTGATGACAGTCTGCGTGATACCCAGATGTGAAATATTACGGTTCATCGCACAGGATCAAGTGTAAGGATAGGTCGAAGAAATTCACCAGAGCCCAGGTCAATGACAATTTCTGCGACTGCCCAGATGGGAAAGATGAGCCAGGTCCTTTTTGAGCCATTTTTTTGAGTAATTAGTTTGCTGTTGTCCTTGAATTTATTGGTTGTTCTCACGTCTTGCATTGTGTTTAGATGGATGAGTTGATGCAACGGAAGGGAAATAAAGACAGAGATTATGAATAGGATAAATAATGGATATAGTAAAATAAATATTTCTTTTTGGGCCATAGACCACCCTGGGGCAAAACTGGGAGGAGATAGAAGTAAATTCATGAATCACTGTCGCCCTTCTTTTCATTGATGTCTGTCTTGTTCATTTGATGAGATGCATATCAAGAACTCCCAGTTTTCTTTCTTGCCGAACAAAGCAGACGAATTGTTACCTTAAGCAATTTCACCAGATATTACGAACTTGGCGGGTATATTATGAGGACATAATATTTTCCTTGGTAATTGTCATGAATAATCGGTTTTGCATCATAGATCAGCAAAACTGCGGATTGCTTTATTTGATATAAATGCTTTTGAAGAGCAAAGAAGTGTATTCAGTTTATATGGGATGGTCTGGCCAACTTCCATAAACTGGCATAGTTGAGCGATGCTCTCCATTGATATATTAGTAATGATGGTCCATGAAGAAGCTCAGCTGGACTCATGTTAGTTCAGTTGTATTGTGCTTATCACAAACCATGGGTTTTTTTTGTTAAGCTTGTACTGGTTTTAGATATTACTTATCCAAAAAAAAAGACTGTTAGTAATCTTAGGCTTTATTTCTTCTTATAGAACATAGTATGTGTGGAAACACCTAGTAGTGTCCATATCTGGACCTGCTTTGATGTTTAGACTATTCTAAATGACACTGTTACTTTCACCCGGCTTTGTTTCCTCCTTTAGAACATCTCATGTATGTCTGCAGATTTCTTGTAGTGTCCACCACTAGAGCTACGTACTTTTCTAATTGTAACTTCACTTTCTCTGACTCGATAATGCAGGAACATCAGCATGCCCAAATGGAAAGTTTTATTGTCGGAATGCAGGACATGTTCCTGTCATTATATTTTCTTCGAGAGTAAATGATGCCATTTGTGGTAAGTAGTCCATCGGGACTTTTTCTCCATGGTCTTGGCCTTTCCAAGCATTCGTTTTCCTGTGTTGATTGTGGACCTCATTCTCCCTTTTGATCATCTGTACATAACACATGCATGTACGTTCATGTACCATCGAACAAGATCCTGCTGCATTTGAATTGCCCAACAAGGTTGCAATTCCTTCTTAGACATAAGAATATCAGATATGATATTATGAACGGCCAGGGCCAGAAGTCCTCTTTGCAGATTTTAATTGCTTCAATGTCAAGGATATCTCTAATCTTCACTGCAATGAGATGTTCCACGCTTTAGTGTCATGGGGCACTGATTAATCATAATTGTGCAACAACAGATTTATTTACCTGCTTTAGCAACTTCATGTTCTGGATTGTCTTCCTCACCAACAAACATCGCTGTTAAAATATTAATTTACAGACTATTTAATGAACCCTAATACCATGAAGACAAGTAAACAAGGGTATATTTCAAGTGATGAACAGATTTGAGACTACTTTTTAGGAACTCTCCAACTTTTGAGGACAAGGATGATTGTGAGATATATGCATATGGGAAATGAATGGAAACTTTTTTTTCGGCTTTACATCTTAAGGATTGTTTCAAAAGCTAGACAAGAGTGGCTTCTTCAATTGAGAACAGTTTGCATGCTTGTTCTGGTTCAATCCAGTGAAAAGAAAGTGGTCAAAACTAGGTGAGATGGAGAACTGGTTTAGTTCGGATTGATCTTTTCCTTAACACTCGTCAATGAACAGTGTTTCTGAGAATACAAGAAAAATTGCAGGAAGGGGCAAAGGTTGGAGAGAAAACAAAAGGTGCATTTTTTAATGAAATCTACGTGCTTATCGTCATATGCAGGGATCTGCAGAGTGATCAATTGTTAGTAAAATGGATGATCAATGTGTGGATTAAGTAACATCATAATATTGTGATAAGATGGTGTAGGATCTAAGGTATTATATTTGAATGAGAGTGTCTTCTGAATTGTTGTTTTTTTCCCTTTCAGTTTGCAATCATTGACAATTGTTTCGCTTTTTAAACTGCTGCTGTTAGGACATGGTAATTCCTCCTTACAAAGACAGCCTTCTGTTATTCAGTTGGTATCTGCAACAATTTGATTTGGATGGCAATCGGGTATGTGTTTAATTTTTGGTGAAAATTGGGAGTTCCGTCTCCATCTCTAGTTTCCAAAATGTTAAATCTCAAATTGTTCATTTCACAGGTCAATCAACGGCTTACTGTTTATGGGAATACAGGAAGCACAGATCAGCATTCGTAAGTTATTTTTGATAAAGTAATGCCACTATTACTTTTACATGCTGGTGATGTGATTATTCCCGATGCATGTTTTTGTCTAATTTCCATATAGCTACAAACAACAGCTGAGAGAGGGTGTGCACAACTTCTTCCTAACATTCATTGAAGTGCTTTGTGAGAGACAACCTGGTCATGATTGGGAGATTGAACCTAGTGTTACCTGTGGTGACTATCTGTTTGGAATGCTTCAAGTTAGTTTACAATAAGTGCTACTGATATTTACCTTTAAGAAGATTCTAGCAATAGTCGAAGTTCTTATGTCTATTGTTTCTGAAGTTTAAGATCTCAGACTTCTCTTGGAAAGGAGACATGAGTTCAGTGGATGATTTACTTATAGTCACTCGGTTGTTTTCTGCAATTGATCTCTTTTAGATATGGTGAACTTCTGTAGGGAACGGGCTATGCTCTATATGCCAATGATCGTGAGTCTATAAGTCACTGTTGAAGAAGTGACCCCTAGATCAGTGGGGGCTCTTATAGCATTGTATGAGCGAGCAGTTGAGATATACGCCTCATTAGTTAATATTAATGCCTATCATCAACCCGGTAAATAGTTTACCTTATAATTCTAATTTAAATTACATGATTGCTATATGTTTTGGGCTTATTGCTGTTGAGAATATATGTGGCCTCTCTGAGTCAAGAAATCAAAGCAATTCATCCAGCTGTCTTTTTCTTGGCCCCGATGTGCGACTGAAATTCTTAGGTGTCGAAGCTGGGAAAAGGCAGCAGCAGAAGTATTTGCTCATCAGAAACGGCTTCTGGCTGTACTCAATGAGGCCAGGTATCTTACTAGAACAAGCTTGTCTAAGATGGAAACTATCGGCTCTTAAGGAACGGGGAACACTTAAAGGAACTGTTGAGTGGGGTGGTAGAAACATGGACAAGAAGAAAAGCAAGCTCATAGGCATTGCAGATGATGGACAGAAAGAGATCCGCATTGAAAGGACGGATGAATTTGGCTGAATAGTAAGTTTTCGACGAAAAAGGATATTAATCATAAAGCCATGTAATACTAAATTGTCCATTATAATTTCTTTTGCATCTGACAAAGAAACACCAATTCATTACTTTGATGTTTTTATGTCAATCTTCTTGTTTTGAATGTTTTGCAACAGTTAACCCCAAAGGAAGCTTTCCGATTGCTTTCCCATAAATTTCATGGAAAAGGGCCTGGCAAAATGAAGCAAGAGAAGCGCATGAAGCAATAGCAGGAAGAATTGAAGTTGAAGCAGATGAAGAATTCAGACACGCCTTCTTTGTCTGCAGAGAGGATGAGGGAAGCTCAAGCTCAAATGAAGACACCTTATCTTGTGCTTAGTGGTCATGTTAAGCGTGGGTATGTTTTCCTCTATTAAAAAATCAAGTTACTAGTTCTTTATTCATTGGCATTTAAGTACATAGCATTTTAGATTAATCTGACTTTATAAGATGTCAATGTGGAGTGTCTTGTTCCATGACCAAAGTGCTTGACTGTCTTTTCGCTTTGCTGCTTCAAATTTTCTATTTATCCCAAATCCCTTGGAGCCTCGGCTCTGCTGAGGAGATGTTTCTGTTTGCTAATGTACAGCTCCATGGATCACTACTTGGATGACTCTATCCAGACTATATTTCCCAAGTTTGGATTTACTATTACTCTTATTTTATTGCAAAAAGGAAATTGGCCTGTGTTTGTTTGCACCATAATTGTTGACGCAAATTATCAAGATGCATCTCAGGTGCAAGGTTTTCTATGTATGCGGCACCACCAGGCTATCTTTTTAACACCACTTGGAATAATTTCTGAGTATTTGTGTCCATCAGATCATTTTTGTAATTCTGCTTCCAGAAGCATTTTAGACTAAGGTTACTAGACTTTTAGAAGAAAAGCAAGGTCTTAGGCATCACGATTTTAGTGATCTTTTTATCAAGCTGGGTTTTGTCAAAATGGTTGTAGGGCTTCTCTCTTCTCTTTTTGTTTTCTTTTACTAGGGAATCTTTTTGTCCTGACTTTTAAGGCACCTGCCCTTGGTTCATACTTCATAAGTTCTGATGTTCGGCTGTATTATAGGTTGAGCATTTCTTTGATATAAAGCAGAAGCCTGAGCCTACTAACTTGGGAGCACCAAAGAAGCTGAAAACTTGAAGTGTTATTGACAGGTCTTCTATTATTTGTTGAGTTCGAGCAACTTACTATTGGGGCTAGAAGTAACTTCAGGCTCTGGGTGTCGATTGCAGCTCCACATTACATTATCCTATATACCTTTTAGCTGTATCAACTATGAAGATCAAAATATAGATGCTCTTGTTGCTTTTGATGATGTACTTAGACCTGTAATGCCAACAAGACAGGCAGCAATTTTTGAGAATTCTTTGTTGCCCGATAATTGAATGGCACCTTTATTAGTGATCTTCTTCATTGTTACTGTTCCTAGAGATGGTTGTACAGATTATGTGATTCGCAGGTGGCTATTTCACAGATGCTACTCTTGCTGTTAGACAAACGACCGAGCAAGTGAAATGCTTTGCATGTGTTTATGGAGAGATAATGGCCATCGGTGTAAACCTTGCTTTTATTTGTTGCTATATGGGGGGTGTGAACACCTTTGCTTTGATTTGTTGCTATATATAGGGCATGCTTGCTCGTGTGCAAATGTGGTTAGGTGTGTGCATGTCCTGTTTGTATACAGCTGCGCTTGCATGATTTTGAGAACCTGTAGAACACTCGAGATTCTTGTGATGGGGACACATTTGTTTTTCTAAAGGGGGTAGAAGTCATTCTTCTTAAAAGCCGTCATCAATTTTTTTTTTTTTCTGTTTCAGTTCTATATCTCCTCCACTATACGGTGTGGTTCTATGACTGGGAAAGCAAGCCTATCGAGGAATGTTTCTCAACAACTTAATTGGTATTACAGTACACAATAAGATGCCTTTCATCTTCGAGAGTTATCGGTATCAATTACTAGCAAATTAAGCCCAATTTTGGATCTGTCGATTGAAGGTTCATGAATTAGAATGGTCGCCAACTACTGAATTTCTGTAAACCAATACGGCATAAAAGGTCGGACAATGTGTCCTTTTTCATTTGGCTCATTATAAATTGGCAACTTCATCACAAAAAGAGTCTTTTATCCAATCTTCCCAATACTCTTTTTGGAGAGCATTTTGAGGATAAAAGGTGGTTTTTCATCATTAGCCTTCCTCTAGCGTTTTGAATTGTGTAGTATTTGTGAATCTCAAAATTTTGTGTGGAATATGGTGTAATCTAACTCACCCAACAACGACAATCGGTGCATTTTAGGTGTGGAAAAATGTTCTCTACTTAATTGGATTTTTAGTTCGTTCACCGATGGCCCCGAGAGAAGGGAAAAATCTATTGGAAATCATCATCAGCCGAGTTAGATATCGAAGTTGGGCTGAACATTTGAAACGGAAGTTGCCCATATGACACTACGGTGACATGACACTATCAAAGCTAAGTTCCCTACCATTTTACGGCTGATTGAAATAATCCAAAAAGCAATATTCAATCGTGAACTCCTACAAGTGAAAAAGAATCTCCAAAGCAAATTATGAATAGGATTAATGAAGAGAGCATTCAACGCACATCATCAACAAGGGCTTTGTTTAAGCAACGAAAAAGAAGGCGAGAAAACATTGACAACCAAGATACAAATTCAGAACAACAAAACAATTTTGCTAGATTGAGTTACATAGACCCTTCACCCGGTCTGGTAAAGTAGCGCTAAAGAGCAAGCGTCTCGAACTTTACTTGTATCCTCCACCTTGCCTGCAAGAACTAGAAGAATTGAAGGATAAGTATATCCACATCTATCAGGAATGTGGTTAAATCGAAAAAATCACATAATTGAGACAGAGATTCTCCAAATATCTTAGGAGATAATCAATTTTCAAACTGCAGCCTAGATAATGCCTTAATTAAACCTACTAAGACAAGCCTCAAGCAGAGGAATAGCAATATTGGTTTGAGGCCCTCTCAATGTATGCACAATAAGATATATGTTACATGTAGTAGAGAATTTTAAAGGCACAAAGAAAATAAAGATCTTGCTCTAAAAATAAGATTTAAAAATCTCTTTTTAAAAAGTTCTAAGCAGCTGCATGATGCTGAAACTGAAAAACCTATTGTCAAATATCAATAAATAAGTAAAGCATATTTCCTCCAGAAACTTCATAGGGAAAAAAATTAGTGCACATACACCAAGAATTAGCTCCACATCTTCAACAAAACCCATCCTTACCATTTCATCAGCCTTATCAAGGACAAGGAAGGTTAAAGAGCTCAAGTCAATATTTTCCCTCCCAATGTGGTCCTGCCACAATATGTAACAACTGTGAATAAGAGCTCATAGTAAGATGAACCTGTCATCTGAAGCGTAAATCACGAGTCACACATACAAGCTAAAGTCACCTCAGCACAAGAAATTCTGCATAGTCAGTTGTCATTGCTGTTCTGTGGTAATCCGACTAATGGCAATGAAAATAGCTTTCCTTTCTCAGTGATGGAAGATATTCGATGTATAGATTGTTGGAAGGTGGCCAACAATGGCTGCAACTGATAACACAGCCTTTCAGGACGAAAGGCATGTTGAAGTGTTATTCTATAGAATTGATAATGCTCGCGTTCTTGTGGACAGACAAGTAATTTTTACACCACTAACCAGAAGATCTTAACACAATGATCAACAAATCAATAGCATAGCCAGGCAACAAACCCACAGATAACACTGTGATCACACTACTGGGGTCAGAGGTACCATAAGAACCTCAACAGAATTAATTAAAACAATGATAGCCTGCTGGCAAAATATGTTGGTTGTACCTTGTTTGTACCATTTCGAGTGCATCAACGGTCCTGATATCTGAAAGCTTCGGGTCCTTTTCAACCTTGATCATCAACGGTCAAATATGAATTGTATGAGGAGGGAACTACAGATTAAAATTCGGCCAAAACAATTAGAATGGAAGATATAAATGAACCGATAGAAAAAATGAAATATGTTGCAATATGGAGAATTACTGCAGCTAAAAAACTAATAACTAGACTCACACTTACAGCTCAAAGCTGAAATGATACTTAATAATGCAATGTAGATTTTCCTAAGCAACCAAAACACTCTAACAACATCAATGATCTAACCAATTTTCTGCATATAAAATGACCGGCTTGAAATAACCACATTCCTTTTATGCTTCCTCCTGTGAGCATGATGGATAGGGAAATTCCCACCAGAACACATGAGACTTCTATTGCACTCTCATACTGATACATTATCACTAAAGGCAGCAGAAATGAAGTTGGAGAGAATTTCTTTCATGTCAACCACCAAACTGACTTTCATTTGGCCTCGTGAAACCAGTTTGGAGTATAATTAAATAGCATGAAAACCTAGTAAATCTTACACAAATAGGCACTATAGTAGTACTTGACATTTCAGCCAACGGTAGCTGTAAGTAACCATCCATTTAAGCAATGTCCTCTTTTACAAAAAAAGTGATTCGGTTCCAACTTCTTGGAAAAAGATATCCTATTTGGCTAAGTATTTAATCCTCTAAATGCCAGATTTGTACAAGTGGATATTCTCTTAGTCACTCCTCTTCTCCCGACAAAAGCCAGAGTAGACATTCAGAGAGACCAATGAAATGAGCATTCTTTCTATTGAACCTGGTCAGATGGATAATCATCGACAAGTCCAATCCTTTCATCAAGCATACTCTCTGTAGTTGATGTATCACTTTCACCTCCTCCACCCTTTTCAATTCTCTCTTGATTAATTTCCTCAGCTGTTTTGGTTTTCTCTTTGCCAGCTTTCCCCTCAGCTTCTTTTTTTGTTCCCTCTCTTCTTCTTCTTTTCTCATTCGTTCTTTCTCCTCTGCTTTCTCTATTTGTTCTTTGCGCTCTATATTTAGGGATGAAAAAGCAACAAAACAGTTGATAGTAACACAAAAATGAACGCATGTAAAAGAAATCTTAAACAAAGCATCATAAAGTGCCAAAGCATGGAAGAAGGGTAGTCTAAGCACATGTACAACAGCAGAGATAGCAAATAGTGACCATGACACTAAGGGTATTTTGGGAGCACCAAGGGCCGGAATTTGGAGAGAGTATCTAAAAATTTGAATTTTCCCTCTATTTCTCTCTCACAGAAATTTCAAACTTCTCCCGACTTTCCACCTATCCCGTCCATTTTCACTATTTTTCCCAAATATAGCTCATCTTCCAAACATCATAACACTACTACACACTCGTTTAGAGGGATGAAGTAATTTCTTTTAGTGAGGTAAACCAAATGCTTCCCAAATCTTCCATCCATTTACCTACAAGGCTGGGATACATCTGGCACATCAATATCTAATAGTCACAACATCCACGCTCATTCAGAAAATGCTTCGTTGTTTGGTAAAACTACCAAACAGTTAGTATTGTAAAATATCTATACATAAGCTATACTATGATGAGTTCATTATCATCAGAGTGTGAGTTTTTCCAATTCCATAGACCATAATATGCTGCTATCATTGGATGCAGTATGAACAAAGATGATATATATGTGCAGTAGCCAGCAACTACATTTTAAGGGCAAACTCAGGTTTAATGAGATCATGACGACTAAATTCAAGTTATCTTGCCAAGATACCACCAAATTAGGAAAAACCAAACCTTTAAGCTGTTCAAACTGCACTTTCAGTACTTTCTCCTCACTTTTCAGTTTTGACAATTCTTCCTTGTCTTTTGCAAGAGCTACTTTAGCCTGTTCCACTTCTTGTTTACATATGGCAACGCCCTCCTGGTACACAGCAATTTTTTCTTCAGCTCATCTCATGCTGCTTTTCCAGCTTCCCGACATGTATTCAGGCACTTCACTTTATCACCATATTTGTCACTCCCATCACAGCAGTCTGAGTTTCATGGAGCAGGCAAAGAACATATGTTAGGAGGAAACATTAAGAGGAGGCAGAAAAAGAATGACCACCTGCTAGTTAACCTTTGTCCAGCGGATGCTAAAATCAGTGTTACAAGAACCAGAACGATCTAGTAATTCCGTCAACCTATTGAGGTCAGATGATGTCAGCATATAAATCTTTTATAGGACCTTAGCATTTAGTAATTGTCCAATTGACAAAAATCCTAAACAATGAAAAGGGAAAATTAATCTTAGCATTAATTAGTATCTTATCACAATATTATGATGTTACTTAATCCACACATTGATCATCCATTTTACTAACAATTGATCACTCTGCAGATCCCTGCATATGACGATAAGCACGTAGATTTCATTAAAAAATGCACCTTTTGTTTTCTCTCCAACCTTTGCCCCTTCCTGCAATTTTTCTTGTATTCTCAGAAACACTGTTCATTGACGAGTGTTAAGGAAAAGATCAATCCGAACTAAACCAGTTCTCCATCTCACCTAGTTTTGACCACTTTCTTTTCACTGGATTGAACCAGAACAAGCATGCAAACTGTTCTCAATTGAAGAAGCCACTCTTGTCTAGCTTTTGAAACAATCCTTAAGATGTAAAGCCGAAAAAAAAAAGTTTCCATTCATTTCCCATATGCATATATCTCACAATCAATGTCCTTGTCCTCAAAAGTTGGAGAGTTCCTAAAAAGTAGTCTCAAATCTGTTCATCACTTGAAATATACCCTTGTTTACTTGTCTTCATGGTATTAGGGTTCATTAAATAGTCTGTAAATTAATATTTTAACAGCGATGTTTGTTGGTGAGGAAGACAATCCAGAACATGAAGTTGCTAAAGCAGGTAAATAAATCTGTTGTTGCACAATTATGATTAATCAGTGCCCCATGACACTAAAGCGTGGAACATCTCATTGCAGTGAAGATTAGAGATATCCTTGACATTGAAGCAATTAAAATCTGCAAAGAGGACTTCTGGCCCTGGCCGTTCATAATATCATATCTGATATTCTTATGTCTAAGAAGGAATTGCAACCTTGTTGGGCAATTCAAATGCAGCAGGATCTTGTTCGATGGTACATGAACGTACATGCATGTGTTATGTACAGATGATCAAAAGGGAGAATGAGGTCCACAATCAACACAGGAAAACGAATGCTTGGAAAGGCCAAGACCATGGAGAAAAAGTCCCGATGGACTACTTACCACAAATGGCATCATTTACTCTCGAAGAAAATATAATGACAGGAACATGTCCTGCATTCCGACAATAAAACTTTCCATTTGGGCATGCTGATGTTCCTGCATTATCGAGTCAGAGAAAGTGAAGTTACAATTAGAAAAGTACGTAGCTCTAGTGGTGGACACTACAAGAAATCTGCAGACATACATGAGATGTTCTAAAGGAGGAAACAAAGCCGGGTGAAAGTAACAGTGTCATTTAGAATAGTCTAAACATCAAAGCAGGTCCAGATATGGACACTACTAGGTGTTTCCACACATACTATGTTCTATAAGAAGAAATAAAGCCTAAGATTACTAACAGTCTTTTTTGGATAAGTAATATCTAAAACCAGTACAAGCTTAACAAAAAAGAAACCCATGGTTTGTGATAAGCACAATACAACTGAACTAACATGAGTCCAGCTGAGCTTCTTCATGGACCATCATTACTAATATATCAATGGAGAGCATCGCTCAACTATGCCAGTTTATGGAAGTTGGCCAGACCATCCCATATAAACTGAATACACTTCTTTGCTCTTCAAAAGCATTTATATCAAATAAAGCAATCCGCAGTTTTGCTGATCTATGATGCAAAACCGATTATTCATGACAATTACCAAGGAAAATATTATGTCCTCATAATATACCCGCCAAGTTCGTAATATCTGGTGAAATTGCTTAAGGTAACAATTCGTCTGCTTTGTTCGGCAAGAAAGAAAACTGGGAGTTCTTGATATGCATCTCATCAAATGAACAAGACAGACATCAATGAAAAGAAGGGCGACAGTGATTCATGAATTTACTTCTATCTCCTCCCAGTTTTGCCCCAGGGTGGTCTATGGCCCAAAAAAGAAATATTTATTTTACTATATCCATTATTTATCCTATTCATAATCTCTGTCTTTATTTCCCTTCCGTTGCATCAACTCATCCATCTAAACACAATGCAAGACGTGAGAACAACCAATAAATTCAAGGACAACAGCAAACTAATTACTCAAAAAAAAATGGCTCAAAAAGGACCTGGCTCATCTTTCCCATCTGGGCAGTCGCAGAAATTGTCATTGACCTGGGCTCTGGTGAATTTCTTCGACCTATCCTTACACTTGATCCTGTGCGATGAACCGTAATATTTCACATCTGGGTATCACGCAGACTGTCATCAGTCACCCAACCACAGCCTCAAAAAGTCAAAACCCCTCACCCCACCCCACCCCACCCACTACAGCGAGCTCTGTCCAATAAAAAACACTTCACAAACGAGGCACCCAAAGAAAGCGGCGGGCTCGAACCTTCAGGAGCTATCCCGAGAAACGGGTCTTTGGGCGGCGAAGTCGAGGACGACACGCGGAGAGAACCGTTGGACAGCAGGACCAATTCGACGACGGAGATGAAAACGGTCGGCGAATTCATGTCCAGAGGAAGCGTTAGAAAAGAGCTGGAACCCAGAAGTAAATTCTTCGATGTGCCGGTGCCGGTGCTCGACCGTGAATCCTTGGCTACGTACTCAAGCCCGAAATCGGGACCGAATAAGGAGTAGAAGACAAAGAAGCTCGAGAGGCTAGTCGGCGGCCGGCAATTTCTGGAGCTGCGGCTGGAAAGTCGATGACGGCGACGAGGACAGAGGCGAGGAGGGAAGCGCTTAGGGTGAGTGAGAGGCTCGAGACAGAGAGGAGGGGGCGCTTGAGGAAGAGAGAGGCCTCTCCTTCTTCGCCGCGCCGTCGACCCCGCCCAAGTCCGCCCAGATCTCCCTCGCGAACGAGCGGGCCAACGTCAGGGACAGCGCACGGTCAGCGGCGGGGAGCCTGGTGCCGCTCGGGAACGAGACCGAGATGCCAGAGGCAGATGACCAGCGACGCTTTTGGGTAGGCGCAGGCCGAGGCGCAGGCGGAGCCGGAGACGAGCTTGGCATGGTGGGATACACGGAGAAGGAAACAGAGGAGAGGAAGGCTCTGAGCGTTCTTTTTCTTTTACGAGGAGAGGAGAGAGAACCCGCCCATTCAAGTGGTGAGAGAGAAAAATTTTGAGTGGGAGGAATACACTGACCATCCTTTCGAGCCGAGCTGAGCCGACCAAAAACCAGCCCTTTTCTCATTTTTGAGGGGGTCCTGCTCGGGACAGGTGTCGGTATTTTGTATGTGCGCGCCAGGTCAGCGGATGACATGACGCGCACAAACCACTGAATATTTTCTCGTGACGACAATCGTACCGGACCACCTGCACAATCAAATCTGAGGTCGTGTCAAGGTGACCACCACCACCACCAGTGGCATCGACGCAACCACCACACCTTCTTATTCTATTTGAGAGTTTTAACGGAGGTGAGCGAGATCATGTCCAAGAGAATCAAATTGTAACATCTCCTCCTCCTAGCGTCATATGTACATTAAGAATCTCTAATAGTTAAACAGATTGTACCATTTTCTCATGATCTTTTCGAAAGTATAAATCACAAGTCGGGCATCCATAATCTACTTGAAACTCACCTTCGTACTTACAAGTGCATGTGATATCTCACACTAATTATAAAATTAACCACCTCCGCTTCCACAATATTTATACAAAATTCTTGGATTGCAAATTAGACAATCGGCTGCTTAATGGTATCATTGTAAAACCGTCAAACCATCATAAATAACATGCAATAGTCCCGAAAATACGAATTAGGCTGTGAAGAGATGTGTTTGATTATAATCAATCAATTTTGTTTCTTAATGATTTCAAAGTTATCAATTTTGATTTATGACTTTTAGTGTACTTTGTAAACGACTTATCATATTCATATTTGGGTGACCTGTTACGTTAAATCCAAATACGTCCTCAGCTCTCTGGGCAGAAGCGGGCCCAAGGGGTACTTGGTGCCAAATTTGCCATAAGGAAAATCATAAGCATGGGCATGATACATATCATTTCTCCATTGAGCGCCGTTTCTTTCATAGGAATGAATTTTGCTAGAAAATATTTTTCAAGAAACTTATTTTCAAGGATTTCATTTTCCTTTAATATTTTACAAATAATATGGAAGTCATTTTCTAATGTTGGTTCTATGAAAATATCGAAACAGGCATTTGAAAAAGACCTTATCGACATTTGAATTTTTCCAACGAGGTCAAACTTAAGAAAACTCGAGATTCGATATCCCACGATGGTGATAAAACTTGTTTCCTGAACAAAAACAGCCAAATAATTTTCCATAGGGTCTCGATTTCAAATAGAAATTAGGAGCTTGCATTGTTTGTGATTAGGTGTCGATTTCTCGATAAATCAAGAGTTAACTTTTATGTTGATTTTTGAGTCAATTCAACTCTAAATAAATTTTTATCAAAACATGTAAAAATGCAAATAAATGTCAATTTGATATCTACATGTAGAAATAGTTTTTAGACTTCAAATTTTCATAAAAAAGGATCAAATGTTGACTTTTGTCAAACCGAAGACTTGGATGTTCGATCAAAAATAAAAAATTCATTGATTTCTAGTCATTTTTAGATTCGATTTCTTCTATGCATTTGACTTAGGGAAAATAACAGTGGAAGTTCTCGGGCCCGATTCCATGAATTTCGAACAAGGGAATTTTGGAAAGGCGGTCAATCTTTTGGCGAAACTTTCTCGTCCCAAAGATGTCTATTACTGGTGAGGGTTTTGTACGAGGTGGATTTAATGAATGAATGCGCGATTAGCTGAAGACTAAGTTCCAGTCCAATGATACCGTTAGAGAGCGATGCGTAGGTGGAATGACATGTTGGACTTTAAGGTCATCATTGGTCGGAAATTTGACCGCGAGACAAAATTGTTTGATAAGAGGAAGGTTCCAGGATTGGTGGTAAGGGTCAATAAGATCAACCACCAACGCTGGCTCCTCTCTTGCGGCTGGTTCGCCAATAGTTCCTATAAGTAGCCACCTATCCTCACATATCTTGATGTTTTTGCCATCACCAATGGACCATCTTACATTAAGTATGATGGCCTCTCTACCAATAAGAAGGCTCTGCTAGCCCCAGGATGGGCGAGACCCTTTATCCACTGTTCGGAAGTCTTGTGAATGAAAATAAAGCCCCTTAAAAATCTGACTCCACAAAGAGAGAGGTTGATGAATTAATCGCCATGCTTGCTTGCCAAGCATTGCCCTATTAAAAGCTGTTAGGTCTCGGAAGCCAAGACCCCCATTGTTCTTGCTGGTTTTTAGCACATCCTATTTATGCTAATGCACTCCTGTCCTGCTCTTGTCGTTCTTCCACCAAAAATTGGAAATTCTCTATTCAAGCACTTTACAAAGGGATAGAGGAAGCTTGAAGATAGACATAGCATATTGAGGAATAGCTTGCACAACAGATTTAAGTAGGATTTCTTTTCCCCCTTTAGATAGTAATCGTTCTTTCCAACCTTCCAGTTTTGCATTTACTCTCCCTAATATCTAAGAAAACATTTCTCGTTTTGATCGTCCCCAGTCCGAAGGTATACCTAAGTATTTGCCATATCGTTGCAACATCGGAATTCTAAATTCCCTTGCCAAATTTTCCTGCAGTCTCAAAGGACAATATTTACTAAAAAACATTCCAGATTTGTTCCTATTGATGACCTATCTCGTGGCTATGCAATACTGGTTCAAGATGTTAGCAAGGTTATGATATTCAGTAACTGTACCGTCTAGGAAAAATACCGAGTCATCAGTGAAAAAAAGATGGGAGAGAGTCGGACATGACCTGGATAGAGTGAGCCCTTTGAGATGGCCTACTTCGACTGCTTGGTTAATCAGGGTTGAAAGAACGTTCGCCAGTAAGATAAAAATGTAAGGGGATAGTGGATCACCTTGACGGAGTCCCCTTGACTGAAAGTAAGGTAGCTATTCACCGTTAAAGCATACACTGAAGGATGGGGGGTAGTGATGCATTGCATCACCCAAATAACCCAGCTTGGGTGGAAACCCAATCTAAGTAAATAATCTCTGAGGAAATCCCACTCAACTCTATCATATGCCTTTTGCATGTCTGTCTTAATTAGTACCTTGTACTTTCGCTTCCACTTCCTAGTCTTAAATTGATGAAGAACTTCCGAACGATCAAAATATTATCTTGGATTTGTCGTCCACTCACAAAAAAACGGCCTATTCCTTAGAGATAAGATCAGATAGCCATGGTTTAAGATGATTAGCGATAACCTTTGAAATGATTTTATATGCATAGTTGCATAGGCTAATAGGCCTATACTGATCCAGTCTTTCAGGGTGATTGGTTTTGGGAATCAAAGCAATAATGGTTCTATTTAGATTGCGAGGTAGCACTCCTGAATTAAAGAAATCTCGCACTGACATCAGAAGGTCATCCTTAATAATATCCCAATGCGTCTGATAAAAAAATCCGTTCAAACCATCCGGGCCTAGGGCTTTCGAAGCCCCTAACTAGAAAGTTGCCTTGCGCACCTCTTCGAGAGTGACCAAAGCGGTTAATTGGTCATTCATTTCTGGTGAGACAACTGGAGGACATTGATTCAAAATAGGTCCGTAGTCTTGATAGCCCCTTGATGTATATAAATTTGAGAAGAAAGTAGTCGTTATCTCCATGAGGGCTTGAGGATCCCGCACCCATTCTTGATTGACATCCTGTAACATAGTAATCCTGTTTCTTTGGCGTCTTTGGATGGTAGTTGTGTGAAAAAATTTAGTATTCCTGTCGCCCCATCGCAACCAATTGATTCTGGACTGCATAGCCCAAAACTGTTCTTCTTGCTGCCATATTCTTCTAATTTCATCATGGATAAGAGAGACTGCCTCTTTATCATTGCTGTTAATATGTGGTCTATTGGTGATCAATTGAAGCTGGTGGTGTAAGGTATTTACCCGCAAGTGTTCGTTGTGAAATTTTGAGCGACTCCAGCCTTCTAAAGCCATAGAAATAGCATGTAGTTTGTGCAGTAGAGTAGGATGACTTACTGAGTTCCATGCATTATAGATGATCGCTTGGCATTCTCGATCCTGGTTCCAAAAAGCCTCAAAGATGAAAGGCCTTCTGCATTTTCTAGTAGGTGCTGTTGTGGATAAGAGTAGGGGACTATGGTTAGAACCCATAACCCGGAAGCGAATACTTCAGCCTTAGGATATAACGGTCGTCATTCTAGCGTACACATTACCCGATCTAAACGTTCTTTGACTAATTCATCCGTCGCTCTATTATTCATCCAAGTGAAAGCACAACCTTTGCTTTCTAATTCCATTAGGGCACAGTCATTAATGATGGTTCTAAAGGAAAAGAGACGATATGAAGCTGATGGTCGCTTGCTAACCTTTTCCCATGGGTAGATAATGTCATTGAAATCTCCGACACATATCCAAGGCAAAGTGTTGGAGTTGCTGATCGTTCTTAGCTCTTCCCATAACAGCTGTTGATTAAGTGGCCAATTTTAAAGATTCGAATGATGTACTACTACTACTACCAAATCCCCGGCGGCACATACCCAAGAGCAGGAGTTGGATTTCCGACACAGGTAGCATTCTGATTGAAGCACAGGATGTACTCGGCGGGTTTAAATTACTAACCAAAGGCCATGTGTGGAATAATTTTCGTTCCAAGTTCGGAAGCTTCCTGTTTTTGACCATGAAAAAGGTATTGTTGAATTCGACAGCGTTGAACAAGAATGGTATGACATTCTGCTGGTAAAATTGAAAACGTTTAGCAATAAACGTTGGATTCGTAACCACCTAGGTCATCGAGGCTGGCAAAATCTCATTATATGACAATTTGTAGCACGCACAAATTGAGGAGTCTCTCCCAGCAGCTTAATCTTTACATTTCTACAAACTCACGGTAACATAAGAAAATAAAGAAGATAAATAACGTAATTGTAATTAGGAAATTTCATTCTTATATACTAGCTAGAAGTTATAGTAATAACTTACATTTGAAATTATAGTGATAATTTAGGAGGTGGACTTCAAAGTTTGAATGTTAGCTTTATACGGCATAGTGTAGGTAGGTAACTGGTTTGTACTTTGTAGTACCTTAAAAGATATATATTTTAAAATTTCTCAATTAAGATTGTACAATTTTTAGGATCAGGTTTTTCTTTTTGCGTTCATAAATTCAAACCATGCTTTTTAATAATAATAATAATAATAATAATAATAATAATAATAATAATAATAATAATTATAATTATAATTATTATTATTATTAATATTATTAATAATAATATTATTATTATTATTGTTGACACCTAAATTTTGGCGATTTAGTTTATTTATTTTATTGCATAGAAAATTAGGGGTTAATTTTATTAAGTACATATCATATAGATTTAGGTTGCATTTATTGGACCGGTGGTGGATGAGTTTAAATTAGATGGATCAAGCCCACGGCGAGCAAGTCGGCCAAAGCCCATATTTTTAATGATCGAAATTATCTCGTGGGAAAATTGATTTCGAAATTTTTCGAGATATGATGAATTTTTGGATAGGGCACATGTGTGAAAGAATATTGCGGTTTATCTTCGCAAGATTTGGAATTAAAGAATAATCTTATTGAAATCTTGAATCGTTATCAATAGGTGAGAAATTTGGAAAATAAAAAGTGATATTGCATGCGAAAAAGAAATCTTCGCGGATGTTGATTTGAAAAGGAAATTAAAACCCTAATCTTTGGTCTATAAAAAGGTTTTTTTTGCCTAGGGTTTTGGGAGGCCACACAATTGAGAATACACGGCCACCAATTCAACACATGTTCTGCACATTAGAGAGGACGCACTAGAGAAGGTCAAAGGTAGAAACGTGGAAAGGAGTCATGCATTAAAAGGGGCACACTCATCCGAAAAGATCGCCAGGCGAGATCTTTCTCATACGGTTTTTCCCTGTCCATATCACATTCGTGCTCCGCCATTGCCCGCAACTATTGCCGTGCCGGTCACGATTCAGAGTGCAACAAAATCCCAGAATACTTGATTGTTCCAGCAATTCCAAGTTTTTCGGCCATATTTGAAGTCTCGCCATCGAGCCTGCAGTTGTTCCCGCCCCTAGTGATGTCCCCAAGGTCGGGCCATCACTTGTGATCCGTGAAGCCAGCCATCGGAGTCTAACCACAATTGCATCTGTTTGCAATACGTTTGGCCGAGCATCAATAGCCGGTGGTCCATTCTTAGTGTCGGAGTTGTTTATTTTGCAGGTTTCGCTGCCAATATTTCTCTACCAGCGTGATTATCAAGCCGGATTCTTCTGGCTACCGTTTGCGAGCCTAAGGTTCACGGTCAAAAGAATTACTAGATTGAATAATTTAAGTGGTGGATTTATCTTCTTTTGCATGTTGTTCATATTGGACAATAACACGTGTGGTTTTTGCGATTTTTATTTCATGCATGCAAAAGGATCTTCCTTGGCCAGATGAACGTGAGCAGCTCGGCACCATGACCCACGATTAGACCAAGAACGCCATAGCCGCATGATCTTGAGCGGATAATTCCCAAAAAAGAAAAAGAGAATAAAAGGGGACAGGACAATTGAAGAATTCAGTCGGAAAAGCAAGCAACGGGACATCCACAAACCAAGGAGACGTCCATCTTCAATTACACACTCGCAAAGCTCTTCACGACCAGCAGCCCCTCTTGCCGTCAATAGCTGAGCACCACCATCCCGTCGGCTATACTCTCCCGCACCGATCCTGATTCATCGGTTTGAATTCGGAAATAAATATTTCAATTTAGGTCCGTTCATCGTAAAGATCCCCTCGCCGTTGCCGAGCCACCTTGGAGCATCATCAATCGTGAACCATCATCGTTCACGCCGCCGTGCACCTCCTCACCGCCTCGTGAGCCATCACCTGTCTCAAAATCATCGAGCCATCACCGTGAGTTCACCATCTCGGCTGCTGTCCGAGCCGAACCACTGCAGCGACCCATCCTCGAACCACAACAAGCCGTCCTTGTGCCATCACGTTGAGCCTCTATCGAGATTCACGAGCTGCCATTCGAGGACCAAATTTGGAAGCAAATATTTGGGATAGGTAAAAATTTTATCTATTTTAATTCCCGAAAATTTTGTTTCCTTATTTGATATATTCATTGGTGCACATGATAGAAATTCCCGATATGCCATGATATTCGCAACTCGAGTAGCCTTTTAAATTGGGAAATCTTCCTAATTTCGCAACGTACATATGATTGACGGTCCGATTTCACGCTTGAAATACGACCCGCAATCGTACGGAAAAATCACCAATCCGATCTCACGCTCGAGATATGATTCGTGATTTTATTTAAAAATTGGCCGATCCGATCTCATGCGCGAGATATGATTCGTCAATTTATTTCCCAAAATTAAATGGACGTGGATGATGACTTGCTTGATTTGGTGCCGTGTTGTTCTTGATGCCTTATTTGTTTGCTCCCGTAAAAGAAAAAAAATATTTGAGTTAGATTAAATGCATGTTAGGATATCACTTGTTTTAGGTTATTTTGCATGTCTGGAATAGGAATTTATTAATTTCGAATTTCATAAAAAAAAAGAAAAAAAATTAGAATTAGGGCATTCTTTGCATGTCATTGCATATTAGATAAAAATTGCATTTTAGGTCTAGATAGATCTTTAGATGAATTGCATGATAGGTTTTTTTAAATGCATGTTTAGAAAGCATTTAGAATAGATAGTATTTCACTTTAGTTTGATTTTTATTTTTAGTGATTTTAATTACGAATTTTAGTTAAATAAAATCATGAAAAGCACATCATATAGAATTAGGCCCATTAGTGATTGTTGCTAGGTTTATTTAATTAAAAATTGCACGTCATTAGAATTAGGTCATTTTGGTTAATTTAGATTGCATATTTAATCATTGCATGTTCATTAAAAAATCATTAGTTTTTTTACTCATTCATATAGCTTAGGTCATGTTGCTATGTCATGTCATGTCACGTTAGATTAGTAGCATTGCATATTGCATGATTTTCATTAAATAAAGTGAAAACAAAAATTAAAATTGCATGTTAATTAGAAATCATATCTAGGATTGTCGATGTGAATTCGATCTAATATTGCAGATGCTTTCGTTGTTATGAGGTAAGTCCTGCATCTTTTATTTGCTTTCTTGGATGTTAAATTGGTGGTTTTGTGCACCGTATGATCACCTCACATGTTAGGAAAGTGAAATTAATTCAAGCTGCTTGCCAAACATTTGTTTCAAAAATAAAAGAGAAAGGTACCGAAAGGGCGTTAGAGAAATCTAACGTAATCAAGTCCCCGAACTCATAAATCTCTGGTTCGTAGAAGTAAAACGATTCTCCCATTATTTTACTTAGGTGTCTAATCGACCTACCATAAACTGATTAGTGGCGACTCCCTTTTTGCATGCTAGATATTTGAATTTAAATCGCGAGTTGGTATGGGCTTGGGAGAGCCCGAGCTAAGTCTAGGCTTAACAATCGATTAGCCTAATTTTAGGTGGTGCACTAGACCCTAGGTGATTCACACCCGAAAATCTGGGTCGCGACAATTATTATTATTATTATTATTATTATTATTATTATTATTATTATTATTATTATTATTATTATTATTGTATAAGAGCAAGCGTTTATGCACATATCACTTTTACCAAGTTGATGATAATTGGTTGAACCTGTCAACAACGACAAGCACTTTTGAATAGTCGCATAATGAAAGTTGATTTTCAACGCCTCTCCAGAAGAAATATACAACTCTTCTAAGTGCAAGTTATCAAGCTTCTTTCTCGGGCAGAGTTAGCGTTTGGTTATGAAGTATATGAGCCAATTCAACTGTATCATCATATCAGATATTTCCCACGTGAAACTTGTCGCCCGTACTATAAGTTCTCAAAGGGTAAGCCGCTTTGATTAAGTCTAATCTCACGTCTTTAGTGATGAAGTAGGATTCAACTGCCATTTTTCTTTTAAGACAATCATTGAAATACATCTATAATTCGTCTTTTGGGATTCTACGAGCGGAAACTCATCAAATCAGTGTTCATTGAATATTATACGAATGTCGTCTTCCCTCACTTGACTTGAAGAAGTTTACAAACTTAGAAATGTCATCATGGAGTCACAGCTGACGATCCCATCTCTCTCCCGCATATGCCATTACGTAATTGCCACCAAATCCTAATCGGAGTAGTCAGCCTTTTTATTTGGGCAAAGACAGAAAAATATTAAAGAAAGAAGAAGGAACCCGTGACAGATGATCAAATACGCCATTCTTCTATAAATTGCCATCTGAATCCAAAATGATCAAAAGCTTAGAGCGAACAATAATTAGCTAAGAGAGTCGCACACGCGAAAAATCACATCGAGCATGGCTACGACAAGAAGAACCATTAGTGTTCTCATGCTTCCATGGCTTGCTCATGGTCACATAGGTCCGTTTCTAGAGCTAGCCAAAAGCTCTCGAAAAGGAACTTCCACATCTTCCTATGTTCAAGTCCTGTCAACCTTAGTTCCATCAAAATCCCTCATGAATATCGCTCCGCTATTGAGCTCGTGGAGCTCCATGTCCCATCTTTGCCTGGTCTCCCTCCTCAATACCACACGACTAGGGGCTTGCCGCCTCACCTCATGCCGAAACTGAAGATGGCCTTCGACATGGCAGGCCCTAACCTCTCCAACATCATCTCTGATCGCCAACCCAATATGCTTATCTTTGATTATCTCCTCCCATGGGCGCCAGAAGTCGCGAGGTCGCACGGCATCCCGGCGGTCAACTTTGCGAGCGTGGCAGCAGGGGCGAGTTCATTTGTATTCCACTCCATCAAGAGGCCAGGCGATGAGTATCCTTTCCAGGCGATTCGTCTTCAAGACCACTGGATGGCAAAGTATAGGAACCAAATGGAACAAGCATCAGAGAGTGGCATGAGCGACACGGAAAGGGTCATGCGGTGCATTGACCAATCGTCGGGCCTAATCTTCCTGAAGACCTTTAGGGAATTGGAGGGCAAGTACATCGACTACCTAAGTGATCTTTTGGAGAAGAAAGTAGTGCCCGTCGGCCCGCTGGTTCAAGATCCTGTCCAAGAGGATGGGGATCACGTAACTGAGTGGCTTGATAAAAAAGAAAGATCGTCGACCATATTCGCGTCCTTCGGCACGGAGTACTTCCTCACGGAGAAGGAAAGAGAAGAGATAGCCTATGGGTTGGAGCTTAGCAGTGTCAACTTCATTTGGGCAGTTAAATTTCCTGTGGAAGAGCACATCAAGCTTGAAGAGGCACTTCCTAAGGGATTTCTTGAAAGAGTGAGAGATAGAGGACTGGTGATGGATGGATGGGCACCACAAGCTAGGATTCTAGCACATCGAAGCGTTGGTGGATTTGTGAGTCACTGCGGATGGAGTTCAGTCATGGAGAGCATGAAGTTCGGAGTCCCGATCATCGCGATGCCGATGCATCTTGACCAGCCACTCGACGCAAGGATCGTCGAGGACGTTGGGGTTGGATTGGAGGTAATGAGGAATGAGAGTGGAGAGCTCGAGAGGGAGGAGATTGCGAAGGTGATCAAGGCCGTTGTGGTGGAGGAAGGTGGGGAGCGTGTGAGGAATAAGGTCAAAGAAGTGAGCATCGGCATTAGGAACACAGGAGATGAAGAGATCGATGAAGTGGAGGATGCGATTGTGAAGCTTTGCGTAGTAGCGACTGGTAGCGTTTGACTGTTCGTTGAGTTTATGTTGTATTTTTCAATAATCATGTATGCTGAAGGTCAGATTTTTTGCCGTGATGTTTTTTTTCCTAGAGCAGCTTTGTTTTTGGATTGCAATAAATACGTACGTCCCCGCGTATGAGGGCAGAAAGAAATCCTACAACCTTTTTCGAATGTTGCCTTGAGTTAATATTACCGACAACAAAGGGTCATGCATAATTTAGTCATGCTATGTTGGTATTCAAAATCACAAATAAAGATATTACTGAGCCCTAGTTATAATTTGTCACATTGTTTAATACAGCAGGGTTGTAAATCAATTTTAGCGTATCCAACATTATTGGGTCGTTCCCTGCTTCATGATACTGATACTAAGCCCTTTAGACCTGCTTCCATGCATGTCCATCAACGCAATGTTTCCGCTTCTGTCCTCCACCTCTTGGCCACGTTTCATGCGCGCACAATCGCATGCAAAGATAGCCTCTGAATCACCGTCCTCTTCCCATATAACCTATGCACACTTGCTGCACGTTCAAAAACCAACCCTAGAGCAAACACCCAAAAACAAAGTGAACTAGAAAAAAGCAAGAAATGAGCCCGCAGAGAGACCCATTCACAAGCATTCTCATGCTTCAATGGCTTGCACATATTCGTGTCCTTTGGCATGGAGTACTTCAATTGGAGTCGTCCTTTAGTGTCATCTACCTATAAGCAAAACTAAGTGGCTCTAGCTTTCAAACGGTGTTAGTTATCATATGTTCGCATTGTTTACTAAAGGACTCATTAGGACAATGCTTACTTTTCAGACGATGCTATTGCATATCGACATGATCTATTGGAGAAGCTAATGTTGACTGCACTAGCTTTTCATGGCATTGTCTATCCAAAAGTTTTGCAAACTTGGGTGATCCCGTGCAATTATTTCCAAACTCAAGTTAGTCTTACCAACTTGAGTTTGAATGACTTATTAAAGATTTCTTCTAAATATTTGGAGAAATCGCTGATGCATCATATATTTTGTAATTCATTAAGATATTTAGCATATTATGTATACCTCTACGTGGTTAGATTTGTGTCTAAATTCATGATATGAAACTTACATTGAATGTCTTTTTTATCCCGTTCGACGCTTATAAATACCCATGATTGGAATATTGCCGTTGAGCAATCCAATCATTCCATTATCCTCATTTTCTAAGTTTAACATGAACAATCGAGTAGCTCGTTGAGTTTTGTTAGGTCTTGTAATCGGATCCCTTGGATTATTCGATGATTGCGGAGAGAGAAAGAGAGAGAGAGAGAGAGAGAGAGAGTAGCATTAAAAGATTGCACGGTAGCTTTCATAATTCTGCTAATGTTTATCCGATGTTTTTCCTAGAGTGGCTTGTTCCTGATTGACAGTTCATTCGAACGTCCCATCTATGAGAGAGAATCGAATCTTTTGGTCAAACATAGTGATAACTTTTTATTTAAAATCTCAATGATACATTATACCCACTCTTTTCCATATCCATCAAGACAAGGTTGCACATGAAGGTGACGTTAATCACTCTAAGATTGGATGCCATTTGCTCGACAACCACAATGATTTATATTCATACAAAAAGAAAATGTAGTAAAAAATACTATGTTAATAATTGCCGGCCGTCGAACTTGGACATACAGAACTTTCTAAATAAAATAAAAAAACGTTTCAATCTTAATTCCCTAACCTGAAAAAAAAATTAGATGGACAAATTAAATGAAAAAAGTACGGTAATATGCTTACACCCAACGTTCGAGTGAAAATCAAAGTTTTGGAAATTAATCCACAGCAACTTTCACATTCTCCATAAGTGAATTTATTTAGTATATTATTAAAGGACCATAAACAACAACTACAATTGCAACATCTTATGGAGGGTTGTCTCAAAGTTTTGGCAATAATGCTTAAATTGTTGCCGTTACATTGAAAGTACTAATGTTTTCCTATCAATTATATGATGATTGGGTCCTTTTCAAGGTGGTGATAGATTGAACTTTACGCATACTTTAAATCTTGCCTTTTCTTCCTCTCTATTTACAATGAGTAAAATGTATATAATAGGTCAGATAACAAAGATTTTAGCCTCCTAGATCCCTTGGAGAAATGCTAGAGCATTTGACAAGCATTTTAATATAACTTTCAATCAAATGTTAGCATCGGGAATACTGAAAGCCCAATTCTACCCGTTTGGTTCGACTTTTCCAAGGGGTTTTGGGGGTCCAAAGCCCCTTGGGGAAAATTTTTTGTGTTTGGCAAAACTTTTGAAAGCTCATTTGTCAAATATGGGCATTCTAAATGCCGAAAGTTTTGAATCTTGGGGTAAAAGGTGCTTTGGGCATTGGGCATTTTGGAAATGCAACCGTCACTGTTCATCTTCTCTTCCCCTTCGTCTTCTTCTTCCCCGCCCATCGGGCTTCTCCCGCAGCCGCCACCGCCGCTTGAGGGTCGCGCGTCCCCGGTGACCACCGCTTGAGGGTGGCGCAGACCTCAGGTGGCATCGCCTGGCACTCGCGGACCTCAGGCGACGCCGCCTAAGGCTGCGCGGACCTCAAGCGGCGTCGCCTGGCGCGCGCGGACCCCAAGCGACACCACCTGAGGTCACGCGACCTCAAGCCGCCAGATCTGGCTGTCTGGAGGCTAGATTTGGCCGCCGGACTGCTAGATTTGGCTTTTGCGACCTCAGGCACCTAAAGTCGCGCCTCCAGGCGGCATCGCCTAAGGTCGCGACCTCAGGTGGCCAAATCTGGCCGCCGAACGGCCAGATCTGGCCTTGGTCGTCCGGTAGTTGGCCGACTAACCGCCGGCCGCCAAAGTTGATTTCAGATTTAAAAAAAAAAAAAGAAAAAAAGCAAAAGCCCGTTACAAATGTTAGTTTTGTCAAACGGTATTTATGCTAAAGTTACATTTCAAAGCTATTTGAGACTATAATTTCCCAAACGGTGTAGCATTTTGGAAAACCCATTTACCTCAAAGGTATTTTGCATTCTCTCAAGGACATTTCCCCAAAGTCGAACCAAATGGGCCTGTAACACCTAGCCTTCTGATGTAGCATTTGTGGAATGTTGAAATTAGGATAAATTTTTTTTTTTCAAAACTGCCCTCACCAATTCTATAGTTTTCCAATTTCGCCCCTTTTTGTAATTGTTCATCTTCTTTGCATGAGGGCAACTGACAAAGCCAAATCTAGCTGACGAAGGGTTGATGAAGCACTGGCCAGTGTCGTGTGGCCCTAGTAACCTCTGCCAAGGGTCGCTTGGGTTGTGCGACCCTCACTGAGGGTCGCCCGAGGTCGTGAGTCCTCAGGCAACCCTTGCCTAGGTCATGCGACTCTTGCTAGAGGTCCCTTGAGGTTAGGTGACCTCGGCCAATGGCGGCGGCGCTCATTGCCATTCATTGGCTCCGACAAAACGTTTGGGTTCCTTTTTAATAAAAAAATAATATAAAAATAGGTTCAAAGCCCATTGCAAAAGTTTTTTTTACCAAACACCACTTGAACTCAAAGTCTTTTTGCAAAGAGTTTTTACCAGACATAATTTGCATTTCTCCAAAGGGTTTTGACTTTCAGCATTTGCATTTAAAGTTGAACTAGACCTACCCTCATCACCGCAAATGCATCTATTCAAATTTAGGCTTTGTTTTTTTTCACATAATATGAGCAATTTAAAAATATTTTCTTAAAAATGATCGCATGTATTACTTGAAATAATTAATCAATAGAAAGTGTGTCGATTATTGACAATAATTTGTGTCTGAACATTTGCATAAATAATAAAAATATCTTTCATTCATTTATTTTTATAAGCGATATAAGCGATTATTTTTTGGAAAATTTATTTCAAACCACTCACTTTTTTGTAAAATAAACGGAGTCTTAAATTTGGGTCGATTGACTTAATACTCAAATGTATTAGAAAACTTCTTTCCAATCAGCGCTTCAATCGGCGAATTCACTCATATTTGTGAGTGAGTTCATAACTTGTAATCTACCATTTGTTACGAACATCACATTATTACTCTCCTAAGAAGTAATCTACCAGTCAAATGCTTGTTCGGTGAATGTTTCCTCATGCGGGAAATATAGTCCTTAAAGTAAATGTGGGGATGTCCACATTTGTACCTTAACAATTGATGAATGGTCGGAGGAAGTTCCTACCAACTGGGAATGACGGAAAGAGCCCTAGTTTGTTGTTATATTTACTCAAAAAATACTCAAATCCAAACCCTAACCTTTACTCTCTCTCTCTCTACTTTGCTTTGGATTAACACCAAGTACCGACACCAGAACACTATCGATAATTTAGTTTTGCTACTCAAGGGCAAAATTATCCAAAAAGTTGTAAACTTATTATATGGTGGTCAATTCAGTATTAAACCTTTTGTCAACTTGTTAATTTAGTCATAAACCTTTCGATTGTACTAATTTAATCCTAAACCTTTTAACAAATCATTAATTTAATTCTCCCGGCTAATTTTGGTTGAAAATTACTGATGTAGCAACCTAGTCGGTGCTGCCGTCAACAACCAAAGCACTAATGTTGACAATTTTTACATGTTAAATTTTTGTATTTTTTCATTAAATTTTTTATATTTTCTTTTCTTTTTTTCTTTTTATTGAGGGTCGAGTCCGGTGACCTCCACTAGCCACCGAGCAAGGGCCGATGAGGGTCACTAGCCCCAAGGCGAGGGTCATGAAGCCCTTGTCGATCATGGGTGAGGGTCGTGGCCCACCGGATTTGGTGAGGCTGTCGCAAGCCCCCGTGAACCATTGTAAGGACATTGCGTTGTGGCGACAACACCAACGAGGGTTGCAATGCCCTCGCTAGATATAATGAGGTAAGGGTGTCACAGCCCTTGCCTCCATAGTGAGGGTGAGCGAGGGCCATGACACCTCGTTGTGGCTGCAAGGGCTCACGACACCCTCACCGGCCACAACAAGGGTTGTGACCCTCTCCCGTGACTGACGAGGGCTTCGTGTCCCTCGCCCAAGGGCCAGCAGAGGTTGTCAGCTCTCGACTAGCGACCGGTGGCCCCACTGACCCTTTGTAAAAAGAGGGAAAAATTAATAGAAAGAAAAGGTAAGATAAAAAAAAAAAAATCCACAAAGAAACGGTCCAATTGATCAAAATGCACAATGAGGATCATATCCATATGACTTTGCACTTATCGACAAATATAACCTCTTTCATTGTTTAAAGTGGTTATACTATTATGGGTGATGAAGAATTTGTTATTCTTAACTCTTGGGTTCAAGAGTTTCTATATAACTTAAGTGACACAATAAAAGCTTTTTCTATCCTTTTATTAATTGATTTATGTATCGGATTCCATTTGTCCCATGGTTGGGAACTAATGATTGGCCATATCTACAAAGATTTTGGATTTTCTCACAATGATCAAACTTTATTGGGTCTTGTTTCTACTTTTTCAGTCATTGTTGATAAATTTTTAAATATTGGATCTTCCGTTATTTAAATTGTGTATCTCCATCATTTGTAGTGATTTATCATTCAATGAATGATTGATCCAGCTATAATATTTGTTACTATTTAATAAAAAATTTGGAAACCTTTTTAAAAAATTTAAAATTTGTCTACATCAATGTTGGCCGCGCCGCGTAGGACAGTTGGTGCTAAGTAAGTTATCACGTTAGTGATGTTCGGTCAAAAGTAATTGGAATGACTAAATTGGCAATTCATTTAAGGGTTTGGGACAAATTGGTCTAATAAAAAGTTTATAATTAAAATGATAAGTTATAAAAAAGTTTATGATTGAATTGACAAAAATAAAATATTTAGGATTAAATTCACCGTTGTATAATGAATTTAGATTTTTTGGACAATTTTTATAATTCAAAGTGTAAATCTAGGCATGCCTGCGCGTTGCACGTGTTGGGTGTCTAGTTATCATTAAGCCCCAGTTACGACACGTCACGTTATCTAATATGTAGTTTTGTAGTCCCATTACAACCCATCTAGCATCAGGTCCTTCCGGATGACCTCGCTATCTTTTGTCATCTCGAATTTGCATCATTATCCTAATATTATTATGGAAATACGACAATTCCAAACGGCACAAAAAGGTTAAAAAAGAAGAAGCAAAAGACGAGCAGGCAAGTGACACTAAGCCCTTTGCACCTGCTTCCACGCATGCCCATCGGCACATCGTTTCGGCTTCCGTCCTCCACCTCTCGGCCACGTTTCATGCACGTACATCCTCATGCGGAAACAGCTCTGAATCGCCGTCCTCTTCCCATATAACCTACGCACGCTTGTCGATCATTCCGATTCCAGTTCTTTATCATCAAAAACCAACCCAGAAACAAAGTGAACTAGAAAAGAGCAAGAAATGAGCCCAGAGAGAGACGCATCCGCGAGCATTCTCATGCTCCCATGGCTTGCTCACGGCCACATCTCTCCCTTCCTCGAGCTCTCCAAGCGATTCACCGATAGAGGCATCCACATCTACTTCTGTTCCTCGCCCGTCAACCTTGCCTCTATCAAGCCAAAACTCGTAGGCACCACATACTTCAGCAAGATAGAACTCGTCGAGCTTCATCTTCCTTCGCTGCCTGAACTTCCGCCTCGCAACCACACCACGAAAACACTACCTCCACACCTCATGCCGACCCTCAAGAAGGCCTTCGACATGTTGAGCCCTGGCTTCGCCGATATCTTGAAGCTGCTCGACCCGGCTTTGGTCGTTTACGATTTCCTCCAGCCTTGGGCGCCAGCCATTGCCTCATCACTGGGCATCCCGGCGGTCGAGTTCTTGTGCACGAGTGCAACGATGTGCGCTTTTGTCAACCATGCTAACATGAAGCCCGGCGACAAGTTCCCGTACCCCGGGATCTATCTTCACGATCATGAGGTCGATCAGTTTGCCAACTTGCTAGAGTGTTCTGCCAACGGCATCAAAGATCGCGATCGAGTGTTCCAGTGCTATGAACGTTCCAGGGACATTATCATGATCAAGAGCATGAGAGAAATCGAGGGAAAGTATATTGACTACCTGTCGTTCTTAATAGATAAGAGGGTGGTCCCAGTTGGCCCTTGTGGAGGATACTACGTTTGAAGATGGCGAAAAATCCGAAATTCTGGACTGGCTCGACAACAAGGAAGAGAAGTCGACCGTCTTCGTGTCGTTCGGGAGCGAGTACTTCCTCTCGAAGCAAGAGATGACAGAGATAGCTCACGGCTTGGAAGCCAGCAAGGTGAACTTCGTCTGGGTGGTGAGGTTTCACGACGGAGAGAGAGACGCAGCCGCCAACGGCGAATCCCACTTGCCAGAAGGTTTCCTCAAGAGAGTTGCGGGACGAGGCCTGGTCCTAGAAGGGTGGGCGCCACAAACGGCGATACTACAACACTCCAGTGTCGGCGGGTTCGTGAGCCATTGCGGATGGAGCTCGGTGATGGAGAGCATGAGGTTCGGGGTCCCCATCATTGCGATGCCGATGCACCTGGACCAGCCTGTGAACGCGAGGGTGGTGGAGGAGGTGGGCGTCGGCGTGGAGGCCAGGAGGGACGAGACGGGGACGATCCGGAGCACGGTGGTGGCGAGGAGCATAAGGAACGTCATCGTTGACAAAGCAGGGGGAGAGTGAGGCAGAGAGCGACAGAGATGAGGGGGATAATGAGAAGGAAAGGTGATGAGGAGGTTGATGGGGCTGTGGACGAGCTACTGCAAGTGTGCAGGAAGAGGGATTGGTGTGAAGAGAATCATAAGATTTTAGTACCCAACTGATGATGATAGCTGTCCTGTTTTAGTGCACTTCGTCCATAAGATAAAATAAACTAAAGAAAAGCTAAGCACGTGAATAATAATCATTCCATTTCTAAAACAATTTTTAGCTAGAAATAAATATTTTTATTTTTATTTCCCGAAATTTACCTTGACTATATGATAATGCAAATGAATCTCAAGTGTGATAGCAACTATTATCGAACCTCGAAGGGAGACATCGTAGACAAGAAGGGTTCTCATAATAAAACTTTGTTTGATAGGCCTTCTTAAATATCTCCCTTCCATGCCCTTTGTTTGATAGGCCTTCTTAAATATCTCCCTTCCATGCTCTTTTTCTATTTATCGTACTTTATTCGTTCTTCTCATCTTTAATTAGTTGAATTGAAAGCGTCGATGTGAAATCGTACATCAACGTTGGCGGGTGGCTAGCGAGAACAAGTGATGAAAAGAGTTTTTAGTTTTGTTTATATTTTAGAACTGAATCGAAAGCGTCGATGTGAAAGAGTTTTTAGTTTTGTTTATATTTTAGAACTGAATTGAAAGCATCGATGTGAAATCGTACATCAATGTTGGCGGGCGGGCGGTTAGCGAGAACAAGCGATGAAAAGAGTTTTTAATTTTGTTTATGTTTTAGAAATAGAAAAGTAGAAAATTCTGCAACTCATTTCTATTTTAAATTTATTTTTTTACTGAATAGTTTTCACTTATTGACTCACCCTTAGATGGAGAAACAAGATGGTGTAAAGAGAATGCTAAGATATTGATGGCTTTAAGATTGGCTGGGACTAAAAGAAGATTGGTAAACTTGAAAGCTGATGGCTTGAGTTTATTGACAAAAGGATAACAATACAAATGGTTCTTCAACTTTCACTCGATATGTAATGTGATCCCTAAACTTTTAATTTTTTCAATATAGTCAATGAATTTTTAATTGGTTCAAATATAATCTCTAAACTTTTTTATATATGTTCAATTCAGTCTATGAATTATATGGAAATGTTCAATACATTCTTTTCATTAATTCAAATTTAGGGATGATATTGAACATTTCATATAATTTAAGGATTAAATTTAACATGTACCAAAAGTCCTGAGACCACATTGAACAATTTAAAAGTTCAGGGATGGCATTGCACATTAAAATAAAGCTTAAGGATTATATTGAACAAATTAAAAGTTCAAAGACCATATTGTAGATTGGATCGAGTTTAAGAATCATTTATGTCGTTTTTCATTGACAAGAGAATGAGAGTGAGCTTTTGAAATTTGAACTGCTCTAAAAATGATATTGTTCATGTTATCCTAGAAAACTAAATACGCCCCATGTTATTTAGTTTTCTAGGAAAAGTGCACACCGCCCTTAGAAACAGGTGATGAGAATATCAGTGCTTCTCGCCTCTCCTAGCTAATTATCTGTAGCCTTTGACTTTGTCCATTATAACTAGCGGAAGAGCACATGCAAATTTGTCCTGAAGATCAGGAAGAGCATGATAAACATGTCCATAGCGAAGCGAACATGATACATGCGTGGTCCGATCTACACTGAGGATGACATTGTTCCGGATATCCCGTATAAGGCCGGTAGTGCACAATTGTGCAGAACACCGAATTATGCTCTGATGATGTCTAGTAAACTGCTGATCATGGATGACAGCCTAGAGTAATCAACCTCGGGCAAGAGCAACTTGGCATATTGTAAGATGACCGTGCCCATGTCAATGACATGCGCAGGGAATCAATCATCGGATGTGTACAAGCATAACAATTTGTTATTAACAAAGGCTATTTCTCACATAATTTTTTTTAGCATCATTGAGAAAACCTCCTAATAAATTTTGAAGTTGGCAAAACATTCTAATATTATATCGATCTTGATAAATGCAAAAAGTGTTTATGTTTCAGGTAACATTCACGCTAGAACGATTCTTAATGATTAAAAGATCTACATGAACAAATCTATATAAACCTTTCAACTTCATCAATTTAGTCATAAATCTATTGCTTTCATACCAATTTAATCTTAAATCTTTTAATAGTGCCAATTAAGTTCTGAATCTTTTGATATTTTGCTAATTTAATCTCAAATCTCTTGATGATTTGGTTAATTTAAGCTAGAAATCGCTAACATGATAGCTCATTGTACGGCTAATGCTAATGTGGAGGATTTTTACAATTTATTATTATTATTTTCTTTCCTTTCTCTTTTATCTATTTCCCTTATATCCCTACAGAAGAGGTCGCTGGCTGCTGGTGAGGGTGAGGGCCAAGATGCCCTTAATGACCTCACTAGCCTTTAGTGAGGGCCGGCCATCGTCAAGGCTAGCAATTGGCAAAGGGAAATAAGGAAAAAGATTAAAGAGAAAGAAAATAAAGGGAAAAAAATCAGAAAATTACAAAAATTATTCACGCCGATCATCATCTTGCGCTGGCCCCTACCACGTGGGACAACCGTCGTTAATTGGACTGAATTGATACAAGTATTATATACATTTAGGATTTTTTTGATAATTTTATGTGTAATTTTTTTTTAGATTCTCAGAAATTTCAATTTGTATGTGTAATTATTTCATTTATACGACTCAAAGTTTAAAAAATAAGTCTATGAAATTATTGTTGAGCGGCCTATTCTTAAAGATTTGAATGATGTGATACTACCAAATGCTTATTCATATTTGCTAGGGGTAAAATGTTTATTTCCCTTCCCGTTCTATCCCACTTCGCGCTTTGGCCCCTTTGCCATATCCGGCGGCAAATGCCCAAGAGCTGGAATCGGATTTCTGACACCGCTGGCGTACTCATCAAAGACGAGGATGTACTCGTGGGGTTTAATTTACTAGCCAGAGGCCATGTGGGGAACGATTTTCATTCCAAGTTGGGAAACTTCCAGTTCTTGACCATGAAAAGGTTTTGTTGATTTCGGCAACATTGAAGCTAGTAAAATCAAAACGTTTAGCAATAAACGTTGGATTGTAACTACTATGTCCTCAAGGCCGATGAAATCTTATTATATTACAAACTCACATTAACATGAGAAAGCAATGAGGATAAATAGCGAAATTTCATTCTTACATACTAGCTAGAAATTATAGGAATAATATAGGAGGTGGACATCAAAATTTGAATGTTGGCTTAATACGGCATAGCGTAGATCAACAACTGGTTTGTACTTCGTGGTACCTTAAAAAAATAAATTGAGATATTAGGATTGTAAAATTTTCAGGATCAAGATTTTTCATTTTGCACTTACAAATTCAAACCGTGCTTTGATATATACTTATGAGCAAGCCTTATTCCTTTTTTTTTTTTTAGTAAGAGCAAGTTTTTGTACACATATATCACTTTCACCACATTGACAATAATTGATTGAACCTGTCAACAATGACAAGCACTTTTGAACAACTTGTATATCAAAAGTTGATTCTTGGCGGCGCTCCGAAAGAAAGATATCGCTCTTCTAAGTGCAATTTATCTAGCTTCTTTCTCGAATAGAGTTAGCGTTGGATACAATGTATATGAGTCAACCCAATTGTATCATTCAATCGGATATATCCCAGATGAAGCTTGTCACATGCACTAGAAGTTCCCAAGAGGCAAGTCGTCTTGATTATGTCTAGTTGTGTCCTTAGTGGTTGAATAAAATCTATCTACCATTCTTCTTTTACGGGAATCATTGAATTCCATGCTATCGACACTCAATTTTTGTTGACGTTTTAAATTTCCATTTTTTACAAAAATATAAAAATATAAAAAATATATAAATTAAAAAAATTCCATGCTTGTTCATGAAATGGGGGGCGTTCGACCATTTTGATGGAGGTCTCACTGGTTTTTGAGAGTTTGAAGGCTGGCTCGAGAGGAAGCTCTCCGGAGACGAAGCAAGATCTCACCTTCTCCGTTCATCTCTTCTCGCAGCCGCCTCACGGTCCTCCCGATGGTCCCTCTGCCCGTTCACCTACGATCTCTCCTATGAAATCCAGCCACCTCCTAAACGCCATCCGCTCATAACCATTCACCACCGTTGCCAGCCTCGTCCTCAAAGAATACCAGACACGCTCTGTTCGTAGGGCTTCGCAACAGAGACCCGTGGAATTTCGTGGCATCTCCTTTGAGCGGGGAGAGCTTCGGCGAGAGGAGGAAGCTTCGGCCATTGGAGAACCTCTTGCGCGACCGCCGATCATCATTCTGTCCACGACTAAGCAGAAGTCGCAGGCCTGATCCTTCGATGTGAAAGAAAGTTGTTCATCGTCCGTTGAAAGCTTGCTAGTGACTTTGGAAAAGCCTTTAAGAAAATGCAAAGGCATTTGGTTTAAAGGATTTTGATAAAATGCAAAAACTGTTTGGTAAACGATAATTGAAAAGTGCTTTGAGAAGCAACTTTGGGGAAATAGTGTTTGGTAAATATATATTTGGGAAGTCCTTTAACGCGGTCAATTTAAGTTTTTTAATTTTTATTTTTTAAAATTGAAAATAAAAATAATGACTCTTTTTTTTTTTTATATATATATTTTCGCACTGAGATGTAATGTAAAAGAGATATATTAACAAATTCATAAGTTGAAAAATACATCAAAGTGGACTTTTTCTCAATTGAAAAAATATGAGTAGATTTGTTTTTTTGGAGAAGACATTTACGCTATCTACTACAGCAGTATCAATGTGCGTAACCCTGTTTAGATTATCTTCTCTGTTTGCATTAACAGGGGTAGAGTTTTCATCAAGAGACTCCGGACATGTAATTGCAAATTCAGGTCTTATAACCCAAAACTTAAACCAGAAAAACTAGCGATACAAGACGAACCACAGTGCACCACTAAAACGTTCATCAACCATTTTCCATATTCGCTGTGTTTTTCCAGAAATGATAATTTGGGTTTAAGCTCAGGTGAAAAGGCATACTACATCCACAAGATCCATATATCAAAATAGACGACATGCGGAGCAGAATGCAAAACTAGGCTTCTGCAAATTGTTTGGCCGCATTTGACTGGATAGGTATCTCTATGACGACGGTCTCATCCATTTTTGTCATTTGTGCGAAAATATTAAATTGTATAAGATAGCATAAAAAAATTTATCTCATCTGTACAACACATATAACAGAATCTCTGGTGCAGATAAGCGTAGTAATGGTATTCTTCTCTTGTTCAAGCCAATATGAAATAGGCTCACATTAGCCTGTCCCAGCAGAGATGCAACAGGGAACCAAGGAAATCCCTCCTTGCTTAAAGGCAGCAGGATGGATCTGCAAGGATAGTGGGCATCAAACGAATCATACTCTACTTATAACCATGCAGTTTAGTCCATCCCCTAAACACTAAGTACAAATTTGCCTGTATCTGCAGATACAAGATCATCCAGACCCACAGTGTCTCCAACAAACATCTGAGATGGAAGGGTCTCCAACAAACATTCTGAAATGGAAGGTGTTTTTTGTGCATTGCTCATGGCCATTGACAGTGCTTGATACAGTTGATGAATGTCTAAGCACAAGATAAGGTTCAAATTCAAAATGAATGGTCTCGACATAAGGAATGCCATTAAAGCAAAAGCAGGTGGAAAGACAAGGCCAAGAGGGAGTGTCTGTTTTGCAATCTTGAAAGAGCTATAATAGATTGTCCTTTACAAGTTCAACAACCCATTCATCAGAAATTGTTCCAAACAAGCAGATGGAACCAATGCACAATAACTTTGTCTGGACTATCCATCTCAAAAATTTAGAGCGGATATTTCTGTTCAAGTTTTTTGTCACGCTCCTCACTAGTTGTACCAAACACATGCCTCCCTTCAGCCTGAAGACAGCACCTCCCTGGGCTAGTGACACCTTGAATGTCTCCTCCAATTGTAAGAGCTGAAACACAAGCGACGACTTTGGTTGCTCTACCGACTGCACAAGAAGCTCTTGCATTGGAATAACAAGCTTCAGGAGACAACTGATGTTGTTTTCATAAGGACTTGCCAAGATTGAAATCTCCAGCAAGAGTAGAAGGCACTTCTGTGCAAGATCTATCTCAAATACTCGGTTCTAAAGCTCGCCAAGAACTTTCCAAAAGAGGCATAGTCATGTTATACTGACGAGCAAAATTTGCCTTGCAATATTCCATGGACTTGGAGAAGAGGGAGAGTTTGTCTACGAACCACTTGCTGTAAGATCAGGTATTTTGGCTGGAGTTGGCCCAGGTAATTTTCCCTGGGTATGCTGCTGATAGCTTTTTCCTAGCTTTGAACACCCAATTCGATTTGATTATGGATATAATCTTTTTTGCTTAGAAAAAAAGTAACAATTTATTAAATATGACACAAGATACACAATAAGAAAATCAAAACTAGCAACAAAAGAGATCACATCAAGCCTCACTTGGCTAGCACATTGAAAACTCATTAAATAAGTGGACCTCTCTTATGGAGTAGGGAAACGAAGAATTTCTATTGTATTTCCATCTCAGCAAACAAGGGGAATAATCTTCTGGAAGAACTAACCCTGTTCAACGGTCTAGATTTTCCTTTTAACGATCAAAAAAGTAATCCTTTCAAGTGGTTATCTCCGTTTCTTCTTCATTGTTAAAGGGACGGGTGGAGTAATTGGTCTCTTCTTCGCAAAAGCACTCGCTCTGCTTTCTAACTCATCATCAATATCACTATCACCACCTGGATCTCTTGTAGTTAGGTCGCACTCCTCAACATCTTTCGCAGCTTTTCTCTTTCCAAACTGCAAGTTGGCATACAATTTCCTTTCCATAGGGTCATTTGAAAATCCAGGTCTTGTTTGACGTGAAAACTTTGCACCAAGACCAAGTCTATAGAAAGATTTGAGTTCCACTTAACAATCACAACTAGAAAAAGCATAATAAGAAGGAATCGAATCAAAAGAACTTGGATCCAGGGCGAGACGAGTAAGTAGGTTCTCAGCAAAGAGGGAGGCGAACACGAGAGAGCCTAGTGACTTGATTTAGCAAAGAAAGTAGACACCAAGAGAGAGGCGAGCACTGGGAACTAATGAGCGAAGACGGAAGATGACCAAGCAGTGACCAAATATCCGAGCAATAAAGAGCAGCGACGCCAAAGGCATAGCAAAACTAGAGTCGCAGCGAAACCGGAAGCGAATTCCAAAGGAGCGTAATGAGAAGATGGCTTTCAGGTTGTATGGGGAGCTCGGTTTGATGACGATTCTTGGTGCGTGCTTGTGGATTTGAGAGAGAAGAAGAAGAAGAAGATGAGAACTTTGGGATAGCTGGGTGAGTCAGGAAGGGAAGAGGTGAAAGTGTGTCCAGATCATCTAGGGCTTTCAGTTAAAGGGTTAAACTTGGAACTTTATTAAGTTATGAGGGCAACAATGACAATTGAACAAAATTCATTAATGGCCTGCCCAATTTACCGAGAATACTGAAATGCCTAAGGCATCCTGTCTTAGGCTTTCAACCTTAAAAAAGGAGACTTTTAGCCGAGGGCGTTTACAAAAAATTTTGCCACACACTCATTTTTAGGCCAAAGGGTTTTGGAGAGTGGCTTGGAAATGTCACATCCAAACACAGCCTAAGACCCATCCTCGAACCGGGTGGGCTCCCGCTTGGCTTTATTACGTTATGTAAATTTTTGTTTGAGTGATGAATGCCCGACGAATTTAGTTGAAGATGAGGCTGTTTTGCAGTGATTTATGTTGAGTTGGACGTTGATGCATCTTGTCTAAGTGGAGCGCGGTAATGAAGTTGCTTTTGAAATCCATAGCCAATAGTGCATACTGTGTGTTCGATGATTTGCCTGAATGAAGTTCCGAAAATCCATGTTGTTCGATTTGATGTTAGAAGTCTGTCTAATGATTGATTGTTCACACATTATCGGCGCACGACTGAGTCTGGTGTTTTTTCTGGGTTTTCATGTAACTCATCACCGACTCTACACCATTGTCGGATGTCTATTCCCTTTGTTGGAAACCTCTCCCTCGACAGCAAAGCCAGTGGTTAAAAGGCCATCCAGTTAGGCTATTTTTTCCCCATATTAACATTTTTGTGCTTGTTTGTCTGATGGATAGCTGGTTTTAGAAATTTAGGATCTGTAGGTTTTTATTTCGTTAAATTTTGAGATCGCCGAAATGAGCGGCCGGAGTTGGTGGACGTCGGTCAAGACAGGTGACCGGCGGTTGGTGGTTGTCTAGCGGTGATGTGTATGCTGGACACGACGCGTGTGGAGGTTGGTGTGTCGCTGGTATCTCCGATATGGCTAAGTTGCAAGTTGAAGACACCTTCAAGAAGGAGATGGGCTGAGGTTGAAGACGATTGAAGAAAAGGACAAAATAGGAAAAAAAAAACTGAAAAGAGAAAAAGAATAAAATAAATAAAAAGAAAGGGAAAAGAGAAAAAATGAAAATCGAAGAAAATGAAAAGGCTAGAAAAAATCAAGAGTGGGCTAGGGGCTGTTTTGTTGTGGACTTGGTTCTTTAAGAATTTGGGCCAAAGAAAAAAATTAAAAAGAAGAAAAGTGTTCATGGGCTTATTTAATTAATTCCCAACGGGCTTTAGGGTCAGCCTGGTCTTTTAACCTAATCCGATCTGATAGGGTTCGGGTCGGTTTAGTTGGGTTGAGTCTCTTGACCCAGTCCGAATTTCTTATATGTTAATATTAAAAATTATTAATAATAATAAACTAAAAACTAAAAAATTCGAAAATAAAAAAAAAAATAAAAATTCAGAAAATGATAAAAAAATTTAACAGCTTTAGGAAATAATAAAATTTTAGAAAATTCAGAAAATATTAAAAAATAATAAAAAATTTCAATAATCATTAACAAATTTGAAAATTTCTAAGAAAAAAAAAAAATTTCAAAAAATTGGAATATCCCAAAAATTAAAAATCTGAAATTGGATGAGTCTTGAGTCTCTAGGGCTTTACAATAAGATTCTTTGTTTTGGATTGTCTTTTTCTTTTTAGAGACAATATTATGATGCCTACATGTTTTCTTTGCGATTTTATTTGGTTGCACTTTTCAATATCTTTGATGTTATTTCCTTATTCTACAATGATTAGGACAAGTTTTAGATTTCTTTTGGATGGGTTAATATATGGTGTTAGTTAGCATGATCAAGTTAAGCATTGAAAGGGCATTAGTCTTAGGATTCGAGTCTAGAATCTTTGGTTGTGCAAAAAAGTAAGATGCCCCCCGCCAATATCTTATTGGCTAATCCCAAAATGGTTAGTGGCGACTCTTCAATCAAAATTTGCACAAGCTTAATTAATTTAAAAACTTGCACACCTGATGTCATTCAAGGTATGGACTTAGAAGAGTCCAAGTCAATAAAAGGCCATCAACCTAAAGTTGACAATACCCCTCGACCTAATAGTCTCTTTCCCAGTGAGGGGTTAGGTCGTAACACATATGTAATCCATTTTTTGCGATTCTACAATTAGAAACCCGTCAAATTAGTGTGCGGAACCACTGAGTATTTCTCGAATAGAGCTAGTGTTGGATACTATGAACATGAGTCAACTCAATTGTATCATCCAATTGAATATCCCCATGTGAAACTCGTCACATGCACCGGAAGTTCCCAAGAGGCAAGTTGCCTTTATTAAGTTTAATATCGCGTCTTTAGTGGTGGAGTAGAATCTATTTACCATTCTTCTTTTACAATAATCATTGGATTTCATGTGTAATCTATCTTTTGCAATTCTACAATTGAAAACCCATCAAATCAGTGTGTGGAAGTCATTAAATATTTTTTAAACAGAGTTAGTGTTGGATACGATGTATATGAGTCAACTCAATTGTATCGTTGACTCGGATATCTCCCATGTGAAGCTTGTCACATGCACCAGAAGTTCCCAAGAGGTAAGTCGCTTTGATTAAGTCTAATGTTGCGTCTTTTGTAGTGGAGTAGAATCTATCTACCATTCTTCTTTTACAACAATGATTGAATTCCATGTGTAATCCAACTTTTGCAATTCTACGATTAGAAATCTGTCAAATTAGTGTATGGAAGTCATTGAATATTTCTAGAACCGCGTTAGTGTTGGATACAATGCATATGAGTCAACTCAATTGTATTATCCAATCGAATATCTCGTACATGAAGTTTGTCATATGCACCAGAAGTTCCTAAATGGCAAATTACCTTGATTAAGTCTAATGTCGTGTCTTCAGTGGTGGAGTAGAGTCTATTCAAATATTATTTTTTTACGACAATCATCAAATTCCATGTATAATCCATCTTTTGCAATTTACGACAATGTGTGGAAGTCATTCAATATTTCGCGAACAAAGTTAGTATTGGATATGATATATATAAGTTAACTCAATTGTATTGTCCAATCAGTTATCTCCCATGTGATGCTTGTCACATGCACCATAAATTCCCAAGAGGCACATCGCCCGAATTAAATCTAATGTTGTGTTCTTAGAGGTAGAGTAGAATCTATTTACCATATCTTCTTTTATGACAATCATTGAACTCCATGTGTAATCTATTTTTTGCAATTCTACGATTGAAAACCCGTCAAATCAGTGCACAGAAGTTATTGAATATTTCTCGAACAGAGCTAGTGTTGGATATGATGCACATGAGTTAACTCAATTGCATCGTCCAATTAGATATCTCACACATGAAGCTTGTCACATGCACTAGAAGTTCTCAAGAGGCAAGTCGTCTTGATTAAGTCTAATGTCGCATCTTTAGCGATGGAGTATAATCTATCTACCATTCTTCTTTTATGAAGATCATTGAATTTTGTGTGTAATCCATCTTTTGCGATTGTACGATTGAAAACTCATCAAATCAGTGTGTGGGATCATTAAATATTTCTTGAATAGAGTTAGTGTTGGATACGATGCATATGAGTCAATTCAATTATATCATCCAAGAAAATATTTAATGGTTTCAAATCACACATCGCCAAGTAAGTGCTTACTCGGTGTGCGTAAACCTACGTGGCTCCACTTAAAATGTGATCTCTCTTTTCTTAATCTCCCTAGTTGAAACAACTGACACACGCAACATTAAATGCAGAATTTATTACCTCTTCTCTCTCTTCCCTTTTCTTTAACATAGAACTCATTCAAAGTCCTTCCTCACGACCCCATCTCTTCTACAACTCTCTTCCTCTCCCATGCGAGTCCCTTTCTCTGTCCCTCCCTTGGTCCCCCTTCTTCGCATCCATCCTCATCATCGTTGTCGCCTTTCCGGCTCTGGCTGCATAAATAGCCGACTGGCCTCCCAAACCCTTCTTCGTCTTCTACTTCTAGTTCGGTCCCGATTATCGGCTTGGTTACATCGGCAACAATTTTGAAGCGAAAGAGGCTTGCGACGCTAGTTATTCCGATGGCCGCGCTGAGTTTCAGGGTACCGATGACGTTTGCGACGACCGTGAAGAATAGTGTGGTAGAGGATAGAGAGTTGGCCGGACTAGCGGGTTTCCTCGATTTTATTGGAAACCTATGTTTAACGTGGCTTGAACTTATCGTTGCGTTGGTGGCACTGAAGGGAATGACACGAACTTGGCTTGGTTGGGATGTTGTGGTGGCAGGACGTAGCGACCGTCGAGGCTTAACATCAAGGCTTAACGGTGGCAAGGATAATGTCACGTCCCGAACCTCGAGCGCGTGCACATCCCTTAGTGGTCGATCGAATTACGACGTTCTCAGGACGCGTTGCCGACCCATTTATTTTATTATACACGCGGAAGCGAATTAACCAATCCCCAGACAACAAACAAACATGGGATAAAAAAGCAGGACAATCAATTCACAAAACATATTTTTCAACACATCCAGTTTATGTACAGAAGGTCTGACTCAAAAAGAAACCTCTAGGCCATCTACACTCTGGACCCTTCAGCCTCGGGCTCTGGATCCTCCACGCTATGGCCCCGAGTTTGGTAACCCACGACGAGGTGAGATAAAAATCTTAGAGAGTCTACACCCTAAACCTCGATTAGGGAGGTAATACACCTAGAGGCAGCCTAAGCACACATCATGTAAGGGACTTACCTCGCCTCAGCATCTTCCTGCACATCAGTACAATTCATATAACATATGCACATGGTCAATATACTCAGTAATTGGAACACATCCATTTGAAACGTCAATCAATCACAGGAGTCCCGATTATAAGGCCAAATCGTTATGACACGTCCTATTCCGTACTACACAATTTTGTCCCATAATCAGGCGCGGCTATCTCATTCATGAGCGTTTCAATTAATTACGACCCAACGCACGGCCAACTCAATAGTTGGCAGTCATCTGACATAACCGGGCATCATCCTGCTTCGTCGGGCACGGTAATATCTACATTTAGACGGCATTCCACATAGGAGCATCGGTCCAGCCTCCATTGCGACCAGCTTTATGAGTCAACTTAATTGTATCGTGCAATCCAATAGCTCCCATGCGAAGCTTGTCACATGCACCAAAATTTCCTAGGAGGCAAGTCATTTTGATTAACTCTAATGCCGTGTCTTTAATGGTGGAGTATAATCAATCTACGATCCTTCTTTTACAACGATCATTGAATTCCATATGTAATACATATTTGGTGATTCTATGATCGTAAACCTGTCAAATCAGTGTGTGGAAGTCATTGAATATTTCTCAAACAGAGCTAGTGTTGAATACGATATATCTGAGTCTACTCAATTATATCGTCCAGTCAAATATCTCCCATGTGAAGCTTGTCACATGCACCAGAAGTTTCCAATAGGCAAATTGCCCTGATTAAGTCTAATGTCGCCTCTTTAGCGGTGGAATAGAATCTATTTACCATTCTTCTTTTATGACAATCATTGAATTCCATGTGTAATGCATCTTTTGCGATTTTACGATTAGAAACCTGTTAAATCAATAAGAGAAAGTCATTGAATATTTCTTGAATAGAGTTTGTATTGGATACGATGTATATGAGTCAACTCAATTGTTTGAACAAATGTATTAAAGATACCTTTTCAATATTATTGAGATATCACCGATGCATCATACATTCTGTAATCATTAAGATCTCTAGTATATTATGTATATCTTTACGTGGCAAAATTTGTGTCTAAATTCATAATATGAAACTTACATTGAATATCTTTTTATCCTGTTCGACCCCAATAAATACCCATGATTGGAATATTGAACTTAAGCAATCCACTCATCCCATTATTCTCGTTTTCTAAGTTTAACGTGAACAATGGAATAGGAACATATAACGTTTGACTGTTCGTTGAGTTTTGTTAGGTCTTGTAATCGGATCCCTTAGATTATTCAATGATTCCCGGCGGTGGGGAGCCCATCTATGAGAGAGAATCAATTTTTTTAATACAATCATAGTGATTAACTTTTTATTTAAAATCTCAATGATACATCATATCCTTTTCGATATCCATCGAGACATAGCTGTAACTAAAGGTGACATTAAAATCTCTAATTGGACACCACTTGCTCGACAACCACAGTGATTTATATTCGTACAAAAAGAAAATGTTGTCAAAAATATTATGTCAATAGTTTCCGGCCATCGAACTTGGACATACAAAACTTTCTATATCCATCAGGACACGATTGCAAATGATGGTGACATTAATCACTCTCACATTGGATGCCACTTGCTCGACAACCACAGCAGCCTGTATTCGTACAAAAGAAAATGTTGTCCAATATATTATGTCGATAATTGCCAGTCATTGAACTTGGACATACAGAACTTCTGTTATGCTGAGGTCAAATGTTTACTTCGATGATTTTCCTAGAGTAGCTTGTTTTCAATATACGATCCATACGTCCCATCTATGAGAGAAAGAATCGATTTCTTTTTAATACAACGATAATGATGACTTTTTATCTAAAATCTCAATGACACACTATGTCCCTTCTTTTCGATATCCATCAAGACCCGGCTGTACCTAAAGGTGACATTAAAGTCTCGAATTGGATACATTTGCTTGACAACCACAGTGATTTTTATTTGTACAAAATGAAATTGTTGTCAAAAATATTATGTCAATAGTTGCGGGCCATCGAACTTGGACATACAGAACTTTCTATATCCATCAAGAGACGCTTGCACATGAAGGTGACATTAATCACTCTCAGATTGGATACCACTTGCTCGACAACCACAATGATTTATATTCATACAAAAGAAAATGTTGTCAAAAATATTATGTCAATAGTTGCCGGCCATCAAACTTGGACATGCAGAACTTTTATATCCATCAAGAAACGCTTGCACATGAAGGTGACATTAATCACTCTCAGATTCGATACCACTTGCTCGACAACCACATTAGTTTATGTTCGTACAAAAGAAAATGTTGTCAAAAATATTATGTCGATAGTTGCCAGTCATCGAACTAGGACATACAGAACTTTCTAAATTAAAATAAAAAAAGAAGGTTTCAATCTTGATTCCCTAATAAAGTACGGTCATATGCTTTCACCCAACATCCGCGTGAAAATCAAAGTTTGGAAACTAATTCCCTAGCAAACTTTCACATTCTCCATAAGTGAACTTATTTGGTATGCTATGAAACGACCTTAAAAAGCCACTATAATTGCAACATCTTATGGAGGGCTGCCTTAAAGTTTTGGCAATAATGCTTAAATTGTTGCCTTTACATTGAAAGTACTTTCCTGTCCATTTTATGATGATTGGGTCCTTTTGAAGGTGGTGATAGATTGAACTTTACGCATACTTTAAACCTTGTCTTTTCTTCTTCTCTATTTACAATGAGTTAAATATATAATATAGGTCAGATAACAAACATTTGGGTGCACCTAGGCCTACTCAGCACCGCAAATGAACCTATTCAAATTTAGATACAAGTCGATTGACCTAATGCTCGTACAAACTAGAAAACTTCTTTTTGAGCAGTTTTGTGATCGGCTAATTAACTCATATTTGTACGTGGATGTGTCCTTACTTTGTAATTTACCATTATTATGAACATTACATTACTAGTCACCTAACAAGTAATCTACCAATTAAATGCATGTTCGATGAATGTTTCCTCCAACTAGGGGTGCGGGAAATACAATCCTAAAAAAAAATGTGGGGATGTCCATGGTTGTATCTTAACAATTGATAATTGGTCAAAGGAAGTTCCTACCGACTAGGAACGACGGAAAGAGCCATATTTTGTTGTCGAATTTACTTAAAAAATACTCATATCCAAACCCTAGCCTTAACTCTCTCTCTCTCTCTCTCTCTCTCTCTCTCTCTCCCTCCCTCCCCCTATTTTCTCTCTCTCTCTCTCTCTACTTTGTTGTGGAATTTACACCAAAGTACCGACACCAGAACACTATCGATAATTTAGTTTTGCTACTCAATAATTCAAATTGCAAATCTAGGCATGCCTGCGCTTTGCACGTGTCGGATATCTAATTATTAAGCCTCAGTTACAACACATCACGTTAGCCAATATGCAGTTTCGTAGTTTAATTATAGCATATCTAGCATAAGGTCCTTCCGGATGACCTTCACTATCTTTTGTCATCTCGGGTACGTCATTATCCTGATATTACCTTGGAAATACAACAATTCCAAACGGCACAAAAGGTAAAAAGAGAAATTCAAAACAAGGGCTTGAAATATCTCCATTTTCTCAAATAAAGACTTGGAATTGATTTTGTTTTAAATAAGGGTTTGAAGTACCACCATTTTTTTTTCAAATAATGACCTAAAATGGATCTTATTTCAAATAAAGGCTTCAAATGACTAGTTTATTTTAAATAAGGGCCTCACTTTTTGGCTGGTGAATGGCATTTTAGTCATTTATCTTATTTTATAATTTTTTCCTTTTTCTGATTTTGCTTTCTTCTTCGCTGGTGGCTGGTCGACCAATGCCGGAAAGGCTGGGTGACGGTTGCCCTCGCCTGATCTAGCGAGGGCCACCCTTGCCAGACCTGGCGAAGTTTGGCCTCACCAGCGGTCAGCAAGGGGTGGCCTCGCCTTGCCAAGGCGACCCTCGCCCTGGGTGTGGCTACCCTTGCTAGCCCCAAGTGAGGGCTTGCCAGTAGCCATCGAGGATCACCGAGCCCTCATTGTACCCGAGCAAGGCCAACCCTCGCAAGCAGGCCCTTGCCAGCCCTTACTAGTAGCCAGCGAGGGTCATCGAGCTCTCGTTGGCGGACGCTAGCCTTGCTAGGAAAAAAAATAAAAATAAAAAAGTGAAAAAGGAAAGGAAAGAAAAGAAAAGAATAAAAAATAATTTGATATTAAAATTGTAATGGGACGAGAATGCCCCAACCGATCGGAATATTTAGCCGATGGACAACCGACGAGGTCGGGTCCTATTTGAAATGACCATGACCACTTTAGATTTTTATTTGAAACAATCATTATCACTTCATGCTCTTATTTGTATAAAGTCCACTTTAGATTCTTATTGAAAAAAATGAGAACAATTTACGCTTTTATTTGGAATTTTTCTAAAAAACGAAAAACAAGCGAACAAGTGACACTAAGCCCTTTACACCTGCTTCCACGCATGCCCATCGGCGGCTTCCGTCCGCCACCTCTCGGCTACGTTTCATGCACGTAAATCCTCATGCGGAAACAGCCTCTGAATGGCCGTCCTCTTCCCATATAACCTACGCACGCTTATCGAAAACATTCCGATTCCAGTTCATCATCAAAAACCAACCCGTAAACGAAGTGAACTAGAAAAAGAGCAAGAAATGAGGACCGAGAGAGACGCATTAATGAGCATTCTCATGCTTCCATGGCTTGCTCGCGATCACGTCTCTCCCTTCCTCGAGCTCTCCAAGAGATTCGCCAATAGAGGCATCCACATCTACTTCTGTTCCACGACCGTGAACCTTGCCTCTATCAAGCCAAAGCTTGTAGGCACCAGATATTTCAGCAAGATAAAGCTTGTTGAGCTTCATCTTCCTTCGCTGCTGAAACTTCCGCCTCGCAACCACACCATGAAAACACTGCCTCCACAACTCATGCCGACCCTCAAGAAGGCCTTCGACTTGTTGAGCCCTGGCTTTGCCGATACCTTGAAGTGGCTCATCTCGGTTTAGGTCATTTATGATTTCCTCCAACCTTGGGCAACAGCAATTGCCTCGTCGTTGGGCATCCTAGTGGTCGAGTTCTTGTGCACGAGCGCGACGATGTGCGCTTTTGTCAGCCATGCTGACATGAAGCCCGGCAACAAGCTCCCGTACCCCAAGATCTATCTGAAAGGGCTAGTAACAACACCTAGAGGGGGGTGAATAGGTGTGAAGTAAAATTTTTGCAAAGTTCAGTGGAAGTAATTTGCTTTTAGAAAATGACAGACTTTGAACGAATTCAGACTATGAACAAAATAAAGGAGTTTAGGGAAGAGAATAAGAATACAGAGTTTATAGTGGTTCGGTTTAGATCAAGTCTACGTCCACTCTCTCACGCTGACAGCCCACTGGCTGGATCCTACTAAGAATCAAAAGAGAATTTACAGTCTTGTGATCTCAATTTCACAGTCAAGAGTATCTACTGTTCTCTCATGAAGTCAAACAATAAGTTTCTCTTTTTTGAATACAACTTTGAGCTCAGTATATGAAATAACAAGAAACTAGGCAGCTTCAGACTTTGGAATTTCTTTCTTTCACACCCTTATCGAGTGATTAGAGATGTCTCCTTTAAATACTCCTTCATGCCTTCTCGATCGTTGGCACTTTCCAAAGGAATTCTTCCAATCAACCCATTGGACAGAATCAATCAAGGAGATCTCGAGTCGTTTGATGATTGTGATGAAAGCCCGTCAATCTTGTTCGCCCATACAATCAGGATCTTGGTTTCCATAACTAGATACTTTCCAAGTTTACTTACTTTCCAAAAGATTTGAAAATCGAAATTGATTCCAATAAAGATAGTCAATCAAGTAGGTGCTATATCCAACCAGAAAGCCATCCTTAAACCATACAAACCGAACCCTTGAAGAAATAAAGATAATCTTGCTTCTGGAAAAGTCTTCATTCTTCAATAGCATTTAGTCTAGAATTTGTCAGTGTGGGCAGACTTTGAATCTAAAGTCTGGCGGTCTTCAGACTTTGACACTAAAGTCTGGAATTCTTCATAATAGACTTTGGATAAATTTTGTCAACTTCAAAACATTAAAGGAGTTTTCTCCAACAATCTCCCCCTTTTTTATAGTGACAAAACTTTCCTACAGATTTAAGAACTTTTGACTTGCAAAACAACTCTTAAATAGTTAACATGTTAATTAGGATCTGGATAGCATCGATTCTGCAACCACAAATAACATGTTAATCTTGAAAAGATAAGACAAACATCAAGACTAAAACAACTATCCATCCATAATCATTACCACAAAAGTAAGTTGCCTGCAAAGGTCAAACAGAATAATAGAATAAAGGTTCAACAGTTCAACAAAAGTCAAAAGTTCAACAAAAGTCGAAGTCGAACAAGTCAAATAAGTCAAATCTGCACGTTCTCCCCCTTTTTGTCAACAGCAAAAAGTGGAGAAAGTCAAAAATAGATAAAAGTCAAATGAAATCAGGTTTGTTTTGGAATTCGATTGAGCTGGAAATCTCCCATCGATTGAACCGCCTCCTCAATCTTCTGGCACTGGAGAGAAACATTCTAAACTGCAGTCTGAACAGTCTTCAGCATTTGAGCATTTTCATCATTCTTGATCACAGATTGAGAAAGTTGCTGATTTAGAGTCTATACCTATGTGTCCAAAGACTGTACTATCCCAGTGTGAAATTCATAAGACGATTTGAGGGCAGCATGAAGTTTCTGTATCTCATACTCCATAGCGTATTGCTGGGCTTTCACCTCCAAAAGGAGTTCCATAATCCTTGGATAATCAGTAGTTGATTCGGTTTGTGCACTAGCCTCAACGAAATGAATTTGAGTGTTGAGAATTGAGGGAATATCAGCACGTCAAACACCATGACTTGGAGATGATTCCTCAATATCAGCTTCAGGAAAATGTGAAGCATAGACATCCTCTGGATTGGCAGGAGATCTACTAACATCATCACTATGAAAATAGGAGAAGAAGAAGTACCTAATTTCTCACGAACTCCCCCTGTTTCTGTGGCTACAGGTGGAGAAGGGAATTATTCTTCTTGTTCTTTCTCAATTTTAGCACCAAAGTGATGTTCATTTTTAGTTAGAGCTCCTACAGTTCCACTCTGTCTTCTCTGAATCCTCAGATAGGGATATTGCAAAAGTTGGTTCATGGGAGTCATCCTAACCCTCTTCTTCTTCAGCTTCTCTTCCTACTTCTTCTCTTTCCTCTGTTCCTTCTCTATTTTGGGTGCGTTTGGGAGTAAATTTCGAAGGAGCTTTGGCCATCAAAAGTCCCTTGGGCCAAAATAATGGTGTTTGGGAGAATACTTTCGAAGTCTCTTAATGGGAAAGCAAACATTTGCAAGGCTGAAAGCCTAAGGCAGCCTTGAGGCTGCCTTGGGCTTTCCAGCATTCTCGGCATGCTGGGGGCTCATTAATGAAAAATGTTATTTTGCGTTTGTTGCCCTCATAAATTTATTAAATTCCAATTTTGACCCTTTTGAAAACCCTAGAATTTCGTCGCCGCTCACCTCTCCGTCTTCTCTCTGACGTTGCGCCTCCGAAGATTTGCTCCTCTTTGAACCTCCTCTTTCTCTCTGACGTTGCGCCTCTGAAGATTTGCTCTCCTCTTCGAACCTCCTCTTTCTCTCTGACGTTGCGCCTCTGAAGATTTGCTCCTCTTCGAATCTCCTCTTTCTCTCACTTCTTGGGGACTGGACGGGATAGAGAGAGGTTCGAGTGCGAGAGAGAGCGTGGCGGAGAGAGTGAGAAGTTCTCTAGTGGATTGGCCTCGCCCGAACCCTCTCCGACGACCTCTAGCCGACGCCCTTGAGCACACGATCTTTCGCTCCCCAAATCTCCACGTCGCTGGTGAGTTTCTTTACTTGGTTTGAACCTCCCTTGCCCAAGGATCCCGGCTCAAAGACACCAAGGCGGCAGACCATAGCCCAATTTGTCACGAGCTGGCCCGCTTGCCACTGTCTCCGAGTCGAGTAGGGTACTCCGCGATTAGACGGTCGATTAAAGCTTAAAGTGTTGGCCCGAATTTGATTCTCTTTCTGTAATTGAATAGTATCTTTGGAACAGGGATGCATCCGTTAACTAGTTATAGAAGCATCTTACTACAAACTAAGATCAGAACTATTTTTTCTTTGGCTGCAATTGATGAGTAGTTTAGACAGGTCACTTCAAGCATTATACTTTTGTGGTTGATCTTTCTCATCTTCCGACAGGAAGCAACCATGTCAATTGTCACCATGTTTTCCCTTTCATTCTGTGGTTTGTTGTTAGTCAATTGGAAGTGCTCCCAATGCCCTAGAGATGGACTTCACTATAAAATGTTCTTATTATGTCTGAGAGTTTCAAGAATTTACCAGCAATACAAATATATGGTAACTATCCTTGAAAAGAAGCTCAACCAATCTGGTTTATCCATGATTGTGGCAAATCTCGGGTGGTAGCACTTCCTTAGCTTCTTTTGCAATGTCTGGAAGCATTTCACCAATAATTTCGTGGATTTTTATTAGCTCCATTGCCAGTGAAAAAACTGAGTAATATATTTATCGTTGGATGATTGGCATATGGACGAATTTAGTTACATCATCATCTTAAAGTACACATGACTATCATCCAGAGGTGAATATTTAAAAACTTTCTTACACCGGCGGTGGAATCCTAACTTATCGTTGGATGATTGGCATATATAGAACGTATTTTAAATTATAATTTTCGCTATCATGACTTATTGTATATTGCAAAAATTTCAAGCCAAATATAAAATTTTGCATGAACATTAGGGTTTTCAGCAATTCTAATCTGCAAGCGTTGTTGGCGAGTTAAGATAGTTTAATCTGCAATTGGAATTTTGATTGACATTTACTTTGATTTAAAAACACATATGAAAGACCCCTTCCATCTTTCTTGTAAATAGATGGGGAGGGAGTGACCTAGTGTCCAATGAGGTCGGCTTTTGATTTGCTCTGGCATGATTCAAAGGCAGTGTTGGTGAAGACTTGATTTTTTTATATTTTTTGTTTTCCTTCTGTGGTCTGATTTTATGTTGGTGTCGATTGGATGAATCTAGAACTTAACACGACAGTGAACAAACTCAATTAAGCAAGGAAAGAAAAGCCGAGAACCACTCATTTGTGAAATTTTGTGTCTGTAAATTGTTGTTTGCTTTTCCAAGGAATGAAGATACTCTAGATGGAAACGAGGACAGCAAATGATGCCTAAAATATGTTATTGTTCCAAACCTTAATCTGTTTCTTGTTCATTGTGGAAAGTATTTATGTGTTTGTACATTAATATGTATAAATATGGTATATGTTGATCAAATTTATATTATATTTATGCAGGTAAATATTATTTAGTAGATGCTGGATATCCAAATACGACGAGTTATTTGAGACCATACAAAGAAGTTAGATATCATTTGCCAGAATTTCAACAAGGTCCCGTCCCTACAGGCTATCGAGAGGTTTCAATCGTGCTCATTCCTCGTTACGATTGGAAATTGAGCGAGCTTTTGGTGTGTTGAAGAAGAAGTGGAAGATCCTAAAGCATATGCCAAGTTTCCCCTTTGAAAAGCAAGTAAAAATTGTTATAGTAGCAATGACTTTGCATAATTATATATGACGAAACGCCGCCAATGATAGACATTTTGCAAGAGCAGATTTGGATCCCAATTATGGATATTCAGTTGACCTTCATAATACAAATGAGGGGGCCGGTACTTCAAATGACAATTTATTTCCTGACATGGCGCGTTTACGTGATCAAATAGCAATGAGTTTAGTAAATACTTGAGGATGTTTGTAATTTTCAATGAAAACCTCTTTGTTTCTTTGATGCATATGTAATCATGTTTATTATAATGAAATTACTATTTCTTTTTGTTAATATATCTCTTTTATATATACATCTCGGTGCAAATATATATATATATATATATATATATATATAAAGTTATTGAATTTGTTAATATATCTCTTTTGTATATACCACTTAGTGCAATATATATATATATATATATATATATATATATATATATATCATTATTTTGGTTTTCAATTTAAAAAATAAAAATTAAAAACTTAAATTGGTCACGCTAAAGGACTTGCCTAAATATGTGTTTACCAAATAGCATTTACCCAAAGTTGCTTCTCAAGGTGCTTTTCAATTATAGTTTACCAAACAGTTTTTGCATTTCAGCAAAGGCCTTTAGACCAAAGGTCTTTGCATTTCCTTAAAGGCATTTCCCAAAAGCTTTTCCCAAATGCATCCTTTCTCTTCCTTATTTTCTTTGCTCAGTTTCTCCTCTCTCTTTCTTCTTTGTCCTGTTGCTGCTCAAAACTGACAAAACTCCGAAGATTCTTCAAGGCAAAGGCAGAGATAGTAAGATCATTCTCATCATCCTCTTCATCTTGCAAAATAAGAGATCTTATTTTCTTGGCAGGTTCACGCATAAGCTCCTTGCCTTTCCTTCTTTTTGTAGCAGAGTCTTGTTTGGTTTTGCTGGGGGACTTTTCCTTCAAGCACTCTATGGCCTTGTTCAGTCCTTTCAACCTCATCTTGGACACAATCTTCAATCCTATAACCATAGGAGCAATAGTTCTAGTACAAAGAGAGGCTAGAACTTAATCTGAAAATGTATGAACAGTTGTGTGACCAACGCTAAGTAAGGGAGTTGTCCCTTATCCTTCACAACATTCTTGTACATATGTATCAGGATTGTATGAGGTAGAGAGAACTTCATTCCATGACTGATGGCAAATATCAGTTTGGTTTCAGATCGAGAAACATCTGTCTTTGAAGTCGACTTAGGTCAAATGCAGTTGATCACGACTTTGTGCAGCAAAATATTTGAGGCAGATAGTCTGGAGTAAGTGATGCCCCCTTCAGGAAGTCTGTCCATAACAAGAAATCTTGTCGCATGTCCAACCGAGACACTTATTGGTTGGAAACTACCTCTTTCCACCCCCAATAATGTCAACCAACGTATCAACATCCACCACGTAGCTTTTATCATGCACAGTGAATTGAAATCTATTCGGGTCAAGAAAAGACAAGTTCAAATAGAAATAAGCAGTTAACTCAGGATATCCAACAGTTGTCTCAGAGCAAAATTTCTCTAGTTGAAGGAGAGAGAAGTTTTCCCTCAAATTCACTTTGATTGAGTCTAGAAAATCAAAATCGACTGATCGAGGGTTCATCACCCCTCTTTTCAGCAGTCTTGTGCAAACTCTTTTTTGATCCTTAGAATGAAAAAGACTCGTTCCGTCACTAGGCACTTCAGTAGTAATGCCCATTCTCGGCTGGAAGTTCAAGAACATCCTCTCATCATCGTCTTTGCTCTCGGGCTAATTGAAAGAGCCAAAGCAAGGATCAATTGGAGAGTTAGCAAACGCTCTATCTGCCGATCCTTCAGGCGCTATTCCTAATCTTTCCATCGTTCGCAAGAACAGAGTCTCATTCTTGTATCATCTTTCTTTTAGAATTTCATTGATAAAGGTCATAGCAGTACCATCCTGCTTTAAATGAGTGTAAAGTTTATAAATAACCTGGGGTTTCATGGTTCTTGGAGGTTCTACGTCTTCCTCAATGTCCTCTTCCACTAGTTGGCGCGGAGGATTCTGTGTAACACGTTGTGGAGAGTGTTGTAAAAACTCTTCTTTCTCGATCGGATCAAAATGTGTAGGACCCTCAGGCATATTCTGTGGTCCCCTGCTTGCGATTTGAGACGACTTTATTTGAAAAGACATCTTCCTAGTCGTGGAGGATTTCATGAACAAGTTTGAGTGAAAAAGATGAAAACTTGCAGAACAAACTTGAGAGTAAAAATGAGAGAGTAGAAAGTTTGTATTCTAGGGTTTGAGAAGATGTGAATGTAGAAAAAGACTTGTCGGTATATAAAGAAAGTAAAACAGGGTTAGTCAAACCGTCATAAGAAAATTGCATTTTTCAAAAATAAAAACTGCCAAAAATTTAAAAATTCAAAAAATATAACTTCTAAAAATAAAATAGGCAAGCAATGATTCAATTATCAACGTACCTGTTCGAAATTATCATACTAAAATTAAATTACCTGCATTGAAGAGGTATTAACTTACATAAGTAATTTCTAGACATTCTAAGTCTGACTAACTTCAGACTTTAACCGGTAGGAGATAAAATATTCAGTTTGGTGCGAATAGACTCAAATAGATTTTTCTCTTGAGGCTTTGTAAATATGTATGCCAACTGATTTTTTGAGTCAATGAACTAAATCATAGTCTCCCCATTTTGGACATGATCTCTTATGAAATGGTGTCGAATTTCTATATACTTTGCGCTTGAATGAAGAATTGGATTCTTCGTGAGATTAATAGCACTGGTGTTGTTGCACCTGATCTTAGTACACGATTCTTCAATTTCAAAGTCTCTTAGTTGTTGTCTTATCCACAAAATTTGAGAACAACAGCTCCCAAGAGCCACATACTCTGCTTCTGCTGTTGATAGAGCCACAATATTCTGCTTCCTTGAGAACCACAACACCAGCATGCTACCCAGCAATTGACTAGTACCATAAGTACTCTTTCTATCGACATTACAACCTGCTAAATCTACGTCTGAATATCCAAGAAGAGTAAAATATCTTTCTTTGGAATACCACAGACCTAGCTTTGGAGTAGTCGCTATATATTTGATGATGCGTTTTGCAGCACTTAAATGAGATTCTTTGGGATCAGATTAGAATCTAGCACAGATGCAAACACTAAACAAAATGTCAGGTCTAGATGCAGTAAGGTAAAGAAGAGAACCGATTATGCTTCTGTAAAGCTTCTGGTCTACTTTCTTTCCTCCTTCATCTTTGTCCAGCTTCGAAGAACTTGACATTAGTGTCTCCGTCTTCTTGCAATTCTCCAATCCGAATTTCTTGATGAGATCTTTTGCATACTTCTCTTGGTGAATAAATATACCTTTCTTCGATTGTCTAACTTGCAATCCCAGAAAGAAAGTTAACTCACCCATCATACTCATCTCGAATTCATCCTGCATACATCTAGAGAATTTCTTGCATAGATTTTCATTAGGGGATCCAAAGATAATATCATCAACATAAATTTGAACCAGCAGAAAGTCTTTACCCTATCTTTTTATGAACGAAGTAGTATCTACCTTTTCCTTAACAAAACCATTTTGGGTTAGGAATTTACTTAACCTTTCATACCAGGCTCGAGGTGCTTGCTTTAGTCCATACAATACCTTATTTAATCTGTAGACTAAGTCTAACTTTCTTGGATCTTCAAATCCTGGTGGTTGTTCCACATAAACTTCTTCTTGGATGAATCCATTGAGGAATGCACTTTTGATGTCCATCTGGAATAACCTGAAATTTTTATAGCAAGCAAAATCAAATAATAATCTAATTGCTTCTAACCTCGCTACTGGTGCATAGGTCTCGTCATAGTCTATCATTTCTTCTTATGTATATCCTTTGGCCACAAGTCTTGCTTTGTTCATGACCACTTTTCATTTCTCGTCCATCTTGTTCCTGAAAACCCATTTTGTCCCGATAACAGACTTACCTTTAGGTTTAGGAATTAGCTCCCAAACATCATTGATGCTGAACTGTCTAAGCTCTTCTTGCATCAGACAAGGCTTCTTCTACACTTTTGGGTTCTATCTTAGAAACAAGTGCTAGGGTGCTAGACTCTTCTCGCCTTTTGGATCTGGTGTGAATTCCTTCATCAATGTTGCCAATGATGAGTTCTTTGGGATGACTTGAGTTTTGCTTCAAGTTACTAGTTGGTCTAAGAGTCTGCTAATCCTCTGCTTCAGTTGAATCTTCTAGATCCATTTGTTGCTAATCTCTAGAAGTCTGAGCCTCTTTAGGGGAAGTAAACTTTGAAAAGTCTTGAACGGGTTCAAATTCTTCAAGTGGAGTTTGATATAGCTGATTTTGCATAGAATCTTGAAATTTGACATTCATGGATTCTTCCACAGATTGAGTCTTCTTGTTAAAGACTCTGTATGCTTTGCTTGAGGTTGAGTAGCCAATAAAAATTCATTCGTTTGATTTTTCTTCAAACTTCCCAATTCGATCATTTGCATTTTTCAAAACATAACATTTACAGCCAAATACATGGAAGTAAGAAACATTTGGCTTTTTCCCTTTATACACTTCATAAGGAGTTTTCTCTAGAATATGCATCAAGAACACTCTGTTGATGATGTAGCAAGCTGTAGAAATCGCTTCAGCTCAAAATCGAGAGGAAATTTCGCTCTCAATTAAGAGGGTTCTGGTCATCTCCTATAAGGATCTATTCTTCCTTTCCATGACCCCATTTTGTTCTGGAGTGTATGGAGAAAAGAAAATATGTTGGAAACCAGATTCATCCAAAACTTCACAAAGTCTTGATTTTTGAATTCACCTCCATGGTTTGTTCGTATGCTCGAAATAACATATCATTTTTCATTATGAACCTTCTTGGAAAACTTTGAGAAGTGAGAGAAGGCTTCAAACTTATTTGCCAAAAAGTAAACCCAAGTAAAGCGAGAGTAATTATCCACGATTACTAGGCAGTACTTCTTTCCACCAATACTTTAAGTTCTGGTTGGTCCAAAGAGGTACATATACAGAAGCTGCAAAGCTCGATTGGTAGAAACTTGATTTACAGATTTAAAGGAGCTTCTAATCTGTTTTCCCAAAACACACGGAGTGCATAATTTAGACTTTTGATAAGTTAGGTTGGGAAGACCACGAACAAGCTTCTTAGAAGAAATCTTGGCAATTTGCTTCATGTTAACATGACCAAGCTTTCGATGCCAAAGATTTGCTTCATCTTGAATAGATATAAGACACTGGGAACTTTCTGGTTTTATATCCAAAAGGTAAATATTCCCATGCCTTCGTCCAGTGAAAGATTGAGAGAAGTCTTTGCTCGTTCCCGAACAGATGCCTTCTTGGAAATTTATTTTGAATCCAGTATCGCCAAGCTGACTTATGCTAAGTAGATTGTAATTCAGACCTTCCACCAATGAAATATTGTTGATAGTCAGGTTTTCAATTTTCACGGTTCCACATCCAACAATCCTTCCTTTGCTGTTTCCACCAAAGGAAACTTTTCCACTATTCACTCGAACAAGTTTTATAAAGTAACTTGAATCTCCTATCATATGTCTCGAACAGCCACTATCCAAATACCATTTGATCTTCCTCTTGATAGTGACTTGTGATAAAAAAAAGAACTCAAGTTTTTTTTGGTACTCATATTCTCTTGGGTCTAGGAGAGTTAGTATTGAAAATAGTCTTTGCCCAATCCCTCTTAACAGGTCTCCAAACCTTGGGACATTCCTTCTCGAAATAATCTGAGTTATTACACTTTGAGCATTTGAGAGCACTTCGGCCAATAGGTTTTACAAAAACCTTTTGAAAGTGACTTTTGTAAAATGCCCTTGTAGGTCTTTGTTTGATTCTTTCTTTAACTTTGGGAAAATCAATTAAAGGAATAGTTTCCAAAGTCATACCCAAACTAGATTTGTAAAATAAGGTCTTTGTACTGAAAGACTTTTCTCCAACTTCTCGAGATCTTTTTGAAAATCTTTTCGTGATATTTGAAATATCTTCTTTCAAAAGGCATTTTCCTTCGAAAGAAAATCAGAATTTACTTTCAAATCAACAAAACTTTTATCTAGACTTTCAAACTTTTCTCTCCAAGAAGTTTTCTGTTGCCTCAGTTTAGAATTCTCACTTTTTAGTTCGAAAATCATTTTAAGAGATGTTTTGAGATTGAGACAAAGTTCATCTATATATTTTGAGACTTTAACAGAAATTTTTAAATTGCTAACCTCAACTTCTTTATCGAGTCGAATCGAATCTATTTCAAAATCGAGTATGATTCTGAATTGGCCATCAGACATATGTTGGCATATTCTTCATCACTTTCCTTGAACTTGGTATCACTCCAAGTTTCTGCTTTGAGAGCTTTTTTGTATCTCTCAGTTCTTCCTTTCTTTTTCTTCAACAGAGGACAGCTATGTATGATGTGCCCATTTTTCTTACATTCGAAGCATATCACGTCTTTGTTGGTTCCATTGTCCTCAGTTGGTTTCTTTTGGAAATTTTGAGTGCTCTACTTCTTCCAGTTGAATCTTCTTCCCTTCCTATTCAACTTTCTGAATTTCTTAATCATAAGCGCTAGCTCCTCATTGTCCATGTCTACTTCTGAATTTGTATCATCAGAATTATTGTTAGATTTTAAAGCAATTGACTTCTTACCTTTAGAATCTTCTTCCTCATTGATTTGCTCCACTTCATATGATTGAAGTGTGCCTACTAGTTCGTCTATTGAAAGAGGTGTGATCCTCTGGGTTTCTCTAATTGACGTTTTCATGTGATTCCAGTCTTTGGAGAGTCCACGCAGCAGTTTATTGACCTTCATTGGTCCTGAGATTGGCTGTCCTTGATATGCCAATCCATTCACGATTTCAATGAAACGACTGAACATATCAGTGATGGATTCTCCAGGTTTCATCTTGAAGACTTCATACTGTCCGAGTAGAATATTGATTTTCGTTTCCTTTACTCGATCAGTTCCTTCATAGGTAACGTGCAACTTGTCCCAAACTTCTTTCGCTATTTCACAGGAAGAAATTCGGTTATACTCAGTAAGGGATAAAGCACAATATAAAGAGTAGATAGCTTTAGCATCAAGAGCTTGTCTCTTGGTTAATTATGCTTGTGTTATTTCACTATCATCTACAACTTATTTTCCTCTTTCTGAGGTTGATGTAGCTTTGGGATTGATCCATTTTTCTACCACATCCCACTCCAGGGGATCTTTTGATCTCAGAAACGCCTTCATCTTATTTTTCCACACATTGTACTCATTCCCATCAAAGTAAGGAGGTATGGTGTTGCTTTGGCCTTCAACCAAACTTGGAGCCAAAATACTAGCCATAGATCTTTAGCTTTAGAAGTAAAACACTTCAATAAAATAAGCACACAAGCTTTGATACCAATTGAAAGGGCTAGTAACAATACCTAAAGGGGAGTGAATAGGTGTCAAGTAAAATTTTTTGCAAAGTTTAGTAGAAGTAATTTGCTTTTAGAAAATGACAAACTTTGAACGAATTCAGACTATGAACAAAATAAAGGAGTTTAGGGAAGAGAATAAGAACACGGAGTTTATAGTGGTTCGGCTTAGATCAAACTTACGTCCACTCTCCCACGCTGACAGTCCACTGGTTGGATTCCACTAAGAATCAAAAGAGAATTTACAGCCTTGTGATCTCAACTTCACAGTCAAGAGTATCTACTGTTCTCTCACGAAGTCACACAATAAGTTTCTCTCTTTTGAATACAACTTTGAGCTCAGTATATGAAATAATAAAAAAATGGGAAGCTTTAGACTTTGGAATTTCTTTTTTTCACACCCTTATCGAGTGACTAGAGATGTCTCCTTTAAATACTCATTCATGCATTCTCGACCGTTGGCACTTTCCAAAGGAATTCTTCCAATCAACCCGTTGAACAAAATCAATCAAGGATATCTCGAGTCGTTTGATGATTGTGATGAAAGTCCGTCAATCCTGTTCGCCCATACAATTAGGATCTTGGTTTCCATAAGTAGATACTTTCCAAGTTTACTTGCTTTCCAAAAGATTTGAATATCGAAACTGATTCCAATAAAGATAGTCAATCATGTAGGTGCTATATCCAACCAGAAAGCCATCTTTAAACCATACGAATCGAACCCTTGAAGAAATAAAGATAATCTTACGTCTGGAAAAGTCTTCATTCTTCAATAGCATTCAGTTTGGAATTTGTCAATGTGGGCAGACTTTGGACCTAAAGTTTGGCGGTCTTTAGACTTTGACACTAAAGTCTGGAATTCTTCATAATAGACTTTGGATAAGTTTTGTCAACTTCAAAACATTAAAAGAGTTTTCTCCAACACTATCTTCATGATCATGAGGTCGATAAGTTTGCCAACTTGCTAGAGGGTTACGCTAACGGGATCAAAGATCGTGATCGAGTGTTCAAAGTGCTATCAACTTTCCAAGGACATGATCATGATCAAGAGCATAAGAGAAATCGAGGGAAATTAGATTGACTACCTATCGTTCTTGATAGATAAGAGGGTGGTCCTAGTCGGCCCGTTTGCAAAAAATCTGAAACCTTGGATTGGTTCGACAACATGGAAGAGAAGTCGATTGTCTTCGTGTTGTTCGGGAGCGAGTACTTCCTCTCGAAGCAAGAAATGACAGAGATAGCTCACAGTTTGGAAGCTAGCAGGTGAACTTCGTCTGGGTGGTGAAATTTCACGACAGAGATAGAGATGCGGCGGCAAACAGTGGATCCCACTTGCCAGAAGGTTTCCTCAAGAGAGGCATGGGACGAGGCCTGGTCCTAGAAGGGTGGCCGAAGTGGCGAAACTACAACATTTGAGTGTTGGAGGATTCATGAGCCATTGTGGATGGAACTGGGTGATGGTGAGCATGAGGTTCATGGTCCCAATCTAAGTGATGCTGATGCACTTGGACTAGCCCACGAATGCGAGGGTGGTGGAGGTTGTTAGAAATTAAACCAAATTCAAAAATGTTGCCGTTACCGAGTTATTGATAACAATGGAGGAGTTGCTGAGGTTAATCGGTTAGTGCGTTGTCAATATTCTAGACTTGATACCGAAGACTGCTCGATATAGACATTGAAAAAGAGTCATCATTGTAGCATTACTTTTGAAAAGTCTGTTCGTATTTCCATTTCGTGTCTGTTCATGTTTCTAGGTAAAATCAATATTTTGTAAGTTCATAAGATCTTATTTCCTCGGAACACTAATGAGTCATTTAATAGAAAGAGCAAAAGTCATGTAACAAGTTTATAAATAGAGGAGTCTTATAATTGTTTTCAAGAAGTGAAATAAGGAGAATCAAACGAAAAGCCTATCTATCTCCTTCTTTTCTTTGAGTGAGTCACAAGCATTTCACCTTCAAAATTTTATCCCCACAAAGTGGTATCATAGTTGCGCCTCTGACGTTCAACAAATTGGTATCAGAGCTCACGGTTTGCGATCATGGCCTCAATAAATAATCAGCTTCCTCTTTAATACCCTCGTCTTACGAAAGATAATAATGGTATCTCGGCCATTAGAATGAAAGCTCTACTCGGTGTCTATAGTGTGTGGGAACTTGTTAACATTGGCTATGATGAGCCAAAGGATGAAGTCACCTTCTACCAAAATTAGAGGAATGCCTTGGAGAAGATTCAAACAAAAGATCAATATGCCCTGTCAATCATCTATCGAGCTTTAGATGATTCCATATTTAAAAAACTTTCGAACACCACTATTGCTAGGGAGGCATGGGAAATTCTTCACAACACACACTAAGGAGTTCAAAAAGTTCAGAAGATTCACCTTCAAACTTTGAGAGCCGAGTTCAAGGTGATTCATATGAAAGATCTGAATCGATTGCTAATTATTTCACAAGAGTTTTGGCGGTCGTCAACCAAATGAAAAGAAATGGAGAAGACGTTTCAGATGTTCATGTTGTTGAGAAAATGCTTCGGTTCTTAGAGAAGAAGTATGACCACATTGGTGTTGCAATTGAAGAATCTAATGGCTTGGATTCCATGACGATTGATGACTTTCTGGGTTCATTACAAGCCCATGAAGAAAAGTTCAAAAGAAAAAAAACGTTAAACTGGTGGAGGAAGTTCTCCAAACGCGATTGACCATCCGAGATAAGAAGGAGCAACGAAGAGATCTCGTGCAAACTTGCGGGACAAATCTTGATCATGGTCTAGGCCAAGGTTGTTCTCAAGGAAGAGGTCATGGGCAAAGTAGAGGAGATGCTGCTCAAAGTGACGGTATATACTAGTATCAAAGAGATGTTCGTGGAAGAGGCAAGAACTTGATAGGCCAATGGTATGATAAATCTAAAATTCGATGTTATCATTGCAATAAACTTGGCCATAATGCTTTTAACTACGGGAACAAAGAAAGTGGCGAAGCAGATGAAAAGGCGAATTTGGTGAATGATGCCAATCAAGTTCTTTTATTGGCATTCAAAGAAGATGAAGGAGATAAAAAATGATACGTGGTATTTGAATATCGGTGCAAGCAATCACATGTGCGGGAGAAAGGAGATGTTTGCCAAGTTAGATGGGATAAAATTTTTGTTGAAGGCAAAGGTACAATTTTGATTCATTTGAAGAATGATGCATGTCAATTTATTACTAATGTTTATTATGTTCCAAAAATGTCAAGCAATATTTTGAGTTTGGAATAGCTTCTGGAGAAAGGCTATCTTTGTTCATATGAAAAATCTTAGTCTTGTGCTAAGAGATATGAATAATAAACTGATTGCGAATGTGAAGATGTTGAAGAATATGATGTTTATTCTCAATATAAAGAATGATATGTCTCTATGTTTAAAGGCATGCGTGGATGATCCTTCATGGTTGTGACATTTGAGGTTCGACCACCTCAATTTTGGTAGACTCAATTTGCTTTCCTGTAAGAAGATAGTTTATGGCTTATCACATATATATATCATCCCGATCAATTATGTGAATGATGTGTTATCGGTAAGCATTCCAGAACTAGCTTTTCAAAGGAAGCGACTTATCAAGCAAATTCTGATGTGTGTGGCATAATCACTCCTCACTCATATGGTAATCATCGACATTTTATTACTTGTATTGATGATTTTACTTGAAAACCTTGGGTGTATTTTTTGAAAGAAAAAACATAAGTGATTGATACTTTCAAAAAATTCAAAAACCTAGCTGAAAGGAGAGTAGCTATTTTATCAGAGCTTTATGGACCGATTGTGGCAGAGAATTCGCCTTAGTCATATTCAATAAATTCTATGAGGATCATAGTATTCGGCGTTTCTTGACAGCTTCGTATTCTCCTCAACAAAATGGCGTAGCTGAACAGAAAAATAGAACCATTCTTGACATGGTTTGGAGAATGTTGAAGAGCAAAAATTCGCCAAAGGAGCTTTGGGTTGAAGTTGTTTCATGTGTGGTTTATCTTCAAAATAAAAAGTATATGTGGGACTTAAAGGCATGACCCCATAAAAAGCGTGGACCGGGAGAACACCAAGTGTTTCACACTTGAGGATTTCCAAGAGCATTGCCTATGCTCATGTCCCGGACCAAAAAAGATTGAAGTTGGAAAATAAGAGCAAAAAGCTCGTCTTTATTGGGTATGACTCCTCATCCAAAGCACATCGATGATTTAATCCTAACACTTTGAAAGTGTACATAAGCAAAGATGTCAAGTTTGATGAAAATGGCATGTGGAAAGACAACCAAAAAGATGAAGCAGTTGCTCATGGTGGTTCTAATCAAACGGAGTTGAAGGATCATTCTACACCTTATCCTCCAATATCTTCTTCAAATTCATCATCACTGACTTCTTCAAATGGTGTCGATGAACCGCTAGTGCTAAAATTAAGGACATTGTTTGACATTTATGAAGCTACCGATGAGCTTCACCTTGTATGTCTTCTTGCAAATTGTGAACCACTTGTCTATGGTGATGTTGCTAAAGAAGAAGAATGGAGGAAAGCCATGAATGAAGAAATTGAAGCCATTGAGAAGAATCAAACATGGAAGCTTGCTAATCTATCATAAGACAAGAAAGCAATTTGTGTCAAATGGGTGTACAAGGCCAATAAGAATGAAAAAGGAGAAGTGACAAGATACAAGGGTAGATTAGTCGCAGAGGGATACAAGCAAAAAGCTGAAATTGACTATGATGAAGTTTTCACTCCTGTCATACGCATGGAAATGATTGGATAGATTATTTCCATTGTTGCTCAAAATGATTGGCGAATTTGTCAAATAAATATCAAATCAGTATTTTTGAACGGCATCCTTGAAGAACAAATTTATGTTGAACCACCAAGGTGTTTGTTGTGAAAGGTCATAAAGACAAAGTGCTAAGTTGAAGAAATCTCTATATTGGCTTAAAAAAGCACCGAGAGCATGTAATTCCAAAATCAATGCATATTTCAAGGTGAATGGATTCTCTCAATGTCCATACAAGCATGCACTCTATTTGAAGAAAGAAAAAGATGATGTTCTACTCGCCTATTTATATGTCGATGACCTTATTTTTACAATAAATAATCCGATAATGATTGATGCTTTTAAGGCATCAATGGTGAAGGAATTCGAGATAACTGATAATAGTCTCATGAATTATTTCCTTGGCATCAAAGTGAAGCAAAGTGTCGAGGGGATTTTTATTTCCTAAAAAGGATATGCAAAAAATATCCTTGAAGAATTCAACATGAAGAACTGTACTCCAGTCAATACATTAATGAAGTGCGGAACCAAGCTTTCAAAGTTTGATGATGGTGTCGATGTTGATTTGATATATTATAGAAGCCTAATTGAGAGTTTGAGATACTTGACATGCATGAGACCGGATATTATGTATAGTGTTGGAATTGTGAGTTGATATATGAAGAAGCCGAAGTCATATCATCTTAAAGTTGCAAAAAGGATACTTCGGTACATCAAAGGTACTTCTCATGGCTTATACTACTATCACTTTGAATCCTTCCAACTTAAAGCTTATTCGGATAGTGATTATGGTGGAGATATCAGTGATTGAAAGAGCACTACAAGCTTTGTATTTTTCTTATATGACATTGTTTTCACATGATCATCAAAGAAGCAACCCAGTGTCATTCTATCGGCATGTGAAGCTGAATATATAGTTGCATCCTATCCACCCGTAGGTAGCCGTGATGGTTGGGCTTTACTATCTCATCGCCGAGGGAACGAGTTCGAATCTCCGGATGCTCGCGACTTAAGTGGGGGTCCCAGGGGTGGTTTACTAGGCCAGCCCCCCTGAGGGTTTATGTCTAAATTGCGACTTACAGCGAGGCCCCACCGATGCTACCGAGCACCGGAGGGTCATGTGATCCCTGAAGGGTGATCTTCGGCGGTCCCTCGATCATCAATATATATATAGTTGCATCCTCATGTGTTTGTCATGCAATATGGTTGAGAAGACCACTCAAAGATATTCTTATGGAGTAGAAGAAAGCAATTGAGATTTTTGTTGATAATGTTTCTATTATTGCATTGGCAAAAAATCCATCTCTTCATGAATGAGACAAACATATCAATGTTCGATATAACTTTATTCGAGAATAGGTTAAAGAGAATGAGGTTGAAGTGTTGCATATGAAGATGGGAGATCAAGCAACATATATTTTTACTAAACCTCTCCAGGTCGATGCTTTTCGGAAGTTCAAGAGTATGCTTGGAATGATCAATGGAAGAGAATTTGGTCTAAAGAGGATTCTTAGAAATTAAACCAAATTCATAAACATTGTCATTATCGAGTTATCGAAAAAAATGGAGGAGTTGCCGAGGTTGATCGGTTAGCGCGTTGCCAATATTCTAGACATGATATTGAAGACTACTTGATATATGCATTGAAGAAGAGTCATCATTGTAGCATTACTTTTGGGAAGTCCATTTGTATTTCCATGTCATGTCTATTCATGTTTCTAGGTATAATCAATGTTTTGTAAGTTCCTAGGATCTTATCTCCTCAAAACACTAGTGAGTCATTTAATGGGAAGAGCAAAAGTCATATAACAAGTCTATAAATAGGGGAGTCTTGTAATTATTTTCGATAAGGTGAAATAAGGAGAATCAAATGAAAAGCCTATCTATCTCTTTTTCTTTTTTGAGTGAGTTGTAAGCATTTCACCTTCAAAATTTTATCCCGACAAAATGGTATCGTTGCTATGCCTCGACGTTCAATAGAGGAGGTGGGCATCGACGCGGAGGCGAGGAGGGACGAGACAGGGACGATCCAGAGCGTGGAGGTGGTGAGGATCATAAGGAACGTGATCATCGACAAAGCGGGGGAGAGAGCGAGGCAGAGAGCGAGAGAGATGAGGGGATCGTGAGAAGGAAAGGTGAACAAGATGTTGATGGGGCTGTGGACGAGCTCTTGCAAGTGTGTAGGAAGAGGGATTGGGGTGAAGAGAATCATAGGATTTTAGTGGCCAATTGATGATGATAGCTGTCCTGTTTTCTTGCACTTCATAAAAAAGATATAAAAAAAAAAAAAAAAAAAATACAGAAAAGCAAAGCACATGGATATAAATCATTCTATTTCTAAAAATAATTTTTAGTTAGAGATAAATATTTTTATTTTTATTCCATGAATGAGTTTCCAAGCGTAGATACACGTTTGATAACAATATTTCTATTCCCATAACAAAAATTCATTGGATAAGCCTTCTTAAATATCTTCCTTCCATGCTCTTTTCCATTTATAGTGCTCTACTCTTTTGTGAGATAAAATATCTTTAATCAATTGAATTGAAAGCATTGATGTAGAAATCATACATCAACGTTGGCAGGTCTCCGATAAGGGCAAGCGATGAATTTTTTTTTTTTAATTTCTATTTATGTCTTAGAAATAGAAAATCATACATCAACTTTGGTGGGCGCTGGCGAGGGCAAGTGATGAAAAGAGTTTTTTTTTTTTGTTCTGTTTATGTTTCACAAATAGGAAACTAGAAAATCCTACTTTTCATTTTTGTTTTAAATGTATTTCTCTTTGGCTGGATAAATTTCACTTATTGACTCCCCTTAAATTTATTTCTTTTTGGCTAATTTTTTTTTTCATTTATTGACTCGCTCTTAGATGGAGAAGCAACGTTGTGTAAAGAGAATGCTAAGATACTGGTGGCTTTAAGATTGGCTGGGGCTAAAAAAGATCGATAAACTTGAAAGCTAAAAGATTGAGTTTATTGATAAAAGGATAAAAATGGTCTTTGAACTTTCACTCGATATACAATGTGACCTCTAAACTTTTAATTTCTTCAATATAGTTCATCAATTTTTAATTTGTTCAATATAATCTCTCAACTTTTTATGTATGTTCATTTTAGTCTATGAATTATATGGAAATGTTTAATATAGCTCTTTCATTAATTCAAGTTTAGAGACAACACCGAATATTTTCATATAGTTTAGAGATTAAATGTAACATGTACCAAAAGTCTGGAGATTGCATTGAACAATTTAAAAGTTCAAATACGATATTGCATATTAAACTAAAGTTCAAGAATCATATTGAACATATTAAAAGTTCAGGGATTAAAAGTTCAGGGACTATATTGCAGATTGGGCCGAAATACCTCGATGCAAGCTTTGACGTATGGGAAATGACGAAATTTTTATGGCACAGTCAAGGATGCAGATCTTCATTTGCCGATGAGGTTTATCAATAATAGGCTTATCGATGAGAGTTTTGTCAAACTTGAATGCGTGCTGATCGTCTTGTTTGAATGAGTTGGTTTTGAATACGGATTGCATCAGTCGTGGAGATTGTGACTTCAGTAATTGTTTATCATGTGGTTTCACTCTCCCAATTACCACATGTATCAGGAAGCTCTTGGCCCTCTTCTTCAAGATAAGATATTATATGAAAGAAGTGCACGCCGCCCTCAGAAACCGGTGATGAGAATATCAGTGCTTCTCACCTCTCCTAGCTAATCATCTATAGCCTGTCACTTTGTCCATCATAATTAGCAGAAGAGCACATGCAATTTCGTCCCGAAGAACAGGAAGAGCATGATAGACGTGTCCATAGCGAAACGAACGTGACACACGCATGGTCCGATCTACACTGAGGATGACATTGTTCCAGACATATTGTATAAGGCCCCTACCACATAAGATGACCGACACTGACTGGACTGTCACATTAGCGATTTTTAGTCAAAATTATCTAGAAGAATTAAATTGATAAATCATCAATCAAATATCTCCCATGTGAAGCTTGTCACATGTACAAGAAGTTCCTAAGAGGCAAGTCATCTTGATTAAGTCTAATGTCATGTCTTTAGCGGTGAAGTAAAATCTATTTACCATTTTTCTTTAACGACAATCATTGAATTTCATGTGTAATCTATCTTTTGCGATTTTAAGATTAGAAACCCGTTAAATCATTGTGCGGAAGTCATTGAATATTTCTCGAACAGAGTTAGTGTTGGATACGATATATATGAGTCAACTCAATTGTATCGTCCAATCAAATATCTCCCATGTAAAGCTTGTCACATGAACTAGAAGTTTCAAGAGGCAAGTCGCCTAGATTAAGTCTAATGTCATGTCTTTAGCGGTGTAATAGAATCTATCTACCCTTTTTCTTTACAACAATCATTGAATTCCAAGTGTGATCTATCTTTTGCGATTTTACAATTGGAAACCCTTTAAATCAGTGTATGGAAGTTATTGAATATTTTTCAAACATACAATATGTATGAGAACTCAATTGTATCGTTCAATCGAATAGCTCCATTGTGAAACTTGTCACATGCACCAAAAGTTCCCAAGAGGTAAGTTGCCTTGATTAAGTCTAATGTCACGTCTTTAGCGGTGAAGTAAAATCTATTTACCATTATTCTTTTATGACAATCATTGAATTCCATATGTGTGACATCCAGGTCCACGCTCACTGGAACCATGCACTCTTGGATACCAAGTCCGTCATTGCTGCCACCAAGCTCACCACTGTCACACTGACTCATTGCGTGACACTGTACCTCACCGCCGTGTCTCCGCCGCACCACAACACCTCACCGTCACCACCACGACCACGCGCCACCCCACTGTTCACCCTTCGATCACGCCACCAAGCCACCGGCCGCTCCCTCATATAAAAACATGGAATAACCAAGACAAATTAAGCGCAAATCAGCCAAGTCCCCTCCTCTGCCAGGTGGCTTCTGTTAGGGAAATCCCTTATGATGTTTTGAAGATGACAAAATAAATCAAAGGCTACTAACATGTTTGATGGTTGAGTAATAGACTATGCATATGATAGAACGTGTAAAGGATATTGTCGAAGTCTATACTTGGAAGAATCAGAAGACAGACTCTATGCTGAAGCTGAACTGAATACAAACCTTAAAGCTAAATCTGTTCAGAAGCAGAATATGTTCAGACTCAGATTGCAAAGTCTATCGCATTCAGACTCAGATTGTAAAGTCTATTGCTCTCAGACTTTACATCCAGAATTCGACAGAACGTAACACAAGCCCCGAAGATATAACGGCTAGTGATTTGGTTTGGATTCTACATCAAGATTGATTTGACTGACTTAATCTAATTGATTGGCAATTGGATCTTGAAGACAAGAACTTTCTATACGAAGAAGCTTTACTTATGGAAACCAAGATTTTGTTTGTATGGGCGATCGGAATCAATTTGGGATTCTACTTCTATCACTCAACGGCTACCAAATCTTCTAGATACAAAGCTGTCCAATAGGTATATTGGAAGACGATCTTTGAGATGCTGTCCAACGGCTAGTTTGGAAGTGGAGGAGTATTTAAGGAGATGAAGGACCGATGAGCAAGTAAGAGACGGAGCATAGAATTTATAATTCCAAAGTCTGAACGACCTTCGATCATACACTTGTCTCTGTGAGCTTAAACGTTTGTGATCTTGAGAGAAATACCAAAAGAGTGACTTAGTGAGATAGTGTGATCTACTACTAAGTGTTTGCACTCAAAGTTGTAATCTCTTGTTGATTGCATAGTGGAATCCAGCCAAGAAGGCTATTAGCGTGGGAGAGTGGACGTAGGCTTAGATTAAGCCGAACCTCTATAAACCTTGTGTTCTTATTCTCTTCCCTGAATCTCTTTATTTTGTTCGTAGTTCTATTTAACTGCTAAAGTCTAATCTCGCTCAAAGTTTGCTTCTCTTCAGACTCAGTTTCAAAAGTCTGTTGTTATTCAGACTCAAGTTAAAAGTAAAGGTTTTCACTGTATTTTGCAGAATCTGTTTTTACACCTATTCACCCCCATCTAGGTGTTCATACTAGCACTTTCAATTGGTATCAAAGCCAAGTGCTCGGTTTATAAAAAGTGTTTTTACTTTTGAGCTAAAGATCTTTTATGGCTAGTATCTTGGCACCAGGACTTATGGAGGGACAAAGTAACACAAGGCCACCATATTTTGATGGAAAGGAATACAACGTGTGGAAGAACAAAATGAAAGCATTCCTAAGATCCAGAGATCCCTTACAATGGGATGTTGTGGAAAAAGGAATCAATCCCACTACTGCATCTACATCAAATAAGAATGGCAAAGACAAAGAAAGCAAACCCCCCGCTCCTATGTCTCAGACAGAGATGTCCAAAAGAGAAACGCTTGATGCAAAAGCCATTTATTCTTAATATTGCGCTTTATCTCCTACTGAATATAACATAATCTCTTCATGTGAAACAGCAAAAGAAGTTTGGGATAGACTTCATGTTACATATGAAGGGACTGATCGTGTAAAAGAGACAAAAGAAAACTTCCTACTCGGCAAATATGAATCCTTCAAGATGAAGCAAGGAGAGTCGATTGGAGATATGTTCAGCCATTTTACAGAAATTGTAAATGGTTTAGCATATCAAGGTCAGCCAATTTCTTCCCAATGAAGGTCAACAAACTCTTGCAAGGTCTCTCAAAAGATTGGAACCATATCAAGACCTCAATCCGGGAAACTCAAAGGATTATGCCACTCTCCGTTGATGAATTGATTGGCACTCTTCAATCCTATGAAGTGGAACAAATCGTTGATGAAGATCCCGAAGGTAAGAAGTCCATCGCTTTAATATCTAATGCTGATTCTGATGATACAGACTCAGAAAATGACATGGACGACGAAGAACTTGCTTTTATGATCAAGAAATTCAAAAAGTTTAGTAGAAAAGGAAGGAAATTCGGTGGAAGAAGACAATACAAGCAGAATAGGCAGAAAAGAACCATGAAAGAGGATGGCCAAAAGCAAGGAAATATATGCTTGATGGCACATTAGAATCTGAGTCCGACTCGTAAAACGGACTCGTAATCGAGTCGACTCGAAAAGACTCGTAATCGAGTCCGACTGCACACGGACTCAGAATCCGATGAGGAAATCGAGGTAAGCCATTCAAGAATTCCTACTAAAGTTCTTAAGTATATAAATGAACTCGCTTAAATCTCAAATCTTCTCTTAAAAGGATCTCCGAACTTAAAAAGGAAAATTCTTGGCTTAGGCAACAGGATCTTTCTCAAAAAGAAAAGTTTGAAGTTTTGCAAAAAGATTTTCTACAAACAAAAGAAAGTCGAGATTTACTTGTCAAAGAAAATGATTCTTTAAAAAAGGAATTTTCAAATATTTCGACAAAATTTTCAAATGGTTCAAAAACATTAGAGCATATCCTTTCTATACAAGTACCTTACTATAATAAGTCGGGACTTGGTTTCAATAAGGAAAGAGATTCTCTAATTGATTTTCCTAAAGTCAAGGAGAGACTTAGACAAAGACCTCCAAAGGCATTTTACAAAAATCATTTTCAAAAAGTGTTTGTAAAACTTTTGTTGGTGGAAATGCCCTCAAGTGTTCAAATTGTGGAGATTCAGAATACTTTGAGAAAGAATGTCCTAAAGTCTGGAGACCTATTAAGGAAGATTGGGTAAAAATAGCAAACTCTACTAACTCTCATGGACCCAAGAAAAATGGGTACCAAAGAAAAGATGAGTTATTTTTGCAAGAAATAAAGGAAGAAAAGAATGAGAGTTTGGTAAGGAATGTATATATTTTTATTCTCAATTTAGTTTGAGTACACAATTTAAAATTTCTCATTATGCTTGATATTCGATATATCCTTGGTTGATTCAGATTTTATAATGATCATATTCTTTGATTTGTTTTATTGAAGAAAGAATCGTGTGACTTATTTTTGTGATTCGTGCGTTGAGATTTGATATAATATGTGTGATCATTTTGTTTAGAGACAAATGAATTTATTTGGTTTGATTTTATACTCTCAGATTTTATCATATTTTGCCAAATAAAAATCTGTTTTACGTAATATTAAATTATTACACAAGATTTTCCTAGATATTCAAGAATTTTATTCTCTCTGTTTTTTTTTTTTTTTTTTCGTACTATGACTAAGTGAGAATTTATTTTTCAAAATATCATTGTGCATAATATTCTTTCTTTGAATAATTTGTTATGATGAATTAAGAAAGAATATTTGTTTATCTATGAAGAATTTCTATTTTTCTCTAACGTCATGGAAGGATCCAAATTGATGGATACCAAAAAAGAAATGAGTTGATTGCAGGAAATTCAATAAGGCAAGAATGATTGCGAATCTACGCAAATTTTGGTGCAATCAGAAAATATCTCTTGCGAAGATTGGTAATGTTTTTCTTTTAATCAATGGTATATTGCAAATATATACCTTGGGTAAGAGAAATTTTTTTTTTATCCTGCCTTGGAAATCTCTACATACATTTATCATGATTTTATATGATTGCCTATGAATTATATATTGCAAATCTCTTGTCATAAACATAAGGCATTGCATTTTTACTTGATTTGGCACGTGATAGAAATATCTACTTTCTTTTGTGAAATGCATTTATAATATATTTTTGAGTTTTACGCTCAAGCAAATCCCTTTGATCTCGAAAGATATTATTGCATATTTATGGATATTCTTGCTATATTCTTAGAAGATATATTATATCTAGCAAGGTTGATCTGCAAATCGGAGGAAGGTATTACGTGACATTTTTTGCAAAGATTATTATCTATTATACAAGATTTTGCAGGTGGCAATAGAATCTTCCATATGGAATTTGGAAAGCTTGATCAGAAAATTATGAAGATTTTATACTATCTCCTGGAGGCTAAAAAATTCCCTTTCTTGTGCAAAGTTTTTGCAAATTGTTGAGGAAATCCCTAAGTGTCGTACGAAAGCTTATTTGTGCAAAAAGCCCGTAAGTTTATGCAGGTTGAATTCGAGAAGAGCTTGATTGAAGAAAATAAATATTTGTACAAAATCCGATTAGTACATTTTTTTTTTTTTTTTTTTTTTACCTTTTGTCATAACAAATCTCTTATTAATATTATCTTTTTAATATGACAAAATGGGTTAAGTGAATTTTATAACGCATCCGGGATTTTTATTGGATATTTGCTGATATATATGATCAAAGTGAGCTATATTGCATATTTTTAATATTCGATTTATAAAAGCTGATTTTTGGAAATTATTTGCTATCACTTTATATTCTCTACGTGATACTTTTTCAATTGATATCACTTTTTGATTATGACAAAAAGGGGGAGAGAATATAAATATGCATATGTGTTGATATTTATTGAGCTGTGATTATCTTTACATATATAATTATATGCTCAATCTATTTGCTATTTTGAATTACATTATTCTTTGAGATTGCCTTGATTTATTATTATCTTTAAAAGCATGATTACACATCTGCATATCCAGAGATTGTTTTGTCATCATCAAAAGGGAGATTGTTAGGGAAATCCCTTATGATGTTTTGAAGATGACAAAATAAATCAAAGGCTACTAACATGTTTGATGGTTGAGTAATAGACTATGCAGATGATAGAACGTGTAAAGGATATTGTTGAAATCTATGCTTGGAAGAATCGAAGACGTACTCTATCTTGAAGCCGAACCGAATACAAACCTTAAAGCTAAATGTGTATGCGAGAATATGTTCGACTCGATTGCAAAGTCTATCGCACTCGGACTCATTGTAAAGTCTATTACTCTCGACTTTACATCCGTAACCCGATTTAACATAACACAAGCCCCAAATATATAACGGCTAGTGATCTGGTTTGGATTCTACATCAAGATTGATTTGATTAACTTAATCTAATTGATTGACAATTGGATCTTGAAGACAAGAACTTTCTATACGAAGAAGCTTTACTTATGGAAACCAAGATTTTGTTTGTATGGGCGATCGGAATCAATTTGGGATTCTACTTCTATCATTCAACGGCTACCAACTCTTCTAGATACAAAGCTGTCCAATGGGTATATTGGAAGACGATCCTCGAGATGCTGTCCAACGGCTAGTTTGGAAGTGGAGGAGTATTTAAGGAGATGAAGGACCGATGAGCAAGTAAGAGACGAAGTGTAGAATTTATAATTCCAAAGTCTGAGCGACCTTCGATCATACACTTGTCTCTGTGAGCTTAAACGTTTGTGATCTTAAGAGAAATACCAAAAGAGTGACTTAGTGAGATAGTGTGATCTACTACTAAGTGTTTGCACTCAAAGTTGTAATCTCTTGTTGATTGCATAGTGGAATCCAACCAAGAAGGCTGTTAGCGTGGGAGAGTAGACGTAGGCTTGGATTAAGCCGAACCACTATAAACCTTGTGTTCTTATTCTCTTCCTTGAATCTCTTTATTTTGTTCGTAGTTCTATTTAACTGCTAAAGTCTGATCTCGTTCAAAGTCTGTTTCTCTTCAGACTCAGTTTCAAAAGTCTGTTGTTATTCAGACTCAAGTTAAAAGTAAAGGTTTTCACTGTATTTTGCATAATCTGTTTTTACACTTATTCACCCCCCTCTAGGTGTTCATACTAGCACTTTCAGCTTCTTCATGGAATAACCACCGTCGACCACAGGTGGCAATTAATCCCAAGTTCGGGCATGCAAGGCGGTGGGGGGAGGAGTATAAAACCAACACTTTCCCCCTCACCTCACGACCTCTTTCAGCATCCTTCCTCTTTCTTTTAACCACACCACTTCATTACCTTCTTCACCATCACTGTTCCCTCATTTTGCCGCGTAACAACCGCAACTCGATGCCGTCCTACCGCCGGCAACATGCCTCATTCTGCTTGCACCACCCACTGTACTCCCTCGGCTTGTCACGGCTCACTGGAAGCCAGCCGTGAGTCAGCACAATCGGGACTCCCGAGACCACGTCAACCCACGTCAACACTTGCTTTGGACTAGAGCAAGTGCACTACTTCTCATTTATGCTATGTGGGGCGATTTTCATATGTGGAGGTTGATATACCCAAATTTTAGTCACCTCAGTTCTTTTTGTGTTTAATCGCATTTATCAACGGTTTCAGAAAATATGTGTTGCAAGTAGTATTAATATTTTAGTCCATTGAGTATATTAATATATTGTTGGAACACTAGATATTGAAGTGTGCATTAATTTGAGCTTAACTAACACGAGTTGTGGACGAATCTTATGTTAGGACGATTTTCGGGACATGAGAAGTTTACAAACATTGAAATATCATATTTCTCCTGGAATCACGGGTGACGATCCCATCTCTCTCCTGCATATGCCATTACGTAAATGCCACTAAATCCTCCTTGGAGTCAGTTTTTTTTTTTTTTTTGAGCAAAGACAAAAAGAAATATTAAAGAGAGAAGAGGAACCCAAGAGAGATGATCAAATACGCCATTCTTCTATAAATTGCCATCTGAAATCAAAATGATCAAAAGCTTAGAGCGAACAATAATTAGCTAAGAGAGTCGCACACGCGAGAAAAATCACATCGAGCATGGCTACGAAAAGAAGGACTATTAGGGTTCTCATGCTTCCCTGGCTTGCTCATGGTCACATAGGTCCGTATCTAGAGCTAGCCAAAAAGCTCTCGAAAAGGAACTTCCACATCTTCCTATGTTCAAGTCCTGTCAACCTTAGTTCCATCAAAATTCCTCCTGAATACTGCGCCACCATTGAGCTCGTGGAGCTCCATGTCCCATCTTTGCCTGGTCTCCCTCCTCAATACCACACAACTAGGGGGTTGCCGCCTCACCTCATGCCAAAACTGAAGACAGCCTTCGACATGGCAGGCCCTAACCTCTCTGACATCATCGCTGATCGCCAACCTGATTTGCTTATCTTCGATTATGTCCTCCCATGGGCGCTGGAAGTCACAAGGTCACACAGCATCCCGGCGGTCAACTTCACGGGCACGGCAGCAGGGGCGAGCTCATTCATATTCCACTCCATCAAGAGGCCGGGCGATGAGTATCCTTTCAAGGCGATTCATCTTCAAGACCATTGGATGGCAAAGTATAGGGACCAAATGGAACAAGCATCGGGGAGTGGCATGAGCGACATAGAAAGGGTCATGCGTTGCATTGATCATTCGTCGGGCCTGAACTTCCTGAAGACCTTCACGGAATTGGAGGGCAAATACATTAACTACCTAAGTGATCTTTTGGGGAAGAAAGTCGTGCCTGTCGGCCCACTGGTTCAAGACCCTGTCCAAGAGGATGGGAATCACATAATTGAGTGGCTTGATAAAAGAGAAAGAACGTCAACCATATTCGTGTCCTTTGGCACGGAGTACTTCCTCACGGAGAAGGAAAGAGAAGAGATAGCCTATGGGTTGGAGTTTAGCAATGTCAACTTCATTTGGGCGGTTAAATTTCCTGTGGAAGAGCACATCAAGCTTGAAGAAGCACTTCCTAAGGGATTTCTTGAAAGGGTGAGAGACGGAGGACTAGTGATAGAGGGATGGGCACCACAAGCTAGGATTCTAGCACATCCAAGCATTGGTGGATTTGTGAGTCACTGTGGATGGAGTTCGGTCATGGAGAGCATGAAGTTCGGCGTCCCAATCATCGCGATGCCCATGCATCTTGACCAGCCGCTCAACGCGAGGATCATCGAGGACGTTGGGGTCGGATTGGAGGTGCTGAGGAATGAGAGCGGGGAGCTCGAGAGGGAGGAGATTGCGAAAGTGATCAAAGCTGTTGTGGTGGAGGAAGGTGGGGAGCGGGTGAGGAAAAAGGTCAAAGAAGTGAGCATCGGCATTAGGAACAAAGGAGATGAAGAGATTGATGAAGTGGAGCATGCGATCGTGAAGCTTTGTGGAGTAGCGACTGGTAGCCTTTGACTGTTCGTTGGGTTTATGTTGTAGCTTTCAATAATCATGTATGCTGAAGGTCAAATTTTTGTCGCGATGTTTTTTCCTAGAGTAGCTTTGTTTATGGATTGCAATATATACGTACGTCCCCACCTAGGAGGGCAGAATCAAATCCTATTTTTTTTCTGAAATTATACAACTTTTTTGAATGTTGCCTTGAGTTAATATTACCGACAACAAAAGGTCATGCATAATTTAGTCTTGCTATGTTGGTATTCAAAAAACACAAATAAAGATATTACTGAGCCCTAATTCTAATTTGTCACGTTGTTCAATATATCAGGTTTGTCAATCAATTTTAGCGTATCTGACATTATTAGGTTGTTACCCGCTTCATAATATTGACACTAAACTCTTTAGACCTGCTTCCACGCATGTCCATCAACGCAAGGTTTCCGCTTCCGTCCTCCACCTCTTGGCCACGTTTCATGCACGCACAACCGCATGCGCTTACCTATGCACACTTGCTGAACGTTCAAAAACCAACCCTAGAGCAAACACCCAAGAAGGTGAACTAGAAAAAAGCAAGAAATGAGCCCGCAGAGAGGCCCGTTCACAAGCATTCTCATGCTTCCATGGCTTGCTCATGGCCGCATCTTTCCATTCCTCGAGCTTTCCAAGCGATTCGCCGATAGAGACATCCACATCTACTTATGTTCCGCGCCTGATAAAGAAGGAAAACAAGAAGTGGTCTTGGTGCGCAACCACAGCCCAATAGGCCCAAAAATCTGAAGAATAAGAATCTTATCTCATTTTTGAAGTGTAAGTTTAAAGATCAAGATCATCATTACTTCGGCTTTATATATAATTTTTTTTTTATAACATTGACTCATTTTCTTCCTTTTGTCATTTGCATTCCTATAATTGAGTGTTCGAGTATTTATTCTAAGAAATTTGGACAATAAAAAAGCAATGTGATTTATATTTAATATCTCAATATGTATGTATGTTTTGGTCCTACATGTTATCGAAGAAAGGAATACAGCTGATTTTCTTTATTATTATATTAGAGAGTGTGAGAGCAAGATGCCCTTATTATCATTACTCTTCGATTAGACAGGTTGAAAGTGGGTTCTTTCTAAACTTAAATTGAACCGATCATCAGTTGGTCTTTGGTTTATTAGACCCATTCCTACTTATTCTAAATCCTAGGCAATCCATATATCACTGAAACCATTAAAGCCGAGTTGAAATATGGATCGATGGCCCGTTTTATCACCTACATTAAACAAGAACAAAGGCCCAAAGGTCCATGACTCCATACAACACATTGCTTTCCAACGATCTAAGCTACTATATGATACCAACTAACGCTATGCAAATAGATACCAATTTGCATCCCACTTGATATTTTTGTTGATAATGTTTCTATTATTGCATTGGCGAAAAATCCAGCTCTTCATGAATGAGACAAACATATCGATGTTGGATATAACTTTATTCGAGAATAGGTTAAAGAGAATGAGGTCGAAGTGTTGCATATGAAGACGGGAGATCAAGCAACATATATTTTTACTAAACCTCTCAAGGTCAATGCTTTTTGGAAGTTCAAGAGTATGCTTGGAATGATCGATGGAAGAGAATTTGGTCTAAAGAGGATTATTAGAAATTAAACCAAATTCATAAACATTGTCATTATCGAGTTATCGAAAAAATGGAGGAGTTGCCGAGGTTGATCGGTTAGCGCGTTGCCAATATTCTAGACATGATATTGAAGACTACTTGATATATGCATTGAAGAAGAGTCATCATTGTAGCATTACTTTTGGGAAGTCCATTTGTATTTCCATGTCATGTCTATTCATGTTTCTAGGTATAATCAATGTTTTGTAAGTTCCTAGGATCTTATCTCCTCAAAACACTAGTGAGTCATTTAATGGGAAGAGCAAAAGTCATATAACAAGTCTATAAATAGGGAGTCTTGTAATTATTTTCGATAAGGTGAAATAAGGAGAATCAAATGAAAAGCCTATCTGTCTCTTTTTCTTTTTTGAGTGAGTTGTAAGCATTTCACCTTCAAAATTTTATCCCGACAAAATGGTATCGTTGCTATGCCTCTGACGTTCAATAGAGGAGGTGGGCATCGACGCGGGGGCGAGGAGGGACGAGACAGGGACGATCCAGAGCGTGGAGGTGGTGAGGATCATAAGGAACGTGATCATCGACAAAGCGGGGGAGAGAGCGAGGCAGAGAGCGAGAGAGATGAGGGGGATCGTGAGAAGGAAAGGTGAACAAGATGTTGATGGGGCTGTGGACGAGCTCTTGCAAGTGTGTAGGAAGAGGGATTGGGGTGAAGAGAATCATAGGATTTTAGTGGCCAATTGATGATGATAGCTGTCCTGTTTTCTTGCACTTCATATAAAAATAAAAATAAAAAAAGCAAAGCACATGGATATAAATCATTCTATTTCTAAAAATAATTTTTAGTTAGAAATAAATATTTTTATTTTTATTCCCTGAATGAGTTTCTAAGCGTAGATACATGTTTGATAATAATATTTCTATTCCCATAACAAAAATTCATTGGGTAAGCCTTCTTAAATATCTTCCTTCCATACTCTTTTCCATTTATAGTGCTCTACTCTTTTTGTGAGATAAAATATCTTTAATCAATTGAATTGAAAGCATCGATGTAGAAATCATACATCAATGTTGGCAGGTGGCCAGTAAGGGCAAGCGATGATTTTTTATTTATTTCTATTTATATCTTAGAAATAGCAAATCATACATCAACTTTGGCGGGTGGGCGGCGAGGGCAAGTGATGAAAATAGTTTTTCCAACTTGTCCTAAATTTTGGCTTTTGGGATTATTTTTTTTTCTGTTTATGTTTCAAAAATAGAAAAGTAGAAAATCCTGCTTTACATTTTGTTTTAAATGTATTTCTTTTTGGCTGGATAACTTTCACTTATTGACTCCCCTTAAATTTATTTTTTTTTGGCTAAAAAAATTTTCATTTATTGACTCGCTCTTAGATGGAGAAGCAATGTTGTGTAAAGAGAATGCTAAGATACTAGTGGCTTTAAGGTTGGCTGGGGCTAAAAGAAGATCGACAAACTTGAAAGCTAATAGCTTGAGTTTATTGACAAAAGGATAAAAATGGTCTTTGAACTTTCACTCGATATGCAATGTGACCTCTAAACTTTTAATTTATTTAATATAGTTCATGAATTTTTAATTTGTTCAATATAATCTCTCAACTTTTTATGTATGTTCAATTTAGTCTATGAATTATATGGAAATGTTTAATATAGCTCTTTCATTAATTCAAGTTTAGAGACAACACCGAATATTTTCATATAGTTTAGAGATTAAATGTAACATGTACCAAAAGTCTGAAGACCACATTGAACAATTTAAAAGTTCAAAGACGATATTGCCTATTAAACTAAAGTTCAAAAATCATATTGAACAAATTAAAATTTTAGGGACTATATTGCAGATTGGGCCAAAATACCTTGATGCAAGCTTTGACGTATGGGAAATGACGAAATTTTTTTGGCACAGTCAAGGTTGAGGATCTTCATTTGCCAATGAGGTTTATCAATAATAGGCTTATCGATGAGAGTTTGGTCGAACTTGAATGCATGCTGATCGTCTTGTTTGAATGAGTTGGTTTTGAATACGGATTGCATCAGTCCTGGAGATTGTGACTTCAGTAATTGTTTATCGTGTGGTTTCACTCTCCCAATTACCACATGTATCAGGAAGCTCTTGGCCCTCTTCTTCAAGATAAGATATTATAAGGGAGAAGTGCACGCCGCCCTCAGAAACCGGTGATGAGAATATCAGTGCTTCTCGCCTCTCCTAGCTAATCATTTATAGCCTGTCACTTTGTCCATTATAACTAGCAGAAGAGCACATGCAATTTCGTCCCGAAGAACAGGAAGAGCATGATAGACGTGTCCATAGCGAAACGAACGTGACACACGCATGGTCCGGTCTACACTGAGGATGACATTGTTCCAGACATATTGTATAAGGCCGATAGCGCACGATTGTGCGGAACACCGAATTATGCTCATGTCTAGTAAAATGCTGATCATGTCTAGTAAAAGGCCGATAGTGCACGATTCTTTCCTTTCTCTTTTACTATTTTCCTTATTTCCCTGCAGCGGAGATCGCTGGCTGCCAACAAGGCTGAGGGCCGGGATGCCCTCAACGACCTCACTAGCCTCTAGCGAGGGCTGGCCATCGTTGAGCCTAGCAATTGGCAAAGGAAAATAAGAAAAAAAGATTAAAGAGAAAGAAAATAATGGAAAAATATCAGAAAATTATAAAAATTGTCCACGTTAGCTCCGATTGTCCTTGCGATGGCCCTACCACGTAAGATGACTGACGCTGACTAGTCTATCACATTAGCGATTTTTGGCCAAAATTATCTAAAAAAATAAAATTGGCAAATCATCATCAGATATCTCCCATGTGAAGCTTGTCACATGTACAAGAAGTTTCTAAGAGGCAAGTCATCTTGATTAAGTCTAATGTCATGTCTTTAGCGGTGAAGTAAAATCTATTAACCATTTTTCTTTAACGACAATCATTGAATTTCATGTGTGATCCATCTTTTGCGATTTTAAGATTAGAAACCCGTCAAATCATTGTGCGGAAGTCATTGAATGTTTCTCGAACAGAGTTAGTGTTGGATACGATATATATGAGTCAACTCAATTGTATCGTCCAATCAAATATCTCCCATGTGAAGCTTGTCACATGAACTGGAAGTTTCCAAGAGGCAAGTCGCCTAGATTAAGTCTAATGTCATGTCTACAACAATCATTGAATTCCAAGTGTAATCTATCTTTTGCGATTTTACAATTGGAAACCCTTTAAATCAGTGTATGGAAGTTATTGAATATTTTTCAAACATAGTTATTGTTGAATATAATATATATGAGAACTCAATTGTATCGTCCAATCGAATATCTCCCTTGTGAAACTTGTCACATGCACCAAAAGTTCCTAAGAGGTAAGTTGCCTTGATTAAGTCTAATGCCGCAACTTTAGCGGTGAAGTCAAATCTATTTATCTACCATTATTCTTTTATGACAATCATTGAATTCCGTATGTGTGACATCCAGGTCCTCGCTCACTGGAACCATGCATTCTTGGATACCAAGCCCGTCATTTCTACCACCAAGTTCACCACTGTCACGCTGACTCACTGCGTGACACCGTGCCTCACCGCCGTGTCTCTGCCACACCACAACACCTCACCGTCACCACCACGACTGCACGTCACCCCACTGTTCACCCTTCGATCACGCCACCAAGCCACCGACCGCTCCCTCATATAAAAACGTGGCAATTAACTACGGGTAAGTACACTATCAGTGCCAAAACTTGTGTACGGCGCTCACTTTGATGCCAAAAATTTATTTTGGACCACTTAAGTGCCAAATCGGAGGAAAAACGATCACTTTGGTGTCACCGGTGAGAGATTCTGGCCAAAATGACTACGTGGCTTTTATATTTAAAAAAAAAATCGACATGGCTTTTAAATGACGTCGTTTTCCATCCTAAGTGGATGGCCTCACGAAAACGACACCGCACAACTCATTTAGGGATTTTTTTTTTATTTGGGGATTGAAATTAGGGTTTATTTGTCCAATTCTTGCCCAACGCCAACCTAGCTCGCTCGGCCGTCATCGCTCAGCCTCCGTCGTAGTAGCACCGTGTCCCAATCTCTATAACATTTCACCAGCTTCAACGTCCTCAAATTCTTCGAGCCGATGATCAACGGACCGAAGCACTGTCAATTGTAGAGCTCCTTCAAGCAAATAGTTTTGAGGGAGGCGGAAGCCGCACCAGGCCCAATCGGCTCCACCGTGGCACTTTCAGTGGGACTCCGGAGCCGCTTCACAAATAACTCTTCCAGGGAGGCACAATGATCAATCACAGCGTTCATGCCTTTGGCTCCGAACGCATAAGATCCACACGAGAGCTTCCTTAGCCCTCGGCAATTGCTCGTGAAGACCACGATCCTTGTGTCCATGAGCGTGCGGCAGCCCCACAGCTTGAGGCACGTGAGGTTCCTGCACTTAAGTGAGATTAGCACGAGCACATCGCCGCCAATCCTCAATGACTAGCGGTAGCACTTGTGCATGAGCTTCGTGACCGAGTTGAACTGCGCGAACAGCGCTGGGACCACGTCCAACAGCTTCGAGTGGGCGTGGAGGGTGAGCCTCTGGCGGCTCTGGCCTTCAATCGCGAGCCAGCGGCGGCACACGAGGGAGCACCGACCCCAGTCGCCGAAGCCTAGGTACTGGAAGACACAGGCTAGGCACTCGTCAGGGAGATCAGAGATGGAGAGGGAGAGATCGAGGGCGGCGCACTCGTTGGCGGCCTCCTCGAGCACCGGCCATATCACAGCCTTCGACTTGGCCGCCGAGTGGCCGTCGTCGGGGTCGGGGTCAGGGTCAGAGCCACGGCTGTTGAGCGCGAGGGCCGTCAAGGACAGCGACTGGCCTATCGCCAACGAAGGCGAAGGCGAGGGAAATAGGTGGTTGAAGGGGAGGAGGAAGGAAGATTCGGGCGGCTTATATCTCTCTCTCTCTCTCTCTCTCTCTCTCTCTCTCTCTCTCTTTTGGGATTTAAGGTTTTGAATTGGGGGATAGACACCAAACGCCGTCGTTTTGTTTTTTTGCTGACTGTACTCTCCGGCGAGCCACATCAGCTTCAAAAATTAATAAAAAAGTGCTACGTCGGCTTTCAGGCCAACTAGATTGGCGTTGGCATTGAAATGATTGTTTTTCAAAAGTTTTGGCACTTAAGTGATCCAAAATAAAGTTTTAGCACCAAAGTGAGCGCTGTACACAAGTTTTGGCACTGATAGTGTACTTACCCCCAATTAACCAAGACAAAGTAAGCCCAAATTAGCCAAGTCCCCTCCTCTGCCAGCTGTCTTCTTCATGGAATAACCACCGTCGACCACAGGTGGCAATTAATCCCAAGTTCGGGCATGCAAGGCGGTGGGGGAAGGAGTATAAAACCAACACTTTCCCCTTCACCTCACAACCCCATTCAGCATCCTTCTTCTTTCTTTTAACCACACCACTTCATTACCTTCTTCACCATCACCGTTGTCACGCCCCGATCCTCAAACGCGTGCCCATCCTTCACCTGGTCAATATAATAGCGATGTCCCAGGACGCATCTCTGACCCATTCTTATAAAATGCACATGCGAAAGCATATAATAAATCCCCAGACAATAAAATAATGGGATAGAAAAGTAGGGCTATAATTTTTCACAACTGAAAACCATAACCACACTTTATACAAGACAAACCATATAGTATATATCATCATACTATTTATAGAAGTCTAATCTATCATACATCAGTCCACTTCTTAAGGTTTGCAAAATAGGATAAGGTCTCGGTCCTCATCCGAGTCGTACTCGGGATCATCCTGATTCTCCTCTAATTCCTCTTCACTAAGCTCATTTTCTTCCAGCTCTTCTTTTTCTTCTTCCAGCTCATCCTCGGCTTCAATTGCTAGCTCATCCACAGGCTCCTCCTCCATAGGTTCATCCTCCTGCCACTCCTCCTGCTCCACGATCTCACTGTCCTCTCCATTCCAGTTGTCGTCATCGACTGAATACACGAGAGTACGATCTTCATCCTCAAGTTTAGGGTCATTAACATCTACTACCGACCCATCCTTATGATCCGATGTACCCTCTCCAAATGCCTCCTCCAGTACGTACTGAGGTACGTCACCTTCCGGAATAGGACCTTCTTTCCCGCCATCAAAATATTCACGGTACCATGACCAATACTCATGGGGTCTCAAGTCCTCTATACCCACGTCAACCTAGACGGTCGACTTAACCAATACATACTCTAATCCTTCCGAGTGAAGGTGTATGTGGAAATGGTACTCTATCTCGCTCATCTCCTGGGGAACACTGAAATGCATGGCAGGACGAGGAGGTGGAGGTGCTGCCATCTACGAGCCTGAAATGGTTATACAATAACCATTGAGACAACATCTCAGCGAGTTCTACCCCCTAAAACCTTATTAGTAACCAATACACTTTAGGCTGCCTAAGCACACACAGGTCAGAAGACTTACCTTGGCATCAGATCCCACCTGCACGTCAGTACAATTCATAATAGGCACTCACTTAGTCAACACAAATCAAACTGTCGATCAATCGACCTAGTCGATTACATGTCAATCATGACCCGTCCCTGGTCATCTCACTTATTCAATCTTAAATCTTACTCACGACTCAATGAGCAAAGTCTACCAAATTTCTTGGCTATAAATCTCGGTCCAAAGGACACGACCTATCTTTAGGTGGTAAACACGGCCCAATGGACACAACCTTTAATAGGTGGCAGATCACGACCTTATTAGGCATGACCCCTATCGGGTGGCGAATCACGGCCTTATTAGGCACGACCTTTAATAGGTGGTAAATCACGGCCCAATTGGGCGCGACCTCTATCAGGTGGCAAATCACGGCCCGATTGGGCGCGACCTCTATCAGGTGGCAAATCCGCAAATCACGGCCCGATTGGGTGTGACCGATTCCAAATTCGATGGCAAAACTCGGCCCCACTGGTACAGCCATACTTTAGCGACTTTCAAGATTCAACTCACAACCTCTCACAGTCAATTTCTAATTGAACACCAACACTGATCAACTTTAAGATAAATCCCCACATACTCATCAACTCAGTCAATTTCCACAAACCAGTGCTCAATTAAATAAATAGAAATCATCACTGCAATTAGCATGACATTTCGGTCGTCGACCATCCCGATCTAATTTCCAGAAAATAATTAATTAATTAATTAATTTCGAAAATTAATTAAATAATTACTAAAAATCCAACTTAGGCCCGTATCGCTTAATTGGAAGCCGACACGAGCCGGAAAATTACCGAGACTCGCTCAATAAATAATCGATCTGTTCTACTCGCTAATAGCTATGTCTAACCACCTAACATGCCTTAATAAGTCACTAATTTAATTATTCTAAACTAAGCTAACCCCCTAATCACGCTTAATTAACACTAATCAACTCCTAAGCATAATTAGCAAACTAAGCAGGGTTTAGTGAGCTAAACTCACCCATTTAACAATCCGTTTGGATTAAAACGTCGAGAACGTCACAGAGGACGTTTTTCTCCAAAACAGTCCTAGGGTCCGAGGCCCGCAAGCACCTCAAAACGGGCTCCAAATGTGCTAAAATACCCACAACAAAGTTTGCTGACCTTGGCTGGAAATGAGTGGAAAATAGCTCGGTTTAGGCAAGAATTGCTCGGGAAAGATAGAATAGGCCAAACCGGGCCTAGATGGAGGTTTGCTGGCGAAGAAACGCCCAAGGACAGCAGGTGAGCTGCCACGGCACCGCAGGCGGCTCTTTGGGAGGCGTGGGGGAGGCAGCCAAGGGCGGACGGCACACAAGCAAGGCGACGTGCGCACGGGCGAGCGCACGTGAGGCAGACGGCGGCGAACGGTGCTCCGGCATCCAGGCGGTGGTTACTCCGACTCCTTTTCTTCCTTGCTGGTTTCGCACAAGATGGAGGGGAGAAAGAAAGAATTCGCCAGTCAAGAGAGTGTGAGGAAGATAAGAGATAGAGGTGAGGGGAGACAAGGACCCCATGGCCTTATTTTTCCACCACTTTGTCCCCCACAAGCTTGTCCCTCAAGCCAGCAATCCTTGGCTGCAAATTGGCCACACATGCTTGTCCCACAACCTCTCAATTGGTCCAAAAATGCTAGGGAAAGGGGGGAGTTACAAATTTGCAAGAATTGACTTCAATCGGACACCAATCTTTGCTCGATTCAATCCCATTTGGCTTCCACGAATCCAATTGATACGTCATTGATCATCTTGATAATTTTCCTCACCCATATTCCATCATGCTTCCTAATTTTACCATAAAAAATAATTACCGGCTTTTTCTGCACAAAAACGACCTGGCAACGACTTTTTCTCAAAAAGTTTCGGGTGTCAGAAAAATCTTCTAAGACTAAGTCGACACTCCCAAAATTTATTGTGACATGCCAGAAACTTCAATTTCTGAAATCAGACTTGAATTCACATTTAAATTTTTATTCAGCGTGTTTTTAGCATGACCTAGGCTACCATGTAACTTTCAGAAAATTTTAGTGCAAATGACTTGTGGTCAATTTTCTTCGAGCCACTATGAACCCACTCGGTTCATTGGCAACTCTCGGTTGTCGTGAAGATCTTGAGGATTCAAATACGGACACATGATACCAAAACAATAAGAAAATCAGTCCCGGTTGAGGAGAATTTTCAAATTTAGTGGTGTCATCCACGATTAGCCACACATCTCTGTCGAACCAGTCTATCTCTAATTTCAAATCTATTTTTAACTGTGCCGTAATGGCCTCTAAAGATGAGCACGATCGAAAAGCCGATTCCTAGTCGAATTCTCAAGTCTATTGCCTTAAACTTTCTTAATGGTTTCCCCGAATAGTTTAGTTATCTCGAGAGTGATCAACTCTGAAAACAGCCCTATAGGCGCGTCAATGAAATGCCCAATTTATTTAGTAGAAGACAGGGTTGGAAATCTGGGATGTCACAACCGTTCCATTATTCTGCTACGTAACAACCGCAACTCGATGCTGTCCTACTGCCAGCAACATGCCTCATTCTGCTTGCGCCGCCCACTGTACTCCCTTGGCCTGCCACGACTCATCGGAAGCCAGCCATGAGTCAACACATTCGGGACTCCCAAGACCACGTCAACCCACATCAACACTTGCTTTGGACTAGAGCAAGTGAACTACTTCTCATTTATGCTATGTTGGTCGATTTCCATATGTGGAGGTTGATTTACTCGAATTTTAGTCACCTCAGTTGTTTTTGTGTTTAATCGCGTTTATCAACGGTTTTGAAAAATATGTGTTGCAAGTAGTGTTAATATTTTAGTACATTGAGTATATTAATATATTGTTGGAACACTGGATATTGAAGTGTGCATTGATTTGAGCTTAACTAACACGAGTTGTGGACGAATATGAGGCTACGACGATTTTCAGGTCTATTTACAGTAGGCCGAATTTTGCTAATTTTGTGCAAGTCTTTGTGTTACTAATTTAATGGGACTTTCTTCACAAAAGTTGTGTGTTTTGCCTTGTTCTACGACATATTTTAATTTCATATTTTTCAGACTTTGTATGTACAAACTATATTTCAAAAATTATGCGGGTTCGAAATTGTTTTTATAAGTCGTTTCCAAACCTTTGCTTGGTTTCCATTTTTTACATGATGTTTAATAAAACATTTGGACTAGTATCCTTCATAAAAAATTTAGACATCTACAACATGAAATTTTTTCATGATTTTTGGAGTTCATTTAGGCATCCAAAATGCGATTTCCTTAACCTGTTGCAATCTAGCTTTGTGCCCTGTTTTGATCCGAACTTCAAAAAATTATTGGGACTTGTACAATCTAAATCGGACCATGAGTTCTTCACAAAAACATTCATTGGAGTCTCATCCACATTGTGTTAAAGTTTCGTAATATTTTGAACTAATTTGCTTGGCCAATGCCCCCAATTTCTATCGATGGGCGAGCTGCCCTTTTTTTTGTAGATTTTGGATAAACTCTCGTTTTGTGACCCGTCTTTTGAATTGGTATTGCCGACTAAATGTTTGTATCCCTTCTCTAGTTTACCAAATATAGTTTATGGTGGATATTGAACTATTCATGTGCATTTTACTTGGTAGATGTCCTTTATAAGTTGAATTATGGAATTGCTACACCATGTGATGAGTGTGTGATTTGGGAATGCCATCTGTTCTTGAGACGATGATGCTCCAGGTGGTAGTAGGGATGCCTGGAGGGATAAATGAGTTCCTCCGGATGCCTAGGGGGTATAACACAATTCCCCCATATATCTTTTCGATGTCAAATGGGTGTGAGATACCTTGGGGGATAACGGGGTTCCCTGGAAGATGGTGGTGTCACGCCCCGAACCCCGAGCGCACGAACATCCCTCAGCGATCAGTTAAAAATGCGACGTCTTAGGACGCGTCGCCAACCCATTCTTTTTATCTTTCGATTAAATGCGTGTAGAAGCGACTTAAATAAACACCCAGTCAACCAACAAATCAGGGATAGTAAAACACAACAAATATTGCCAAAAACAACATATTTATTTATCCACTGTTACCCCTAGGAAGTTTAATAATTACAAGCCTTTCTATGGCCACTTCCTATCGACCCTCTCAAAAACCTTTAGGGATTAGGGTTAACCTAAACTTCACTAACGGCAAGGCCAGCCAAAAAGTGTCGCATCTCGCGCCCACCACATCCGCACTTAGCAGATCTCCATGCTATAGCCCTAAAAATGGTTAACAACAATGGGGTGAGATAAAATCTTAGCAAGTCAACTTCCTAAACCTCGATTAGGACACAAATTCGTATGGAGGCAGCCTAATCATGCAATGGCATACAATCTTACCTCGCCTTGGCACACCCCTGCATATTAGTATGTCACATATGCCTTTATCAATACAATAAGCATAATCAATAATCAAAACACATAACTCTCATGCACCAAGCATCCACACGGGTCTCGATTATAAGGTAAAACCCGTTTTGGCACGTCTCATTCCATGCCTAACAATTTTACCCCATAATCAAGCGCAATGTATCACAATCATTCACACGTATTCCGATTATTACGACCCATCAAGCCACGGCCAACACACAAGTTGGCGGTCTTCCGGCATGACCAAGCATCGTTCCGCCCCATCGGGTACGGCAACTTCTAGAACCCCTGCCTAGACGACATTCCATAAAGGAGCATTAGTCCGGCCTCAACCGCGACTCGACATCCGGACCCTCGCCAAGTATCCGATAAAAATTGGGCATCACCCCCAAACTCCCATTGGGTGACGAGTTCAATTAAATGACCACACAAGCACGACAACACTCAAGCCAATTTTTATCTTATATCGATTAGGCCAGTGTAAAAGAGTTCGTGCTTAAATAACAAACCTCGGAAAATCTTTACTTTTGAAATTCCGATAAAATAACCGCACATGATCACGTATTTAAAATCAACCCATCAAACTTTGCACACTTTCATTTTAAAATATTGTTGCCCATTTTATCACGTAAAGTACGACGTCTAAACACGACACCTCAAAGTTTGCTATTTTCTCACCAATAAACCATCTTTGAAAAATAGCATTTAAAATACATTATATGGGCAATCAACATCATGGCATTACATGCTCAAACGATCAAAATTAAGTGTAAATTCATCCAGTAAAACGAGCGTAAATTTTACTTAACTGCTAATCCTTCATTAATTAGGCTAATCGCAATTAATTAAACTAAACTCAATTAATTAGCCTAACTATAATTAATTAAAAATTAATCGAAATTAACTTAAATAATTATGATTAATTAAATAAATAAATTAGGACTGATTAAATAAATAACGATTAAATAAATTAAACTCAATTAATTAATCTAACCACGATTAATTAATCTAATCATAATTACTTAAATTGATTGCAATTAAAATTAATCTAAACAATCCTTAATCGCAATTAAGAATAAACCAAGATTAAATAATATTAACCGCAATTAACGCCTTAATCCACGATTAGGAGGTTAACTCACCGATTTTTGGTGAAGCCAAGCCCACGGTGACGGTGGCACGACGGTGTCAAGAACGCAACGCTCGTGGCTCAAACGGAGACGGCAGCTCTTGAAGCTCACGGCTCGGCTTGGGGGTGGCTCGTGGCAGAAAGTGGGTGGCTTGTGGATGGTGGCGATGGCACGGTGAATGACATGAGTGACGCAGGTGGTGGCTTGCAATGGTGAGCGAGCGGTAGCGTCAAGCGAGCGGCGGTGATTTGGGAGCTCGGCGGTGAGGACGACGAATGGCACGGCTCCAAGCGACGGACGGAGGTGGCGTGGTGGTGAGTTGGGGGCATGGGCAGCGGTGTGGTAGTGGGTGAAGCGGTAGCCAGAAGAAGAAGAAGAAGAAGAAGAAGAAGAAGAAGAAGAAGAAGAAGAGGAGGTTTGGCTGAGGGGAGGGGAAAGAAGAGAGAGTGATGCAGCCTACATTGAAGACCAGCTCTCTCAACCAAGAAGATCGCCCGCATTCAAGCTCAACGAAACCTCTTATTGATGAAGTTGTCGATTGTCGATGAAGCTCGATGAAGTTGTTGATTCAACCGAGAAGCCATATCGATATCTTGAGTCCATCCGGAAGCTTGAAAGAAGACACCTTGGGAGCCATGAAGACATTATGCTTTTACTAGTTTCTAGTTTCTATACTCTTTACTATTTTTCTAGTTTCAGAGTTCTATAATGCTTTCAAGTTTCTCGGTTTTGACTTTCTAGATTCAATTTTTCCTAGTTTCAATGCTCTATCTTTATTTCTTTGACGATATAAGCCATCCAATTCCTTGTACGAGATATACGATTTTTTATGAATGAAAACTTTGCTTTCAAGCAAGTATCGTGAACCTTGCAGAGTTCATACCCTTGAAAACCTAAAAGAGTTTTCACTCCATCCTTGAAGAGTCGGAGCTTTTCGAAATCTGCATCCTTGAAAAGTTGTAGTCATCGATCTAGAAGAATCGGTGCCCTCTCAACTTCCTTGGAGGCCTAGAAGAGCAACCAACAAAGTTTCTATCTTTTCCTGTTCTGTTAGTTATTTTCACCCACTTCTAACCCAAATTCGACCATCCTACAATGCTTATTTCAGAAAACCCAAAACAGAGGAATTGTAGATCCAGAAGTCTTTGTTCATTTGGCTTTGGAATCAGGTCAATCTGATCTGTATCGACAAAGATACAACTATTCTCCTAAGCTTGCGCAGTGTTGAAATATCTGTTCGTCCTGTTTCCCGTGTGCGAGTCACTCTCCCGATCCTACTGTTTGAGAAAGCCTAACATTGGCTTGCATCAGAGAGGGAGAGAGGGAGAAAGAGAGAGAGAAGAAAGGACAAAAGAAGGGGGACCGCAGGAGGTAGCGTGAGGGGGAAAGGGGACAAAAGAGAGAGAGAGAGAGAGAGAGAGAGAGAGAGAGAGAGAGGGAAGGGGGCATGGATGGCAGAAAAGTGGGGGAAGGCAACATGAGGGAGAGGAGAAGGAGGAGAGAGAGAAGAAGAAGATAAAGAGAATGGGAGAAGGGGGGATGTCACAGGTGGCAATTAATTCACATTAAAAATAATTAAGTGCATTTCTAGATTTAATTGAAGTTTCCCTATTTTCAAAGGAAACCTTTACTTTTTTTTTTTTTTTTTGGTCGGTAAACCTTTCCTATTTGCTATCATGATTTTGAGAAAGGTTCTTAGACAAATTGATATCATAATGATCTTTTGTCCTTTATATTTAAACTTTCTCGTATGTGCTATTATTGACTTACGTGATATAGATAGGTTAGCAGTTTGCTTGTTGAGCTTTGTGCTCACTCGTGGTTGATCATTGTTTCTTAGATCAGTAGTATTTTGGGAAGACCAGGCCATGATTTTGGACGTATCGTGGGTGGGAGACATATGACATAGTACATACGTAGTATCTAGGTTGGGATGATGCAGCTATTGGAGCTTTTTGGCATAGTATGGAGTAGTGGTACTTTTTGCTCATCTCCTAATGTATCCCGACCCTGTCACCTAAAATATATATAAGTAAGAAATGAAATGAGATTGCCAAGTTTACAATTCCGCTTGTGTTTTGTGACATCTCAAATTTTCAATCCTGTTTTCTACTGAATGAATCGGCATTTCATTGACGCGCCTATAGGGCTATTCTCAGAGCTGATCACTTTCGAGATAACTAGACTATCTGGGGAAACCATTAAGGATTTTAAGGCAAATAGACTTGAGAATTCGACCAGGAATTGGTTTCTCGACCGTGCTCATCTTTAGAGGCCATTACGGCACGAGTATAAAATCAATTTGAAATCAGAGATAGGTTGGTTCGACTGAGATGTGTGGCTAATCGTGGGTGACACCACTAAATTGGAAAATTCTCGTCAACCGGCACTAGACTAATTTTCTTATTATTTTGGTACCCTGTGTCTGTATTTGAATCCTCGAGATTTTCACGACAACCGAGAGTCACCAATAAGTCGAGTGGGTTCATTGTGGCTCGAAGAAAATCAACCACGAGTCATTTGCACTGAAAATATCTGAAAGTTACTCGATAGCCTAGGTCACGCTAAAAACGCGCCGAATGGAAATTAACTGTGAATTCAAGTCTGATTTCAGAAATTGAAGATTCTATCATGTCACAATAAATTCTAGGAGTATCGACTCAGTCTCGGAAGATTTTTCTACAACCTAAGACTTTTTTGGAAAAAGTCGTCGTATGACCGTTTTTATGCAGAAAAAGCTGAGGATTGTTTTTGATAGCAAATTTGGGAAGTAAGATGGATCCATGGGTGAGGAAAAATGCTAAGATGACTGATGGTAGGTGGATTGAATTTATCAAGGCCGAATTGAGTGGATTTGAGAACCGGTAGGTAACCAATTGAATGAGGAATCAAGGAAATTCGTGTGCCCCCTTCCCCCTAGCCATTTTGGACTATTTGGCATGTCCAAGAAGGAGCCTTGGTGGCCCATTGTGAGCCAAGGAAGATACTTGGCCAAGGATGTGCCTTGGGGGATAAGCATGTGGAAAAAAATGGCCAAGATGGCCCACCTCTTGCTTTCCCTTCCTCACCAAGTAACCGACAGCCCTCCTCTCTCCCTCCTTGCTTGTTTGAAAACCTCAAGCCAACATGAAGCTAGCCAGAGTAGCCATCGCACACCAAGACACTGTCGCACGCTTGCACTGTCGTCGAGAACCGCCGATCGCCCTCCTCGCGCGCATGCTTGCAGTCGTGCTTGGCCACACCTCACCGCCGTTCTAGCCTCTGCCCATGCGTCCAGCTCGTTGTCCATTAGCCGTGGTGGCTATGGAGGCCTGTTGGAGGTTCGTTGAGTCCCCGTTTGGACCGAAACCACCCCCATTGCCCTTCCCCGAGCCTTGCCTCACCGATTCAGCTTTGTTTTCCTTGTTTTTAGCCAAGAACATAAGGTTTTCTTAGTGGGTTTCCAGCAAGGTGCCGGGCCCGTTTTGAGGTGTTTACGGGCCTCAAACCCTAGGCCCGCTTTGGAGAAAAACATCATTCGCGACGTTTCCGACGTTTCAATCCGAACGGATTGTTAAACAGGTGAGTTTAACTCACGAATCCCTGCTTAGTTTGCTAATGATGCTTAGGGATTGATTAGATTTAATTAAGTGTAATTAGGTGGATAGATTAGATTAGAATAATTAAATTAGAGATTTACCTACGCATGTTAGGTAAATGGTTAGTGTAATTAGCGAGTAGACATGCCCTATTATTTATTGCATGAACCTCGAAAATTTCCCGGGTCCGTGTTGGCTTCCAATTAGGCATTATTACGGGCCTAAATTGGATTTATTGTTATTTAATTATTAATTTTCGTAATTATTTAATTATTTATTTATTTTCTGAAAATTATACCAAGATGGTCAACGATAGGAATTTTATGCTGATTATCGTGGTGCAATCTGTTTATTTAATTGAGCTTTATTTCGTGCTGAAATGAATTATTTGTGATTTTAGGATTTATTTCCTAAATTAAGAAATTTTGGTAATTGAGTGGAAAATTACTGGGCATTAGTCTACAGACATCAAAAACTTATTTTGGACTGCTGAAAGAAGTGGGAGAAATTGAAGGAAATTATAGTATTTTGGCTAAGGCCAATCGTATACCCACACACAGCTATTTGTACCGGGTATTTTATTATGAGGGAATTGGGTCAAGACATAATTCTTAAATGAGGAATATGATTGTGAAAGACAATGTCTTTGGCCGTAGATGAATAATCGGGTGAGGTTATGACGCAGATTAAGATTGACCACCTAATAAAGGTAGTGTCTATGTGGGCCGTAATTAACCACCGACGTATGGTTGTGCCTATGAGGCCATAATTCTCCACCTAATAGAGGTTGTGCCCACTGAGCCGTAATTCAGTATTACCACCGAATTTGGAATCAGTTGTGCTCGCTGAGCCGTAATTCAGCATTACCACCTAATCTAGGTTGTGCTCACTGAGCTGTAATTCAGTATTTCCACCAAAGTATGATTGTGTCCACTAGACTGTAATCTACCACCGAGTTTGGAATCGGTCATGCTCACTGAGCCGTAATTCAGCATTACCGCCAAAGTTTTAGTAGGCCGTGCTCGCTAAGCCGTAATTCAATGTCGGGGTTGAGTATTTAAGATGATCGTGTAGGCCGTGCTCGCTAAGCCGTAATTCAAAGTTGAGTTTGAGTATTTGAGATGACCGGGGAATGGTCTGATTGACATGTAATCGATTAGATCGATTGATCGATGTTTTGATCTGTGGTGTTTGATTGGGTGCCTATTCGAACTATGCTGATTTGCAGGTGAAATCTGAGGCCAAGGTAAGCCCTCTTATTCACGTGTGCATAGGCAGCCCATAGTGTATCGATTTACTAATTGGGTCTTAGTGGGATAGAACTCGCTAAGGCATTGTCTCACTGGTTATTGAATAACCATTTTCAGGTCCTTAGATGGCGTTGGTGAAGGACTAGAGGCCCGAAGAGTAAAAGGTGAATCCTGAAGAAATGACAATCCTGTCTGACTAGCTGGTCATAGGACAAGCCACTTTTGATGGAAGTTGATTCATTTCTACAGACTTCGTTTTTAGAAACTTGTGGTTTAGAACCTGACTTAACAAATCGACTTGTATATATTTGCACTATGATTTGCAATGTATATAAGTGTGGTTGTTTTCAAAGTTAAAATTTGAAATCCTACTTTTCTATCCAATTATTTTATTGTCTGGGGATTGTTTATATGCTTCCGCGTGCGTATTAAAAAGAAAGGGCCGGCGATGCATCCTGGGACGTCACTATTATATCGACCAATTGAGGGATGGGCGCATGCTCGAAGATCGGGGCGTGACATGTTTCTTTGAATTTTTATATGTCCTGGGCTTTTGCATGCTTAAAAAAGTTAGGACTTCAATAAATGCGTTTGACATACTGGAGGTGCCACAATATGTAATCCATCTTTTGTGATTCTACCATTGGAAATCCGTCAAATCAGCGTGTGGAAGTCATTGAATACTTCATATAAATACCGTCTTCTCTCGCGACATGAGAAGTTTACAAACATTGAAATATCATATTTCTCCTGGAATCACGGGTGACGATCCCATCTCTCTCCTGCATATTCCATTACGTAAATGCCACTAAATCCTCCTTGGAGTCAGTTTTTTTTTTCATGGGCAAAGACAAAAATAAATATTAAAGAGAGAAGAGGAACCCATGAGAGATGATCAAATACGCCATTCTTTTATAAATTGCCATCTGAAATCAAAATGATCAAAAGCTTAGAGCGAACAATAATTAGCTAAGAGAGTCGCACACGCGAGAAAAATCACATCGAGCATGGCTACGAAAAGAAGGACCATTAGGGTTCTCATGCTTCCTGGCTTGCTCATGGTCACATAGGTCCGTATCTAGAGCTAGCCAAAAAGCTCTCGAAAAGGAACTTCCACATCTTCCTATGTTCAAGTCCTGTCAACCTTAGTTCCATCAAAATTCCTCCTGAATATTGCGCCACCATTGAGCTCGTGGAGCTCCATGTCCCATCTTTGCCTGGTCTCCCTCCTCAATACCACACAACTAGGGGTTGCCGCCTCACCTCATGCCAAAACTGAAGACAGCCTTCGACATGGCAGGCCCTAACCTCTCTGACATCATCGCTGTTCGCCAACCTGATTTGCTTATCTTCGATTATGTCCTCCCGTGGCCCCTGGAAGTCACAAGGTCACACGGCATCCCGGCGGTCAACTTCGAGATCACGGCAGCAGGGGCGACTTCATGCGTATTCCACTCCATCAAGAGGCCGGGCGATGAGTATCCTTTCAAGGCAATTCGTCTTCAAGACCATTGGATGGCAAAGTATAGGGACCAAATGGAACAAGCATCGGGGAGTGGCATGAGCGACATAGAAAGGATCATGCGTTGCATTGACCATTCGTCAGGCCTGAACTTCTCGAAGACCTTTACGGAATTGGAGGGCAAATACATTAACTACCTAAGTGATCTTTTGGGGAAGAAAGTCGTGCCTGTCGGCCCACTGGTTCAAGACCCTGTCCAAGAGGATGGGAATCCCATAATTGAGTGGCTTGATAAAAGAGAAAGAACGTCAACCATATTCGTGTCCTTTGGCACGGAGTACTTCCTCACGGAGAAGGAAAGAGAAGAGATAGCCTATGGGTTGGAGTTTAGCAATGTCAACTTCATTTGGGCGGTTAAATTTCCTGTGGAAGAGCACATCAAGCTTGAAGAAGCACTTCCTAAGGGATTTCTTGAAAGGCTGAGAGACAGAGGACTAGTGATAAAGGAATGGGCACCACAAGTTAGGATTCTAGCACATCCAAGCATTGGTGGATTTGTGAGTCACTGTGGATGGAGTTCGGTCATGGAGAGCATGAAGTTCGGCGTCCCAATCATCGCGGTGCCCATGCATCTTGACCAGCCACTCAACGCGAGGATCATCGAGGACGTTGGGGTCGGATTGGAGGTGCTGAGGAATGAGAGCGGGGAGCTCGAGAGGGAGGAGATTGCGAAAGTGATCAAAGCTGTTGTGGTGGAGGAAGGTGGGGAGCGGGTGAGGAAAAAGGTCAAAGAAGTGAGCATCGGCATTAGGAACAAAGGAGATGAAGAGATTGATGAAGTGGAGCATGCGATCGTGAAGCTTTGTGGAGTAGCGACTGGTAGCCTTTGACTGTTCGTTGGGTTTATGTTGTAGCTTTCAATAATCATGTATGCTGAAGGTCAAATTTTTTGTCGCGATGTTTTTTCCTAGAGTAGCTTTGTTTTTGGATTGCAATATATACGTACGTCCCCACCTAGGAGGGCAGAATCAAATCCTATTTTTTTCTGAAATTATACAACTTTTTTGAATGTTGCCTTGAGTTAATATTACCGACAACAAAAGGTCATGCATAATTTAGTCTTGCTATGTTGGTATTCAAAAACACAAATAAAGATATTACTGAGCCCTAATTCTAATTTGTCACGTTGTTTAATATACCAAGTTTGTCAGTCAATTTTAGCGTATCTGACATTACTAGGTCGTTACCTGCTTCATAATATTGACACTAAACTCTTTAGACCTGCTTCCACGCATGTCCATCAACGCAAGGTTTCCGCTTCCGTCCTCCACCTCTTGGCCACGTTTCATGCACGCACAACCGCATGCGCTTACCTATGCACACTTGCTGAACGTTCAAAAACCAACCCTAGAGCAAACACCCAAGAAGGTGAACTAGAAAAAAGCAAGAAATGAGCCCGCAGAGAGGCCCGTTCACAAGCATTCTCATGCTTCCATGGCTTGCTCATGGCCGCATCTTTCCATTCCTCGAGCTTTCCAAGCGATTCGCCGATAGAGACATCCACATCTACTTATGTTCCGCGCCTGATAAAGAAGGAAAACAAGAAGTGGTCATGGTGCGCAACCACAGCCCAATAGGCCCAAAAATCTGAAGAATAAGGATCTTATCTCATTTTTGAAGTGTAAGTTAAAGAGCAAGATCATCATTACTTCGGCTTTATATACACGATTTTTTTTTTTATAACATTGACTCATTTTCTTCCTTTTATCATTTGCATTCCTATAATTGAGTGTTCAGTATTTATTCTAAGAAATTTGGACAATAAAAAAACAATGTGATTTATATTTAATATCTCAATATGTATGTATGTTTTGGTCCTACATGTTATCGAAGAAAGCAATACAGCTGATTTTGTTTATTATTATATTAGAGAGTGTGAGAGCAAGATGCCCTTAGTATTATTACTCTTCGATTAGACAGGTTGAAAGTGGGTTCTTTCTAAACTTAAATTGAACCGATCATCAGTTGGTCTTTGGTTTATTAGACCCATTCCTACTTATTCTAAATCCTAGGCAATCCATATATCACTGAAACCATTAAAGCCGAGTTGAAATATGGATCGATGGCCCGTTTTATCACCTACATTAAACAAGAACAAAGGCCCAAAGGTCCATGACTTCATACAACACATTGCTTTCCAACGATCTAAGCTACTATAAGATACCATCTAGCGCTATGCAAATAGATACCAATTTGCATCCCACTTGAGCTTGCACTTGCGCAATTCAACAACTTGGAAAGGAGAAATGCTTATACGAATGTTTTGGGAAAAGTACCAAAAAAGTCATAAACCTATTGCATTGGTACTAATTCAATCCTAAACTTTTCAACTAGACCAATTTAGTCATAAACCTTTTAATATTGGTACCAATTCAGTCCATCCAACCAATTTTGGCCAGCCGGCGCTGACGTGGACGTCGGCCGATGGCCGGACGTTGACATGGCAATTTTTATGATTTTTTTATTATTTTTATGATTTTTTTATTAATTTTTTTCTTTTTTTTTTCTTTTTCCTTTTCTTTTACGCCTTCTTCTTCTGGCGGTGGCGGCGAGGCGCGAAGCCCTCACCGCCGGCAAGGGTCGCACCCTCACCCGACCTCTCCCAAGGCCGCGGCGAGACGGCTTCGCATGGATCCAGGTGAGGCCATGGCACCATCACCGGGCGAGAGGCGAGGGCGCGAAGCCCTCGCCGGCCGCCCGGTGAGGGTCGTGGCCCTCGCTCGGCCTCGCCCGGGCTGCGGGCGAGGTGACTTAGCCCGGAATCCGGGCGCGGCGGCCATCGCCACACACACCGACCATAGCGATGGCCGCCTTCGCCGGATCTAGGCTAAGCCACATCGCCCACGGCCCTGGGCGAGGCCGAGTGATGGCCGCCATGGCCTTGCCCGCCAACAGCCCTAGGAGAGGCCGAGCGAGGGCCGCGACCCTCGCCGACGGCAGGTGAGGGCTTCGCGGCCCTCGCCAACCACCGCCAGGAAGAAGAAGGCGAGAAAAGAAAAGGAAAAAGAAAAGAAAAAAAAAAAAAGTTAATAAAAATTTCGAAAAAATCATAAAAATTACCACGTCGATGGCCAGGCCACCAGCCAACATCCACGTCAATATCGGCCGGCCAAAATTGCCCAAATGGACTGAATTGGTACAAATATTAAAAGGTTTAGACCTAATTGGTCCAATTGAAAAAGTTTATAAGCTGAGTTGGTACTAATGCAATAGGTTTAGATTTTTCGGTACTTTTCCCGAATATTTTTAATCTACTATGAGATTAACAATCTATTCTGAACCACAAAAAGACAAATAACAAATAATTAAAAATTATGACGGGGTCTATTTTGAAAATTTGTGACTCACAACACACCGTTATTTTAATGGTGGGCCAAAAAATACTATACTAGGAAAGCCCTTTCAAAAGGATGATATTAAAGCTTTATTTGTCAAGAAAGGAAACAAATCTTAACTCCGTTTGTTTAGCGAGAAAATCAACCATTCAAAAAGATTTTCCACTTCTTAATCATTTATATCATTTAGAAAAATGAGTTTACCAAAAATGTTTTCCTTATTAATGAAAGTCTTTTACACTTAAATATAAGTGATGGAAGTATTTTTATTAGCTTAAACACCTAATTGATTAAAAAAATCAAAATTAGGAAAACATTTTTCACCTCCCTGATTTTTCGCAATAAAAGGAGCCTAAAAGGAAAATAAAAGCATATATTCTAGAATATCTATCCAAACTTGTTGACACCTAATTTAGGATCAATTTTTTATTTTATTTTAGGAAATAAAATAGAAGGTAATAAATAAAATAAAGCATTTGGGTTTGTGGAGGGAGATTTCGAAAAAACAAATTTTGAATGATGAAGCATTTTTATTGTTGAACACATATCTTCATTTCAAAATTTTTTTTAAAAAAAAAAAGGAAAAAAAAAGCGAAATCAATGAGAGGAATTAATGGGATTTGACTAGCAATATGGAAGGAATGGACACTCATTTCGAATATTGGGCATGAATCTGGACATGTTCGCGGCAATATAAATGGTGCGAAAGAAAGTGAAGGATTTACGACGCAATAAATCGGGGCTAAGATTTCGGAATCCCATGAAACAAGGAAGACGGGTCCCCGACTTTCCATTATTAAATGGAAGTCCTTGCACTATAAAGGGGGTTCTCTTCGTACAAAAAGGGGGAGAGATTTCGAAAAACTCAGAGCAAAAAAGTGAGGAAGGAATTCCTTCGTTTCTTTTGAATTCATTTTTTAGAGGGGTTAGGTCAAAGGGCTGTTTGCCCCTTTTTACTGAAGAAAAGTACAAAAGTCAGCAGGGGAATATGTGCGAGGAGACGTGAGGTGAAGTGAGAGAGAAAAGTGCAAAAAGAAAAGAAAAAGAGACACCCCCTCTCCACCGTAAAAGTCAAAAAAGGGGGGAGTCATTTGCTTTCTTTTTCCTCTCTGACCACTTTGCAGAGAAGAAGGAAATCAGCGGCGGTAAAGAGAAGGAGCAGAAAAAAATTATTAAAAAAAGGTTGTCTTCTTCCTTGGTTTCAACCCAACGCCCAGCACCTGCGATTATTTGCGCCCCTGCCTTCGCCGGTTCCTGCTGCTCCGGATCCGCTCGCTCGAAACCACGCACCAACCGCGAGCCGTCCTCGGACGAGCCCGCTCCGCCTGCTGATCTCGCCGTGCCGAAGCCCGTTGCGCCTGAGCCCTGCTCCGCCGGCCACCGCATCTGCTTGCCTCAGCCCCGACGAGCCGCTGCCCCCAATCGTGCCCCTGGAGTCCCGAAGCCGCGCCGATCCAACCGAGCCTCCGCCCTGTGCCGACGCATCCCCCCTGCACGCCACACGAGCACACCGGCGACCCACCTCCGCAACCCAGATCCGCCCGGAGCCCGAGCGACACGCCTCGACTACCCGATCCCAAATCGACTCTCCACCTGTCTTCGCCGTCCCGGAGACAGCCTTCAGCCCGCCGCGCCTCGCTCCGATCACCGCCCGAACCCGCCTCTCCTGAGATCCGACGCCGGTACCACCCTCGCCGGAATTCCGAACGCCGGTGACACCCTCGCCGGATCAACGAACGGGCTGCCCCTATTTTTTCCTTAGGTAGTTTTTTTTTAGTTTTACTTTTTTTATTTGGTAGTTTAGGTTATTTCTTTATCTTTTATGTTATTTTTGCTGTTTATTTGATAGCATATTTGGTTTAGTTATTTAAATATTTGGTGTTGATATATGCTTTATCCGTAGGTCCTACCTAAAATTATTATGGTTATTAATTTGATCCAGAGACGTCGGATCATTTTTTTTTAATTATAATAATTTTTGGTTTCGTGGTAGAATTTCAATTGTTAAATCACGATAATTATTTAATTTGGTCCGTAAGACTTCGGACCAAATTTGTAATTATTTTGATTTCCTTGATTGTGATTATAGAGTTAAAATAATTGTTAATTTAATCCGTGAGACAACGGATTATTTTTTCGGTTATTTTAATTCTTCTCTTAGTTTTTATAATTACTCGTCTTTTCGTAAAAATAATTACTTGTTTGAAAAAAATGAAAAAGCATTATAAAAGGGAATAGTAAAAAAAATTTAAAATTTGCATGAGCATGTAGGTCACGTAGGTTTAAGTTAACCTTTAGGATTTTTAGAATGTCACCCTTAGATAGGTCTTTTTAGTCGAATTGGATTTAAACTTTTTTTTTATTTTAGGAAAAGTTTGCTTGATTAAAAAAATAAAAAATAATAGGTGCATATTAACTAGTTTGCATAATAGGCATATTTAATTAGAGTTTGCATATTAATAAATTAGGATTGCATCATATTATCATGTTTTAGTAATCCCATCGTGTAATTTTTAATTGCATATAACTAACATTTTTTAAAAGAAAAACACAAAAATCATTTACTTGGTTAACTAATAGGTTAGTTCATAATTAATCCCTTTTCATATCATCATTATTTAGTGTAGGTTGCATACATTAAAAAAGAATTGTTAAAAAAATCACAAAAAGAATATGCATATAGAATTGTTATGTCATGCATCCCATGTCATATAGTATATGCATGTTTAGGATTGCATAATTTAGATTGCATACATATAGTTCAAATTAGGCCATATAAATTGCATTTCACATATCATTAAAGTAAAATTCATGCATATTAATTTTAGATTAAGATTGCATAATAATAAAAGTTAGGTGCCATGTCATTTAGAAATCATGTTTAGGGCATGCATTATTAGCATTTTTTAAAATGTTTTCTTAGAGTGGACTTTAATAAAGTTGTGGTTTATAATTTCTTAGCATTTCGATTTATTGAATGTTATTTAATTGATTGTGCACCCGCATGACCACCATTTGCATGTTAGTATCTTAGGTTAAAATTAATCAAGGCGCCCGCAAAATGTTTTTTTTTTAAGGTACCGAAAGGGCGTTAGATTAATCTAGCGTAACCATGTCCCCGAATCCATTAAATCTCTGGTTTCGTAAAAGGTAAAGTATTCTCCCATACTTTACCTGGGTTTCTAATCAGCCCCTAATTGGTTAGTGGCGGCTCCAATTTGGTATATAATTTGCATGTTTTAATGGGTCATTTTTTTAACATCAAGTCGCGATTGGTAGGGCTTGGGAGAGTCCGCGCCAAGTCTTCGGACTTAGTAATCCATTAACCTAGTTTTAGGTGATTCACCCATCGAAAAAATTAGGTCGCGACGACTTGGCGACTCACTGGGAACTTAGAGTTAAAACTCATAGTGGACATAGGCCTGTTTCTTTTTTAAAAAAAACATATTTTTGTTTGGCAGAAGGACACTGGTATGTCACTAACATTTCTAAGGTGTTAAATGTTCTTGCAGATGGGAGGTATAAGGGGAGTAGCCTTTGCTAATTCTTGTCTTGCAGGAGGGTGTAAAGATGAATGATTTATTTTTGCCTATATTGAAGTGTTGTTTGTATTATAAATTGTTGTGCATGATTTTTAAATTGTTTTAGCACTACACATTGCACACACGACACTGTAGCCAGGACCGGGCTACGATAGGATTTCTAGGATGGTGTTGAGAAGGATACTTCCTCTAAAGCGAGGCTGCTATGTAGAGGTTGACCTTCTCTTCCCGAAATTTCTTTCATGGTGTCAAATGTGTTTGTCCATATCCGCGAGATTGCGTGATTATTGGACATTCCATTCGACTAAGCCGGAGTTAAGGGGACGACGTTAATGCGAGGCGCAACGGTCGATCACCCTCTTAGCTCCACTTTGTTAAGCCATCTAGATAGAAATCGAGCCGCACATTTCATGCGTGTGTCTATGTGATTGTCATCCCTTTTCGGTAAAAGTAAGTTGTCTAAACTCCTACTTTGCAATTTACTTACTTTATTGTAATTTTGTCGGTCCATGACAATGGGTTTCATCGTCGAGTCTTGTCTTATATGCAATGGGGAAAACCGACGTACAATTCATTTCCACTCCCAAAAAAGAGCTCAAAATGTGGTTGGACCGGTTAGATCAAGACGGCCAGAGATATGTGAAAGCTAGGATCGCTCGACTTCTTCCACATTGTTAGATATCAGCATCCACTCCGGTGTTATACGGGCGCTGCCCCATTTTCGGTGTCCACAAACTTCAACCTTCGTGTTTGGTGAGTATGAGCTAACTCCAACACTAGAGGAGTATAGTATTGCTATGGGAATGCCTTTGGAGAAAGAGCTTATTAGGCCACCTATCGGTATTGATTTCATTTCTGAATTATCACAGTTTTTAAAAATCGAGGCCGAAGTGGTAAGAAAGGTTGTTAAAGCCAATTGTTATGCATGCCCATTTTCATTTCGAAAGAGTGTTTTGCAAACCAACCAATGATTTCAAAAGCTAGGATTTTCATATTGGCATTTTTTGGACTAATCGTTTTCCTTATCGAAAAAATGCCATTAATCCCTCAATTTCGTGGGTGGTCAATCGAGTTTGTGATGGGTTGAACTATGTCAATATGATTTTAGCTGAAACATTTTTGTCATTAACCCGTTTCAAACAAAATGAGGAAAAGACCATGCGTGCCCTACCTGAGCTTTTGCAAATATGGTTTTTCTCTCACATAAGAGGGTTTGGGCATCTGATGAAACAATTCAAGATTGACGATTTTAGGCACCCCATACAAAAATTTATGGTCCTAGAACGTTTTTTCTCCACACAAGGAGTATGCTCGTTGGATAAATTTTTGAAAGATCCCGATCCTAAGGCATTCCTATGGCATACTAAATGGTTCCGGGTTGAGGAGGCTCGTTTCTCACACAAGCATGATGAGCCAATACCATTGCTGGGCCTCTCCGGTGCGACTTCTTATTACCCACATAGGGTGGCCCGTCAGTACGGATCTCTTCAAGAAATTCCTCCGCCCCTCAAGACAGAATTATTTCAAGTTCGTTTTGATCATAAGAGCTATGATTACTTCAACGAGGTCCAGATGATCATTGCTGCATGGAATGAATGCCATCCAGAAGATTTTGGAGCCCAAGAGACGAAAGGCGAAGAGGAGATTCACCATGCATCGGCGTTCTACATCCAAAGAACACCGGATTCCGCTGCCTTGCGTCCGGTGGTCCCCGATGTGACCGAGAAGCCCACCCAACGAGCACAAATTGAGCATCTTAAGCGGAAAGTGGAAATGATTGAAGCCGAAAATAAGAAGCTTCGCAAGGCGTTGGGTCCCGAAAGCATATAAAATGAGATGTTCAATTTTTAGGGATCTTGATTTCAATTCAGTCTTTTCAATTTTAGTTCAATGTTTAGGGATTTTAATTTCAATTCTTAGTTCATTGTTAGGAAGTTTGGTTCATTGTTAGGGAGTTTGGTTCAAACATTTAAAATAAATAAAATGAGATGATTAGACCATTGTCATGGGCCATTTTCCTATCTCGGTTGTTGTTTCTTATATTATCTTTTTTTCCTTAGGTAACAACACGGCTCATCCAAGATCACCAATCCGTACTCGTTCTAGAGTAACAATGGCGATGACGCCGAACAAATGCGTGGTGCCGAACAAGCTCGTGTCGTTGCCCTCGAAACAGAAATGAAGCAAGTCCCGAACGTCCTTGAGCACTCTCCAAGCAAATCGATTCTCTCCAAGCAAACACGCCCCTCTACCTCGCAAGTTGAAGTGGTTTTACCACAACATGCTCCTATGGCTAATTCGAGAGATAAAGGCAAGAATGTATCTGCAAGTGGCCCATCAAGCTCTAATGATGTCTCCGGGGGAGAAAACCACCGACACCCCTCAAATCATTGTTGATGAGGAGATACAAGTGATAGCGTACGGCATTCAGGCGAGCGAGGAAAAGCGCTTGGCGAAAATCGAGGAGAAACTTAAGCAACTGCGGAGGTGCATTTAACCAAGACCCGGCGATTTGTCCCATTATGCAAAGATCAAGATACCAAAGAAGTTCAAAATGCCGACTTTGAAAAGTATAATGGCACTTCTTGCCCGAAGATCCACTTGCGAGACTTATGTGGTTAGGATGACCCCATATGTTGATAACATACCCCGATGATCCAGCAATTTCAAGCAAGCCCGACAGACCGGCACTCCGGTGGTATATTATGAAGAAGATTAATCTCCTAGAGACTTGGGAGGATTTGACCGATGCCTTCTTCAAGCAAGCATACAAGTATAATATTGATGTCACTCCATCTCGAGAGGATTTACTTCGCACCGAGAAGAAGAAGAGAATCTTTCAAGGCCTATGTCACGAGATGGAGGACTCGTAGCCGCTCAAATTACTCCGGAGCCGACCGAAAAGGAGTTGATGGATTTGTTCATGAAGACGCTCCCACCGAATACCGAAATCGAATGTTAGGATCGGCGCCGAGTCGTTCAATCGCCCGGGTCCCCGTTGGCGAGCGAATTGAGATAGCCCCGCGTGATGGATGGGCGTCGATCAAACCAGCTCATATAAGAAATTTTCGGCCAAGAAAGACAAAGAGCCCGTAGCGGAAGTCAATACGGCTTATGTTCAACCCCCTCGCCCGTCTCGAACGCTCAACGGGGAGGAGCACGTCCTTTCTTTGGCCAGCAGAGGAACTCTTCCGGGCGTCAATTTACGCTCTCCCTAAGCCATTGTCCAAGATCTTGCCGACTCTTCGTAGAAAAATGGATTACTCGCTAAGGAGCCTAAGCGACCTAATCCCGAACGTTTCCCCAACTATGATCCGTCCAAGACATGTGCTTACCATATGGGAGAGGTAGGGCATTCGTTGATGATTGCTATACGCTGCGACACAAAAATCCAAAATCTGTTGGATGCTAAAGTGGTCTCATTCCGCGAAGCACAGCCCGAACATCGAGAATAATCCGCTCCCGACCATCCGTAAAACCGTGAATGCCATTTTCAGTTTTGATGCTAGTCGAAAGAAGAGCTTGAGAGTACATCCGGACGATGTTTATAATGGTTTAGTTCGAGCTGGATACTACTCGAGATGTAGAAGAACCTACCTTGTCTCGAAGGTGCGAGAGTTAAGGTAATGTCCAAGAAGGGGATGATTGTTTGCGTAGATCCCGCCGACACGGTTTCAACTATCACTCCGATCATTATTGATCCGGAGGAAGAGCTTTCGATTTTGAGAATGAATTTACCGGTTTAAACATTGGAGCTAGCGATCCCTTAATTTTTGACATGCCACCGTTGGAGGATGCTTCGGATGAAGATGAATTAATCATCAATGATGTGACGCCGAGATGATGAAGAATTGATTCTTGATGTTACGCAACCCTATGCATACACGAATGACAAGGCGGTCCCATGGTGTTATGATGCGGAGATAGATGTGGTCACTCGATCGGGACGCACTTATGCTCGGCTAACTCACAACCTTGTTAAGCCAGCCACGATGAAGAGGCTAAAGAATTTTTAGCGGTGATTAAGGCAAGTGAGTATAGCGTAGTGGACCAGCCTTCAAAACCGCCGGCACAAGTCTCCATATTAGAGTTGCTTTTGACATCGAGAAACATCAAAAGGCATTGATGAAAGTCCTTAATGAAGTACATGTCCCGAGTCCATTGAGCCTCGAGAAGTTGGGGGAATTCGTGGGGGTCATTTTGTTAAACGACCGAGATCACTTTCTCGAGATGATGAAATCCCGGATGAAGGAAGGGGACACGGCAAAGCCCTTTATATCTCAGCCAAGTGTCGAAATACCTTGGTATCCCGTGTCCTCATTGATAATGGATCGGCTTTAAACATATGCCCCCTTGCGACTCTAAAGCGTCTTGGGTATGATTTAGGGAAAATTCGTGCGGCGGCTAAAACCTCTGTTCGAGCATTTGACGGAACCAAGAAAGAAGTTGGGGAAGTTGATTTAGACTTGCAGATAGGGCCGGTGTTGTTTAATGTGGTTTTTTCGGGTCTTGGACATACCTACGGCCTTCAACTTTTTGTTAGGTCGTCCATGGCTTCATGCGGCGGGCGGTTTCTTCAAGTCTTCACCGAAAGTGAAGTTTGTGACGAAAGGGAAGCTTATTACAGTTCGAGGAGAGGATGAGTTCAAGATTTATCACGAGACGGCTATCCCTTACATTGAACCAGATTGTAAAGAAGAATCCAGTTTTCAAGCATTTGAATTGGTTTCAACCATTCATGTCTCCCAAGGTACTACCTTACCCACTCCAAAGTTATCAAAGTCGGCGATCATGGTAGGCAAAATCATGGTCGGGAGTGGCTTTGTTCCAGGTAATGGTTTAGGCCGACATGGTCAGGGCACTCGCCAGCCAATTGAGGCCGGGCGGAATTCATACACTACTGGGTTGGGCTATCGTGATAGAGGTGGACGATCCTCAGAGGAAGAGGAAGAGGACAAGGACGAACTAGTGTCATTAGACCCCACATTAGGTCCACATTCCCCGGGCCCGCGAGGATGATGCATGAGGAAGAAGGGGCAATCGATACCGTGTTCAATACCCAAGCCTCCGGTTGCTGATGTTGATGTTACTCCCGCCGAATGGGTAGTGGTAGACAAGCCGGTTGCAGACACCACTCGACCCACTGGAAAAGACGACACACTCGGAGGAATGGCCGAATTGTTCGAAGAGAATTTCGTGTTGGTCATCGACGAAGTTCGAGAGAACGATATTGAGACTTGCAAAGGTGTGAGAATGATCCAATCTAATACAACATGTGCTAGTACTGATGATCCAGAAGACTCAAACGAAGACTCCAGTGAAGTGCAACGTAGTTGGGAACAACATGAAAAGGCTAAGGTTCCCACATCCGAGCAGATCAGTCACTATTAATTTAAGTGACACTTGAAGAGGCCAAAGAAGTGAAAATTGGAGCGAGTCTTCCCAAAGAGGAGGCCGAGCGCCTAACTCGCCATTCTGAAGGAATATCGGGATATCTTTGCATGGACCTATCCGACATGCCCGGTTTAGACTCGTCAATTGTGGAGCATTGCTTGCCTACTAATCTGGATGTGCCACCTAAAAAGCAGAGGCTACGGAGAACCAAGCCCGAACTCTCAAAAAAGATAGAGGAGGAAGTGATGAAGCTCTTGAAGGTGGGATTCATTGAAGTCTCACAGTACCCCGAATGGGTGGCCAACATTGTACCGGTAATGAAGAAAGACGGTCGGGTTCGAGTATGTGTTGATTATCGGGATCTGAACAAGGCCGGTCAAAAGATGATTTTCCGTTACCGCACATAGATGTACTTGTGGATAGTACCGCTGGTTTTGAACTATTCTCATTTATGGACGGTTTTTCCGGGGTACATCGATAAGGATGAAGGAGGAAGACAAGGAGAAGACTGCATTTATCACCCCGTGGGGAACCTTTCATTATAAGGTTATGCCCTTCGGACTCAAAAATGCAGGGGCAACTTACCAGCGAGCCATGATAGCATTGTTTCATGACATGATGCATCAAGAGATTGAGGTTTATGTCGATGATATGATTGCAAAGACTCGACACGGAAAAAGCCATATCGAAACCTTGAAGAAGCTATTTGATCGCTCCGTGAGTTCAAGCTTCGACTAAATCCCGCTAAGTGCGTGTTTGGAGCAACATCCGGTAAATTGCTCGGATTCATTGTGAGTAGTAAAGGGATTGAAATCGACTTGACTAAAGCTAAAGCCATTTGTGAGCCGCAACCTCCGTCAACGGTGAAAGAAGTCAGGAGCCTTTTGGGAGGTTGAATTACATTGCTCGTTTCATTTCCCAACTTTTCGAATCGCTGTGCCATTCTTCAAGCTCCTAAAGAAGAATGCACGAGTCAATTGGGATGATGAGTGTCGAGAAGCGTTTGACAAGTTGAAGAGTTACTTGATGAATCCACCGATGCTTGTCCCACCATCGCCGGGTCATCCCTTAATTCTCTACCTCACTATCCATAGTGAGTCACTAGGTGCAATGTTGGCTCAAGAAGGTCCCGTCGACAAAAAAGAACGAGCCATTTATTACCTGAGCAAGAAGTTCACCGTATCGTAGCCGAAGTATCCCGATGTTGAAAAAACTTGTGCGGCTTTGGTATGGGTATTGCATAGATTGCGACAATACACTTTGCATTACAGACATTCCTCGTGGCGAGAGTGACCCCATCAAGTACTTACTTGAGCGACCATCTTTGGTGGGTAAGTGGCCAAATGGCAAATTTTAATTTCCGAATTTGATGTACAATTCATGCCACAAAAGTCGGTTAAGGGTCGAGCGATCGCCTGACCTATTGGCCGAGAATTCGGGAGTCTCTAATGGCAATGACGGTTTCCTTGATGACCGCATCTTGAGTATAACCGAAGACTCGTGGAAGATGTTCTTTGATGGAGCCGTAAACTTGTCCGGTTCTCTGGGGGGGCAAGTTCGATATCCCCAGATGGACAGCATCATCCAAAGTGGCGCAAAATTGGTATTCCCATGCACTAACAACGTGGTCGAGTATGAAGCTTGCATCCTCGGGCTTCAGCTGCAATTGAGATAGGTGTGGCCAAGTTAAAAGTGTTCGGGGATTCCGCATTAATCATAATGCGGACCGTAGGTGAATGGAAGACCAAGGAGGCCAAGCCTGCTCCCATACCACAAGTATTTAGAAGATCGATGGAAAAGTTCGAGGAAGTTTCGTTTGAATACTTGCCAAGGTCTCATAATCAATTTGCGACGCACTTGCAACATTGTCTTCTATCTTTGCCGGCAGTCACCGATGGGTTAGAGGTCGAGCCTCGAAAATAGAGGTTTTGCCGAGACCATCTTATTGCATGGTAGTGATAGAAGAACCGGATGGAAAACCATGGTACCATGACATCATGACCTATATTCAAAAGCGAGAGTTCCCAGAAGGTAGCAATCCAGCTGACCGAAAGCATCTCATGAAACTTGCCTCCAAATTCTTTATTAGTGGAGATACATTATACAAACGGTCTTTCGACACCGTCCTGCTTAAATGTGTCAATGCTAAGGAAGCCACTCAGTTGATGGAAGAAATACATGAAGGGGCGTGTGGTCCTCACATGAGCGGCCACATGTTAGCAAAGAAAATTATGAGACTAGGTTACTTTTGGTTGACTTTGGAGACTGATTGCATTCAACATGTCAGAAGTTGTCACCGTTGTCAAATTTATGGAGACAAAATAAATGTTCCTCCAAATGAGCTGCATCAACTGTCAGAGTCATGGCCTTTTTCAATGTGGGGCATCGATGTGATCGGCCCATTAATCCGAAAGCTTCGAATGGCCATCGTTTCATCTTGGTCGCTATTGATTATTTCACAAAATGGATAGAGGCAACATCCTATGCGTTGTTACCGCAAAGAATGTTGTGAAGTTTGTGCGACGAGATATTATTGCTCGTTATGGCGTGCCCGAAGCCATCATCACGAGATAACGGAACAAACCTTAACAACAAGCTTGTTAATGATTTGTTCAAGGAGTTCAAAATTCGTCATTTGAATTCATCGCCCTATCGCCCTCGATGAATGGTGCGGTTGAAGCGGCGAATAAGAACATCAAAAAGATTCGGCAAAGACAGCTGATAATTATCGTGACCGGCACGAGAGGCTTCCTTACGCCCGATGGCGTATAGAACTTCGGTTCGCACTTCTACGAGGGCAACTCCTTTTTCTTTGGTGTACGGCATGGAAGCGGTCTTGCCGTTGAAGTAGAAATCCCTTCTCTAAGAGTATTGTCTCGTCTAAGGCGACGAAGCGAGTGGGCACAACGGAGGTATGACCAACTCAATTTGATTGAAGAAAAACGATTGAAGGCCGTATGTCATGGTCAATGTTATCACGCGGGTGGCCAAGTCCTTTAATCGGAAGGTTCGCCCGAGGCATTTCAAGGTCCATGATTTGGTGCTACGCAAGATGCTACCAAATAACCTTGATCCTCGTGGCAAATTCACTCCAATTACAAGTGGGCCATACATTGTGAAGAAAGTACTTCCGGAGGTGCTTTAATTTTGGCGAAATGGATGGGCGGGAATTCACAAATCCCGTAAATTTCGATGTTGTAAAGAAATACTATCCATGAATAAAAGGGCTCGTAAAAACCTTTTCCTCGCTCAAAGTTGGTCAAATCTTTAGTGTATAATATTGCATATTTTATTTTTGCGGGGGCAAAGAATGGAGGTGAACGATGGCGTCTTATTTTTAAGGAATCTCTATGAGCTCCTTTACAAAGGAAGGGCAAGACATGGACACATAATAGTTTTGACTTTATGAGCATGCCTTCTTTTGTCTTCACATGATATTGTGTAATTCGTCAATTCCACTTGAAATTTATCAAAATGGATAATTCAGTGAAAGATGTCGAGTTACTTGAGCATGCTAAATGAGGTGTGAAAGGCAAGCCTAATCCCATACACCGTCCCCTGTCCATACATTGTGAGGTGAGTATGGAAACATTTTGTATTTCAAGGTGAAGAATTTTCTTGCGAAAAGTACGACAGTGAAATGACGAGAGGCGATTCATTTCTCTATCCCAAACACTACTGGTGTTCCATTGCTTAACCATTTTTGAGCCCATACACTTATGGATGTTCTTTTCAAATTACCCCTGTCAAGAACCACCCCACATCGGGGCAAGCGGGAGATAAAAATGACATCATGAAGTGAGGAAAGTGAATTGAAATTTTCTTGCTCTCACTTGCATCAATCTTCAAGTTATGCTATTACATTGAATTCATATGGTAATTTAAGTGCCTTAGGATGACGAAGAGCATTTCTTTCACTATCCTACACACTTATATCCTTTGTATAGCCCACTTGAGCTGTGATTTCGTTTCTTTTAAGCCCAGTTGGTGATCATCCCCCACACTGGGGCAAGGCAAGAGACAGATGAAGACCCTTGAAGGTTCGAGTGTCATTTAAAGTATACTTGACACACGCATTGTGTGCAAGAACTGAAATCAAAATAGAACTAAGGGGCATGAAAAAGCAGTGTGCCTGGTAAAAGCAAGGCCAATGCCCGTGAAAAAAGAAAGAAATGATTGATGAATTGGAGGAAAAAAGCAGTGTGTCTGACCAACGTCCATCATCAAAGAAAATGACTTTAAAAAATGTTGAGAAAAGATCTCAGTTGAAAAATCATTGGCATCGGGTGATAAACTTTTGAGCCAATAAAGAAATCACAAGAAGACAATCCGTGTTGAAGAAAAAACTGGTGGCAATGTCAAGATGATCACCAACTTTGACCCATATACACATCTTTGAGCCTAACGATCCTTTCGTTTCTCAACCCATGAACCCAGCCTATGTTACGTCCCTTACAAAGTCTCTTCGATTAGGGCACTTGAATTAACATAGGAATTCACATGTTTTAAGCATTGCTCGAAGAAGTGCGAGCAAGATTATTTCTTTATCATTTTGCGGGGTTCTTGACTTGTAAACCCGGAGATGATTACGTAATCATTCGTTCAATTTGCTTTGACTCGAAGAGTCCCTTTGTTAAGCCATTGACCAAGCCCGCATTACGGTCATTGACAAAGACCTCTCAGATTGGTAAGGTCGTGCGATTGCAAGAAAATTCGAACTCTTGTCGACAAGATGATGATAAGATCGAGTGATATATTCCCGCATCAATGGTCGGGACAAATAACCCTTCTTAAATGAGAGCGAGTGAAAAAGCATTTTCACACCAAAAGTGTCTCATTTAGCATGTTCAAGAGATTCACGCTATAACTGAAAATTGTCCTGGTGATAATTTTTCCGGTAGAAGCTTGATAAAGCCATCATGTGTGGACTTTCATTGAATTTTTCCTCAAAGACCAAAAACTGTCTTTGAAATCCCGAGTTTATTCGGTCATCTTTGTACTTGATGAGAATTCCAAGTATCTATTTATAAAATGTTTTCAAATGTCTAGTGTGAATTCCAGATATTTGAACCTTTAAACGCTTGATGTGATTTCCAAGTGTTTGTCTTTCTAAACATCGATGTGATTTCCGGACGTTTAGTAAATGTTTTCAAATGTCGACATAAGAATCGATTTTTGAAGTTTCAAGTACTTGACGCAATTTCCAGTGCTTAGAATCGATGAGAATTCCAGATCCCTAAAGACTTTGAGCCTTTCAATTATCTCGAAGGGAGTTCCAGATGATTGACGGGGTTTCATCTAATCATTTCACACCTAAATCCCCAAACGGGTATGACAGTACGTGCTCTTCTTTGCATTTGCATTTCATTGGTCATAGACATAGAGATCTATGTTCCTGACCGAATCATTGCATTTACATGGCATTCTTTAGGGGTTAAATTTACTTGAGTCCATTTCTTTCAAAAAAAAAAAGAGTCAAGTCATTAACATTTGCATATGCATTGCATATTTCATTTTACATGGTTTAATTTTAGGTGTCATATATCTTTGAAGGAAACCTCTACGAGCTTCCCTTCAAAGAGGCGCTTGTTGACACCTAATTTAGGATCAATTTTTTATTTTATTTTAGGAAATAAAATAGAAGGTAATAAATAAAATAAAGCATTTGGGTTTGTGGAGGGAGATTTCGAAAAAACAAATTTTGAATGATGAAGCATTTTTATTGTTGAACACATATCTTCATTTCAAAATTTTTTTTAAAAAAAAAAAAAGGAAAAAAAGCGAAATCAATGAGAGGAATTAATGGGATTTGACTAGAATATGGAAGGAATGAATGGACACTCGCTCGAATATGGGCATGCAGAACGGACGTGTTCGCGCAATATAAATGAATTGCGAAAGAAAGTGAAGGATTTACGAATAAATCTAAATTTAAGATTTCTGCAATCCCCATGAACAAGGGAAGACGGGTCCCGACTTTCCACTATTAAATGGAAGTCCTTGCACTATAAAAAGGGGATTCTCTTCGTACAAAAAGGGGGGGAGAGATTTTCGAAAAACTCAGAGCAAAAAGTGAGGAAGGAATTCCTTCGTTTCTTTTGAATTCATTTTTTAGAGGGGTTAGATCAAAGGGCTGTTTGCCCCTTTTTACTGAAGAAAAGTACAAAAGTCAGCAGGGGAATATGTGCGAGGAGACGTGAGGTGAAGTGAGAGAGAAAAGTGCAAAAAGAAAAGAAAAGAGACACCCCCTCTCCACCGTAAAAGTCAAAAAGGGGGAGTCATTTGCTTTCTTTTCCTCTCTGACCACTTTGCAGAGAAGAAGGAAATCAGCGGCGGTAAAGAGAAGGAGCAGAAAAAAAATTATTAAAAAAAGGTTGTCTTCTTCCTTGGTTTCAACCCAACGCCCAGCACCTGCGATTATTTGCGCCCCTGCCTTCGCCGGTTCCTGCTGCTCCGGATCCGCTCGCTCGAAACCACGCACCAACCGCGAGCCGTCCTCGGACGAGCCCGCTCCGCCTGCTGATCTCGCCGTGCCGAAGCCCGTTGCGCCTGAGCCCCGCTCCGCCGGCCACCGCATCTGCTTGCCTCAGCCCCGACGAGCCGCTGCCCCCAATCGCGCCCCTGGAGTCCCGAAGCCGCGCTGATCCAGCCGAGCCTCCGCCCTGTGCCGACGCATCCCCCCTGCACGCCACACGAGCACACCGGCGACCCACCTCCGCAACCCAGATCCGCCCGGAGCCCGAGCGACACGCCTCGACTACCCGATCCCAAATCGACTCTCCACCTGTCTTCGCCGTCCCGGAGACAGCCTTCAGCCCGCCGCGCCTCAGCTCCGATCACCGCCCGAACCCGCCTCTCCTGAGATCCGACGCCGGTACCACCCTCGCCGGAATTCCGAACGCCGGTGACACCCTCGCCGGATCAACGAACGGGCTGCCCCTATTTTTTCCTTAGGTAGTTTTTTTTAGTTTTACTTTTTTATTTGGTAGTTTAGGTTATTTCTTTATCTTTTATGTTATTTTTGCTGTTTATTTGATAGCATATTTGGTTTAGTTATTTAAATATTTGGTGTTGATATATGCTTTATCCAGGCCCTACCTAAAATTATTATGGTTATTAATTTGATCCAGAGACGTCGGATCATTTTTTTAATTATAATAATTTTGGTTTTCGTCAATAGAATTTCATTGTTAAATCACGATAATTATTTAATTTTCCAGTAGTAAGACTTGGACCAAATTTGTAATTATTTTGATTTCCTTGATTGTGATTATAGAGTTAAAATAATTGTTAATTTAAGGTGAGACAACGGATTATTTTTTTTGGTTATTTTAATTCTTCTCTTAGTTTTTATAATTACTCGTCTTTTTTCGTAAAAATAATTACTTGTTTGAAAAAATGAAAAAGCATTATAAAAAGGGAATAGTAAAAAAATTTAAAATTTGCATGAGCATGTAGGTCACGTAGGTTTAAGTTAACCTTTAGGATTTTTTAGAATGTCACCCTTAGATAGGTCTTTTTAGTCAGAATTGGATTTAAACTTTTTTTTTTATTTTAGGAAAAGTTTGCTTGATTAAAAAAAAATAAAAAATAATAGGTGCATATTAACTAGTTTGCATAATAGGCATATTTAATTAGAGTTTGCATATTAATAAATTAGGATTGCATCATATTATCATGTTTTAGTAATCCCATCGTGTAATTTTTAATTGCATATAACTAACATTTTTTAAAAGAAAAACACAAAAATCATTTACTTGGTTAACTAATAGGTTAGTTCATAATTAATCCCTTTTCATATCATCATTATTTAGTGTAGGTTGCATACATTAAAAAAAGAATTGTTAAAAAAATCACAAAAAGAATATGCATATAGAATTGTTATGTCATGCATCCCATGTCATATAGTATATGCATGTTTAGGATTGCATAATTTAGATTGCATACATATAGTTCAAATTAGGCCATATAAATTGCATTTCACATATCATTAAAGTAAAATTCATGCATATTAATTTTAGATTAAGATTGCATAATAATAAAAGTTAGGTGCCATGTCATTTAGAAATCATGTTTAGGGCATGCATTATTAGCATTTTTTTTAAAATGTTTTCTTAGAGTGGACTTTAATAAAGTTGTGGTTTATAATTTCTTAGCATTTCGATTTATTGAATGTTATTTAATTGATTGTGCACCCGCATGACCACCATTTGCGTTGGTATCTTAGGTTAAAATTAATCAAGACTGCCCGCAAAATGTTTTTTTTTAAAGGCACCGAAAGGGCGTTGGATTAATCCCAGCAGAACCATGTCCCGAATCCATTAAATCTACGGTTCGTAAAAAGGTAAAGTATTCTCCCATACTTTACACGGGTTTCTAATCGCCCTAATTGGTTAGTGGCGGCTCCAATTTGGTATATAATTTGCATGTTTTAATGGGTCATTTTTTTTTAACATCAAGTCGCGATTGGTAGGGCTTGGGAGAGTCCGCGCCAAGTCTTCGGACTTAAGTAATCCATTAACCAGTTTTAGGTGATTCACCCATCGAAAAAATTAGGTTGCGACAAAACTGTATCACAATCTCTTAGAGCGTGCTGATAATTGGTGATTAAATTATAGCTTGGTCGTGGTGCGGTTGTTTTGTGACATGTACGATTGGTAATACAAAGATCGCGGTACCAAAAAGCTGGGTGGAGCAACTTCTCAAGAGCTGCTGGAAGTTGCTGTAACTATGGGTGTGTTGCAACGCTAAAGTGCTGGATAAACACCATATAAAACTAATTATCCTTTTTAGCAGCCGAAACCCCACAGAAAACTAATATCGAACAGATACTTGGCATATTAGAATTGTTTTTGTGATCCATTTGGTTAATTGTGTTAATCAAAAGTGTGATTTTGTGGTTTGCACTGTATCGTCTGTCTTCAAAACTAGTTCTCCTAGTTCGGAGCCATGTCTAGTTTGCAGGGTCATGGGAGGAACCGTCCTGCTAATGAAGATCAGGGGATGCGGGCCTTGGGGACTTGTCTCAAGGCATCTCAACAGACCATAAAACAGGATCAGAGGCGACCTCTAGACAAATTTGCAGAGCCGCTTGGTCTAAGGGAAATCCAAATAGGACATTACTCTGGACAAATTTGCAAATGATACGAATGATTATTTTTAAGAATTTTAAATCATTTATTTTCCATCAAAGAAATGCATCCTAAAGAATAAAAGTAAACTTATGGCAGGGATTAAGAACAAGACATGAGCAAGAATAGCATCATGGCACTAATTTCTCCCGAAATCGATTTGATTTAGTTGACGGTTCACTTGCAAAAATAGGGTGATCCATTTTCTCGAAGCAAGGAAAAGTCGATGGCCGTGTGGATGTTGATCCAAACCTTATGTGGATAAAAAGACTATTGCTTAATGGAATGATCAGACATTCTAGATCTCGAGGTCAATTTTTATTTTCCGACAGAGGGAATATAATGCGGATGGCAATGAAGAATTTTTTTATTTGTTGATGATTTTTGGACAGAAATTCAAGAGGGGTTCCTTAAAATAGAGAGAATATGCCGCTGGACGGAATAATCGAAGTTAGCTGTGGATTAAATTTTTAATTTGTTGATGATTTTTCGTTTATAATTTAGATAGGGAATTTCACCTTTATTTCCTTATTTTTGTTATTTCTTGAATCTTGGTTTGATTGTATTTGAATAAGGGCAATAGTTGTTAATCAGTTAGAATTTCCTAGTTTAAATATTTTGATTGTTTCCCTACTTAAGGTCTCCACGCATGGTTTGAGTTTGCTATAATTCATCTCTTGAAGATTGAGTTTGTTAATAACCCGGAGAGAGTTCTCTCTGAACTCTGGAAGCGTGCTGCGGATTGTTTTATCCGAGCTTTATCTTCTGATTTCACTCTATATCATGAAGTTTCAATCATCTGTCTTTTGTTTTCTCTAGGTAGCAGTAGAGTCTGCCACCGAGTTACCTACTGATGTTAGATTTGTCTGCTAGCCGCCCCCTCCTTGGACCACTCCATTCTTCATGAACTGTCAAAACTATGGTGAAGTAACAGGGCACATGGTATTGTCCCTCGCCTAAGTTGGTCCCCTGATATTTCATTTGTAACAAGTCACACTGTACTGTCCCTCTCCTATGTTAGGTCCTGCGATGGTTCACTTTATCCTATGCGTTTGATTTAACTTTTAAGAGAAATCTTTAGAAAAATTGTCAAACGTTACTCAAATTTGCTCAAGGGCCTTTAGAGACCAAAGCTCATTCGGAAAATGGTTCACAAGTGCACCTTTTATCCATTAATGGAATGGTAGGGGCTAAAAATCTGTGAAATCAAACTGCTTACTTCATTCTACTTTGATCCACCAAACCAACTAAACCTAATTAAGGTTCATTCGGTTTGTTTTGCAGAAAATGATTGACTTGAAAAATATTTTTTCTATCACTTGTATTGTTTACCAAAATGAATGAACAAAAAAAATATTTGTATCATCATGAAAATATTTGGATATAAATTATTGTCTCATTTGAAATGATTTGATTCTCGGTTTCGAGTGAAGAATCACCTAGGCACCGGATCAATCGAATTGAATTCGAAGCCGGTTTTATAAAGCGTAAAAATGTTAGTTTTTCTCTTGACATCTCTCTTTCTCTCTCTGTTCTCTCCAACCCCACTCACACATTTCACGACTCTCTCTCTCTCTCTCTCCAACCTCATTCAGACAATGTGGTTTGGACTCTATCGTCTGTTTTCTCTCCACTGCTATCTATACCCATTAGAGATAGACAGCTAAGAGAGAAGAAACAAGAGAGAGACTTGAGATCTGGATGGACAATGTGCAGAGACCCATTAAAGTTTAGATGTTGCCATGGCTTGCTCATGGCCACATATCACCATCTTGTCTCCAACCTCACTCAGACAGTGTGGTTTGGACTGTATCGTTTGTTTTCTCTCCACTGCTATATATAACCACTAGAGATAGACAGCTAAGAGAGAAGAAACAAGAGAGAGACTGTAGATCTGGATGGATAATATGCAAAGACCCATTAAAGTTTAGATGTTGCCATGGCTTGCTTATGGCCACATATCATCATTTTTCTCCATCCTCACTCAGACAGTGTGGTTTGGACTATATCATCTATTTTCTCTCCACTGCTATGTACACCCATTAGAGATAGACCGCTAAGAGAGAAGAAACAAGAGAGACTTGAGATCCGGATGGACAATAAGCAGAGACCCATTAAAGTTTTGATGTTGCCATGGCTTGCTCACGGCCACATATCACCATTTCTAGAGCTAGCAAAGAGGCTTTCCGCGAGAAACTTCCACATTCACTTGTGTTCCACTCCAGTCAACCTTAGCTCCATCAAACCCAAGATTCCCAAGAAATATTCATCCTCCATTGAACTTGTCGAGCTTCACATCCCTTCTTTGCCTGACCTCCCTCCCCATTATCACACAACCAAAGGCTTGCCTCCCCACCTCATGAAAACCCTCATATCGGCCTTTGACATGGCAAGCCCCGGCTTCAACAATATCGTCAAGAGTCTCAGCCCCGATTTGCTCATCTACGACTTTCTCCATCCATGGGCACCAGAAGTAGCAAAATCTCACGGCGTGCCGTCGGTCGTCTTCTTCATTACTGGTGCAGGGTCGGTTTCATTTATACTCCATATGCTCAAGAACACCTGCAATGAGTTCCCGTTTGGAGAAATTTTTCTCCATGATTACGAGCTGGCGAAAATCATTAAGGCAGCAGAAGACTCTCGGGACGGTGCGAAGGATAGGGCTCCACAATGTATTGAGAGGTCCTCCAACTTCATCTTGATGAAGACCTTTAGAGAGCTGGAAGGGAAGTACATAGATTTTCTCTCAAGTTACTCAGGGAAAAAAGTGGTGCCTGTTGGTCCACTTGTGGAAGACCCTAGCAATATAGAAGATGGAGATAGCATCATTGAGTGGCTTGACAAGAGAGAAACTATCTACAGTTTTAGTGTCATTTGGTACTGAATATTTTCTCGCTGAGAAAGAAAGAGAAGAGATTGCTCATGGATTGGCGCTCAGTAATGTCAACTTCCTTTGGGTCATTAGGTTTCCTGTAGGTGAGAGCATTGAGCTTGAAGAGGCATTGCCTGGGGGCTTCTTGGAAAGTGTAAGAGATAGGGGATCGGTGATAGATGGATGGGCACCACAAGTAAAGATTCTGGAGCATCCAAGCATCGGTGGGTTTGTAAGTCATTGTGGATGGGGCTCCATCATGGAGAGCATGAATTCCGGGGTCCCGATCATCGCGATGCCAATGCAACTTGATCAGCCGATGAATGCTCGGTTGGTTGAGCTGGTTGGGGTTGGATTGGAGGTGAAGAGAAATAAGAGCGGAGAGCTTGAGAGGTCGGAGATAGCGAAGGTGATCAAAGATGTGGTGGTGGAGAAAGATGGAGATAGCATGAGGAAGAAGGCAAAAGAAATGAGTGACAGTATTAGGAATAAAGGAGAGGCAGAATTAGATGAAGTGGCTGATGCATTGGTCCAACTTTGTGTGAGGTGAAGAATAACATTCGTCAAAATGAAGCCACATTATAGGCATGTGAATGTGTACGTGAATGGGTATGGGGTGCGTCTATCGTAGTCCTTGCAATGCTGTGCAGTTGTATTTGCAATAATCCGGCGTTAATTACTTTTATTGAAAAAGTTGCATTCTATAAGATCCTATAATAGTAATGAGACTGCAGAAAAACTCGTGCTATATGTATGCGTGTACTAAAGAATTTACGATTATTTCTGGATCTTGCATCTGTTTACCTTTGTCAAACAATGATCATTTCTTACCAAGAAGTGGAGGTATACGAGTGGTCATAAATTACAGTTGCATTTAATCTAGCCTGTCACAAAGCACCGCATCATAATGCGAATCTCTAGTATTGAGTGCATACTCAGCGATCCTATAAATTCATAAATGCTGAAAGGATTATAAGAATTTGAACTATAGATTTTGGTTTTAATATCATTGATTTACTTATCCTAAAAGCGCAATCATTAAGCAACGCCCGGGATTAATATATAGTTTCAATATGGTAGTACAAGTTATCATCTAAATACCCGCCTCCTGATGGAATCTTCCAATGGGATACGCTAGAGCTGTCCACGTCAAGTTAAGAAAATGACCTCTCCCCGACTTCCACGCTGATGGATCCTCTCCAGCCCAGATTTGATGGTGGCCGATATGGAGACCCTCCCGAGGCGAGATTTGCGAGGAAATTTGACGAATTGCCCTGCAGGTACCAACGGGCCCCAGCGCGATGTGATACGGACATTTAGCAAGGGTCGTCCTGAACCCTACCGATGATTACTCAGGTTTTTTTTATTAATTAAAAAAATTTGTTCTAGTACTTCTAGAGATTCAAATAAGGGGATTTTGAGTTGCGCTAAAGTCTATTTAACGCCTGAATTCGGTTCATTCTCTCTTTTCGAAAACATTTGGACATGCAATCTTGCTTATGTTAGAGATCCCAAATTTATTTATCTATGTGACCATGCATTGTTAATTTGCACAATTATATTACATCCATCACGAAGAGGAAGAGGAGAGGGAGCGATGTGTGTCTTGAAGCTTGTGGGAAAGTGAAAAATGAACAACAAAATAAGGAGAGATGGAGAGAGTTGGCGGAAGTTAAAAAGGAGAAAGAGCGAGAGCGATTGGTCTTCCTATATCTTGTACTAATTAAGCCTAGGCCGATTTGGAAGCTTGATGAGTCAAGAAATTAGGTTTAAGGGGATTGGAAATTTGGCGGTTGTGGCATTGATTGGCTTCCATGCCTCAATCGGGCAAAACTTTGGTTGTCGGTCCGAAGTCTCAAAATTATGATGTCCCTAGTTTAAAAGTGTAGGTGAAGTCGGGCTAAAAAGATAAATGTAAGATGATGAAATGATAACGATTTCAATTGGGGGTTGAATTTCATTATTAACGATGAATTAAATTATCAATTGTTATGGAATTCACATATGACCAATGCAAATTAAAACTTATGGGGCCTAGGATGATATTCCTCATCCAGGCCTTGTTAGGTGACCTTTGCTCCATGCGGGGTGTAGGGTGGGTGGGACGTGTCCTAACGGGGCACCAACACCCTGTGGGACACCGTGCCCCATGTGGAGAAAAAATTCATTGATCTTTCAAAATTATATACTAATATAATTAATTAGAATGTTTATGATAATTATGAACTTTACTACTTTAAGCTTATTCATTTTTTATAACTCTTTTTAAATGTATCATAATGTATTAGATATATACACACACATAAGAGCAAGCTTTGCTCCCTTTCTTTATTAATTCATAAGACCAAGCATTTATACACATACATCACTTCCACCACGTTGATGAAAACTAATTGTGTCATGTCTCGAACTTCGAGCACGTGCCCATCCCTCTCTAGTCGATAAAATTTGCGACTTCCCAGGCTGAGTCGCCGACCCTTTTATTTTATTGCACATGCGGAAGCGAATTACTAATCCCCTGACATCAATAGCTTGGGATAGAAAAGCAGGAAACAGATTCACAAACAAAACATGCTTTTATATACACACTGAGTCATATACAAAAGTCAACAACCACAAGCCTACAAAAGACTAATTCTCAAAAAGAAGCTGTCCTATCTAACCTACACCTCAAATCACCATAGCTCAGCTTCGGGTCGTCCACTCTATGGCCCTGAAAATTTAAGCCCACGACGAGGTGAGATATAAATCTCAGCGAGTTCACGCTCTAAACCCCAATTAGGAGGGTAATATGCCTAGAAGCGTCCTAACCACATAATCATACAACAACAGAGACTTACCTTGCCTCAAATCCACCCTGCAAGTCAGTACAGTTCATATCCACCATGAATAAAATCGATGCACACAACAATTGAAACGCCTCACTCAACTCAATAAATCACAGGGGTCCTAATTATAAGGCCAAATCGTTATGACACGTCCCATACCATATCACACAGTTTTGTCTCATAATCAAGCACATCAAACTCAATCCATCATACGTTCCAATTGTTAATTACGCCCCTCAAGAGTATGGCCTACTCCCAAGTTCGGTGGTCTACTAGCATTGCCAAGCATCGTCTCACCCCATTGAGCATGGCTACGTCTCTCAAAGACGGCTTTTCCGAAAGAGCATAGGTCTAGAATCTACTGCAACCTAAAACCCAATGAGTGGGTAACCCGTATAGGGTAATATCTATCCGACACAGTTCGGGGACGGGTTCTCTTAACCATCACACAACCAATCAATCTCGGCCCAGGACACTGTGCATTGCACTCAAATGCCTAAATTAAAATAGTGATCCCGGCATATTTTCTTCGTATTAAAAACACTCGGTGAAAATAGTCGTGCGTTGGTACACGGTCAGATTGGACCCAAAAAATTCATAACCTTCTTTTTAAAATCCCACTGGTTTATATAGTATATAAAATCATTTTCGGTGTTTAAAACCTGACACCCGGGATTTTCTGAATAAATATTGAAATTTACAAATTTTGGAATAAATGACCAAATTTCCAATCAGCACTCAAATTTTCACAATTTAACACTCGATTGCAGAAATTAACTACACCATTGCAATCACCATGAAATTCCAGTCACTGGCTACCCCGTCCTAATTTTCGAAAAATATTTAATAATTAAACTAATTACACTTAAATAAATCTAAACATCCCTTAAACGTCATTAGCTTACTAAGAAGAATTTAGTGCATAAACTCACCGGGTTAGCAAATACACCGGTTCACGGTGACAACGACGCGACGGCGATCGAAACTCGGGCCTACGGCAATGCGGGAGGGTGGTGGTGCAGGTGGTGCAACACGTGGTGTGGGTGGTGTGGTGGTTGGTGGCGGTGATCGGCAAGGTACAGGCGAGACAGCTGAATCGGCATGGCGGTGGACGGCGGCTACATGCGCGGCAAGGAGGAACGATCCCCCTCTTCCTCTCTCTCTCTCGCTCGCTTTCTCTCTTTCTCTCTCGCTCGCGGTTTCGTTCTCGAGTCTTCTGTCTTCTCACGTCCATGGCCGGTTTTGTTCCTCTTTTGATTGACTAGTTTAGTCAACACATGTAGGTGCGGTGGCGGCAAGAGGCGGAGCCGGGTGGAGAAGACGTGGCCATTATTCGGTTCTCCATCGCCAGCGCAAGAAGAGGTTGATGCGTGGCTTCTGCTGGACAGTCCTCTTGGCGCAGCTGTCCCACCGAAAGGAGCCAAGTCTTGTGAGAGGCGCATGCCAGCTCGTCCTTCTCCATGCAGTGGTCGTGGCAGCAGGGAACGAAGACACCCCACGTTGCCGTGTCTTCACGTGAAGAGTTCCTCTCTTCACCCATGCCACTTGCACGAATTCACGCACACACGTGGCTGCAAGGCTTCCCCAAGACCTCGCTCAGCTGGCCATCGAGGGAAGAAGAAACGTGGCTTTCATGTGCGGTCCTTGGATGCGAGAATGGGGCAGCATGGAGTCAACCTTGCATGCATGCAGGACGTGGCTGCTCCTTCGGTCAAGTATTTTTCTCTTGGTTGACCGGTTGAAGGGAGGGAAGACGTGGCTGTGGTGCGGCTACTTCTTGGTCAATTGTTCCTCTTTAATTGACCATCAAATGGACGTGGCTGCATGGCCATTTAAGTCGATGGTCCTCGTGTCTTCATGCAGGAGAATAGATGGACGTGGCTTTGTTTAGTTGACTCTTGAGTCAACTAAATGAAATCACGCTGGCAGCAATTAGAGAGGACAACACCGATGTGCACGTCTTCATCTCTGCACGAAGAAAGTGCTGCGGACGTACGCATGGCCACTGCATGCTATGGGTCTTCGGCTTAGTAACGTGTCTTCATAGCCGACCGCGTTAAGCGAGAAAATTAGACGATGAGCTATCACGAGAACATGACGAAACATAACGTTTCGTTACGGCGAGTGTAGTGATGAAGTGGGATCGTAATTGGTGTCAATGACGTAGTCCGACAACAAATTCGTCGACCCATCTTGGACAGTTACATATTCGAGGTCCGGCGAAATCTGGACGTCACAGGTTGAACCCATCAACAATATCTGATTCTCAACGCCATTTCAAAAGGAATATACTACACTTCGACCGAAAAAAAAAAAAAAAAAAAGTGCAAGCTGTCTAGCCTCTTCCTCCAATGAAGGTGGCATTGGCTACTTCCTATGTATATGTATCCAGCTCAACCGCATCATCAAATCAGGGAAGTCTCACGTGAAGCTCACATCTTTATTGACGGATACATGTAAATTGGGTTCGTATGCATCAAGTTACATAGGAAGCTAGCTTCTTTCTAGTTCGGAGGCAAAACTTGTGCTCACTCCAAAAATTCACATGGTACAAAATAATTTATTCCAATCTTGAGTCTAATCTCATGTCCTTAGTGGTGGATTAGAATTTATTTACCATTGTTATCTAGGACAATTATTGAGTTCCATGTATAATCCATCTGATGCGATTTCAGGAGTGGGAACCCATTAAATCAATTTGTCTGGAAATCATTGGATATCTTATCCCATGGCAAGAAGAAGTTTACAAACTTCATAAAATGTCATATTTCTCCTGGAATCACGAGTGACGATCAAATCTATCCCGCATTTGCCATTTCGTAAATGCCAAATCCAACTTGGACTCGGCCTTTTTATTTGGACAGAGACAAAAGTGTCTCGATCTGATGTGTCATATATATGTGGAGGAAGGATGTAAAAGGAAAAACAAAAAAACCCATGACAGATGATCAAATGCGGCATTCTTCTATAAATAGCCATTTGAAATCAAACCCTTAGAGCCAACAATAATAAGCCGAAAGAGTCACACAAAAGCCATTAGGGTTCTCATGCTTCCATGGCTTGCTCATGGTCACATAGCTCCGTTTCTAGAGCTAGCCAAAAAGCTCTCGAAAAGGAACTTCCACATCCTCCTATGTTCAACTCCTGTCAACCTTAGTTCCATCAAAATCCCTCATGAATATTGTTCTACCATTGAGCTGGTGGAGCCCCACGTCCTATCTTTACCTGATCTCCCTCCTCAATGCCACCCGACTAGGGGCTTACCGCCTCGCCCTCGCCTCATGCCGAAACTCAGGACGGCCTTCGACACCCTAACCTCTCCAACATCATCGATGATCACCAGCCCACTTGCTTGTCTTCGATTATCTCCTCCTGTGGGCGCTCGAAGTTGCAAGGTCACGCGGCATCCCCGCGATTGGCTTCTCGAGCGTGGCAGCAGGGATGTACTCATACCTATTCCACTCCATCAAGAGGCCGGGTGATGAGTATCCATTCAAGGCGATTTGTCTTAACGATTATTGGATAGCTATGAAGACCTTTAGGGAATTGGAAAGGATCGTGCAATGCAACGACCAATCGTCGGGCCTAATCCCTATGAAGACCTTTAGGGAATTGGAGGGAAAATACATTGACCACCTAAGTGATCTTTTGGGGAAGAAAGTCATGCCGGTCGGCCCTCTAGTTGAAGAACCTACCCAAGAGGATGGGGACCACATTACTGAGTGGCTTAACTAAAATGAAAGATCGTCGACCATATTCGTGTCCTTTGGCACGGAGTACTTCCTTACGGAGGAGGAAAGAGAAGAGATAGCCTATGGGTTGGAGCTTAGCAATGTCAACTTCATTTGGGTGGTAAAATTTCCGGTGGAAGAGAACATCAAGCTTGAAGAGGCACTTCCCAAGGGATTTCTTGAAAGGGTGAGAGATAGAGGACTAGTGATGGAGGGGTGGGCACCATAAATTAGGATTCTAGCACATCCAAGTTGTGGTGGATTTGTGAGTCACTGCGGATGGAGTTCGGTCATGGAGAGCATTAATTTCGGAGTCCCGATCATTGCAATGCCGATGCATCTCGACCAACCATTCAACGCGAGGCTGGTCGAGGACTTCGGGGTTGGATTGGAGGTGATGAGGAATGAGAGTGGAGAGCTTGAGAGAGAGGAAATTGCGAAGGCGATCAAGGCCGTTGTGGTGGAGGAAGGTAGGGAGTGTGTGAGGAATAAAGTCAAGGAAGTGAGTGTAGGCATCAGGAATAAGGGAGATAAAGAGATTGATGAGGTGAAGGATGCGATTGTGAAGCTTTGTGGAGTGTGAATCGTTAAAAATATATCATTTAGACATTGAGAAAATATTTTTAATATAGACATTGAGAAAATATCTCTAATATAGCCTCACAAGAGCAAGGCTCTGATACCATGATAGGAGTCGAGAAAAATGAAGAGGAATTTGTATTCTGTATTTCTCTATTCTTCAATGTATAGGTTTATGGATGTATTTGTAGTATAATAAATGAATCAGAAAATATTTACACAATATTATTTTTCCTAAAGTAAATCATATAGAATCAATCACAAGATAGAAATCTAGATTGGAAATCAATCTTTAGACTAGATCAGATTCTTTCTCCAACGGATGGCTGTCCTATTTTCTTGCACTTCGTAAAAAAAGATAAAAAGAAACTAAAGAAAAGCTAAGCACATGCATAATAATCAATTTTTTTTTCTAAAAATAATTTCCAGCTAGAAATAAATATTTTTTGTATTCCTTGAATGAGTTTCTAAATATAGATACGGTTTGATATATATCTATGTTCCCATAATAAAAATTAGTTTGATATACCTTCTTAAATATCTTCCTTTCATGCTATTTTCCGTTTATCATGATCTATTCTTTCGTGAGATAAAACATCTTTAATCATTGAATTGAAAGCATCAATGTGGATATTGTACATCAACGTTGGCACGCGGCCAAATGAGGATAAGCAACGAAAAAGGATTTTTATTTCTATTTATGTTTCGGAAATAAAAAAGTATAAAATTTTGCTTTTCATTTCTAATTTAAATATATTTCTTTTTGGCTGAATAATTTTCACTTATTGACTCGCCCTAAGATGGAGAAGCAAGGTGGTAAAGAGAATGCTAAGGTACTGATTGCTTTAATATTGGCCGGGGCTCAAAGAAGATTGGTAAACTTAAAAGCTTATAGCTTCAGTTTATTGACAAAAGGATAAAAATGGTCTTTGAACTTTTAATCAACATGTAATGTGATCTATGAAATATAATCTATAAATTTTTATTTGTTCAGTATAATCTTTGAACTTTTTATGTATATTCAATTTAGTCTATGAACTATTTTTTTTTTTTTTTTTTGGTCAAAATAGTTTATGAACTATATGGAAATGTTCAATATAGTCCTTTCATTAATTCAAGTCTAGACAAAATGTAATATGTATCAAAAGTCTCGAGACCTTGCGAACAATTTAAAAATTTAAGCTAAAGTTTAAGGATCATATTCAACAAATTAAAAATTCAAGGGCTATATTATAGATTGGCCCAAAGTTCAAGGACCATTTATATTATTTTTCTAATGACAAACGAACAAGAGAGAGCTTTTGAAACTTGAGCTGCACTTAAAATAATACTATTCATGTTATCCTAGAAAACTAAATACTCCCATGTTATGTCGACTACACGAACGAATAAGAAAAGCCTCTATTGTATCGCAATTTTCATTTTACGCATCAGGCTATCTCGATCGACACTGAAAACTAGGGCAATCTTCAAGGTAAAACACCCTCCACATAAAACAGGAGAATTGTCAAAAAGTCCTAAACCTATTGCAATTTTTTTCGCAATCCAGGTCATAAACATTTTAACTTTCCAATTGAGTTCTAAATCTTTTCACTTCTTTTCGATTCGGTCCATTCGGCCAATTTTGGCGGAAAATACCGACGTGGACGCCGGTGGTGTCGCGTAGACTGCGCGGCTTGAAGACCGTGACAATTTTAAATAATATTTTAATATTTAAAAAAAAATTGAATTTTTTTATCTTTTTTTCCTGTTTTTTTTTTCTTCTTTTTTCTTTTGGCTTTTTCGGTGATCGGCCACAGGCGAAGGCCGGCTGGCCTCGCCCGCCACATGCGAGGCCTTGCTTGGCGAGGGCGACCCGAGGAGAGGGCGCCCGGCCCCAGCGAGAGCCAACCTCGCTAGATCCGCGAGCCGGCCCTCGCCGAGGGTCTCCCTCACCCGGGCGACGTTGCCCCGGCGGCCGGGCGTCGGCTAGCCACCATGAGGCCGACGCTCGCCTAGGCGAGGGCGACCCCGGCGAGGGCTCCCGGAGATCGGTGAGGTCGGCTCTCGCGGGGGTCACCCTCACCCAGGCGAACGTCGGCCTTGCGGTGGCCAGACGACGCCCGACCGGCCAGGGCGACGCTCGCCCGGCAACGGCGACCTTGCCTGGGTGACGGCGACCCCCGGCGAGGGCTCCCCTCGCCAGATTTGGCGAGGTCGGCTCTCGCCGAGGCTAGGACGCTTGCCAAGGGTTGCCGTCGCCCGCCGAGCCCGCCTTTGTGGCGGGCGAGGCCGCCGACCGATGGCCGGCCGTTGCTTGTGGTCGGTGGCCGGCCATCGGAAAAAGCCAAAAAAAAAACAAAAAAAAATTCAAAATATTTAAAAAATATTAAAATATTATTTAAATTTGTCACGTCGCGCCGGAGTCCTACGTGGCACCGCCGGCGTCCACGTCAGCATTTTCCGGCCAAAATTAACTGGATAGACTGAATCGGCAAGAAGTGAAAAGGTTTAGGACTCAATTGGCAAAATTAAAAGGTTTATGACTCAATTAGCAAAACTGTAATAGGTTTAGGACTTTTTGGACAATTCTCCCCATAAAACATCGACCAACATTAAAAGACAATCCCCATGGCCATAGGAATTCTCTTCCTTTAAACAAACTGACTTGTAATTATGTACAACTAGCTTGCACTAATAAATTATGAACGAACAAAGAGCAACTTGTTTTTCTTTTATTTCAATTGACACACTTCCACGTCTTGGTTTATACATAAGAAGGTGCTCACAATTGAAGGAAAAAAGTAGCCACAGATCAGTCAAAATAACCAACAACGTTTGGATGCGATAAGAAAGTAATGCAATGAAATGCTTGCTAACAGGCCACACACATAAATCATTTTCAACAGATAAAAAGCCCTTTTGGATCGGAGAAGACTGATGTATATCCGAAACTATCCAAAATATTATGTCCAAAGAAGAGGTTCGTCACTCAAAAATCCAACCACTTACTATAATACTCGCAAGTCGTTGGCGAAATAATGCCGCCAGGCGTACAATGGGCTATCCGCGGGCACACCCCGCAAGGTATGGAAGCCATCGCCCCAACTCTTGGTTCCTTTGCGGCATCAGGCGACCTACTACACTTATAACACATCCTGCCAGTCGGGATGGAAGCAAACTCCCAAGTCCGTTGCTCCTCATTTCAATCACATCGTTGTCCAGAACCAATGCCCTCACAATATCCCCAATCTCGTGGCTTGAGTACTCAACCTTCAGGACCCGGGACCGCTGGATGACATCCGCGACCATGTCCACTGTCGCAATCTTTAGATTCCTGATGTGCTTCAGGCACTGGTCCTTGAGGAAGTCGATGAACTCAGACTCGAGCCTCCCTTGGTCATTGTACCACTTCCCGCCGGTAAGCTCTGGGGAGGGCTCGAACTCGGAGGCGAGGTAGTGCTTCCGCCCCTTGAACTGGACATTGACCACCTCCTTGATCAGACCTTTGCTGAGAAGGGACTTGAGGGACTTGTCGACGACATTGTCGGGGAGGCTGGTCTCCCGCTTCATGTCTCTCGACCAGATGCCCGAGTCTTGCTTACTCTGGATTAGACTATAGAGAATCTTCTCTTGCTCAGTCATGGACTGAGAAGGAGGAACATTCGAGTCGGGCCGCTTCCTTTTGCTCATTGCTGTCACTAAACACAAAAAAGAGAGCACAATATTATGAAATTGTTATCTTAACCAAAGGAGAAAATGGCTCCCTCCAATTGCAAAACAACATCAATCTGAAAAAAACAGAAAATCCATGACCCATATGTCGGTAACTGCGGAGAAAGTTGCTTATAGCTTCAACTGAAGATGGAACAACAAAGGGAGAAAAACACAGGGAACTCAAAAGCGCCATTGGCTATCAGCAACAACAAAAGACACCTGCCATTGAATAAGAGCACTGAAAATTGAAGCAAAGAAGGTGAGAAGACAGAGGAGACCGAACAGAAAGAGCTCGACGAATCAGCCACTGTTTGGAGACAGGGAAAACATGAACGGGAGAGGGGATAATGGATTTCATATCAAGCACCCGTCTGAAAAAAAAAACTCACTAATTCGAGATTGCTCGGACAATCCACCATATTGGCCACTAGAAAATTCTTACAACTAATCAATCCACCAACTTTTCCATCGCGAACCGGTTACAGATAAAATTCTCACGAAGAAATAGTTCAGAACAGCCAGCAAATGTCCAAATTGGAGTTGCCTACACAAACCATACAGACTGAACAATCAAAGAACTTATAAACGCACAATCAGCTGGCGATCATACTATCGAACGGGGCATAGAAGGTCCCGTCTTCTTGATAACACAAGCGCGCTGGAACCCAGCGAGAGAGGAAGATGGGGAACCTGTTGGGGGAGCAATTGGGCAGGGGAATCTGGACGGAGCACAGACTCAGCTGTGCGCCAAACGAAAGCAAACGGCCTCGAGCGTCCGATGGAGCTCGACTGAGCAGTCGACCGGCGAGGTTATTGAGTCCCGCGAGGACAGAAGGAGAAGTCACGAAAGCCGCCCGAGCCCGTTACCCGGCCGAGGCTGCACGGTCCGAACGAATTCATTTCCGTCAATAAAGAGAAAAACCCATCGTCCATCAAGCCAATACGAATCGCTGGACGCGATACCCAGCGACGGAATCGAACGTACCGTGTCGGCGGCGCCGTGGAACGAACGGGAGAAGTTACTGTAAGCGTGACAAAAGCACGAGCACGCAGGGCTTTGCTCTAGAACTGAAAGACCCTGCCGTCTTGTTACCCTACTTCTGTTCTTGGTTTGGGTCGCGTGTATGGGCTTTTCTTCTTCTTCTTCCCTTTTGGGCGAGAGTCCATGAAGAACCCAAAATCAAGTAAAGGCGCTTCGTCGGCATTTTTCTTAGGTTTAAAATATTTGATGAAAGTTATAACCATCATGAAAGTCATGATTTTTATTACGATTAAATTTATTCATTCATAAAATTTTCATTATTTTATAAATATTATATTATTAATTTATTTTGGAAATATGGCTATCTCTTTTTCTTTTACTAGCAAATTGTTACTCTGAACATATTTGGAAAAGTGATATTGATGTATACATTAATGTTTCTTTTTTTTTTTTTTTTATAAATATTTTATTTTTTTACTAGGTTATACACAAGGCACCGTTCATGTTTTTTCTAATATTTAGTTCATGTTTTTTTTCTAATATTTTGTGCGGAGCATAAAAAAATGTTTATTGTATTTTTGGAGAATAGCCGCTAGAGTCTTATGCACTGAATTTCGTACTCCGAAAAATGAATTATCCTTTAGGATGATGCTTGTGTCACGGGCCGATCGATTGGGATCGTGATCGTGCGGCAACTCAGGCTCTTTTGGATTGATTGGATCATCGGGGCACCTAAGTCAAGCCTTACTCGGATCGATCGCTCACTCACTCGCTCACCCAAATCGTAGAAAGAAAAAGTTTCTAGAAAGAGAAACTCTGGAAGAGAGAAATGAACCTTTGATTACTAAATGGTTGGATGGATACAAATAAGAGGAAAGGCGCCCCTTCTTATTTATACTAGAGACTCTCAGATTATAACCATTGATCAAGATTTCATCCAACACGAGATTATACCGCCCAACCTACCAACTACCAACACTAATGGTAGGAAAGTTCTAGACCTCAATGCAATTACCGTATCGCCCACTCTTGGAATATTCCGGAAACTCTCTTGCGAGAAGTCATGACGATCTCAGGAGGTCCTCCTCGAAAGTGCACGATCCTATAGTCACAAAAACCTCTTGGTCGTGACACTTGCAAGTCTCATACAATTGATCTTATTTTCTCATCTTTTTTAATAGGCTTTTGACAAATATCATTTTTTAAAATATATAATATTTTTCTTTTTTTATATTATATAATATTTTTCCAACAACTTTTACAGCAAAACCATATGATGTTCCTAGTGATTCTTTACCGGACCTAAAACCATTCTAATTTCTTTTCCCCTTTTTCCCGCATTTCGAGATGGTTTGGTTTTGAATACGTTCAAAATGGGTTATACTTGAGAAACAATCTTGAAACCAGATGAAAATCGATTTACGCGGGGTTAGTACTGGTCTTTACATGAACAAGCCTAAAAATCAACTAGTATGGCCAATTCAACCTGAAATCATGCCTTGGTTTGTAAGGGTGAGCATGATCCGAGTTGGGCCGGTCCACCCCTTAACTCTAGGACCAACCCACACAGTATTGGTCCTCAATTTTTGGGACCGATGACCTACCCTACTGAGTTTAGGACCGAGGATCGGACCGACCCAATGGGTCCGGTTCCAAGATTAATCCGGGACCAACTGATAATTTTTTTATTTCATTTTAAATACTCATTGAAAAAATGATTGAAGATCGGACCGACCAAATGAGTTCAATGACGAGCGAGGTTAGCTAAGAAAGGCAAGCGGTGAGGGTTGAGTGGAGTGAGCGTCGAATAGAGTGAGCATCGAGTATCGAGCGGGGAGCAGCATGAGTGGCACAAGTGACCAAAAGCGAACTAGGCGAGTGTTAAGTGGCGAGTAGAGAAGTTGTTTCTCTCGATTTTGGCAAATTGAATACTAAGAAGACAAATAAGACAAAAGAGAATTAGTACTAGAGGATGATGCCGTAAAGGAAATTTGTTTATGCCCTTTTGGATGTCATGAGGACTCCTCATAAAAACATTTTCCTCCTTCGTAAATTATGACTTTTGACGCCGTAAAAGATATTAAAAATATAAGTTATTAAATAACAATATAAAATTACTTGAACTACTCATTAAATAGTCGTTTAATGTTGTTGACGCCGTTTATTTTAAGATTTTCTATATAAAAAAAATTAAAAATAATATATTATTTATAATATATATAGTCAGGGTGGGTCCGGGTTGGACTGACCCTAAACTCCTAGGATCGAGAACCAATCCGCATAGTACTGGTCTAGGAATTTTAGGACCAAGAACCGACCTAATCTCCCTGGGAACCGGACTAGGACCGGTAGGGTTGGGCTGGTCTAGGGTCGGTCTCAGGGTTGACCACGGGACCGATGCTCACCCCTATTGGTTTGTTTGCCTTCATGGCAACATTTGTCTTATGCAGTTGTAGGACGACAAATGCATCAAGAGTTTTAATGAGTTTAAACTTAGACACTTAAATATTCCTTGAAAAAAAAAATATTTATTGTTCAGTTGTGATCACTTAAATATTAATTCTTGAAAAAATTATCCCTCAGTGCACATAATTTTTAAATTTTTTTACTTATCATTTTTTGCATCAATTGATCATTTGAAATAATCAATTTTGTTATATGACCTTTTTATTATTCGTACCTTTTTTTTCCTAATTTGTCGTTTTTAGTTCCTCTATCAAAGTGGCTATAATTCACCAAATTCTAAAAAACAAAAAAAAAAAAAAAATGTTATTTATTTAATATTTATTACTCATTACTGACATTATTTAAGTTGATCTAGATTTTCCCCTCTCTCTAGCCTCTTCATTTTCTATAGTAATTGAGAGTAAAAACAGAAATTCCTTTATTAGTTGAAAATAGTTTTTTACCCTTTGAAAATCATGCATATTGCACATGCTAACATAAAAAATAATGGAGGGTTAACGGGCATAGCAAAATGAAATTTTAGAGGACAATATGTAATATTGAAATATTGGGCATAAACATTTATTACCTTCAAAGTTGATGAAAGTTTTGGATAAAGCTCTCTAATTTTTCAAGTCAGTTCACATAATATTATCGAAAAAATAATTTTGTTTGTAGATTTAAGTAGCGTTTGAATTCATTTGTTTAGGGGAAGTGTACTCCTTCCTATTGGAGAAGCCATTTTTCCTCGATCTAAATTTGTTGTTTACAACTTATGAAAAACGATTTTCATAATACGATTAGTTTTCTATTATCCAAATACTAGAAAGTGGAAAAGTTATTTCCTGAAAACACTTTACTTGTAAATAAATGGACCCCAAATTACACAACTCAAATGCTTTTGAATGTTCATACACAATCGTTCGCTCTCTAAATATCCACTCATTAAGGAAAAACGTTCAAATACACACTTGTGAAATCAAATAAAAACGACCATATTGAAGCACTTAAATAAGCACAGCTTGATCACTCCTATCAGGAAGCATCATCATATGTCTGATTGTCAATGCACGGACTCTGCATTCTTGCTCAGCTCCTCAAGCTTCTTCATCCTCAACTGCTCACTCTCAGATAGAAGCTGATACAAAAGATCACAACGAAACAAGCCGCAAACAGTTGTGAGGATACACCGAGGTTATGCAAATTGCAGACTGCGCATGCGGTGCTTGGCCATAGAGGAGGAGGAGAAACAAAACGGAGAAGATGTTGAAGGGTTTGAACGGAAGATACCTCCATTAATGTGGCCATCAGTTGAGCCTTCTCCTTGCTCTTCTCATTGAAAGCTTCCATGGCTTCTTTGTACTCCTTTTCCTGATTGGATCAGAAAACCCACGTGACAAACTGAAGTTAGTATCGATGCTCGCGCAAAATGGTCCGACAGTCCCCGTATTTGTCGAAGCAATTGATAGTGCTTTATCCATGGCGAACAATGTAGAACGGCATTACCATGATAGAAAAGTTCGTGCCAAGACTAGACTATAGATTGGAGAGTTGAAAGTTTAACCTTTCTGTGGCAACTCTGTCCGAGCGGCTTCAGCTCACGGATGACCACGTCAATCTTCTTGCGAACAGTCGCAACTTCCTTCCTCAAGGGGTCTGCTAGCTCTTCCAGCTCCTAACAGATCATCAAGACAAAGTTGTCGGCAAACAATGCTTCATAGCTAGCTCTGAGTTCTTTACTGGTGCAACCTAATTATCCAAGATATGCAACTTCATCTACTTACAGATGAGACTGTAGAGATGTTTGGTCGTTTTCTAGCTACATATATTGGGTGGCATGTGTTATTTGGTGCAACAGAAGATGAATAAGTGCAAATAAAACTTTGATTATAGAGAGCTTATCAAGCGCAGACCTCCCAAATCTGAGCTAACCGCCTCGTCGCTTCCTCAGCACGCCCCAGTTGGAGTTCCACTCTCTCCTTCACCTCCATCTTCTTCCTCGCGATCTCTTCTTCCCGAGCCTGCAAGGTCGATATGGCCAGCCTCGAGATGTCCCCATCTTCGTTGACCTGGTCTTCATCCGTGGATGGCCTCCCGCTGCCATTGACGCTCCCGTGGTTCTTCATTCTGTGCAACGGTAACATGGCAATTCGATTGTTTTCGGATTCGTTTGAAGCAAAGGGCTCATTTTCTCTTTTGGTGGTCCCTTTTTATGTGCCCTCACTGCATGCTTTTTTCCCTTTTGCTTCAATCCTCTGCTTCCGAATATGCAGAAAGCTTGCTTCCCTTTCAAAACATTCCAAGAGAAAGCAATGAGAATATAGAATCCTGCTCTGCCATTTGCAGAGCCAGCTACTGGTTTTGAGAATAGCAGACTACGAACTGACGCCAAAATTTCTTGTGCCATAATTTTCAATTAAGATTGAGATTTACCAGAACCGTTCTTTGATGTAGTTTAATTCTTTACACATTTGTAGGGACAAATCGAAGACAATATCAACAATCAGCAAAGCAAACCTTGCTGTCTCCGAAAACAGAATAATGACATTATTGGTCCCTAACTTCTCTCCTATGTTTAATTGGTTTCTGAATTTGTTCTCTATTCAATCTAATTCTTGAACTTTCAAAAATCTACTTAAGAGAGATCTTTCCCTTGGAAATTCTAACCCCATTGACTTAAGTTAGTCCACGCGAGTTCCATTGCATAGCTCTCTCATTCATTTGGCCCAAAAAAAAACAAAAAAAAAAAGAATTGCCCACATGGAAAAACGATGTGATAAGACACATTATTATTTTACCCTAATAAACGTTGACGTAACAGTCCATGCCCCCAAAAAATGCACGTCCCGGGTATGAAAGGATTATATTGAGTGGATTTTTTAAAATTTTAAAAATTAGATTGTAAAAAATAAAAGTTCATGAATTACGTTCAACGCCAAATCCATCTCAGCTAGTGGTAAAACTACCCCTAGGCCAATGGAGGGGCCCTCCACTCCGGGAAAGGAGGAGCCAGGTCAGTCGTGACCTAGGTCCCAATTCTTTAGAGACGTTAAAATAGCTGGGGTAGAGACAGCTTCCACATCTCGAAAAACATAGTAACTAGGGACCTCCTCGTAAGATAAGGGATTCGAAGGATAGCCTTAAGTATGATCTTAAATTGCTTTGTCTAGAAGTCGTATGAATGTCAAGATCCTACAGACGTTAAGCCCCAAGAGGGTATAGTCTGGAATGTGGCTAGAAAAGATATTATTCCAATGAGGGGATATTAGGTGTACAGATACAGGCATGTATAAATAAGAAACGCATCCCATGGAATCCATCTTGCTAGAGGACAGGCCGTGGAGACCTCAACAAGTGAAAACACCCCGTCTTGGTGAGGTAACTCTTTAACCGACACCAAAAAAAGTTCATGGATCACTCCTATAATTATACTTTCAGAGATAATGGCATCTTGCTGATTAGCCTCGAAACTCTTCTTTGTAAGGAAGATCATGGGAATTTGTTGTTACCGTTTCTTACAGCTAGGACTGTTGAACTGTCAATTTGGTATACGACCAACTGGGTCCATTTCCCAATCTGGGAAGCTGGTTCGGCAAGTCATCTTGAGGCGGAACCAGAAAGTTGCTTGAACCAGAAGGATTGAATCTCCGAGACACCTATGTCATCTATTTGGCAACATATATGATTTTATAATCATAGACAACATGATACATGTATCAGCTCTGATCTGGTGGTGCAATGTGACAAGGGCCATCAAATGGGTGAGTCAAGTCTTGTACCCACTCATTTAAAGCCCATTAACACCCATATTTACATACTTATTCTTTTTACTACATTTGTTTTACTCTATCTAATATCCATGCATTTTGATATTTTCTTCTTGAAATTATTAAAAAAAAAAAAAAAGTTCACGCAGTCAAAGTAAATATAATTACTATTGTGTCTCATTATTATGATTATTTTCAAAATATAAATTTCATGGTTTAGTGCCATTGAGCCTAACACAACCATGAATTCCAAGGTACACACGCTGAGTTTCGCACAAGTACAATCAACGGAGGCGCATCGGCCAAAAGTCAGGAAATGCTTCTTGGCAAAGAAGAAGGAAATGACGATGAATTCAAAGTGAGCACAATGTTTATAGTGGTTCGGCTTAATCCAAGCCTACGTCCACTCTCCCACGCTAAATGCCTTCTTGGCTGGATTCCACTATGCAATCAACAAGAGATTACAACTTTGAGTGCAAACACTTAGTAGTAGATCACACTATCTCACTAAGTCACTCTTTTGGTATTTCTCTCAAGATCACAAACGTTTAAGCTCACGAGAGACAAGTATATGATAGAAGATTGCTCAGACTTTGAAATTATAAATTTTACGCTCCGTCTCTTATTTGCTCATCGGTCCTTCATCTCCTTAAATACTCCTCCACTTCCAAACTAGCCGTTGGACAGCATCTTGAGGATCGTCTTTCAATATACCCATTGGACAACTCTGTATCTAGAAGATTTGGAAGCCGTTGAGTGACAAAGATAGAATCCCAAATTGATTCCGATCGCCCATACAAACGAAATCTTGGTTTCCATAAGTAAAGCTTCTTCGTATAGAAAGTTCTTGTCTTCAAGATCTAATTGTCAATCAATTAGATTGAGTCAATCAAATCAATCTTGATGTAGAATCCAAACCAGATCACTAGCCGTTATATAATTGGGCTTGAGTTACGTTCTGTCGAGTTCTGGATGTAAAGTCTGAGAGCAATAGACTTTACAATCTGAGTCTGAGTGCGATAGACTTTACAATTTGGGTCTGAACAGATTTAGCTTTAAGGTCTGAACACAGTCTATTATGTTCCTGCTTCAAGATAGAGTCGTCTTCGGTTCGGCTTCGGCAAAGATAGAGTCTATCTTCGGTTCTTCATTCACGTTTAGTCTGGAATTTGTCGAGTAGGCACTTCGATGTAGAACGACTTTGACACTAAAGTCGCATGTCTTCGACTTTGACACAAAAGTCTGGAAATCTTCATAATATACTTTGGACATGTGTTCCGTTCAGTCTTCTGGTCGTCTTCAGACTTTGATAATATCCTTTACATGTTCAATCATATGCATAGTCTATTACTCAACCATCAAACATGTTAGTAGCCTTTGATTTATTTTGTCATCTTCAAAACATCATAAGGGATTTCCCTAACAAAACTAAGCAAAGACAGCTTATTTGAGAAGATCAGCGTTGGCTATGGATACGGTCAGCATTAACGAATACAGTAGCGAAAGCACATCGACCATGGATGCAGCAACTTCCTCGGCTGAAGGGGGAGGCAGTAATGGTGGGAGAGGCGGCGGCCACTATGGAAGAGGAGGGCAAAGTGGAAGAAGAAGAAGAGGAGGAGGAAGAGTGGACGAAGAAGCACGTGGGGCCAGGGGAAAGGAAGATTGCAATTAGGTTGGATTGGGTAAGAGTGTAGACCCATTAAAAACCCACATTTAATTGAGTTTTACAAATCAAACCCACAACAATCCATTTTGCTAATCCATACCTAACCCACTTCGTAAGAGATGGGTTAAAAAGTAGGTCATCAGCCCATTTTTGACACTTCGAGATGTGACAGATTTAGGACAAGGTCTCATACTCTAACACGAAAAACATATGCATTTTTTTAACGAGTGCTCTTTATTAGCTTTTTCTTTTTATCAATTTGTTAGCATGAAAAACAGAAGGTGTGTGTGTGTGTGTGTGTTTTTTTTTTATAACATTTGCTATGCAATCTATAATCTTGTACATGATAGAGAAAGAATAGTTAGTGAGGTCATGTTTGGTAACCTTATAGGGAACAATTATTTTTGTTCTTTTGTTCCCGGAACTAAAAAAAAAAAAAAAAAAACAGAAATCCGTTTGGTAAAATTTTTGTTCCCGAGAATAGATTTGGAACAAAATCAAGAAATAGAAAAAAAGTAGCTCATTGTTTCAAAGAACAATTCCTAGAATCAATTCTTATTTTTTTCTTTTCTCCTTTTTCCTTTTATTTTCTCTTCTTCTCTTCCCCTTTCTTCTTCTTCCTTGTGGCCGGCGACCTCGCCGGAGCGTTACCAGCCTCCAGTGACATCGAGCCACAATGAGGCTTAGCCTCGCCAGGCCAAGGAGAGGCCGACCTCTCGCTACCTGGGCGAGGCTCGGCTTCGCCCAAATCTGGCAAGGCCAAGGCTTGCCTTGGCTAGACAAGCTCGTCGGACCTCGCCCGGCTTGGCGAGACTCCGGCAAGCTCACCGGACCTTGCCCAACCGGTCACCGGCCACCGCCGTGGTCGGCGAATAGCTACAAAGAAGGAGGAAGAAGACAAAAAGAAAAAAGAAAAAGAGAAAATTAAGAAAAATATAATAAAAGTATTAAAAAATTAAAAGAAATAAAAGAATTTAGGAATCCTACCAAACGTATTTCTATCCCGAAAATAAAAATTTTGGATAATTACCAAATACATTCTTTTGCTTATAAATTATTCCCGAGAGTAGAATCAGAAAAAATCATTTGATCAAAAATTGTTTCCGAGAACATAATTGTTACCAAACGCACCCTAATTTGGTAGATTCAATATTCAATGAAAACTCTCAATGCTATGTGTTGCTGATATTAGTCCCAAAAAAAAAAAAAAAAAACTTCACTTTGGAATTAATGTCACTTAAATTATCAATATCTATAAGATACGCTCTATAACATTCTCTCATTTATTTACCTATTTGGTAGGAAAAAGGAGGCCAAAGTCTAAAATAGTAGCTAAGTGATATTTTGTCTTGGCAAGATGGTAGGAACTTGGTCGCTGAAAATTGAAGTGATAAATTTATCATAAGTGAGAGTAATTGTTGGTCAAACTTCGATCAAACTTTTCAAGACTCAAAAGAAATGTCTTAGAGCCTAAAACCGTACCTAGAGGATTGGGAATTGAATGAAACAATTCAAACCTATAACGTATAGTAAATGATGATTTTTAAGAATGAACACCTGGAGTATCAAAACTTAACAAGAAGATACACTTAAGTGCCAAAAGTAATGAAAGTAACACTTAAGTGCCAAAATCGAAGCAAAATGGATCACTTAAGTGCCAACAGCGAGAAAATCCAGCCAAAATGCGATGTGGTGATATTCGGCGAGGTAAGTGTACAACGACATCGTTTTGCATGCTGACGTGGCTAGACAAATGCAAAAACAACGTCGTTTGGTCTCGACATTGTAAATAATTAATATTAAAATTAAGTAAATTAAATTTAAAACTAAATTTATTTAAAAAAATTAAAATTTATATTATAAAAGGGTGGAGAGAGGAGGCATGCGGCTAAGGGTTAGGGGTCGGCAACCCGGCCGACCCTGCCCCACCTTCGCCGGCCCTTCTCGATGATGGTGGGGAGGCGGCGGCGATGAGAGCTCAGCCCTTAGCCACCTTTTTCCTCCCCTTTTTTTAAAAAAAATTTAAAATTTAAATTTTAAATGTATTTATTTTTATAATTAAATTAAATTAATTTTTATATTAAAATTCGAATCTACGCAAAAACAACGTCGTTTTTGCATTTCTTTGCTAAGTCACCTCTTTGGTGAGCCACATAGGCTAGAAAAATAATAAAAAATTGCGACATAGGATTTCCGGCAGGATTCGTCGGATATGGCACTTAAGAGCGCGTTTGGTAACCATTCTATTCCCGGGAACAAAATGGTTACCAAGGGTGCGCATAATAACGTTTCTACTTTGGGGAGCAGTTTCTTTTTAGAAATAGTTCTTTTCTATTTCTACTCGGGGGAATAATTTCTGAATAAAATAAGGCATTTGGTAACTACACAAAATTTCTATTATTGAAATAGAAAAAGAATAGAAATGCGTTTGGTATGATTTTTTATTTTTTGTATTTATTCGTTTTTTATTCTTGTACCGTGGCCGACGGTTGGCAAGCAGCCACCCAAGGCCGCGGCAAGCAAAGAAGAACGAAAGAAAAAAAGAAAAGTAAAAATTGGCTTATTTCTAAAAATTATTCTCGAAAACAAGAATCTACTTTTTTTTTGTGTTTCTTGTTTCTATTCCAAATCTATTCTTTAGCTACATTTCTATTCCGGGGAATAGAAAAATAAGTTGGCGTTACCAAATAGATTTCTGTTCTTTTTTTATTTCAAGGAACAAAAGAACATAATTTTATCGTATCGGGTCAGGAACGAAAGCTTTCTAATATGGGCAGAGACTTCGGGATCGACCATAATTGGGAGAAACGAAACGTTACCATGCAGCCCCAAACGACCGAGAACAATTTTTGATTAGAAATGATTATTTTTTATTCTGTTTCCAAAACAATTTCTAAGCAAAAGAACGCGTTTGTAGAATCGCATAAAATTTATGATTTCGGAATAGAAAAAAATAGAAATGAGTTTGGTAACTAAATAAAATTTTTATTCCAATTCTTTTTAATTACCTTTTAGATGAATGTAAATTTGATATTGAATTCTCATGGACCACTCACCAATATAATTGTCTCCTTATGAGTGAAGAAATCATATTATATTTTCAATTTCAAAAGAATTTGAATTTAGAATTCTATTCCATTCTAAAATTCTATCAAATCATATAAATTTTATTGATTAATTATATTTATACTAAGTAATAAAAATATTAACTAATCAAATTTTTATTAAATGGTAAATAATAAACTATAGTATAAACTATAAATATACATACAAAATAATAAATTAAAATACAAAAATTAAATAGTTATTCTTTATATAGTAAAATTTCAATTCATACTTCAAATCATTTTTTTTCATTTTTTAATAATTTTTTTCCTTTATTTTTTCTTTTTTTCCTTTCTTTCTCCCTTTCTTCTTCTTCTTCTTCTTCAAGGTGGCCGGTCGCTAGCCTTGGGATGATCGGCGACTGACTAGACGAAGGGTCGGCGACCTCACCGAAGCGTTGTTGGCCCTCGGTGAGGCCGTGCCTCGTCGGCCAAGCCTCGCCAACAGTTGGGTGAGCGGCCTCACCCAGATCTGGCAAGGCCAAGCTCACCCGCCCGCCGGGCGAGGCTCGACCTCCCTAGGCCACCACGAGGTCGGCCTCGCCTTGGTCAAGTGATGCCAACCTCGCGAAGCCCCAATGAGGTCGAGCCCCGCCGGCGGCTGGCGAGCTCAGCCTCGCTAGATCTGGGCCAGGTCAAGCCTTGCCTGGCCAGGCGAGGCTCGTCGGTGGCCAAGGGAGGCCCAAGTGAGGCCCACTTGGCCATCAGCGAGTTCGCCAGGCCTTGCCGAACCTCATCCTAGCCTCGGCGAGCTTGTCGACGACCGGGGGCGGTGGACGGCGGGGGGCGGCGGTAGCAAACGGCAATGGCGGCAATGGCAACACTTGAAGAATAAGGAAGAGGAACAAAGAACAAGAAGAAAGAAGAGGAAAAAAAAATAGGTTGACTTTATTCTAGAATTGTTCTCGAGAACAAAGAATCAACTTTTCTTTTTTTATTCTCGATTATGTTCTAGATCTATTTCCAGGAACAAAAAAATAGAAATTTGTTCCCGGGAATAAAAATTTTACTAAGCGCATTTTGTTCCAAATATACTCCCCGGTATAAAAGAACAGAAACAAGCACTATTTGACAAGTTGCCAAATAGGCCCTAAGTGTTCTACTTATAAAAAAAAGTGATACTTAATGTTACTTTTCTAACTTTTGACACTTAAGTGTTTCTTCGTGTCAAGTTTTGGCACTTGGGCTGTACTTTTTCTAACACTTGGTTCATAAATCCCGTTTAAGTCCCCGAATGAGATGAAATCTCGAATCCAGCTTTTAGGATTTTACCTAATAGTATTGGGCTTGTTGGAAAGTTCTCGTCATAAGCCTTTTAATGACGGGAAAAATCACGCAAACTTAGGGTCCGTTCGTTTCACGGAAAATAATTTCCGAGAAAACGTTTTCGGATTTTCCTGCTTTCGTTTCACGGAAAATGAATTCATTGAGGAAAATGTTTTCCATCAAAGGAAAAAAGTCTTCTAAAGTAGGGAAAAATGTTTTCCACTTTTGAAAAGTAGAAAACATTTTCCTCATTTTCTCTCTTATCTCACACATCTACAAATCATGACTTCCTCCTCCCCTTTATTTTTCTTCTTTTCTTTTTTCATTCGAATTATTTTTTATTTTTTATTTTTTTTTTTTAATTTGAATTATTTTTAATTTTTTCTTTTTCTTTTTCTTTTTTTTTTTTTCCTTTTTCTTTTGTTTCCCATCTTCTTCTTTTCTTGGCTAATCGTTAGACCAAGTGAACCTCAAGTTCGTTGATCTCAAACTCGCGCTCGTCGATCCGGGCGAGCCTCGAGCTTGACGCTCACGCTCGCCAACTGGGAGCGGAAAATATTTTCCTTCGAACACTTGGAAAATATTTTCCGAAACATTTTCAGGTTTTAGCCGAACACTAGAAAATATTGTCATTTTCCTGGAAAATGACTTCTGGAAAAATATTTTCTGCAAAACGAATGAACCCTTAACCTCAGACGGAGAAGATTCATGTCTTTGCGGCGCTCTATGCAGATTCTCTTGGTTTCAAAGCTCCGATACTTTTAAAATAAGTCTCAACGCTCTCAATTTCACTATCGAATAGAAATGCAAGTGGAAAAAAAAAAAAAAAAAAAAAAAAAACGTTGCTATGCTGCCTATTTGAATAGCCATAAGATGATGCTCATTGATCATCGAGATGTGGAAATAAAATCTATGGTATTTACGCCATGGAATCAAAGAAATATGTTCACTAGAAATCCTAAAATGTATTATGAAAGTCCTATTGAGTCTTAAAACTTGAAAATGTGTAATCAAATTCTAAAAATCGTCAAATTGATTTGATCGAATCCTTATGTTAATTTCGTCAAAATAAGTTAACATAAAATACGCGTTTTATTTTATTACTTTCTTAAGAAATATGGTGATGATGTGGTGCCCTACTAAGCGCCACATAAGAAAAAAATTTACAAATACAAATAAAAATAAAACAGTTAAAGTTTTTTTTTTTTAAACAAAAAAGCAAACAAACTCACACCGATGGCTTGGCTAAGTCCTCACTAGTGGTCGCTTGTTGACACCTAAATTTTGGTGACCCATTTAATTATTTATTAAGGGTTAATTTTATTTCTAAAAATATTAATTGCATAGCATATAGATTTAGGTGCATTTATTTTTTATTTGCATTTTTTGCATTTTATTGGACCGGTGGAGGATGGGTTCAAATTAAATGGACCAGGCCCACGAAGTGAGCAAGTTGGCCCAAGCCCATGTTTTTTTAATGATCGAAAGATTATCTCATGAAAAATTAGAAATTCGAATTTTTTATTCGAGATATGATGAATTGTTTTTTGATAGGGTAAGTGATATTGCATTTGACAAAACGAATATTGCGGATATCGATTCGGAAAAATTAAAAAAAAAAAAAAACTAATCGGTAAAAGCCTATAAATAGGTAAGGAATGGGTAGGGTTTGGGGCACATTGAATATCAATATACGGCACAAGATGGTTTTTCTCGAGTTTTAAGTCAGAGATTCAACATATAAAAAGGAGAAATTTTTCTTTTGTTCCGGGGAGTGGGAGCTGTGCCGTAGAAGGAGAAGCGTTGCTGTCGCAGGTCGTGGCTTTTTAGTTTGAAGAATTTCCCTAGGATTTGAAGGTTTACGACTTTGCATATACTTCGTGTAGGGATGATCTGGAATTTTTCTGTAGCTAGGTCTATAATCTTCTGTTGCTTCAATAGTTTCGTTTTATTCTCAAAGCAATTCGGTTGAAACAGTGAGAAAATTAGGACCTTTCTATTTTAATATTTTCCCGCGAGAAGAGGGAACTTCTGCAGATTTTGACTTGCATGGACTGCTTATGCTGAATTAGAATCTTGCCCTGTCTGCTTTTTTCTTTTTGGAATATGGGACGCTTGATTTAGAACGCTTATTTTGAGATTGAGAGCGTTGCTTGCGATTTGATACGAGTGATGTTGATAGTTTACTTGCTATTTAAAATTCTTTCGATCTTGATTTACTCAGATAATACCTTTTTCAGCTTGCCAGTATAGATAGTTAGGTTTGGTCTAATGGCATCTTGACGGTGGAATGGATTGAGATTAGGACGGGGGCCAAACATTGATACATACGACCAAGAGAACACACGTGAGATAAGAGAGAGAGTGATCCGCCAAGCTTGGCCGAGAGTCCCTTGCCATGTGAGGCTCGCCAGCCACATCGCCGCGCTCTCATGCTGGCAACGCTGCCCCCACATTGCGAGACCACCATCGGGACGAGCTGCTGCACCAGAATCCTCGCTACAAATCAGTGCTGCCTTACGAAGCTGAGAAGTTGCTGCCTCGCTGAAGATCGCCGAGCACTTTATGTCGTAACTGTTCGTGGTCCTCCTTCCTGACTTCACGACACACGGACACGGCGTGATATACATGGAGCCATCAAGGAAAGACCAGTGGAAACTTTGATCGTGGGGTTTAGAGGGTCAAAGTTTGAAAATCAAAGACTATCGTCACAAGACTTGGAGGATGCGGACAAAGGGATTGGGAGTTAGCAAAGTTTGACATTGGTCAACGTTTCCTTGGCGCCCTTCACTGCCTTGTCGAGAGAACCAAGCATCCCGTGAAGTTTTTGTTTTGTAGGTTTGTTGATCGTAAGCATCACCGAGAGACCCATCGGCCAGCCTCACTATGAATCGCCCATCCATCACTCGCCAATCGTAAGTCGTAAATTCGGAAGCTAAAATTCGAAATAGGTAAAAAATTTATCTATTTTGATTTCCGAAAATTTTGTTTCCTTATTTGATATGTTCGTTGATGCACATGATGGAAATTCTCGATATGCTTTGAGGTATCCGTAGTCTTGAGTAGCCTTATAAGTTGGGAAATTTTCCCAATTTCATAACGTGCATATGATTGACAGTCCAATTTTCGCGCCCGAAATCTGACTCGCAATCGCACGGAAAAATCACCAATCCGATCTCACGTGCGAGATTCGATTCGTGATTTTGTTTAAATTTGGCCAACTCGATCTCATGCGCGAGATATGGTTCGTCAATTTTTTTTTTTTATGGATATCGATCTTATCTTGCCTGATTTGCTATCGTGTGGGTTGAATCAATTTTATTTTCGTAAAAAGGAAAAAAAATCCAAAAAAAGTTTGAATTAGGATTAGGTTTGTTTTTTTAATTATCTTGCATGTTTAGAATATGGATTTTATTTTGAATCATGAAAAAGAAAACAAAAAAATGCATTCATTTAGGATGTTAGTTTTTTTTTTTTAATTTAAATTGCACGTTTAATTATTTGGCAATTTTACATTTTGAATTTTATAAAAAAAAACACACAAAAAAAATCAGCATGCATATATCATTTAGAATTAAGGCATTATTTGCACGTCATTGCATATTAGGTTGATTGCATGTTTGATTTTATTTAGATAGATCTTTTGAGATAGATTGCATTATAGATTAGAAACTTTCAAGTTAAGATAACATCCTAATTTAAATTAAGATTTGACCTAGCCCAATTCTTAATGTAAGTTGGATAGAATCTTAATCTAGATAGTTATTTTTTGCATTTTTCTTAATTTCGAATTTCATGAAAAATCCAAAAAAATTGTCTTAGAGTAAATTCATTTCATTCTCTAGGATAGAATTGCATGTTTTTTTTAAGGAAAGTAGAAATGTCATGTGCACGTCATATAGAAGTAGATTCATTTAGCTATTATTGCTAGGTCCATTTAGTTAAAAAGTGTCCGTCATTAGAATTAGGTCATTCGGTCATATTGCCATGTCATATCATTTCATGTTAGATTCGTAGCATGCATTGCATAAAACATTTTTTTTTTATTAAACCAGAGAAAATCCTAAAAAAAGATTGAGTGATTGCATGTTAATTAGAAATCATATCTAGGGTTGTTGATGTGAATTCGATATAACATCGAATCTTTTCGTTCTTTATGAGGTAAGTCTTGCAATTTATTCATTGCTTTTCTTGGATGTTAAATTGGTGGTTTGTGCCAAGCGCGTAGGCCACCTCACATGTTAGGGAAATAGATTTAAAATCAATTCAAGCTGCATGTCAAACATTTTTTTTTTCAAAATAAAAAAATAAAGGTACCGAAAAGGCATTAGAGAAATCTAGTATAACCAAGTCCCCGAACTCATAAATTTCGGTTCGTAGGAGTAAAGTAGATTTCCCGTTACTTTACTTGGGTTTCTAATCGACCCACCAAAAATAGATTAGTGGTGACTCCTAATTAAAAAATTTGCATGTTAAGAACTTGAATCGAAAGTAGTGAATTGGTATGGGCTTGGGAGGCTAGAGTTAAGTTTAGGCAGCTAACAATCCATTAGCCAAACCAGGTGGTTCACTTTGAAAAATTGGTCGCGACATCGCGAGACGGCCCGATCAAGGTCACTTAGGCCTTCTCAAACCTTGATCGACCCTACTCGACCTCGGCGAGGACTTGGTGGCCCTTGATTAGGGCCTACTAGCCCATACTTGGGGAAGGGTGCGACCCTCACCCCAAATCTAACCAAGGGTCACCGAGGTTCGAGAAGGCCTAGGCAACCTTTGTCAGCCCTTCTCGGCGGCTGCCAACGGCGAGGGCTTGGCCATAGCCTAAGTTTTATTTATATTATTTATTTGCCTTTTTTTTTTTTTATCTAATTTAGTTTGCTTTTTAAAATTTTTCTTAATATTTTTTTTTGATGTGGCGTTTGATAGGTGCCACATCATTGTCACATGTCCTTGAAAAGTAATAAAATAAGACACATCAACATTTTCCGTTAATCTATTTAGACGAAGTTAATGAAAAGACTCAATTGAATCAATTTAACAAATTTTATAACTTGAAAACATTGTAAGTTTTAGTACTCAATTATATATTTATGATAAGTTTTTAAGACTGTCAATAAATTTATCTCATAACTTTTAATTGGAAAAAAATGCGTTTCTTTTTTGTTATTCAAAGGAAAAGACATGACGGAATGTTCGTATGTTTTCCTTTAAAAATAAATTTTGTAAAGCATCAAACGAAAAAAAAAAATTTCTGTCGATTCTTATTTTGTTCCCCATGCTATTGAGTTATGAATTTTATCGTCGATTTATAATGTTGAACAAACATGAAAACTAAGTTGAGCATGCTCATAGCGGGTGTATGAAAATTAATACATCGTAATTAATCCTCAAGATTTTTTGATAGTTAGAAGGATAATCGCTCATATTCAAAAAATCAGAAAAAGAACCTTAAAAGTACCATAACTTTCATATAACGCTCACTTGATTATTATAATTTTTTTTTCCCGATCACTTAAGTACTATACAACTTTAATTGATCATTTACGTGCCATATATTTTCAAAAACATCCACACAAGTGCCTTATCATGTATAATTTTTCGATATGTGGATAAATATTATGATATCCGAGTGATCAATCGAAAGTTATGGTATTTAAGTAAATATTTTATAGAAATAATATTAATAAATTACGTCGACAACGAATTAGCCACTGAAGTGAGCCCTATGCGAAGGGCAAGCCCACCGTCCCCAAAACGCAAATGAACAGTTGGCAGTCGCATCTCTTCATCTCGCCATCAGCGGCGCACCATCATCATCATCATCGCTCTCTTTTAAAAAAGCAAAAAGAGACCTCTCCTTCGAGAAGAAGAAAAGAGAAGTACTTAAAATACGATCTTGCCTTCGCCGCTGCTGCTGCTCCTGCTGCTCCTGCTGCGCATGGTGCTTCCGAGTCGGACGCCCTCCATCGCTCGCGCCCCGAGAAGAGCCTCTCCCTACGTCGCAGCCGATCCGTCGACGCGATCGACGACGGCGACGGCGACGGCCACGGACGATCCTTGGCTGTCTCCACTCGATCAGGTCCGAATCTGAAAAAAAGAGACGAGGAACTGTTCCTTTTTCTGTCTTCCTGCTGTCGTGTCCAATTGCTCAGCCGTCGCGATCGATTAGGCATCGCCGCGCCGCGATCGATCGGCCGAGCCCTCTTTCGGGATCGTGAGCGGGTGATTGTAGGTGGGCGCCTAGGGTTTCTGGCGATCGCGGGCGTGTGCTGCTAGCGCGCCCCCTCGCTTGGTGCGAGTTTTGAGAATTTGAGTCTTGGGGTTTTGATTTTCGCTTCGTCCTGATTAGGGAGCGGGCGGGCGGGCAAGCGAGGGTTTTTCTTTTGAGCGGGGATCGGGAAAATAGTGTATTTTGAGTTGTTTGAGTTTAAGGGAAGATGCAATCGAAAAAGCCTCGGGACTCTGAGAAATTATCTCCGCTGGAGAAAGCCAAAAATGGTAAGCCTGTGGTGAGTTCTGAACCTCGCGCTGTTTCGCAGCGCGGTGGTCTGGAGGGATCACACAGCGGTGGCGATGATCGTAGGAGTTTGAACCCTCCGGGATTGGATGAGCCTTCGGGGGATGGGGGAAGAAGTTCACCGAAAAGAAGGAGTTCTCATTTGCCCTCACATGGCGCTAGAGATGGTTGGGTTGATTCAAGATTGGCGACTTCAGGACATGTCAAGAGAAGGCCTTCCAATGATAAGGTTAAACAAAGGGAAGTTGAATCAGGTGAGTTCATTGGGGATTCTGATGCTGACACAGATGATAGTAGACTGATGCATGGACAATCTAATGATTATGCGACTCGTAGATTGATAGAGGGAAGAGATTCTAGTCAAAGTAAGAACCTAACCTCTGCTCGGGAATATGCAATGGTGGATAGAAAAGCAGTAGCCATGAAAGATGGTGTTGGACGGGGAGCCTTATTGTGAAATTTGTGCGAGGGAGAGGGAGTCAGCATTACAGGACAGTGATATGCGCTGGTATGAAAGTGAAAGATATCGGTGCCAAGATCGCATTCACTTTAATAAGTTGGAACATCTTAAACCTCACCAGCAAAGCGATGCAAGATTTAATCCAAGAGCTGTTGCTCGTGCAGCTCTGCCTGCAGCTTATTCTAAAGAATCAAGTTTTCACAATGATTTTGGGAGGTCATCAAGCAATCATTCACGGAGAGAACTTACATACTCTCATGGGGTTAGAGAGCCCTCGAAACCTACGAATAAAAATTCAGAGAGGCAGAAATATGCAGAAACTTCATATGGAGGTGCCCATTACCAGAGAATGCTTATTGATTCTGGAAGAGATTCTGATATGGGACTGAGGAATATGCACATCCCCAGGCAGCATGCTTATGACACCCTCGGGGATGAGCGGGAGAACTATTTTGATGTCAAGCCACAAAGACTTGCTCATGAGATCGATAATTTGCATGAAACAATACCTGTTCATGACCAAGTAAATGATCAAGTACAGTACAGCCATGGTGAAATAAATGATCATGCTAGAAAGGTGACAGGACCAAGTATTGTTCGGTCTGTAGACAATGATGAAGAAAATGCTGATGATTATAGGAATTTTGAGAGGAGAAATGCATGGAATCAAGCTACCATGGAGGAGTTAACTGTTCCAAAGAGTTTTAAAGGATCAGATGTTTCACATCAAGATTGGACACGTTCTGATTATGGTTCTACCCACACCATTAATAAGAGCAGAACATCGCAAGAGTCAGCCTTTCTACGTATTGGCGCAAAGCAAGTTAATCAGATCTCAAAAGTTAGACCAGGATATGATATTAGAAGAAATGATGACTCATTGAACCCAAAAGAGATCTATTTTGATGACTCCATGTCCAAGTATGATAGAGGCATGCATAGAGCCGCTGCAAGAGTGAAGAGACTGAAAGTGGAAGAAGGCTGCAGCTATGAGCCTTATAATAGGATACCGAAAAGAAGAATGTATGATATAGAGGAAGAATTTGGTGACTATGCTCATAGAGGTTCAATGCCTGCAAACAGAAACTTATGTGAGTTTGAGGATCTAGATAACAGCGAAGAGTTGGTTGGGGAAGATTATAGGACCGAGTTATACTCACCTAGTGGTGTAACATATAATTCTGATGAAGAGAGATCGAGTGAAATGGCATATTATAGACAAAAGTATCATCAAGATGATGTTTCAGATGGTTGTTGGTCATACCAAAATGGGTTGGAGCATCAACAAGTGGATCCACTGAGATTATCTGAACATGGACATAGATACTTGAAGGGTTATCATAAATCCCAGCCTTTGAAACAGTACAAGTCACAACATTTCGGTTACAAGAAGCGATTTCACAAAAACCAGAGAATTAGGAAGAGATATGATGAATCCAATGAGGGTCAGCATTCGAATGATGGTGATGGATTAGAAGAACCAGAAAGTGCTGTAGTATCTGAATTTCCAGAGGAATCAGAGGAATTTGAGAAATCAGTGCACGATGCCTTCTTAATTTATTCAAAAAAGCTTAACACTAACTCAAGGGTTCAAAGACGATACCTGGCTCAAGGAAAAGCTGGAAGTTTATTCTGTGTTGTATGTGGCAGGAGGTCTGTTTTCCTATCCAATTTTTCTTATTTGAAGGTGGAGTACTTGCTTTATATTTTGATTGATTGTCTAAGAATTATGCGATTGTGTTTCAAGCCATGTCAGCCGTAGTTTAATATCTTACTGATGCTTAGGCTATGCTTAGGATAATATGGTTTCTTAAGTCAATTGGCTGAGCTTCTTTTGCAATGGCAGTTTAGATGGCGTTGTCACTGACTCTGGCATCCTTAAAAGGAAAACGAACTTCTCTAGGGCTGGTGCTATATGCTTTCTGACATTGACAATGGTTTTTGTGACTTCATACTGTGAGTGGTATATTTTTAAGTTAACCTATATGAAGAGGAGACATTGACGCTGTTGTAGTCAGGAAGATTTTTTGGTTCTGGTCCCCATCTGAGTCTCTTATGCCATGCCATCAGTAAAGTGGGTCACTTGTGACATGCTGTCTGGGCACAGTTTTGTATGTTGACGAGCATGAAGTTAGTTTTGCTAGAGTTCCATGCTTTCATATGCTAGTGGAAAACTATATCCATTTTCTTGCCAGCTAAATTGTCTGCAAGCTGTTTGGAGTGGAACCAAAATGCTTTGGGCAGCATATCAGATAAAAGAAACTAGCTGATGTAGCAGTTAATTTCAACAAGGATAAATTAGCACGCTGATTGGAGTTTTTGAGCTCAGTTAAATGCTTTTTATCTTGTCTTGGGTATTCAGCCCAGTAGCAAGTGCGCAGTTTAGATCTGGGTTGGAGGTGTGATACTGCATAAGAGCAAAATTGAAAAGGTTTTTGTTTGGAATCAGAGTTCTCTGATTTTTCTGTCAGACTCACTCACCCAGTTTGGGCCCTCTCATCTTTACAATTACAGTTAAGGTGACAGTTCAAGGGGCATAGGTCTCTCTTTAGCTATGATTATGCAATTGTTGGACTAGTCATTCTCGAACATAGAGCAGAGGGAATGTTAAATGAGTTGCATACCTCTGTTTTGCTTGGTTTGGATGGTAAGGGTACATGCTTATGAGCTTCTATGGTCAAGAATCAGTGTTGACAAGCTTGAAGTACCTTTAGCTTGGCAGCGGAACTCAAATCTTAGTAGATCTGCTGGTGGTGTATGTTATTCTACTTGATGCGTAATCCATATCTAGATCAAACATGCTTGAGGACTTTCTGATTTTTCAGCTTCCTGCTCAAACTGGGAAATTTGAGCGTGTAATTACAGCATCCGGAGGTTTTCTTCAATTGATACTCACATCATCATTTTGTTTTCTGCGCGTCAATCCCTAGAATTGACATATCTACTTGGAGAAGCTTTTTATGCCATTCTAGTTCTCGGTTTATCGTATTTTAGCCAAGCATTCTACTTCCAGTGGTCATGCTGTTAAAAGTATTTATATGTTTAGCTGATATGAGCTATGTATTAACTCATTTTGTTTAACATCTGGACAATGATTTATCTATATTGTGACATCCTGAACTTGTTTGTTAGAGAAGCTGTGCACTCTCTTCACACTTGTCACATAGCATGTATGTGCCTATGCACGCAATTGGAAATGCACACACATGTATGCGAGCACACCAGCACACATAAACACACCCAAAAGGTGCTGTTTTAAAGTTAAGGTAGCTTCAATTTGAAATTGTAGTTTTACAAACACCCTCATACACCCATTCACCCACCCACATGAACTCAATTTTGTACACTTCACTCACCGATTTCTGTCAGGTCTCTTTGAGGTCTGCTTTTCTAGTCTGATTTACAGGTCTATTGAGTGCATTCTGATGCGCTACAATTAGTGTATTTTTCTGACGCAACGTGATGTATTTGTAATTGTCATTTGAAGGTTCACATTTTTTCTGCAATACTCGGATAACAATGAGGTGTTCTAGGGAAGCTGCTATTAAGGGAGATGCTACTACTGAATGTCTCCTACTACACAGCATAAGCTTAATTTATATGGTTCATTATACTGGTTATAGTCACTGGTTCTTGATCACCTTTGTCTTGACGACTTTCATCCTATTTGTACATCACCTGTAGGCCTTGTTCCCCCTTTTGGTTTTTAGTGCTTTTTTGCACTTTTAAAGATAATTTTCTTTCCAGGATGGGTTAATGTCTTTATTGAATAAGATCTGCCCCTTATTTGTAGAACAGATAATTTCCTCATGCTGGTATTACAATATGCCATTATACAGTGTACTGATGAATTTCATATCACTATCCTACAACAGCTCTTCCAAGGAGTTCCAAGGTACTCAGAACTTGGCAAAGCATGCCCTCATGTCTCGGAAGGTTGGGCTAAGAGCTCAGCATCTTGGACTGCACAGGGCAATCTGTGTTTTGCTTGGGTGGAGTCTTGTGACTGCAGACCCGATAAATTGGGTTCCAGAACCGTTGCCTGATGACATTGCATTGACTCAGAAGGAGGACTTGATTTTGTGGCCTCCCCTTGTAGTCATACACAACATTTCTATGGCAGTGGATGATCCTAAAGACCAGAGAGTAATCCCAAGGGAAAGGATCGAAACATTTTTGAGAGGTTCGTGCTTGTGTAGATGAGAACATGCTAATGCTTCTGAAGAGGACTTCTTAAAAATTTTCCTCGTTCTTTGTGACCTCCTTTAAGAAAAAAAGTTGGCCTTTTAAGATTTGTATAAATGCAGCATTTAAATGAATTTAAGAAAGCACTACATATAGCATTTCCCTTGGGCTGTCTCAGATCTTGTGATCATTCCTAATTCATAATTGTGTGATGTGCCTGAGGTTAAGACCCAATATGCAGTGTTCATTCTCTAAAAGTGGGATATTGCTTCTATGATGATAATGTTGCTTGGTTTGTTCTTCATCTTATGGCAGGTAAAGGTTTCGCAGAGGGTAAAATGGTGGTTTGTCTTGGGAAGCCTGCCGACCAAAGTGTCATTGTGGTGAAGTTCCAAAACACGTTCTCTGGACTTGGAAATGCCGGTAAACTGCATGAGTATTTTGCTGAGAATAAACGTGGGAGGGTCGAATTTGAGAAGAGAACTACAGATCATGGCGAAGGCAATAAATATGAAGCGCCAGGAATGCAGGGAAATGACCAAGACGAGACACTTCTCTATGGATATATGGGGATTGCTGAAGACTTGGACAAAATTGATTATTATGCTAAGAAGACCAGTTGGGTAAAGAGCAAGAAAGAGATCTACGATCTTGCAAATGCTCCTGTCAAATCCAAGGAGAGCTAATTGTACCTGGCCGTGCTTTCCGTGATCAACAAAATTACGCGGCATCATGAGTTGCACTGGAATTAGAGTGCATTTTTAAAGGCTGGACTTTTTTTCTATTGTGAGATCTGTTTATGACGTGAAACTTTTATTTCCTGGAGTCAACTATGTTTATGCTTATAAAGATAATGTACAGGTGCAGTGACCTCCTGCTGCTTTGCACTTTGAGTCTAATTTATGTTACCTTTCTTTATGGTGCTGTTGTTACTTACGGACTTCGTCGAAAGTATGGCTGTTGAAGGTAGAACAAATGGGCCAACATGGGTAAAGAAAGGGTGAAGGTTTTGCCTGTCCACTCCTTGGCAGTGAGTCTCTAAGGAGTGTTCACTTATTCAAGAACAAAAGGAGGGTTGAATTTCCTTAGAGGGGAGGGTGGGGCGTGTACAACAATTTGATTCGAATGTCACGAGTTTATTAATTTTTCAATGCTTATGAAGTCCAAGAGTATTTAAATCGACAGGATTATGTGAACATTATGTGTAAAAAAAAAAAGACATGAAAACTCTTGCGACAGTCAGCTACCAAGCAGCTACGGTAGTAAAACTTTCTCTACCCCTCTTCTTCTACGCGCTCGCTTGAAGGCTGTGGCAACGCTTCACTGACTTCGCATCAAAGGTCGGCGAGGGTCGCGGCCTTCAAATTTCGGTCAAGGTTGGGCACACCTCCACGGCCACGGAGGTGGCCCAGATATGCCAGACTCCCAGACAAAGCTTGCATAGCCATCGCAAGCTCGAGTGGCATTGAGCTCACCCAACCATGGCAAGAGCTCGAGCTCGAGCTCGCCGTAAGCTTCTTGCATGGGCATTGGTCTAATAATGGTGCAGTGGCGTAAGTTTGATGGGTGTGAATCAGGATTTTTAACATTTTAAGGCGAGAGAAGAAGAAACTTTATTTGCATGTTGCCATCCATGGGACATCTATATTGGCGCAACCTTATTAATTCAAACTCCAGCGTTAGGTCATGGCCACTTTAGCTTGATTGAGCTAGATTCGATGCCGGAGGGGCTTCAAGGAAAGAATGCCATCCGAAAGCGCTTCAAGTAATTAGATTAGTAGAATCTCATATTACCAAGTGTTGTGTTCAATCTCCCATCCTAGAAAGGTCTTTGCCAAATGGGAAATCTTCTTTTCTATAACATGAACGTTTAGGTCACACATCAAAATAAAGAACTGCACGTTTGATCAAGGACAATATACTCATCTCTTGATTTAAGCGACATGAATGTGTTGAGTGCATTAAGGGGCAAAATAACGAAGACTAAAAAGAAAGGTTCAACTCGTTCTGTCATATTGGAAGCTGATGGTTTTATTAGTGATGGGCTTAAGGCCCGTCCGCCCATGTTGGGCCTAAAAGCCCGGCCCACAAGATTAGGGCCCATGGATGAAGGAATACGATGAAGGGACACGTTCCTTCTTGGAGGGAACGTATATAAAGGGAAATGAAAAGGGAGGAACACACCTTTTGGCATAACGTACGTTCCTCCTCCCTCTCTCCCTCAAAGACACTCCAAAAGAAAGAATAGTGCGCAAGAGGCGACACCCATCTTCTCTTCAAGGCCAATTGACGTCATCGGATCGAACGGGATTAGTTTCTCTTCCTCATATCGGCATTGGTGTTTAGTCTGTGGATACAAGGTACACTCGAACTCGTGGTGTGCCTTTGATCGGTGATACATGTGATTTTCCCGGGCTCGTCTTCCGCACTCTTTTTAGGGATTCGATTTAGTGTCGAATCCGGTTTCTGGGTATAAGCAATGCCCAACATTGGTATCAGAGCCCCGTTCATGTTATTCCCGACCCCTTTCATGTTTATGGATGATTTCTTATTGATTTTTCATGAAATTAATCGGCCGACACCAATCGGGACTGAAAATCCCGACACCCGAGCACCGTTCATCCATTTTTCGAGTTTCGTAAGTCGAAATCCATTTCTGAAAGCTCTGGATGGAAGGTCTCGTCGAGACGATCGCGACGAGTGGTGGAATGCCGCCAACGGCCATCGGACGCGCCCCCACGCGCAGCCGGAACGAACCGGCGTCTTCGGCTTCGCAGGGGAAGGCGCGTGCGTCGCCTGCGCGCGCGCGCGACGCGCGCGCGCACGTGCGACGCACGTGCGCGTGACGCCGGCGCGCGTGCGGCACGCGCGCCCGACGTCATCGTGACGTCGCCGCACGCGTGCCGCGCACGTGCCAGTCGGTTCGTCTGACCGGCCCGACCCGGCCCGACCTGACCCGGCGACCGACCCAACCCGGGGACCGGCCCGTTGATCGGTGACGACCGTTGACCGTTGACTCGACCGTTGACTGTTGACCGTTGACCGACCGTTGACTCGACCGTTGACCGTTGACCAAAAAAAAAAAGAGGAAAAAAAATGTGTTTCTTTTTCAATTATGTCTATGTGGATTATATGTAATTCATTTTTTGTTCTGCATTTGTTGCAGGAACAATGCCTCCCCGTAAGCCACGCGCATCTGTGCGCACAATGTCAGATGAACAAAAGGAAAGGCTTTCAAGGTTAATAGCCGATTTGAATGGTTATCGATGGGAGAGTGACGACATAATGATCATGTCATAGAGGTCAACAACAAAATTCAAGAAGTCATTTGGAACGGTTATCCCATGCCAGATATTCAGATGGTGCGATTCTTTATGAACACTCTTCCACCAGAATGGCAAGGAGTGTTGAATCGCCTATGGGAGGTCAAAGGATTTACTAGATATAAGGAGCTAGCAATGGAATTTGTGGATGAATATCATCGGGTTGGAGCCACAAAGACTGCGACCCAAGGAATGACTTCGATTAGGCCAGGAATGAATGTGCGTAGGAGAAATCCTAAGGGATATCCATCTGTTTTTCCGTGGCTGTCAAGAATGCCTGAAAATTTTACAGAGAAAAAGAAAAAGAAGTTGAACCAAGTATTGACTTTCCCTATTAGTAGTATGATGCCTTGTTTTTAGATGTTATGACTGGTCTTTATTTAGTGTTCTTTGTGAATATTTTATTTTATGTTTTCTACCTGATTGTTGTTGATGCAGCAACTAATATGTTAGTTGTATTATGTGAAAGCACTATTATTATTATATTGTATGTCAATTATCTGTTGCTTTCTGTTATTGCTGGTTGCTGTGGGTAGTTAGCTGTGGGTAGTTATAGAAGTTTTTGTAGCTTCATAAAATTATTTTTGCATATGACAATCATATTAATGATAGTTTTAAGTTAGGATTTTTGGAGGATGATTGGAAACGTAGTGACCTTTTGATTCTAAAACCTTACTTGAAATTACTCATTAATATGATGGGTCTGGCAAAAGGGATGCATAAATAATAGGCATTAATATTTCGTGCATATGTGTCCGATATGTTCGATCAATGGCTTCAAAGAACTAAGAACGTAATTGCTTGATTTGAATAAAGAGGTCAAATTGAACGGCGTGAATTGTGAAATATTGAATATGAGAATTCAATATGTGGAAGCACTAAAAGCTCTTGACCATGTTATGGAAGATCTTGAGGATGTTATGCGCCACCTTGAGCTAGCCGATCATCGCCTCAAGGCATTTGAGCAGATACGATATTTGCTTTGTGTTGCTTTAAGCTCGAAGGGGCTTCAAGCTCTAAGCGCAAGCGGATTGATTCGTTCAATATGTGGGAAAGCAAGGGATCAAGTCCTTCTTGCAAGAAACCAAGAATTAACCAACAAAAGAGAGGAAAACGTTCTCGTGTGAAGAGAGGAAAACGTCCTCATGTGAAGAATATCTCAAGGGTGAAATGTTACAACTGTGACCAGAGGGGTCACTATGCCCGCGATTGTCGCGATCCAAAGAAGGTACACACCCTTTGTACTAATGGGAACTTTGCATATGTGTCAAGTTCTATATTCTTGACTGAATCTAATCCTCTGTGGACTGTAGATTCAAGAGCGACAGACCATGTAGCGAAGGATAGAGAATCCTTCGTAGAATTTCGACGAGTTCCGACTAGAACTAAGTGGATCTATGTGGGAAACAACTCCAGAGTTGAAGTAAAAGGAATTGGCACATGCCAACTGAACATGCGTGGTGGGCGCACTTTATTCCTACATGATGTGTTGTATGCTCCGGAGATTCGTCGAAATTTAGTGTCTATTTTAGTGTTGGTTAAGTTTGGTTTTAATGTGAACTTCTATAAAAGAGGTGTAGATTTGTATTTGGATACAAACTACTATGGTTGTGGTTATTTTCTGGATGGTTTCATTGTATTAGATATTGACTATGTTAATGTAAATGTTTGTTATTCCCTTCTCACGTCTCCTAATTCATATGATAATGATGTGAATGTGTGGCATGCTAGACTTGGTCATATTGGCCAACAACGTATGAATAGACTAGCCAAAGAGGGCTTGTTAGGCAATATTGAAAAAGTCGATTTGCCCATATGTGAGCATTGCCTGGTAGGGAAAACGACAAGGAAACCATTTGGAAAAGGTAAAAGAGCTGAATTTCCTCTGCATTTAATCCATTCGATGTCTCGTGGTCCAATGAATGTGAGAGGAAGGTATGGGGCTATTTATTTCATCACTTTTATAGATGATTATACTCGATTCGGATATGTCTATTTGATTTCTCATAAATTTGAAGCAATAAGTTGTTTCAAAAGGTTTATGAACCTGGTAGAGAATCAATTAGACAAGAAAATAAAAGCATTGAGATCCGATCGAGGTCGAGAATATTTATCTGATGAGTTTAGAAAATCATGTGATGAAAAAGGAATAGAAAGACAGTTGTCTATTCCATATACTCCTCAACAAAATGGTGTTGCGGAGAGAAGAAACAGAACCCTACTAGAAATGGTTAGATCCATGATGGCACATGCTAACTTACCTATTACCTTTTGGAGTGATGCGTTGTTAACTGCTGCCTATATACTTAACCGTGTGCCTTCCAAATCAGTTACTTCCACTCCATATGAGTACCGGACTTAAGTTTTCTTAAGCCATGGGGTTGTGCTGCCTATACACATGAGTCCTCTCACAAGTTTGGGAAATTGGGTCCCAGAGGAAAGATAAGTATTTTCATAAGATACTCGGAACACTCAAAAGGGTATGTGTTCATAGGTGAGCAGGAAAGTGGGAGTATAACTGAATTTGAATCACGGATGTCACATTCTTAGAGGATGAATTTCCTAAGAAGGGCGAAATAGGGAAGATTACTCCCTATTTGAAACCTTGGATCAAGATAATGATCTTAGTGGAGTTCGTCCAAGTGGGAGTAATATGAGAAGTGATGAATTGAATTCAACTCATTCTCAATTGCAACCACATAATGAGACGACATCATCATTATCTAATCCAAGTGGGAGCATAATGGGGAATGATGTGCAAAGTGTACAATCTCCCATACGGCGAACAAGTCGCCAAAGTATTCCCCGTCGACGTTTTGACATTGAAGGGAAACTTTTATGGTTGCTCCACAAGATGAGGATGAGCTAAGAAATATTAATGAGGCTCGAATTGCCCTCGTAAGGAAAAATGGATTCATGCAATGGAAGAGGAAATGGAGTCAATGAAATTAAACCAAGTCGGGAACTGGTTGATCTTCCAAAAGGACGCAGCTATTGGGAACAAGTGGGTTCTCAAAATAAAGCGAAAGGCTGATGGCTCGATAAAAAGGCATAACGCTCGCCTTGTGACGAAGGGGTATAATCAACAGGAAGGAATTGATTATGAAGAAACATTTTCTCCTGTAGTAAGATTTACCTCGATTCGCATTATTCTAGCAATAGTGGCTAGTATGGATCTTGAGTTGCATCAAATGGATGTAAAGACTGCTTTCCTCAATGGAGAATTAAATGAAGAAATATACATGGAACAACCTGCTGGTTTCATAGTGAAAGGCCAAGAAGAAAAAGTATGTCGACTTTTGAGATCGATATACGGCCTTAAGCGATCATCGAGACAATGGTATATACGTTTTCATAATGCCATAATGGCATATGATTTTACAATGATTGATGAGGATCATTGTGTATATATCAAAAGATCCAATGATCAATTTGTGATCATATCATTATATGTTGATGATATACTGATTGCCGGAAGTAATATGGAGTTTGTTAATACTTGTCAAGAGTTGGTTGTCTTCCAACTTTGAGATGAAGGATATGGGTGAGGCTGCATACATTCTTGGAGTTAAGATTTCAAGAGATCGTTCGAAGAGATCGTTGTCTCTTTCGCAAGAAACATATATAAATAAAGTTCTTGAACGATTTCGTATGCAAGATTGTAAACCCATAGACACTCCTATTACAAAAGGTGAAGGATTGAGCCATAGATCGTGTCCAAGGACTCCACAAGAAAAGGAACAAATGAAACATGTTCCTTATGCTAGTGCAGTTGGGAGCTTGATGTACGCTATGATGTGTACAAGACCTGACATATGTTTTGCAGTTGGAATGGTAAGTAGATACCAATCCAATCCAGGTCAAGCACATTGGAAAGCCGTTAAGAGAATACTGAGGTATCTAAAGGGAACTGCTGATTATACGCTGAGTTATCAAGGAAAGGATCTGCGACTCGAAGGCTATTATGAAACGATTAGGGAGGAGATTTAGACGAAAGGAAATCTACCTCTAGGTTTGTTTTCTTATTGAATAATGGCACCATATGTTGGAGCAGTAAAAAACAAACGTGTATAGCCTTGTCCACGATGGAAGCTGAGTTCGTGGCATTATCAGCAGTAATACAAGAAGGAGTTTGGCTTAAGAGATTTTTGGATCATTTAGGTGTTATTGAGAAAGCTGCAAATCCATTATTAGTTAACTGTGATAGCCAAGCAGCTATAGCGTACACTAAAGATCCAAAATATCATGGCAAGACCAAACATATAGATACCAAGTATAACTTTGTCAAAGATATGGTTGCACGAAAGGATGTGAACTTACAGTACATATCTACGTATAGAATGGTAGCAGATCCTATGACAAAGCCAATACCTAGAGATGTGTTTTGTGGTCATGTAAAATCTCTAGGATTGCGTAAAGTCGATGTACCTGGATATTGTAATTTCCCGAGTTGTTCACATTTAATGAATTTGTGTTTTCATCATTAATGCCTATGAATCTTTGTTTGATCTTTATGCATTTAATGCTCGGTGCATTACATTAAGTTGAGAAAGTATGTCGGACAGATAAGAGATTAGCCCACTCACACGGGTAATCGCCTCTATTTACTATGTGATAAATAGAGATGAGACGGTTTTTAAGCTTATTATCTAGGTGATAATCGAGAGCTCAAGCTTAAAATAAATATGTCGCCTTAATCGAGTGTTAAGATGAGGACATGATATGTACTATGTCCGAAAGTAAAATACCCCACATATTTTACTTTATCGTCTAAGATGCCGATGTGAGTTCGATGAATTTTGTGAATGAGTAGATACGTGAACTCAAGTTAGACATTGGGTATGTCGAACTATCATCTGTACGGTATTGATGGTGTAGACATACGCTCCATGGGAATGGAGTTAATACCGTAATACGTATTTCATACTACGTATGCATGAGACGACCAATAAGAGTGGCAAAAGTTTGATCTCAACTTTTATGCCGTATGAGACTCTTGAGGAAAAGAGTTCCTCAATTTAGTGCCCTCATGACTTTTACTTATTCTCAATATTTCTATTTAGTGTTTGCTATCTTAGAATGTTACCAATGGTCATGAGTTGATTCGATCTAATGGGGCATTTCTAGAAAAGCAAGTTGAACTGAAATTGAGAGTTTGAAGGAAAGAGGAAGATCGATTTTGGAAAATCACATTGTAGTTTTGTATTCACCGGTCAACCAATTATGGCTGTCTTTGGGATAATCATAATTGTGAATACAATATATATATATCATTGTTTAAAAGAGATCAAGAGAGATATAAATGTGATCGATCGATCTAGGGTACCGCATACTAAATCTACTCGAGTGTGACGCCCAATATGAGCTGCTATATATTCCTAACAGATGTATAGCAACGAGCTCTCAAAGTATCTTTGGTCGCACGGATTATTCACCGGTATGAATGTTGAAGAGGTAAAGAGAATCCCCTGTTCGGCCCACTATGTGCGAGTGGGAGATGATGGTTTTATTAGTGATGGGCTTAAGGCCCGTCCGCCCATGTTGGGCCTAAAAGCCCAGCCCACAAGATTAGGGCCCATGGATGAAGGAATATGATGAAGGGACACGTTTCTTTTTGGAGGGGACGTATATAAGGGGAAATAAAGAGGGAGGAACGCACCTTTTGGCATAACGTACGTTCCTCCTCTCTCTCTCCCTCATAGACACTCCAAAAGAAAGAATAGTGCGCAAGAGGCGACACCCATCTTCCCTTCAAGGCCAATTGATGTCATCGGATCGAACATGATTAGTTTCTCTTCCTCATATCGGCATTGGTGTTTAGTCTGTGGATACAAGGTACGCTCGAACTCGTGGTGTACCTTTGATTGGTGATACATGTGATTTTCCCGGGCTCGTCTTCCGCACTCTTTTTAGGGATTCGATTTAGTGTCGAATCCGGTTTCTGGGTATAAGCAATGCCCAACAGAAGCATTCACTCTGACATCATGGGCCCAACTCATCCAACACATATTTTGTAGCGGTGGTCCATAAGCTGTTTCAAACACTTCTCTTAACTGAAATATAGGAGGACTTTCAGGGATGAGAAAGAGTCACCAACGAGATTGTAATTAAAAGCAGTAAAAATGGAGATGGTGAGGCCCCTACTCTCGTCGAAATTACACTTGTCACGGATTTTATGGATGAATGAATCACCTTTTATCTTAATTCTCTTGTTTAGTATGTTAACACTATCTATCCATGTAATGGAGAAAAGAAGCCACGGACATTCTTCAACCGAAATCAATGTCAAGCGGCACCGGATCCAAGGTCTTCGCGATTTTCCTCCCAGATGCGGACCCTTCACCCTAGGGATCGATCATCTGACGATTGGGACTAATGAGGGGGAGATGAGAGATGATTCGATCTCGGAGAGCGTTGTTCTTGATGGATGTGAAAAGCCAACTGATGAGGAAGAAGAGGGTGATGAAGAAGATCCAGGAGAAGTGATCATCTCTAACCACGAGAATGATGGTTTGGGGGATCCCGACCCAATTAAAGATGAGTTTGAAGACGTAGATAAGGATGAGGATGGCAGTGACAAGGACGAAGACGAGATATTGAAATGGAGTGTCTTACGTCGGATGATGATATTAAGGGTGATGAGCTGGGGTTTCTACCTAGTCGTGGTTGTGACGATAAGACAGTCAAGTTATTGAGAGCGATGGAGACAATTAACCAAACCTTAGAAATTATTTTCATGACACGCTCCTTTACGTCCAATTACATCTCTCAACTCAAGTGAATACTGGCGAATGTTTTCTTCAAGCGCTATCCTTGCATAGATATATCTTGATTGATTAGCTGTCAAAATATATCCATCATTCACAAATGAATTTGCAAGTGAATTTACAAGACAGTGCACAAGATAGAGATTTAAGCTTTTCTAATTTGAGGAATTTTATGGACTAAATTATAGCTGTTGTGTCAATTTTCAAACTATATTCTTCGATAAGAAGCAATGAAAACAAGTTTCAATTTCATGGAAATCTTTTACAAACATATAACAGAGGAGTTGTATATTTAACAAACAATGTTATCAAAATTTTCTTAATCCATATTTCTAATTGGTGAGTTAATAGTATGATCATTATATTGAAGATATTAATCCCATCCTTTTTTAGTTAAATCTTACCAAAACGCTGCCTAAGATATACCCTGGTTATACCTACATTATCATCATGATTGCAAAATTAAAATTCTCATGGCATTTTCACCTCCTTTCACTCATCTCCTTGAGAGACTTCTCTCGGAATATAGTGGAAATTTTGAGTCACTTCTTGAGCTGGATTCTCAGGAACGTCAAATGCTTTTGACTGTACAAATCTCATGATGGCCTTTTGAATGAGCACGTGCACTACACAGCAATCCCGGCTTTTGTAGGTTTGAAAGGTCAAAGGGTCGAGACTGCTTCGGTGAAATGAATAGTCAATAGATGCCATCATTACTACCAAACAGCACTTTTGTTCCCAAGAACTAGCATGAGAGCTTTTAGTTGCGATAGCATGTCAAACTATTATCATGCTTGTTGTTCTTCCGGGAGTGAATAAGAGCGCGAATGATAACCATTCTAGCTAGAATTGATTTATGAAAGAGAAATAAATTTTTTATTTTTATTTCTAGATGAGTTTCTAAGCAAAAATATCCTTTTTGATAACGATATAAAATTTCTACTCTAAAAATAAAAATTCGTTTGATAACGACACAAAATTTATTCCTTTCGGATGGCGGCGGATCGGCGGACGGCGATTGGCTGCAGTGGGCAGCGACCGGTGATCGACGACTGGCGGGCGGTGACGGCGATGGTGACGGCGACGGCCGGCGACCGGCGGATGGTGGTTGGCAGTTGGCTATTGGCAACCGACGAATGGCGGCGGCGATGGCCGACGATCGGTGACTGGCGGACGGTGGTCGGCGGCCGGCTATCGGCAATTGGCAAACGGCAGCGGTGGTGGTTGGCGACGAATGGCGACCGGCAGACGGTGGTCGGCGGCGATAGATAAAGGACCAATTCATAGCAAAAACGAACGATGAGAATAATTTTTATTTCTCATTTCTGTTCCAGAAATAGAGAAGTAGAAAATTTTACTTCTGAATTATATTCCAAACATATTTTTGTAACAAAAATCTATTTCAGAAATAGAAAAATGGAAACGGATTTCTATTCTAGAAACAAGTCTGGAATAGAAAATTTGTTTCTGGAACAAAAATAGGGAGTTGTCATGCACCCCCTAAAACGCTTGGTTTTACGCCTAATTAAAACCCATTTCAATCTTACGAACAAAAAGAAAAGATTAATTTAATAAAAACTCAAAGTTAATATACTTATGAAAAATTTATGAAAAATTAATTTTACAATAAAAATCACAAAAAATCCTAAATTATGTTCACTATGACACATTTACCCTAAACTTTTTTTGTCACATCAAAAATTCCGAATTTGTAATTATGTGACACATTCAACTCAACCTTATATAGCATAATATATATTTATCTTAAATTTTTTCTTTTGATATCAAACCCTAAAATTGTATCCATATGACATAACCTGGCATTCCAGCAAGTTCCACTGATATTTCGACAAGCTCTCATTAGTCATTGTCGCATAAAAAGTTTGAGATTTTTTATATAACAAAAAAATATTTGGGATAAATGTATCACGCAAGTAAAATTTTAGGATTTTTAGTGTCACAGAAAAAATATAGGCTAAATGTGTCACATGAGTACAAGTTTAGGGTTTTTAATGTCACAAAAAATAGTTTAGAGTAAATATGTCATATTGGGTAAAGTGTAGAGTTTTTTGTGACATTTTCCCTTAATTTTACTATCACTAAAAACCCAAAACTGATATATCTATAACAAATTTACCCTTTGTTAGTTTCCGTTAAATTTTATTGTCAAATTTTGTATTGGATGACATGTGATTGTTAATAGGTGTACTAATTCGAGGACCACAATGAATGGTAAATTCATCATATGTGTATCGGTTTGGAGTTTTCAATTGTCAAAAAATTAGTTTTAAATAAATTTAGCTTAGATAGACCATTTTAGGGTTATTCGTGGTATTAACCCAAAAAAACCTATTTGAATCTAATCGATAAAGTTATTAAATCAGTCTGTTGCGATCTCTATGGGCTAATACTCTTAATAATATTAGTCTATTAATAAAAAATACAGAAAATTAGTCTAGTACATTGGGTTAATTACATTTGCAATAATTTAAACTTGACTTGTTTCATAAAAAATACATTAAAAATTGTAAAAATAATCGTTTGTATCGCTTACGGGCGATCATTTTCCATTAAATAATTATTAAGGAAGATTATTTTCATCTTTTATGAAAATGTCTAAATATAAATCATTATTGATTATAAAAATATTTTCAATTAACTATTAATTACAAGCGATCATTCTTTTAACGGTTGATAGAGATGGCTGCGTTTTTTAGATAGATTGCTTTGAAGAAAGGAGAAACCAAGTAGAAAAAGGCCGCTATGATGATTGTCACTTAGAGTCACCTCGCGACTTGCATTTTGACGAGCGAAATACGGATTTCCAAGACCAACTTGGAGGGCGACGTGGCACACCAAGTGTATATGTAGACACGTGATCCGTGTTATGGTACCAAACTGAGTTTTTGCCTAATCACTTTATATACTTGGGAGATTGATCGTCCGCGGATTTTTCTCTCACTCTAATCGTCAGTTATAAAATTAGTTTGTTAGTATTGCAAAATTTAAGAATTCTCTCCAATAACAATAGATGGAAGCGAGACGGGAACAATACGGTACCAGACTTGCCCAACGTCTAATTGGACGTAAACGGGTAGCAAGTCTAGAAAACGGGTCGTGTTTAGGGTCAATTACTAAAAAGCCTATAAGGTATATATAAAAAATATATATATAAATATATATAAATATATATATATATATATATATATATATATGACTATTTCCTTTGTTTTCTTTGTATTCATTAGGTGGCTAAGTAAATATACATAGTCATCAACTATATATATATATATGAATGACTATTTCCTTTGTTTTCTTTGTATTCATTAGGTGGCTAAGTAAATATACATAGTTATCAACTATATACATAAGGAAAAAAAATTGAATCTTTTTTACCAAATCATTTGTTTTTTGGCAAAACAAGCGGAACCTAAATAAAATCACCCCAATAAAAAGGGAAAGTACAAAAAATAATTCTAAACCAATTGTATTAGTATCAATTTAATTTTAAATGTTTCAATGGAACAAATTTAGTCTTACATCTTTTGCATTTTTATCTATTTTGCCAATTTCGGCCGGAATTTGACTGGAAATTGTTGATGTTGACATCGACGGTCCTACGCAACCACACTGATGTTTACATTTTAAATAATTTTTTGATTTTTTTTTATAGTTTTGATGTTTTTTTCTTTTCTTTTCTTTTTTTATTATCTTTTTGTTTTTTTCCTTTCACTTTGGTTGGCGAGGGCCAACAAGCCCTTGCCACCTGCCAATGAGGGTCACCACTTCACTAGCGAGGAACGCGACCCTCGCCCGAAAGGAAAAAAGAAAAAAAAAGAAAAATAATTTATCTTTTAAAAATTATTAGAATTTGTCTATATTAGCGCCAACCATGCCATGTCGGATGACCATCGTCCATGTCGATGATTTTTAGCCAAAATTAGTTAGATGAACTCAATTGATACCGCTGCAAAAGATTTATAATTGAATTGATACTAATACAATAAATTTAAGACTTTTTAAGCACTTCCCCCACAAAGAACATGATAATATATATTCAAGCTCTCTTTCAAATACAACTTCTAATTGCATATCATTCAAGCATCTCAAGAAAACCCTTTCCATAGGTCTTTTTTCTTTTTCTTTTTTTCATTCGTCCCACTCTAACTTTCAACCTACTTTTCACACTTCTACCCTACCTCTTTGCAGAGCATAGAAGTCGAACCCACATCTGAAACTAAACATCATCACCCCTAGCTCTTATACTAGAAAATTTTCCCATGATACAAGCCAGGGAAAACAAAAACAGAATTTGTGCCCACATGCACGGTCTTCCTTTAGCCTCAGAATAGGGACTGCCTATTAGTTATCAAATTCTTTTTCGTTTTTTGACTCATATCATAGAAAATTTTATGGTAGTAGAATCCGATACACAAGTTTCATATCGTGGCAAGTGTAGAGTATACTGATTTCATTCATGTGAGTTATATATATTATTGTGCATAATGCTTTTGAGTAACTGGCCACCATTTGAATGATCTGATGTGCATATTTGAGACTGAGAAGTGATAATATGCAATTACTCATTATAATATATAACCATGAATTAAACGTGGATAGAAATATACCACGTTATTTGTGTAGCTTTCGGTGATAAGGTGATCCAAAAGACTCATTGTAAGCCAGGAATATTCATAATTTTTAATGTACTTATATTTATTTTAATTCACATAGAGATATAGTGGATTAATAAACTGAGTAGGTTTGTTATACCTAGAGATAGGATAGTAAATAGATTAGGAAAAATTCCGCTATCACATGTTTGATATCGTTCTTGTACTCACAACAATCTGAAATTCATATCTAGTGATTATGGTAAATCGGATGCTCTAACATATTTATCTGATTGATTTACTGCATTTAGTCTCCAAATTTTGTTTTTAATTTATTCTAAATTATATTTTGATTTATTAGATAAATTTTAGAATTAATCTACTTTAGTATTTAATTAGTTTGTTAATCATCGATCTCCATGAGACAATACTCTTTCTTATCATTATATTACTTGTTCAACACTTTCACTTGTGTTTGGAATTTTACGAACAAGTTTTTGGCGCCGTTGCCGGGGATCGTTTGTTTAATACTAATTAATATTGATACCAGATAATTCTAAATTTAATCTAGTTTTTGTTTTGTTTTATTTTTCAGGGTGTACATCGGTTTATGACACGTAGCCAACAAGGGAAACTTGTTGAGCTTGATCTAAAAATCGAGCGTACATTCAAAAGGCGACTGAGAGAACAGAGAAATCACGCTAAGAAGATGGCAGACGGTGATAATGAAAATCCACATAAACTCTTTAAAGATTATGCTGCACCAACAGTTCAAGGTGCTACATCAAATATCAGAAGACCCGCAATTCAAGCAAACAACTTTGAGATTAAGCCGTCACTCATTCAGATGCTTCAACAATCAGTGTAATTCAGTGGGCTACCAAGCGATGATCCAAACGCTCACATCGATGCTTTTCTTGAAATCTGTGACACCATTAAATATAATGGAGTTACAGATGATGCTATTAGATTGAAATTATTTCCATTATCTCTTAAAGACAAAGCTAAGAGTTGGCTTTCTTCTCTTCCTGCAGGATCAATTACTACATGGAATGAACCCACCCCACGGTGGACCCGTTGGTTCGCGCCCTACCCCCTCATCCGAGAGGGGAGGGGTTTGAAACTCTGCGCCCCCATTGCGCGACTAAAGTGGAGTGCCGTGGGAGGTGGGCCCCTGCGCTAGTGCTCCCCCTAGTTTACACCGCCAACTGCCAGCTGTACGGTGGTTCCAGGGCATAAAAAAAATTAAAATTACTACATGGAATGATATGGCTCAGAAATTTCTTGATAAGTTCTTTCCACCTGCAAAGTCTACAAAGATGCGTAACGATATTACTAATTTTATGCAGATGGATAATGAATCATTATATGAAGCATGGGAGAGATTCAAAGAATTTCTTAGGAGATGCCCACATCACAGACTACCTGTGTGGATGCAGGTACAAACTTTTTATAATGGCTCTAGTACAAATCTTCGTTCTATGATTGATGCAGCTGCAGGACGAACTCTAAATAATAAAACACCAGAAGAAGCCTACAATTTATTAGAGGAGATGGCGTCCAATAGTTATTAGTGGCCTGTTGAGAGACTACCAATGCGAAAAGCTAGCAGAGTTCACGAAGTGGATGCTTTTGCTGCAATTGCTGCACAATTTGAAGCATTCAACAAAAAGCTAGATAATATGAGTGTTTCAGCCGTGAAAATTCAGAATCTGACATATGATTTTTGTGGTGGAGGACATGTTAGCACATAGTGTCAGGTAGGTAATACTTTTAAATAATCTAGTGAAAATTCTAACTTTGTTGGGAATTTTAACAAGTTACAGAATAATCCTTACTCCATCACGTACAATTCGGGATGGCGCAATCATCCAAATTTTTCATGGAATAATCATAATGTGACGAGACCACTGGGATTCAAACAATCAGAAGAGACAAAGTCAAATTTGGAATATATAGTCACCAAACTTGCCAATACGACTCATGACTTCATCAAAAGCACATATGTGAGATTTCAAAACCAAGAGACTTTAATCAGAAATTTGGAGATGCAAGTGGGTCGGTTAGCAAGCATGATGTTAGGGAGACAACAAGGTTCTTTGCCGAGCAACACAAAGAAAAATCCAATTGAAAACATAAAGGCTATTACCTTGAGAAGTGGTAAACAAATAGGAGAAGAAGTTGTCAAACAGGAGATTTTCAGAGATAAGGAAGAGATGATCAATAAACAATCAAAATAGACAAGTAAGAGTAAACTTTTTTCCAGATAATCCCAAGCCATATGTGCCGCCAATTCCATTCCCTCAGTGACTCCAACAGCACAAAATAGATAAGCAATTTTCTAAATTTCTTGATATATTTAAAAAAATTATACATTAACATTCCTTTTGCAAATGCCTTAGCGCAAATGCCTAGTTATGCAAAAATTTTGAAGGAGATTTTGGCAAACAAAAGGAAACTGGAGGATTATGAAACTGTGAAGTTAAATGAGGAGTGTTCAGCCATCGTACAAAACAAATTGCCTCCAAAATTAAAAGATCCAGGGAGTTTTACTATTCCTTGTACTATTGGGGATTCTTACTTTGAAAAAGTATTATGTGATTTAGGTGTAAGTATTAATCTGATGCCTTATTTAGTTTTCATTAAATTAGGATTGGGCGAGGTAAAAGCAACCACAATGTCACTTCAACCGGCTGATTGATCAATTAAATATCCGAGAGGCATTGTGGAAGATTTTTTGGTAAAAGTTGACAAATTTATGTTTCTTGCAAATTTCATAGTTCTTGACATGGAGGAATATTTTGAGGTATCACTTATATTAGGTCGATATTTTCTAGCAACAAGAAGAGCTCTTATCGATGTACAACAAGGGAAGTTAATTCTTAGAGTTCAAGATGATCTTGCTTCATTTAATTTTTTTAAAGCAATGAAATATCTAACTAATGATAATTCTTGTTTTAGAGTTGAGACAGTTGACAAGTTGGTGAATAAGGTTTTTCAGGAAAATATTTTTAAAGATCCACTTAAAGTATGTCTGATTCGATCAAGGGACAAAGATATTCAGAATGAGGAGATAAAGGAGTACGCAAATTTCATGGAGGCAATTCCACTATATTCAAGGCAAAAGGAAATTCAATTTGAGGAGTTGGGACAACACATAACAAAGCCTAAGCCATCAATTGAAGAGCCTCCAATTCTTGAACTCAAACCCTTACCTTCTCATTTGAAATATGCTTATTTACATGGAGTTTCTTCTTTACCGGTATATCTTTTTCTTTGACAAATTTGATGGAGGAGAAACTGCTCAGAGTATTAAGAGAGCATAAAGGTGCAATTGGATGGAAAATAGCTGATATTAAGGGAATTAGTCTTTCAATTTGCATGCACAAAATTTTGATGGAGGAACAATATAAACCCACTATCCAACCTCAGAGGCGTTTGAACCCGAAGATGCAAGAAGTAGTGAAAACTGAAGTAATTAAGCTACTTGATGCATGTATCATCTATCATATCTCTAATAGTTCTTGGGTAAGTCCTGTACAAGTTGTGCCAAAGAAAGATGGTATGACTGTTCAGAAAAACGATAACAATGAATTGATTCCAACTAGAACAGTTATTGAGTGGCGTGTGTGTATGGATTACAGAAAATTGAATGATATCACTAGAAAAGATCACTTTCCTTTACCATTTATTGATCAAATGTTGAAAAGACTTGCGGGACATGAGTTTTATTGCTTTCTTGATGGATATTCATGGTATAATCAAATCCTATTACACCAGAATATCAAGAGAAAACTACTTTCACTTGTCTCTATGGTACTTTTGTTTTTAGAAGAATGCCTTTTGGTCTTTGTAATGCACCAGCTACTTTTCAGATATGCATGATGGCTATATTTTCTAATATGATTGAAAAATATATTGAGATTTTCATGGATGAATTTTCCATTTTTGGCTTATCATTTGATTCTTGTTTAAATAATTTGGCTTTGGTCTTACAAAGATATGAGGAGACAAACCTTGTTTTGAATTGGGAGAAGTGTCACTTTATGGTGAGGAAGGAATAGTGCTTGAGCATAAAATTTCTCAAAATGGAATAGAAGTCGATCGAGCCAAAGTGGAGGTCATTGCAAAATTACCTCCGCCAACATCTGTGAAACTTGTCAGAGGATTTTTGGGGCATACAGGATTTTACAGGCGATTTATAAAAAAATTTCAAAAATTACTAAACATCTTTTTAATCTTTTGGAAAAAGATGCTCCTTTTAATTTTTCTGTTGAATGGATGTAGGCTTTTAACACTTTAATGGAGAAGTTAATGTCAGCACCAATTATGGCAGCACCAAATTGTGATTTACCTTTTGAATTGATGTGTGATGCTAGCGATTCTGCAGTAGGAGCTATTTTAGGACAAAGGAAGAATAAAATTTTTCGAACCATATACTATGCCAGTTGAATCTTGTCTGGTGCACAATTGAATTATTCAACAACAGAAAATGAACTTTTGGCAGTAGTTTTTGCTTTTGATAAATTTCGTTCTTATTTAATTGGCTCAAAAGTTATAATTTATTCAGATCACTCTGCTCTTAAGTATCTGCTTGAAAAGAAAGAATCAAAACCTCAGTTGATCAGGTGGATTCTATTGTTGCAAGAATTTGATTTGGAAATCAAAGATAAGAGGTGGACTGAAAATCTAATTGCAGACCACTTATCAAGAATTTCAAATTCAAAGGAAGAGGTAAGACCAATTTTGGAAGAGTTCCCTAATGAGATTTTTTTTTTTTTCCATTAAGTCCACAAAAATTTCCCTGGTACGCCGACTTTGTAAATTATTTAGTAAGTAATGTTTTTCTTCCTGAATTATCATATCAAAAGAATTAAAAATTATTTTCTGATGTTAAAAATTATTTTTGGGAAGAACCTTTCTTATTTAAAGTATGTGCAGACCAGGTCATAAGGAGATGTGTTCTAGATGAAGAGAAGGCAAACATTCTACATTATTGTCATGATGGAGAGGCAGGTGGCCATTTTGGTGCCACCAAAACTGCAGCTAAGATTTTACAATCTGGATTTTATTGGTCCACACTTTTTAAAGATGCATACTCCTATGTAGTTTCATGTGATAGGTGTCAGAGAACTGAAATATTTCAAGAAAAAATGAGGTGCCTTTAAACAACATTATTGTGTGTGAATTATTTGATATTTGGGGTATTGATTTCATGGGACCCTTTACACATTCTTATGGAAATTTATACATTTTAGTGGCTATGGAGTATGTGTTTAAGTGGGTAGAAGCTGTAGTATTGCCAATAAATAATGCTAAGGTTGTGGTCAAATTCTTAAAGAACTCGATTTGGCATTCCTAAGGCAATCATAAGTGATAGGGGGATACATTTTTACAACAAACAATTTGAAGCACTTTTGAGTAAGTATGGAGTAACGCATAAGGTTGCAACCCCTTATCATCCTCAGACTAGTGGTCAAGTAGATGTTTCAAATAGGGAAATCAAGAGAATTTTAGAAAAAACAGTGAATGCCTCTAGGAAAGATTGGTCAATAAAACTTGATGATGCACTTTGGGCCTATAGGATAGCGTTCAAAACTCCAATTGTGATGTCTCCTTTTAGGTTAATGTTTGGGAAGGCTTGTCACTTACCAGTGGAATTAGAGCATAAAGCATATTGGGCATTGAAATTTTTGAATTTTGACATGCAGTTTGCAGGTGAAGAAAGATTATTGCAACTAAATGAATTGGAGGAATTTCGCAATGAGACTTATGAAAATTCTAAGTTGTACCATGAGCGTACAAAAAGATGGCATGACAAGCACATATTCAGAAGAGAATTTAAAATTGGTCAAAAAATCTTACTTTATAACTCTCGTCTTAAACTTTTTCTAGGAAAGTTGCGGTCTCAATGGTCTGATCCTTTTACAGTTACACAGGTATTCCTCTATGGAATAGTTGAAGTTGCGCATGACACTGAGGGCACATTTAAAGTGAATGGTCAACGTTTGAAGCCCTACTTTGAAAGTGGTTATAACAAGCAGAAAACCACCATTGAACTTCATCCTCCAGAATAGCAACATCTGAGATAGTTTGGCTAAAAACTATAAAGCAAACGCTTCTTGGGAGGCAACCCAAGCATTTTAATTATGTTTTTTTTTGTTAAGTTTATGTTTTGCAAAAAAAAAAAAAAAAGATTTACTTTTCTCTGTTTTATCCAGGTTAATTTTTTAGGGATCACCTTTCAAGAGTTTAATCATCAAGGTCATCTATGAACTTATCCTACAACTAGGGGACTTTTCTTCTTCCTATTTTTATTATTCGCATTGAGGACACTTTGCTTCATTCAAGTTTTGGGGGGTGGGGAGACAAATTTTTGGCTAATTTTTTTTTTTTTTTTTTTTATCTTGATTACATTCCTGGTTGTGAATTTTTACGATTCTTAGGAAAATTTAAATTTCATTTAAACTTGCAATTGATGTGTGAGTTAATTTTAATTCTGATTATATTGATCCACTTACTGAGCACTAAAAGTTCTTAATTTTTGAATTGCGTGTAAGTTTAGAGAACATACACGTGAAGAATGTGATTTTCTTAGATTTCACCAAAATCTTAGAATTTGTTTGATTTTCTCTTGAGGCGAAATCCTAAGCTAAATCTAACTGAGAAAATGATTTAGGCAATTTCTGGATCGATCGAGCCTTTCAAGCTAACCCTGTTTATTTATTTCTAGTCACCCCGTTGAGCCTTAATTATTACCTAATTTTTCATTGACACCCATATATGTTTAGCCTAGCCGTTATCAAATTATATCATTGTCCCATGCCCTATGAACACATTGATTTTTTTTTAAATAAAATTATTTGAGCTTAATAGAAATTTGGGGTGTATTATTAAAAAAAAAATTACTTTTATGGTTCCCTATCCAACTTTCAATTGAGTGAGCCTTTTGGATACGCAAGGGGTTGGAAATTTTCATGTTATATTAAGAGGGACTTTGGGAGAAACTCCACCATAAAGCAATTCAAAAGGAAAAAAAAAAAAAAAGAAGAAGAAGAAGAAGAAGGAATGATGATATATGATGGCAAAAAAATTATCTTGAATGAGTGAAATTGGACAGTGACATTGGCTCTAATTAGATCCTAGAAATCAACGTGTTAATGAGTGATTTGAGCTTAAAATTATCGTTCTCTCACCTTTAGCCCAGCCTTACATTACAAACCAAGAAAAGCAAACCTATGAGATTTGGTCATAATTATAGAGAATTTTTTAGAGGTTGCATGCCAATGTGAATGGGAATTTATCTGGATTGCATATAATTCAAAAAAAAAAAAAATATGAGGACTCTCACACACACACTTGGATCACATAGTTATAATTGGTTTTAACTTATAAATCAATTTCAATGTTTGGATGAAATTTATGTTTTTCTTTGAATTGTGAATTTGAGCAATTATGGAAAGATGTCATGGAGGAGGTTGTTAGCTTGAGTATGTGTTATGTCTTGATTTTGCTCAAGGACTAGCAAAATGTTAAGTTTGGGGGTTTGATATCTCTATAACAATAGAGTTATTTTACCTATTTTAGGCAATAATTAATGCAATATCTATGAGAAAATATTTGGATTTCCTTCTGATTATTTGAATTTTCCTTGTTTATGCAGAATAATGAAATATGGAGAAGATAAGGAAAAGAATGGCAAAAATCAGGAATTCAAATAAAAAAGCAGTGGAAGATGGATATCAAATCAGGAAATCCTTGATTTTGTTCCTTAATGTTATCTGCAAGCGTTGAGAGATAGATATCTTGGATTTATTCTATAAATAGGAGAACATGGAGAGCCTGAGAGAGCAGTTATGTTATTGTTAGATTGTTTTTCGTTGTTCTGAGAGTTTTTCAAATATTTTAAAGAGAAGACAAAAGTAGTGACATAATTCTTGTTCTTCGATTCAAGATGTTGGGTTTGATATATATTTTTATTGTTTCTTCTACTATGTTCTAATTTTCTTTTGCTAGGGCTAACATGATGATGTGAATTTCATGATTTTTATGTTTTGCAATTGATTTCAATGATCTGATGTGCATGTTTGAGACTGAGAAGTGATAATATGCAATTACTCATTATAATATATAACCAATAATTAAACGTGGATAGAGATATACCGCGTTATTTGTGTAGCTTTTGGTGATAAGGTGATCCAAAAGACTCATTGTAAGCCGGAAATATTCATAGTTTTTAATGTACTTATGTTTATTTTAATTCACATAAGGATATAGTGGATTAATAAATTGAGTAGATTTGTTATACCTAGAGATAGGATAGTAAATAGATTAGGAAATTCCGCTATCACATATTTGATATTATTCTTGTATTCACAACAATCTGAAATTCATATATAGTGGTTATGGTGAATAACTGCTCTCTCAGGCTCTCCATGTTCTCCTATTTATAGGATATATCCAAGATATCTATCTCCCAACGCTTGCAGATAACATTAGGGAATAAAATCAAAGATTCATTGATTTGATATTTATCTTCCATTGCTTTTTTATTCGAATTCCTGATTTTTGCCATTCTTTTCCTTATCTTCTCCATATATCATTATTATGCATAAACAAGGAAAATTCAAATAATTAGAAGGAAATTCAAATATTTTCTCATAGATATTGCATTAATTGTTGCCTAAAATAGGTAAAATAACTCTATTTTTTATAGAGTTATCATATACTACCAGGATTGATCACAATATTCCTAATTTTAAAGAATCATATTAGGCAGAAGGGAAGAGAGGAGAGAGGTTTTAAGGACTCATAGCAAACCACACAATATTATTTCTAGAGAGGGTGTGTCCTGCCTTTTAACATTTACAAGCACTACCTTATATATGCAAGCATTGAAGACAATTTTACAGGCTCGTAGTGGCCGACAATGGCCAATTATTTGACTTTTATATTGACAAACGAAGATCTTGCTTTAAGCATATTCTTATCTTACATCTTTCGTTTCTGCTACAGTTCCAAATAGTGTCAAATAGTACCAAATAGTACATGCATAGTGTTGAATATTGTTAAATAGTGTTTCCAAGCCAAATTTTCTTTCTCTTCACGTGTTTGGTTCAAATTCCTTTTTCCTTTCATGCTTTAGTCTTCTTCTCCCATAGGTTTTTTCACATTAATTCAAAATGCTTTGGAAATCGTACTTATGGATTAGGTCATCATCATCCGAGCTATCAGAGTCATCCCCGTCTTTCTGTCTCATGTATTTTCTAATGAGTCTTTGAACTTCGAGAGCTTCGAGGTGGTGAGTGTCTGTGGCTTCTAGGGGCTATTTAGAGCTAGATAGAATATTAGTAATACTTTTCCCTGGATTATTTTTATATTGCTATCTAAGTGCCTTGAGGAACTTCTCTATTTCAATTTCTAGAGTACCTTCCATATTTAATTCAGACGGTTTTTGTCTTTTGGATGAGTAGTGAGAGCTTGTTAGGATTAGTGGAACTTGCTGAAATGCAAGGTTGGGGTAGGTACCTAAGCTTAAGCGATGGACTTTCTTTGTTAACACCTAGCCTGAGTGCAAGCTACAATTCACCATGATCAAAAGGATTTTATGACTGTGATCCTCCCCATAGGTCTTGTGATGATGATGAAACTCGATCCTGTGAATTTTTTGGTGACTTAGAAGTGTCCGATACATTTATTCCGTAGTATTTGCTTAGGCAAGCATCAATCGCTGGACAGGTTGCATGATAGTCATCACAATGATTCTAAGATATATGCCCATTTATGCTGGCCATGCTTCTGGTGGAATAACTTGATTGCGTTGGCACAATATCCTCTATAATTCTTGATACCGTTGAGGATAAACTAAGATTCTACAAGGAAATGTTGTAAAAATCATTTTCGCAATAGGTTGGGGTTTATATGTGGATACTCCAACATCTGTTGGAGTTTTACACATATCTCCACCGGGTTGGACAAATACCCATAGCTTGAAGAATAAAACAATTCTCTGAAGTTCTGGGTTAAGCTTGCATGCTCTAAGTTGGGCTTGAAAAATATTCTTCCATGCACCTAGTGATTTAAACCAACTAAGTATTTCTCCAAAATATTTATACTTGACTTCTCTTTGGATAATTCTGCTGATAATAAGAGGCATCTTAACTGTTGGAAACTCAATGGCAATAGTATAAAGATTAAACAAATACCAATAAAACCATTTGAGTTTCTCGGGGAATTCCTCTTCTAGGAAGAAAGTGGGAGGATGAATAAATGGATATTTTGGATGCAGTTCATCTAGCCTAAGGAGAAGACCACCATATTTACTAAAAATATGGAACTGATATTGCCACATAAGTCTTCCAAGATTTTCATCAAGAACATTGTATTGAATTAGCTCAAGGATCTTTGGTGGATATGAATACGAAGGCCATTTGGGCTTTATCTTTCCGGTCTTGAAACCGCCTCTTGGATTTTTTACCACATACATATTTATGGATATAATAGCTACAAATTCTTTTGGTTTGGATAGAAAATCGGGAAGTATTCTTTTTCTTGCAATATGTTTGGTCTCAAAATAATACCTTGAAAACCATTCTACTCATCTAAGTTGTGGATGTAGAATTTTCTTATGCTTAAACTTCAGCATTTCATAGAATGAGGACATGTCCATTTCCACAAGGAAATGATATCCTACAAGATGGAATTCATATTTCTTGATGCCATATTTTACTGCCAAAATTTCTTGAAACGTAGAGTAGTAATGCATTTTCACTTGCATGAATCTTACATTCTTATGATCACAAATTCGTGGCTTTCCATCAATTTCTTTAAGAAGAACAGCAGCTCAATATTTATCATTGGCATCTATTTGCAAGACCCTTTTCCCCATAGAAGGGATTTGCAAAGGAGGGAGATGCTACGGAATTTCCTTAAGTTTGCATACAGACTTAAATTGCTATGGTCTTCATGGAGAAGCATCTTTCTTGAGCATTTGTTGTGGGAGACTTACAAGCTTTGTGATTTTTGGGATAAAGTTCCTAAGATAATTTACAATTCCAATGAACTGTTGAACCTCCTTGTCAGAAAGGTTTCCATCAAGAAACTTTTGTAATTCTTTAGCCATATGAGGATCAAGATAATAAGTTCCATCTTTGAGATGCATCCCAAGAAACTCAATTTCTTTCTGGGCAATAATCTTCTTTTGGGATAACACGATGCCATGCTTTCACACCAAGTTTGCAAATTGGGCTAACAATTTACAATGAGAATCCTCATCTGAACTATAAAGGAGGATATCATCAGTGTAAATTTGAGCATTGGTCAGAATAGGTTGAAAAATTCTGTACATAGCCTTTTGAAACAACGAATGAGTTGTTTTGAGGTCGAAAGGGAGCATCGTCTACTGGAAATATTGATTTGGAATACAAAATCTAATTTTGTACCTATCTTTAGGGTGAATTTCCAACTACCAAAATCCAGCTTTAAGATCAAATTTGGAATAGACTTTAACTTGGGTGAAGCTGGAGAATAAAGAATTACGATGTGGTAGGAGAAATTTATCATCTTGCGGGAATTGGTTAAGAGGCTGATAATTAATAACCAGTCTTATTTTTTCTCTATTCTACTATGCTCGCTTGTTGACATAGAATGCTTCACAAGCCCATTGAGAGTTTGAGGGCTCGACTAAACCTTGATGAAGCAAATCCGAGCATTCCTTTTGTGCTAAAAGCAAATGTTTTGGGTTCATTCCAAAGTGACTAGCTTTGATGGAATTGACATTTTCGTTTTCATGAAAGGAAGATTGATGAAGAAATAATGATTTTTCCATGAAGGGTTAAAGTATTTTTGGACAAAATCTCAGTGAAAGTATGCACATGCTCTCAGAAGGACCTGTAAGATGGGATCTAAAATGATAATTTGAATAGTGAAATATCTTTGGATGTCTACAAATTCCTATAACTGCCCTTTGAATTGTAATCCATTAGTCATAATTCTAAGTTTAGGAATTTGTGTAAGAACATCCCAACCAATAATGATATCTTTATCTGGTGAACTCGAACTAAGGATTTTGGTGATGACTGAACATTGGGGAAAAAACTGTATAGTGATATGTTTGCTTTGAACTCTTATAACAAAGGTATCTCCAAAAGCAAAGTTAAAATATCAGGTATATGATGTCCGGTATTTTTTGAAAGTATCTTTACATCAAGAATAGAAGCACTGGCTCTAGTGTCGATGAGGGCAATAAGAGAAATAGGCTTATCATACTTAGATGGGTATATTTTTACAGTGAAACATGGAAGGATAAGAGAAGAAGAATACCTCTTCTTTAGGTTCTTCTGACAAGCTTTCAGTGTCACTATTTTGTGACCACGTATGGATGGCACACATAGTGTGTTTGGTTGGTTCATCTTCTAGGGAGAAGACTGATTCAACATCATCATCTTAGAGTGATACTCCAGTTTGCTTCTCTATCTTCTAAATTAAATGGGAATTTCTTCCTTCAACCTTTGGACAATTCTTGGCAAAGTGGTCCTTCTTGTTACAAATGTAACACCTATCTGATTTTCTACGCCTTCTAGAATAGCTTCATTTAAATCGTCTTTTTTTGTAAAAATCACCATTTGCACCTTTTCTTCATATGTCCTAAGGAGAATCTTTTAAAGTGTCTTCATTTTTTGCATCGATCCCCCACAAGAATGATCATCACGGGAGTTTTCCTTTGAATACTTGATTCTTAACTCAGGTTTTTGACAAGTCCAATCAAGTTCTTTGTTACTCTTGAGATAACTTCCAAAAGCCTTCTTACAGATGCAAAAATCATCGAGGGCAAAATGTATCTCCTGCTAGAGTTCTCCAAGAGGAACATTGGCAACAATCTTCTATTTATTTTGAATGAATCTTTCCACAATTTGTCCATTTTTTTGGAATGGAAGCCCAAAAGACCCGCTTCAAATTAGGGTCAGCTTTGAGGGTATAGAATAATTTAAGCATTTCTTGGAAATGCCTATTCAAATGTTTTTCCCGCAAAGAGCAGCATTTTCTTTCAAAAAAATTTCTTCTTTTGAGCTTAAGAAGATCTTTTGGTTTCCTAATAAAAAAATGATGGTTAACCCGAATCAAATAACAAAAATCTATCTGAAGTAGAAATGTCATTTGATCCTAATCTGAAATAGTTCTTTACCAATCTTTTAAGCTTCTAGTAAATCTGCTCATGAACTCAGTTAGTATTTTGTACCGATTTTCAACAAAAAGTGCCTTGGTGTTGAGCCAAGCATGAAACTCTTATAATCTATCTAGCCATTTGAAATATGAAATATCATCGAGTATGAAGTAGTATTTTGAGGTCGAAGACTTCTGTTCAGAGTTTGAGTCATGAAGGTGTACTATTTCTAGCTCGGATGAATTTGATTCCATTTTTGCTTGAGGGGGATTAGCCATAAGATAATGGGCACACGGGATACTAGTGTTTGTGGCTCAAAGATTGAAGTATTTTTAGAGGAAAGGAATTCAATTTTAAGGTTGATTTAGAGATAGTTTGCTTAGCAAAATCAAATGTAGCAATAGTTGGTATCTTTTGTCTGCTTTAATCTCACAGGAAAGCCTCAAGTGAATTTAAAACCAGATGAGCAAAGGGGGCCTTCGAAAAAGGTTTAGGAGTTGGCTTCTTTTCTTCACTAATTTTTCTTTACTTTTTTATTTCTCTAGTACGATTTCGAAGCGTGACAATATCCCTTAGATCTTGCTTCGGAGCTTCATCAATAATTGAGGCAATTGATGTAGCTTTAGAGGGGCCCACTTTCATTGGAATCGTTTGCCAAGGCTAGGAAAATGGATCTGGATGAAGAACAAATTTTCCATCAAATTTTCCATCCTGCAAGAGCTTAATTTGTCTCCTTAGTTTTTCCATTTAAGCCGTTTGGTCTTCCAAATAATGATGGGAGACATATTTACCATATTCCATCTACTGGAGTTTCTTCTGAAATGTCTCAAGCAATTTATTTGTGATCAAAGCCATTTGATCAACTTTTTGGTCAATATGATTATGACGAGCCTGAACAATTGAAAGCTTGGTGTCAATTGTCTTGAGAACATTATTCTGGGCCAAAGCATATTCTGACTACCAATCCAGGATAGCTTCAATAGCCTTGACTTACTTTTGTCTTCCATGGTCATCATTATCTGTGGGATTCAGGACCTTAGGGATATAATAGAACCGATCGTGAGCATTTGTAAATTTTTCTAATGTTAGAAATGGGACATTAGTTGAGATCTTTCCAAAAGTAAAGAGTCTAAGGATCGGAACATACAAAGGATGGAAGGACAAGTGGTGGTTTTGGTTTTTGGGAACATGGGGGTTGAAGTGCTTTGGGTACTTCTAGAGAGAACGAATTCTTTTTAACCCATTAGTGGACTATGTAGCACCGATACGGACATGCGACATGCGACATGACACGCCGACACGTCATTTCTCAAAAAATAGAGAATTTCGACACGTTCCGACACGTTATATATGAAATATATATTTTTATATATAAATGCATAAATAAATAAATAAATAAATAATAAAATGAGCATATAATTAATTTATACTAAAAATATTAATCCAACATTCGTTAATATCATTCATTGTTTTAATTTGACAAAGATTGAATGAAAAATTCAAAAATTGCTAACACAAAAAAGTAAATTTGAAGGAACATGTCATGTTTTCTTACACTTGTTAAAGATCAGTGAGATTTCTTAGTCCCAAACAGAGTTTGGAATTCATGCTATAGACTGGCTTGGAGCTCCTCTGCAAAATAAGGTTTGAGAAAAGTGAAAATCTAGGACAAGAACTCAAAGAAAAGGAAATAACTAAATTGGTAATGGAAAATATGAGAGATAACTCACAAGCTAATGACATAGACCAAAAGAGATAACTCACAGGTGACGCCTGTGAGAGGTAGAAAGAAGCAAAAAAAAAAAAATCACAACTTTAAGTTTGCGAGGGTGATGAAGTGACATCGACGAGAAGAGGGGCGTTCCCTAATCACTCACGAGAAGGTCAAAACTTATAAGTGAGAAATTTGAGAGTGATAATTTTCTTCTTTCTCCTTTATTTTTTTTATTTTCATTATTTTTTCATATATTTATATTTTGACCCTCAAATATTGAAAATTTTTAAAATTGACCCCGTGCGTGTCGGAATCGCGTGTCGAAATTTCGGACTTGCGTATCGGAGCGTGTTGGGAAAAGTTGATCATGTGTCAAATTTTCTGACACTCATTGACCGCATGTCGAAACATGTCGAAGTGTGTCGGACACGTGTCGGAGTGTCGGACACGACACGAAGACTTCCGGAGAGTGTCGGTGCTTCTTAGTTAGTGGATGGGCTTATAGAAAGGTGAGATATGGGGTGAGGGTTTCTTTTTGGATGGTGACTGAGGAGGTGGAGGAGGTTCACATGGTTTAGGGAGTTTCGTAGGAGGGTGTGATCAAGGTGGTCTATATGAAATCATGAATTGATATTTTCATATGTCTTCACCAAGAGATCCAACAGTGGTCTCCATCAAGGTACCTTTGATAAAATTTATGTTTGGACTATCTCTTTCTTCTAGATGGCATGTCATCTTCTTCTTCATCCGTAGGATTTGTACAAAGGGAACATCGACACTCAAGGTCCCAAAAGCAGTGTCCTATACAAGGGTCTTTATAGTAGTGAATAGGACATCCCTTTGGGTAAAAAGATTCAATCATGGATTTTGAATTTGGGTGGCCATTGACAGCTAGAACATGGGCTGCATAGGGTTGCATCATAAGAATAGTAGGAAAGATAAAAGAAACGGTTTCGTCTTTTTCCTTACTAAATTTAATGACAAATGTGCCATCTTTTTTTGGGGCGAACTAGGACTTTGTGGACTGGATAAGCCTGCAGTTCTAGTGGATATTTTCATAATCAATTACCGACGTGTCTTGGGGTAACTTAACTAGCTGATCTCGAGGAATCTATCTAAGCACATGGATACAAGAGGTTTGGTCATTATCCACCAAGATGAACAAGGCATCTTCAAAATCAAGGAAGTTGAGGTCAATGGCGTGATTTTGGACTCGATAAACCATTTGGTAATGCAAGATAACGGCAATAAAATTTGGAGTCTGAGGTGCTCTAGTAATTTGTAGCCGAATCTTAAGGGCTAAAAGAAGTTGTGGATCTGAGAGAGCCATATTGAAGTTGGGAAATAGCGTAGCAAACACTATTCCTACATTGAAGGTGGTTTGAATGGTGCCAATGCAAGTCTGCTAGTAGTTTAAAAAACAAGTGTCTAAGAGAGTCATTTGAGCAACCACGGATAAGCCCTTCCTTCCATGAAGGGATAAAGTAAGTCTAATGGCATCAAAGTAAAAGTCTATATAACCCTGCTGTATCCACTATCGTGGAAAGTCAAAAAGGATTTGAAGGGTGACAAATCGTTATTGCTAGGTAGTTGGGATAGAATGCTGGTTAAATTTTGAGGACTAGACAAACTCTTTAACTTCTTTAGGAGTATGCTTAATAAGCTGTTTAATAGAGCGGATAGATGAAAAAGAGAATGGCTTAGCAAAAATAGAATAAGGATTCATAAGTGGAGGTGAGTTTCGGAAATTTTGCTGTCTTCATTGAGGTAGGAGACCTCATAAAAGAGTCAATTTTTGAGATATCAGAAATACGAAATTCTAATGGGGGGCTAATGGAAACGGGAGCATTTATAGTCGAAGGTGTGGAAATTTCGGAGGATTCTGTCATGGTATTGAAATCTCCCTTCCTATATTGGATATTGAACTTCAAACTAAAAATGTGCTGAAAAATGCCATGGCTCTAATACTAGAAAATTTGCCTATGATACAAGCTAGGGAAAACAAAAACAGAATCTATGGCATGTATGCCATCCCACACGTGCGACCATCTCTCAGCCTTAGAATAGGGACTGCCTATTAACCATCAAATTCCTTTTCGTTTTTTTCTTTTACTCATGTCATAAAAAAATGTAGAGTAGCAGAATTATGATGTACAAGTTCCACATTGTGGCAAGTGCATAGCATACTACCAAGATTGATTAGGAATTGAATTTCCTACCTCCCCCTTCCCATGTGGAAAGGGTGGCTACTAGGGCAACCCTCAATAATCCATAGGTCCATTGCTTAGCGTATTGCTTCAACCTCGACTAATTCACAAATCTCTTGTCCTAGAATTAGACAGTAGTTACCAAATTTAGTTCCCCTATCAAGTATCTTAAGTTCATAAGTGGAAGGAGATCGTATGTATATAAAGAGTATATGAACTCTATAAACAAGCAATGTAACATACTTTAACATAGTAGTATTTACTATGATTTTAGGAGGACTATTTCTATTAATCAAAATGACAACGATGTCCTCTCATGAGTGGATGCATACAAAGAGATTGTGATAATGCGCCTAGCCTTTGGGCATATGCCCTCTCAGGGTCATTGGAGTCTAGTGACTCGTTATCATCTTGAGTTTGAGGTGGGTGTTAGAAACATTTTTTAAATGAAGAATTTTCTTATATGTGTCTAATGTCTTGTAATCTTTTTATTAATTTGATTGTTTATGTAATTCACGGTCCTACACTTGAACTAGATTCCCCCTTTCCTATTTGTAAATTTTCGCCTCTAGATGTAATTTTCTTTTTGGTGAACACAAAATAGTTTTTTTTTTTTTCACTCGTAATAAATTATACTACCAAGATTATTGCAGTTACAGGGTATGAAGTCATGCGTCTATCCATCCCGTTAGTTCCTGGACTACCGTTTCATCGAATCAAAATGACAAAAAGAATAACATGTTAGCTTGCACCAAACATGAACCAATCTCCAAGCACATTAAACTTGGCATCATCCACATTAGGAAATGAAATAGAACATTCGACAAATGTTTATGACTTTACTGAATCAAATAACACTTTAATTCACCCATATCTACTTGGAAATAAAATATTCGTCAAAGTTCGAAAGCAAGATAAAGGAAAAACTCAACGAAGTCCAGAAATCTCTGAATGAAAGGATTTAGATGAACAAGTGCCTCGAAATCCCTAGGATGCATGGCTACTTTAGAGTTTGGAACAAAACCTAACATCATGAAATTTACTAAGAAGAGAAACTGCATTTTTACACTTTTGGAACATATTTAGACAAATTCACACAAATTAATTAATCGAATAAGCCCACTCCCTTCATTTTCAGGTGCATCAAACCAATGATTATGTCTTGCAAACCAAATGATAGAGAAGGAAGAGAGTCAAATCCGAAGAACGAGCAGGGAATTGCATAAAAAAGATGAAAAGAATTAAAGGGGGAAAGAGCTAAAAGGAAAAAAAAAACCAACAGTATCTTGTAGCATCAATTCAGCGAAAGAAAATCTAATCAAACTATTCCTAGAAAATCAAAAAGCTTACTGAAAATAAGACTCTAAGGGGCTTTGTATAACGTTGTCATGAATCTTGAGCATCCTTATCTAATGCCTCACTAATAAATTCTTTTAAATATTGAGGGATAAATTCGGGTAAGCCACACGATACGGTTTCGATTCCTTATACCACCAAATAAATATAGTTCCATGTTAGCTTGCATTTTATCTAGTCCATGAGGTTAGTGGGTCAAGTTATTACTATAATAAACAGAATCTTGGCATTATTATTTCTTACATCTTTCCGGCCGGAGGCCTAGAAACAGTCGGAAGGCATATCGTAAATAATCATCTTTTTTCTTTGGTATAAGCAGCTATCTCGGAAGAATCCAAATGGTATCAAAAGAGACTAATGCGTAGATAGAATGGAAAAGGGATGCCACGCCTTGACCTCCCTTTTTCCGGACACAACACAACAGTGCCAGTCAAATGCTGCATAAACTAATCCACAAAATCTTGGCTGGATTACATCTAATGACAACAATCATATGATCTTGTCTTTGCCTTCAAACCGCCTTAAAAAAAAAAAAAAAAAAAAAAAAAGGATTGACGAATGTTTCAACCCTAATCCCCGCACAGTATCCTAGATATGCGATGCTCTGATGGTGAGATTTCAATTTCAATAGCATTAAAGTTTAATTGGCCAAATTTAGGGCGCCCCCACTTGGCCCACCTCTAGAAAAAAAGGCAAATAAAGAAAAGGCAAATGGCTAAAAATTAAATGTTAAATTATATTGGGGCTTGGAATAAAGATAACTAGCTAGAATTAGTATCCAGCTATTGGGCCCACAAGTGGGTCCTGGCCACACAAAAGCAAGCCACATGGCATAGCTTGATTTTGCCGGCCCATACTATTCCTATTCCCCCTCTTCAAAAACCTCTTACCCTTTGAATTCTCACTCACTCTCAACACAATTCAATTCAACTCAATTCAATCGTGATCTCTCTCCCTCTCACCAAACAAAGTCCCATATATCCGCTGGGGGGTGGCCTCACCACCGCCTATGGCCACTGCCTCGCCCTCCCCGGTCGACGCCCTGGCCGTCATGAACCAACCGTGTGCCGACGACTCGGCCGACGACCTACGGAGCCTCAGCTTCAATTCCACCACGACGGCAGTCGACACTGTGAAGCGCAGTCCAAGCTCGGGGTCCGAGACGACGTGGACCGCCTCGAGCGACTACGCCTCGTTCGCCAAGCCCCATGCGCCCTCCGACGACCCGCGGTGGGACGCGATCCGGCGCGTGAGGAAGGCCCGCGACGGCTCCAAGCTCAGCCTCAGCGACCTCCGGTTCCTGTACCGGCTCGGGAGCGGCGACATCGGGAGCGTCTACCTGGTGGAGCTGAAGGGCGGCGGCGAGTGCATGTTCGCCGCCAAGGTGATGGACAAGAAGGAGCTGGCGGGCAGGAACAAGGAAGGCCGGGCGAGGATAGAGAGGGAGATCCTGGAAATGCTGGACCACCCCTTCTTGCCCACTCTCTACGCCACGCTGGACTGTCCGAGGTGGTCTTGCCTGCTGACTGAGTTCTGCCCCGGCGGGGACCTCCACGTCCTCCGGCAACGGCAACCAGAGAGGCGGTTCAGCGAGTCGGCCGTCCGGTACGTCCAACTCCCTATACAGTTCACGTTGACATACTCTCTTGGCCTCTCCAATAAGTCTAAACACTCAACACTATCCCCAAGAAAGTAAACTACATCACGACTTTTTTCCAGTTTGAAATTGTGTTTCTCTTAGCATTATTGCGAAATAGCGTGATGAATAATCAAAGGGCAGGTCCACAAATAAAAAAAAAATTCGTGAGGATGAGCGATGGGACATGTGGGGAGCCGATCGGTTTTTGTCGGGCTCGGAACAAGGGAACGGATTTTTATTACGGGCATGAGCCAACAACGTATTCAGTCTTGTCTGTCGTGCACTGTGCATCATGATAAATGCTCCAGCCATCTGATAAAAGCACGCCCCGAGGTCAGCTTCCTCTTCTTCTGCAATGATCACTGCTCGATTACCAGTTCCGGGCGAATCTTTCGGACAGAATTATCTTCATGCTAGTACCAAGCTTTTGCCCCCTAAAGTTTCGCTTTTAAAAGAGAGGTTTTCCTTTTACCGAAAGAAAGGAATTTTCCATATTTTATGTATCTAAAAATACCAAGTTCGAAATGTCATGGATTTACCAAGATCCTGGAAAGATTATTCTAGTGTTTTAAGGGAATTGTGTTGAGGGTTTTGTTCATGTGCCCCTCCTAGGGCACTCTTTAACCATGCTTATTATGGAAATTTTAATATTTAATGCATTAATTATACTTTACACGAGGAAGACCATGAATTAGAATTGATAAAATCCTTTCGTTAATCACATACCATAAATGAAGAAGTACGAATGATTCGCACTTCACTGTCTTTACCTTTGATATTAGAAGAAAAGAAAATATTTTTTCAATCAAGATCTTATAGTATTTCAATTAGGCGAGCGGAAAAATGTGGTGACTTGTAAAATGACTTAAATGTCTCTCAAGAAAACCAAGACACCGCATGTTCAATAATTGATCTACTTAAGCTTTGATCTGCAAAATAAGTAAACTTAACCTTGATATTAGAAGAAAAGAAATTTCCCTTCTAAGGAGCTTTTTCAAACCTCCCAAAAGGAGAAACTTTGTGCATTAGCATTAGGAAGGTTTGAAGTTTATTTTTTTTTTTTTTTTTTGGGTGGTGGTTGGATTGTGCGAGGCCCACTCAAATCATCAAATATTACAGATTTGAATTATTAATTATGCCATGCACACTGACTTTGCATTGCGTGGAAAAACACATGAAGAGAAAAAATTAGTATTCTTTGCTCTTAACCCCCCTCCCTCCTCCTCCTCTCTCTCTCTCTCTAGACAGTACAATACATATAAATATTATTCTAGTTCAACTACAGTCTCGTGATCGAACTCTGATTTCTTTATTAGTCCTTATAAAGTTGGAAATTTCTCTTTTGTCACGTCCCTAGAGTATCCCACTTTTTCCACTTTTTTATTTTTACTGTTGGTGGGAGCATGATTGCGGGGATTCTTCTTACATCATTCCCCTCCTTTCTCCTCTCAAATCGACACGCCATAAAGAAAGCAAAACGTAATCGAACGGGCCCCGCGATTCAAATCTCCCCCTGGCCTGGCCTGCTCGAACGCCATGATGTACCCCCATGGACCACCCCCCGTTCCGTGATTAATTGTCCTTGCGCTCGTTCTCTCCTCTTGATTGAACTTCTCTAACATGGCAGACATCTTTTGTAATTTGTAGTCTTAGAATTACGTACTCCCTTGTGTCGGCAGCATGCTCTTAGTACAAATTATTTATGGTTTTGATGGTCAATTTTGGAGTCTCTACTCCGTTCTTATTTGGATAGGTTTTATGCGTCGGAAGTGGTGGTTGCACTGGAGTACCTACACATGATGGGGATCATCTACCGCGACCTCAAACCCGAAAACGTCCTTGTCCGGTGCGACGGCCACATAATGCTCACGGACTTCGACCTTTCGCTCAAGAGCGACAACCCTGCATCGATGACGGCTCAGCTTGTCTCCGATCAGGGCCCGCAGGCTGCGGACCCTGCCGGGGACAACCCGGCCGAGCCCCCTCCGTTCGCCAACTCGTCGTGCATCATCCCCAATTGCATAGTCCCCGCCGTGCCGTGCTTCCACCCAAAGCGCCGGCGCAAGAAGAAGCCCAGCGCCCGGGGAACCCTCGAGATCGTGGCCGAGCCGATCGACATCCGGTCGATGTCCTTCGTCGGGACGCACGAGTACCTGGCGCCTGAGATCGTGCTGGGGGAGGGGCACGGCAACGCGGTGGACTGGTGGACGCTGGGGGTCTTCATCTTCGAGATGTTCTACGGGGTGACGCCCTTCAAGGGGATCGACAACGAGCTGACCCTGGCCAACATCGTGGCTCGGGCCCTCGAGTTCCCCAAGGAGCCATCGGTCCCGGGGCCGGCGAAGGACCTGATGGCGCAGCTCCTGATCAAGGACCCGGGGAGGCGGATGGGGTCCACGATGGGGGCCACGGCCATCAAGCACCATCAGTTCTTCAACGGGGTCAATTGGGCATTGCTAAGATGTACGAAGCCACCCTACTCTCCGAGGCCGATTGATTACAAGGACTTGGTGCAAGCGGATAGCAGGGCGGATAATTCGGTAGAGTACTACTAGGGAAAATCAAAACTAAACGAGGATGTAATCGAGCAAAATCCTAGGCTTGTTTTCTCATACTTTCGCGGCTAATTCGATGCACCACGAGTCAAATCACATTGGGCTAGACGCATGCCTCGGATGCCAATCCTGATAGGAGGAAAGTCGGGAGACCCACCGCCCTTCTTATCTGCGTTCCTCGTCTTGTCCACGTCCCTCTAAAAGAAACTTTTTAGGACAGGTGGGGGCTTCGATCTTTAGGACTCTCGATAATGTCAATCAACTTGGGATGATGACGCCAGAACGTGTTGTTTGCAAGGTTGACGGGGAAAATAGTCCAAAAAAATCATAAGTTTATTGTATGATAGTTAATTTAGTTCTAAATTTTTTAATTATGTCAATTTAATCCTAAATTTTTCGATGATTTGCCGATTTAATCTTAAATATTTCAATTGTATCAATTTTGTCCTAAATTTTTTAACAATTTGTCAATGTAATTATAAACCTTTTGATAATTTGTCAATATACTCATTTCAGTCAATTATTGAAATAATAAGTTTTGACTAAATTGACAATACTTTAAAAGTCATAGATTGAATTGACACAAGTGAAAGATTTAGGGATAAATTGATAAATCATCAAAAAGTTTATGAATAATTTGGCACAATTAAAATGTTTGGAATTAAGTTGGCCACCATACAATGTGTTAAGAATTTTTTGGATAATTATGCTCATGGTGAATCGAAGTTTTGATACTAAATCAGAGATAGCTCATCATTTACGGAGGAGACTTGCATTGACAAAACAAAGCATGAGAAAGAGAACGTACATCTCGTGGTACTAAAGAGAAAAATTAGATGTATAAAATGTCATATGGTGCATATATTAGAGAATGTGTTATACATTTCAATGAGCATATTTGGGTTATTCTCTGATTTTTATGTTTATACTATAAATGTATATAAACATATGTATAAACACCCAAGCGCGCACGGGGGACCCGATAAAAAATTGGGAAGTCGGGAAAATAATTAAGTTTAAGCATTAATAAATGCGAAACATGTTAACGATCCACTGTTGGCAATGGTATTTTTCCAGATAAAAAGGAAGCACTGGGTGAACATTCTTATTCTGAAATTATATTAAGGAAATTTTCGATATGCATTCTTGGTAAGATATTATGCGATTTTTTTTTTTAAAATAAATTTTAGTATTGCATATTGGCTAAATAGCACTGATATCGACACACCCAACACGACACGATACGTTAATATGATGTTCTTTATTATTTTTATTATTTTTTCATATTTATATTTTGACCTCTTATTTATTGAAAATATTTAAAATTGACTCTATGTATGTTGGAATTGCATGTCAAAATTCTAGACTCGTGTGTCGGAGTATGGGAGAATTGAGCATGTGTCAGAGCGTTCAAACACATATTAAAGTGTTGGACACGATACGAAAGTTTCCGAAAATGATCAGTGCTCTCTAACATCTTGCCACAATATCAAATAATTTGCTTTGTGATACGTTGTCATGGACAATGAGATACCCATATCCTCTTGCCAAAATAAAAGGGTAGACATTTAATAATTACCAAAAATATTAGAGAGAATTTGCATTAAAAAAAACTAAAATATATGAAATTGGGAAATGATCTTGGAGAAATCGCCACTAATCCCCTATAAATGGAGAGAAGCTTATAGAGAAGAGAGAAAATTCCATATCCCACGCCAGACCGATGGCGAAAAAGTGAAGACTATGACAAATGGAGCAAAGCTATCAAGAAGGGGAATTCACATTCTTATTTTATGTTCTCATATTTTGATTTAACAAATATCGCAATTTTATATAACATATTATCTTTTAATCGGAAGATATACCCGGGGTTTGGATCCATTTTGAAATAAATCCACGTGAACTCTATCGGAGAACTTGATTGATATAATTAATTACTTTGTGTAATCTTATGGATATTTTCACTCCATTTTGAAATAAATCCACATGAACTCTATCGGAGAACTTGATTGATATAATTAATTACTTTGTGTAATCTTATGGATATTTTCACTCTAGCAAATTTTAATCTCAACATCAATATTTTTTAATAACACAACAAATACAGTTTTAGACCCAGGCAATGGACCTTATTAGTGTGGTTTGTCGACCAACCCTAAAAATGGAATGCATTGAGGGAATGTGGGGGAGAGGGAGGAACCACTCCTTACTTTTTCGTGCCCCATTCTTACAATTTTGCACTTAAATCGAAATGATTATTTAGGCAAAAGAGATGATCTGCATCATGGAAGCACATGGCCTCTCCTTTTAGATCAGACTGCAATGATCAATCTTGTTGCCTTGTGGGATCAGCATCTAAAAAAATGTTCAAACCCAACTTCATCATCCCGTTGATTTAGTTCATGATCTATGCCGCTTCTAGCTTGAATAAACATGCAATGATTCGGTACCCTCTCGAGAATCCCTAGCCATCCATGCTCTGGAGACACTCTTAGATATCAGAAGGAGAATTAAAAAGGGTTTGGCCTTTTCTTGGACCATTTGCCCACAGTAGACAGAGCACCTTCTCTTTTACATCATGTATCCATCATTCCATTCAGCAGCAGCAGCAGCAGCAACAAACCAAGCCATCTTTGTCTTCATGAATGCTCGCAGACAGATTGCCGCATGACAAAGCAAAGATAAAGGTACTTGCAACTAGTCATCCATTGCTTTACCTTCTGTCAAGGCTCTCTTCCCCCGAATGATTGTGAAGTTATCCATCAATTTTGATCATCTATGGAGACATGATTTGCTTAAACTCGATTCCAAATTCCATATAAATCAAGAGAATAGTCTTTTAAGCTTCATGACCTACTGCTATGGCCACAAACTTCTTTTTGAGGAGCAGATAAATTTCCATGTTCACCCAAACAAACGATTTCAGCCAAACGGAGATAATCACTAGCACATACTAACTAGTCAATCGTAAAACAATTCATTGGTCATACTTTAGTAAAAGGCGTTGAACACCACAAGCGCCATCCATGCTTAAGGCGCACATGATCACAAGGAATTATTTTCTAAAGTAACATTCAAGCAGATACCACACTTAATAATCGAGTTAATGTGAACTTGAGGCTAAGCTCACTCAGATAGAGCATATTTATAACTCACTAGCACCATTAAAGCGAATGGAGCGAAGAGATTTTAGGCAGTGGCCACTGCTTCAGCGGGCTTCACCTCTTCGGTGGGCTTCACCTCTTCGGTGGGCTTCAACTCTTCAGCCGGCTTCACATCTTCGGCAGGCTTAACATCTTCGGCTGGCTTACATCTTCGGTGGGCTTCACTTCGGGTTGGGCTGGGGCTTCCGCTTCCCAGAAAGCAGTTTGCTTTCCGGACTTTGAGACGGTTTGCAGGACAGCATCGGGCTGCAGATTGCCCTTGACTGTCACCTTCTGTTCCTTCAGATCGATGTCAAATGATTCCACACCTAAATTTGCAATGTTTGGCGGTTTCAGCAAGTGAAGATTTCTAGCATACAGATGTAAGAACGAAGAGAGAAAAAGGAAAATTAAGAATGCTATCAACGATGTCATATTTATCATGTTTCTGCAGTCTAATTGTTCTTCAAAACCATTTTGAAAAATATGGGCAAATCCAACTGATAGCTCTCTTAAGCACAATTCGACAAGAACTCCTAATTTTATCAAATAAAATTAATCAACCCAGATCCTTTTGAACAACCTGTTGTAATAGGAAAGCCTTATATCTGGCAAAGCAGGGGACATGCAAAGAAATTTGGAAAAAAAATATGTTGCCGAGCCAGAAAGTAAACAATTTTGTAACTGCCAACAATTTGGGAAATTCCACATTCTTTATTTGTTGCTTTTGACAACCAAGTCTAAGGTATTTTAATAATGCTTGTGAAAAGTAGACTTGAAGAACAAGCTTCACATTCCATTGAAGTGATACAGTGCAAAACAACCATAATGTCCTGCTTATGTGACTAAACAAGGACAGATGGTCAAGCAGCAAACGGGAAACAAACAGAGCATGCACGATTAGCAAACCTTCCGTTTTTTCCAGCACCCTTCTGACAGCTCCAGCGCAGCCTTGACATGACATACGAACCTTGAGAACAACAGTCTGTGGGAGTAAAACAGAGTATCAGAAACCAAAAATGAGGAAAACAATTAAATGATTTCCTTTTCACCTATAAGAACTCCTAATGTAAAGAGGGAGAATTCGAGAATAAAAAAATCCAGATGTAAGGAAAAAAAAGATCAGTACAGACTTTGGAATTCATAAACACCAACTGAACTTATGCGCTCAGATTCTTCACATGGGTCACTCAAAAGTCAGTACTTTATTATTTTGAACAACCAAGCACAACCAGATCGACATTCATATTAGTGTAATCAGCTAAGCTCCTCCATGAAGCCTCAGTAGAAGATAGATTATCCCCAAAATTAACTTTTTAAGAAGCATTCCTGTTTGTTCAGGAATGACATTGTTTTCAGGAATGACACTCCTGCTTCATTGTTGCCTCGGCGGGATTCAAATTCATGTCAAAATAGTTGCATCTGTTGGGATACTTACAAGTACTTCCATCTCTTAGTAATCTAAATGATCTTAGAATTTTGTTGGATAGATAACCTAAAGAAAGGTCTTTAAATGGCATTTCATGGAGAAGTCGAGTGACTCGAGTCTTAAAATTCGACCTCCACACTGGTATGAGAATTTAACCAAAGGTGAAATGTCACAACCGCCTCTCTGGAAGCACAGAAAGGACGACAACCCTACAGATCAAGGGAGCACGTCTCCCACGTCTCATTTTCAACTTTGTTTTCTATCAGACAACAAAAGGAGATGGGGATAATTCTGGGATTCAACACTTCTGCAGCCAAACCAACAGGATTTTGACAAGCTAGGAAAGAAATTGAAGACTTCGCCATGTTTATTCAATTACAGAACACAAAATAACCGACGTTCAGGATTAAACATCACGAAATAACCCCTCAATGCTTTCAGAATACCTTAAGTGCTCCGTTGCGTCGACAGAAATCCAAATCACACAGACTCATCCAAAAAATTCAGTCCAATTTCAACCAGTCTAAGTGCATATGCATCATCACCAAAACAAGCAATCAAAAAGTGCAAGCGCCTACAGAGAAGACATTTTAACTTCTCGGTCACAAAAGAAAGCATGCCTCAGGCACACGCACACCCAAAAAAAATGCTTTCCTCCGAAAAAAAACTCATCTTTGGGCAGCGCGAATTGACCCATTTACATGCAGAACAGGAAAAAGCGATCCAACCCAACTCCCAAAAACAAGAACGCCAACGACGATCGAAACATTCGTCAACTGATTGCAGACGTGAGATGATACCTGAGCCATGGTCCTGAGCCTGAAGAACGAAAGATGAACCAGAGACGGAGGGAGATTCGCTCGTTCAAGTTATGCTTCTTTTATCGTGTGGCGTTTGAGTGCTGGAAGTGGGGCGTGTGGTGGTCCTTATAAAGGAATCGACGGGGGAAGAAAAGGGTGGTCGATATGGAAGGTCGCGTGTGGGGTCAACGGTTCAAGCCCCATGCCCACCACCATCATATTGACCCGTCGATTCAGTTTTCGTGACGTTTCAAACACACCCTCTCCTAACCTCATCTTGATTGGCAAATGGACAAAGTGCGATTCCAATTATCAGGGGCAATTTGTGGGATCCGTGTCAGTGTCACATTCACGATTCACCTTTCGATTCGTGTCGCGTGCTCACCTGAAATTCCTTTTCCAGGCTGATTCATAATATTAAAATCATAATTTTTCAGTGACATAAGTGGACATAGGGCGCTCGAGTGGGCCTCCGACCAAAGGGACTTTGCAAGCCGCAAATGTCGTGATCAGATATACATGCCATCTAATGCCTTACGATTCATCATGTGATATATATTTGTAAATACTTAGATATGCACATTAAATGCGACACATAAGCATGTGTGAATAAAAAACAGAAGCATAATGAGAAACATCCTTTCACTCTCATTTATCACGAAATATACGCAATATCCGAAAGAGGTCGCACAAAATCCAATAATGCGATCCGAATCGAATTTGTGATAAGATTAGAGGAGAGGAAGATCCGACCATCGGAACTCTGCCTAAGATTTCGGGCAGTACGAGAACATCGTTAAGTTGCAGGAGGCAGCAGTACAAGGCCTCTCGATTTGCAGTACCGAAGTACGGGGAGGGTTGCCTGTAACCGCCCGGGGGAGTACCAACCGGCATCTTTGTCCTAACTTCCGTGTAGGTTAGGTCGGGTTGGTAACCTGCACTTTCCTACTTTCTCTTTTTACCTTTATTTTCGAATCTGATTTTAGACGTGCTGGAGAGTGGATGACCTGATATATAGATCGTGCCCAAAAAGTATTATGTCCTGGCTTGGGATGTTATGGAATGGGTGGCGTGGACACTAAATTTTTTAACCGGAAAAAAAATATTAAAAATTTCAAACTTTACCCACACATTTATTTCGAATCCTTTTTTTATATAAAAAATTATAAATTTGTACCGTGTGATATATTTATCCAAATTTTTTTCCTATAATACCAATAACTCTAAAATTATACTTGTATGATATATTTATTACAAACTTTTCCTTTGTGACATCAAAAGCTCTAAAAAAAATTTCAATGACCCCAAATTTTTGGGGCAAATATATTGTACAGATTGAAATTTGGGATTTTTGGTGTCATATTGTACAATTTTATGATAAATATGTCACAATTAGTAAAATTTGTGATTTTTGATGGATTTTACCCTTTTTAATTATAGATTTTGACCAAATTTTGACCGGAACTTAATCTCGCCAAAAATTCCGTCAAATGGTACAATGGGTTCGTGCTCCGGGAAGACTTTCTAATGACACCAATTTGACCAACTAGGTTGCATGATAGGGAGAGTTCATGACCGTCCGATCCCGATGCGATTGGGGAAATCGGGGTTTCACCAGCTGGGCGGTGAGATCACATTTGATTTAGTGGGGAGATTTCCAGTGCTTTGAGAATCACTTGGATTGGAGTTCTCTTGGGGGAGATTATTCGACACTTTCATCTCGGCTGTCCATTTCTAGAATTTGTGGGTCGCGAGCTCCCTTGGGTTCAAAAGTCAAGGTCAATCAAATGCTAGATGAGAGAGAGGAACTGACGATCAAAATTGGATCGAGAGTCGAAGGTAAAGCCAATAGATATCCAAAGAACAAATGAAAACCGGAGGAGCGTCCTCTGTTTTCTGATGCTACCTTTCTGTTTTCTCTTTTCCCTAATCTCAGCCTTCGATACCGTAGACGAGAGGCCAATGTTGTCGCCGATTGGGCTGCCAAGGCCCACAATCGTGCAAACCTAATCCAAAACTTGGCTGTCTTTCCTCCTTTTTATTTGCTCGACCTTGTATGTGCTGATGCACTAGCTGCAGGTTGTACCGGGTTTAACACTTGAATATATAGTTCTCCTTTTCCAATAAAAAAAAAAGGGGGTTGGCTTTGCCTCTCGCAATCAAGCCGATGGAAAGGATGTTTTGCGAGCTCGTCCGGATGCTATTGAAGTAGCAATAAAATTCTATTAGCAAGTAGGTCGTCATTCCGTCAAAATTAACCTATAAAATAGCCATGATTGTTAAAATTAAGGTCGCGCATTATAACAATCCTATTTCTAGCAAGAATTATTTTTCTTATTCCCGGAAATAGGTTTGAAATAAAAATCCGTTTGATAATGCTATTTCACATTTTTATTTATAAAACGAATTTTTAGTCCAAAAATAGATTTGAAACATAAATGAGAAGTAAAAATTTTATACTTCTTTTTCTGAAATATAAATGAAAAATAAAAACTTTTATCATTGCTCGCTCTCATTACTAGTTAGCTACCCCCAACCGCTAGTCGATGGTCGCTGGCTACCATTTGCTGCTACCGCTCAAGAGGGAGAAATTTTACTCCAAGAATAGAAATGTTGTTTCGTTTAAAATGTGTATTTTTGCGCAAAAACTCATTGGGAGAATAATAGAAATTGTTTTTTGAAACATAATGGTTATCATTTGCGCTCTAAGTCGTTTTCACAGTTGAAATTAGTGTAGTTCTTATTTGCATTATTGAAGTGTTGTTGTTATGCTGCTGAATTGAAATTTGAAGTTTAGGGGTTGAGGAGAATACGTTGAAGCCCCTGCATCTATAGAAAACCCTTTAAAATAAGCCAACTTTAGGTTCATTCGCCGAGCGTTACGCCAACTAAAGAGGTGGAGACCACCAAGGACCGTCGGTTAATGAACCGTGCTCAGTGCATATAATTATTTTTTTTTATAATCATTTTGAACTATTATAGAATTTATTGAAAGATGGCTTTCAAGAATTTGCCATTTATGCATTGAATGTTGCCCTTGAAATGATGATTCCCAGTGAATATCAAATGTATGAAATAGATCGTCACTTAACAAAAATGTTAGTATTTGAATTATGGATAATCGATTCCCGAGCGGTTTGATTCTCACCAAGAAATCGAGAACCTGAAACGGAGCTAGACCAGAACCAATACTTTTCATTTTTTTTCTCTATCTATTAAATTTGGTCCTGCTAAAAAAATGAAACTTTTTCTTCACAAGTATGTATGTTATATGGATTGTTGATAGAAGGTGCTAGTTTGGTTTTTAGATGGGCCCATAGAACCAATACTTTTCATTTTTTTTCTCTCTTTATTAAATTTGGGAGCTCATTGCTTTACCTTGCGACAAATGAAACTTTTTCTTCACAAGTATGTATGGTATATGAATTATTGTTGCGTTTCTTTTGTGGATTGTTGATAGAAGGTGCTAGTTAACGCAATACGTTGTGAAGGGCCAAGCATTTGGGAAGGAACAAGGATTAGGGCTTTTAGTTTGTTCAGATTTGTAATAAATTATAAAAAAAAGTCAGTCTAGTCTAGGTAGTCCAGGTGGCCAATTCTACACATAGAACTAGGAATGGAATAGAAGATTATCGGCTCCAAAAACTTAGAATCGAGGGGCTCAAATTAGACAAACGGTGCCGCCGATTGGCAAAAATTGATCATCTATGGCGGCTGGGGACTACGATCTCGTATCACATGGCTCAAATGGGGCGATAAAAATACGAAGTTTTTCCATGCAACTACAATCCAGAGAAGACAAAGGAACAAAATTACCATGTTGAAGATTGATGAACAGCACTGGACCAGGGATCCTCAAACTCTCAAGCAGCACGTCACGGACTACTTCCGAACTCTCTATGGTTCGGTGGGACCAAGAAACCTCCACCCCATCTTAGATCACCAAAAGTAGCAGAGATTAATCGATATTGATGGCTCGATATAAATCCGGTCCAAATGGCTCCCTATCTTTTGGTCTAAGTGGGCAATTCCGCATTTTGGGATGAAATACATCGTGAACATACTACAACAATTCTTTAAGTCGTCGTTTGATCCGGTTCTTAACTAAACTTTCATTGTCCTCATACCAAAATCAAAAATCCGAGCATATTAGCCAATTCCGGCCAATCACCCGTGCGGTTTAACTATAAAATCATTTCAAAGGTCCCGGCAAATCGTTTAAAACAATGGCTACCACAGATTATATCACAAGAACAAAGTGCTTTTGTTCATGGACGCCAAATACAGGACAATATCATAATTGTTCAAGAAATGCTGCATCAAATGAGGATTAGAAAAAGGAAAAGGAAATTCCAGGCCATTTTGAAACTGGACATGCAAAAAGCATATGATAGAGTGGAGTGGGATTTTCTTCGACTGAGTATGTTAAAGATAGGTTTTTCAGATCAATGGGTTCATTTGATTATGCAATGTGTATCTTCAGTTTCTCTAAATGTGAAAGTTAATGGAGAGCAAACAGAATTTTTTCGTCCTACACGGGGAATACAACAAGGCGACCCTCTTTCTCCCTACTTGTTTATTGTGATGGCCAATGTCCTGTCGTGGATGATACACAATGCCCTGGCAGATGGCAGCATTAAAGGGATTAAGTTAAACAGGTATTGCCCCACCTTAACCCATCTACTGCTTGCTGATGACGCTATTTTCTTTATGGATGGATCAGTTAGAGAATGCCAAAGTTTGGCTGCTATACTCAATCAATATTGTTATGCTACGGGTCAAGCGATTAATTTAAACAAGTCAGGCATGTTCTTCAGTCACGGCTGTCCACAGGATCTAAAAAGGAATATAACCAAAGAAATGCGAGTGCCAACTATTGAAAGGACTGGGAAATACCTAGGGCTTCCTTCAGATTGGGGAGAAACCAAAAAAGACATGTTCGCTTGGATTTTATCCAGAGTCAATATGAAACTGGCAGGATGGAAAGAGAAATACCTGTCGAAAGCCGGGAAAGAAATCTTGGTCAAGACTGTTGTGCAAGCATTGCCGCAATACGCCATGTCAATCTTCAAGATACCTGTATCAATTTGCAGGGCAATTGAGAAACGAATAGCAGCGTTCTGGTGGAGGCAAAATGATGCAAAGAATAGTATGCATTGGAAAAAATGGGAGACTCTGAAATGCAGAAAAGATCGAGGAGGATTAGGTTTTAAAGATTTGATTTCTTTCAATGTAGCTATGTTGGGAAAGCAGGCCTGGAGACTATCCCAATCCCCTTCAGCCCTATGGAGCCAACTGCTGAAAGGCCTATATTTCCCTCAAGGAGACCTATGGAAAGCAAACAGAGGTCCCCGGCCTTCTTAGGGATGGCAAAGTGTTCTTATGGGACGAGATGCCATTCTACCAGGTTTAAAATGGATCGTGGGTGATGGGAAATCTATTCATATCCGTCAAGATCATTGGCTCTCACAAGGAATCCTTGGCGGACCAGAAAACAGAGATGACCCTCACCTAGTGGCCGAACTAATTAATCAGGAAAGGAAAGAATGGAACGAGCCAATGTTGAATCAACTATTTGAACAGAGAATAGTCAATCAAATTCTCATACCAACCAAAGAAAAGCTCTACCAAAGGAAGATATTACCCGATCCGGTGTGCCCTCTTTGCTCCAAAGCCCATATGAGCACATATTCCTTCACCGCAAACAAGGTATGGTCAATCGCCTACATCTTGTCTGAATGGATAAGTGGGTGGCGGCAAACCATGCCGATCGCGAATTGGTTGTTGAAGTCCTCTGGCAAGTTTGGAAAAATCGGAACAACTTCGTCCGGAAGACCAAAGGCCAACCCGAGGCACTGATCGCTCAAGCATAGAGGAAAGCCTTCGAGATGGTCCGAGGGATTGTTCGGGCTAAAGGAAACAAAACCTTACCCGCAAACCACCCATTCGCCCGATCTAAAGTTGAATGTTCTCGTGGACAGCAATTTTGCAGGAATTCTTGCGATTCCGACGGGATCTTGATCGACGGGTTCGCCAAAGAGGTCTACGCTTCTTCCTTGCAAGCGGAAACCCTAGCTCTGTTTTATGGGTTGAAGATGCTGGAAGAGAGAGAAGCTCTGCACGTGGGACAACTGCACGAATTGAACCGAAGTCTTCTACTCGAAACTGATAGTCAAACGATCGTAAACTCCATCAAAAAAAAAAAGAAGAACGCCATTATAACTGTGAAGGGCCAAGCATTTGGGAAGGAACAAGGCAAAACTCTTCCTTCTAATTAGGGCTTTTAGTTTGTTCTTGTAAAGATTTGTAATAAATTATGGGAAGGAACAAAAAAGTCAGTCTAGTCTAGGTAGTCCAGGTGGCCAATTCTACACGTAGAACTAGGAATGGAATAGAAGATTATCGGCTCCAAAAACTTAGAATCGAGAATTAGACCGGTGCCTTTGGGAATCGCCTAGAACCAGCCAATTCGATCCGGTCCAAATGGTATCTTTTGCTCACCCTTAATTTGAATTAAGCATGCCATGATTGTGAACGTCAACGGTACAATTACACAACATGCATGTCAGATGCATGAAAATATACGTTTTTTCTGCAATCACCATGCTCCGCGAACTTGCATGCTACTATGACCTCAAACACTGCTCTGAAGCTGTACGCTGACTTCGAATCATCCGCTATCGTGGCAAAGTTCCATGAAATTGAACGTGGGTTGGCGACGTTTGCATGTCGATACCGACTGTACGCTGATACGATGAGACTGAATGCTGTCCTAATGCGATTAGATTCGTCCCGGTTAGTTAATAGCACACGTTTCGCATGCACGAGGCGTACTTATTCGGCATCGGATTCACGCCGATTTGGCCTTGTTGGGATCGGATTCGTCCCCATTGGTTGTTTCGTATTCGCTCGCTGTACGCATACATGAAGTACATTTGATTTCGCATTGAATCATTTCCCCTGCATAATCAATCTCAAGCTTTGATATTCAGTTTTTCGCGGGCCAATCGACCTCCGTGTAATTAGTTGACATCCCCCGTATCACTCTTAAGAGTTTTAGGTTCCCAATTGACTTAAGAAAAGAGTGATGGTGATTCCTAAAACAATTTTATATTTGAATTATAGTAACGTTGTATGCAAGATCACTTTAGATATTTTGTTATTTTATGAACTTGATCGACATGGGACGGATCGGGTCTTAAAACGAAAATGCAAATTATCCCCTCGAATTTGTCCCTTGCCTCAAATTCTACAAGTCTAATTACTTGGTTGTACGAATCGCCGGAAATGAATATTTTTATGGGAGCAATCGAATCATAAAGTTTTAAAAAAAATTTAAATCTAACTCTTTAAAAAAAAAAAAAGAAAAAAAAGAATGTAAGTTCCCATTCAAGATAGTGCCACACGCATTCTCGCATGGCACCATCACGGATGGCCGGTGGCCGTGGGTGCCCGTGTCATGTCAAAAATTTGCCAACTCGATTGCAACATTGGGAAAAAGAAATTGAACTTCCACCGCATATTTTAAAAAGTTTGAAGACTGAATTGTGGGTATTTTGTTAACGCACACTTATCTTAAAGTTTAAATATTGCGGCCTTTGAGAAAATCATGCGCAGCCGTTGCACCCTTGCAGTATTTTTCACATGAAAAAAGAATTAAAATCACAATTTAAGGATGTGTTTGTGTCAACATAATTCAAGAGTTGAAAAACATTTTTTGAAAAATGATTGGTTATTTCACTTAAGAAAATAAATCAATGGAAAAAATTTCCATCACCAGACAACAATTTATACTTAACTATTTTCGTAAATGATGAAAATATATTTCACTCATTAATTTTTATAAGCGATGCAAGTAAATATTTTTCAAAAAAATAATTTCTGAATATTGAGTTTTCTGTGAAATAAATGCACTCTAAGAAATCATCCTCAGTAATTCAAACGAGGAAATCAAATTTCCCTTTTGGAATTTGAACAGGTTCATCAGTTACATAGGAATACATGATAATATGGTTTTTGGGGAATCCCTGTGTTTACTGCAAACTCACAAGATCCTATCACATCAGAAGACACCGTCCAAGCAATCAAAAGAATTGCCAACATGTCCGAACAACCACACCAAATCTGACATCCGCATGCTAAAAGTCAACGGAACAAAACAGGGGGATTCGGTGTGAATGCCATCAGCTTACGCTGATCCTCTCTGCCTGCACTTTTACCTTCAATTCCTTTTTCCATATGATCTTAAATTGATTACATTTGATTTTCCTTTCAGCTGGCTCAACACCTGTCATCAACATCTGTTTCCCCAGTTCCATGGACAACTTTCTCCGTCTAACATGGCAACTGATTCTAAGCCGTCTCGAGTCTTGTTTGCTTGTCTTCGAGTGAAATGAATCTTTTTGGCGTGCTTGTACAGCACTGGTCTTCCCATAAGATTATGCAGATGGAATTGATCTAGTTCACAGTTGCACTGACAAGTGAGTCTTTGGACTGTTATTCTTGACAATGACTGATTCTCGAATCTTTATGTATCCATCGCAGCACAATATAACTATAACTGAACTGAAAAGACTGATTTGACTTCATCTGATGGCCTTCAAGATATAAGTATAATTTAGTAGCTAGCTGGACTGCCGATTGTTATAATTAATACAATAATGAGGAAATACGATATTGATACATTTAATAAAGTGAAATTTCATAGCAAGATCTTCTTCTACGGGCAAATGCTGGAGAAGTCACCTTGAGCTGCTTATGCAAGATTCAGCTCCCAAACTCTCCTACATTTACAACTGTGTCAGATGCAGCACCTTGAAAACAGTGTCACTTCTCCAAGAACCTATCCGAGGTACATGCAACAGCGACAACAACGGTGAAATTTCACAACTATGTGAAAAGTTAGATGCTTTGTAGTTTATCCAGTACTGCTGCAAAGCAATGGTGCTTCCTGGTCTTCTATGTTGTCCTGATGTGAGTTCTGGCTTGACCAATCTTCTGGTTTAAGCAGACAAGCGAACACGAAAGACAGAACCTGAACATAAAAATTGTTTTGAGAAATAATGTAATCAAAACTCTATTGCTGGGTGACAAACTGGGGCATCATAAGAGTTCTTTTTTGTCTTTTTTCCCCTCACCATGCATACGGAGGCACATACAATACTAAAGCCCTTGCAGTTGAAGGGGGCATTATCTGAAAGGAACCAAGCTGAGAAAATACAATGTATAAAGATTAGCATGGTCGGTTAGAGAAAATACGGTTTCAAAATGCCAAATGAAGATAAAAGCAGGCAACTCACCGCTCAAGGGACTCATGGCAAGGGGAGATAAAAAACTGGCTATTGCTTGTATACCAGCTATGAATCCTTGCGCCTTTCCCTGCAGGCCAATTGAAACTGGCATCTTTTAATCACTTGTGATGAGTTCAAAGGGGGTAAGGCCTTCATGATGCTACACATAGCGACAATTCTTGCACAAAAGCCCACATAATATGAAACTTTAGACTGAACAAATCAAGAAAAACGCATGACTGGTAGGGGACTACACTGTCACGCTTCAGATGTTTAGATGCACCTTTTATTCTCCAAACATTGCTTGAGCGCCATTAGTAGAAAAGGGATTCAAGAAAATCAGATACTATAGAATGCTTGGACATAGATCGAGTGTGAAGGTTGCGATGATGTCTTAACTTCTAAAACCTGACTAATATTTTCCATCCCTTCTAGTTGGATTGACTTGCTTAATCAATTATATCAGGCAATTTTCAACCTCATTGCTATTCATATCTGGCAATTTTCAACCTCATCGCTATTCATGCTACTTCAGTTAGTGAAGCTTTTTAGGGAGCATAGTCTTTTAAATCGTCCGATCTTTCTAGAGCTAGTAATGGGCTTCTTGCCAGCTCTCTCCATGAAATGCAAGTGACGCTAAGTAGATCACATAATCATGCAAACTTTAAAGCACATTCTTATGCTTGAAACTTTTTTAGGAACTTTATTTTAGCCCCCAAATGTCAAATTTCAATAGTCTCATCCTCTAACATTTGTTGTTATGTCTAGTTTCTGCATTGTTCAAGGGCATTCAAAGATGTTTCTTATTTCGAATAAGACGACCAACACAAAGCATTCTTGTCATCCTACCTAGTTGTTCCACACCACAAAATGTCATTTATCAAGAATCCACTCACAAGCTGCACTGAAGGAAAAATCAACTCTCGATGCATGGTATTTTCAAGTGAGAAAATGTCCAACAAGATCAGATGACTTTAGACTGATTTCATCATATAACATCCATGACATGACAACATTGACAGTTTGGCCTACAGCATATGACCTGTGTGTAGCTTGTTTTCATGAGTATTAAAGAACAATGACTTAAGAAGGACAGGACAAGTCCTTCATAGTAAAGTACCAGGCAAGTAGATTTCATCCAAATTTATTTTAATGTCTCTCGACATAACTTTTGAGCAAAGCTATAAAAAGAATGTATCAACTAACTGAGCTGTTTAAGCTTGTATTTCAGTTCACAAAATAAGTTCAACTTATGCATGTATAAGAATGAGCTAATGTCACTGTCCTCAGCACTGATTATTTAGCATTGAATTGTGAACATTCCAGCAATCCATAGGAGCCTCCAAATTTGACACCAAGAAATGTTTCCATTGTCAATCATAGCAAGCCCAAACCAGTTTACCTATGACCACTCCCATAGCAATGACAAACTCCTTTGTTTATGCTAACACATGCATATCTGAATCTTTGGTTTGTATTCTCAGAAACAGATGTCATAGAAGGATCAAAGTCAACATCCTTGGGTTGCAGAGTTTGGCCGTTCTACAAGTTCATCATGCACGGTGCATTGAAACAGAATAGATAACAGAATATCTATGCTAACCTGATCGGCCGAGCTTGATGCTTTTGAAATTATGGCATAGGTCTTCACATTCAGATGTAAAAGTTGTTAAACATCACCAATTGCAAGAGCAACAAAAAGGACAACACATTAGAATGAAAGCCACTCTCTCACGGGAGGAAATGATGAGGATAGTTACTTACAGCGGGATCAACAAGGGCATAAATAACTCCGAAAGAGGCACTTAAGTATGCCACCTGCAATATGCATTGCCACAGTTATTACATTATGAAGCCTAGAGAATCACCAGAACTCATGACTTTGGACTTAGGTGAATAGAAAACTGAAGTTCCTTCATTCTCACTCAATCACCCATAAAGGGTGTCCTTTTTTCTTTTTTTATATTTTCCTTGGGGTTTCCAAAGTCGTCCTCCTTGATTTTCATGCTATTAGCAACTTCTTAGAACCGAAAGAAGGAGAAGAGGTTGAAGAGTTACTCCAACAATATCCTCTTCTCCTGAAGAAGCCATTAGCATTTCACATTTGCTGAAAAACAACTAGAGTTAGGCAATGAGCCTCATTTATATCTTTTATCCTGTCAAGGTTGTTGAAGGTCTTGCTGCTTTGCTTGCTGTATGTGTATTAGTGTCCCTTCCCCTATGTCATTAGTAAAATCTTCACGAGAAATTATTTCTGGAATCTCTACTGACCATGCTGCATAATAACACGCTAGAGTATATCTATTGCTTCAATAGGCATGAGATTGTTCTTTTTCTGTGACAGAACTGAAGATCCATTCTGGGTAAATAGAGATACATACCCATGATGCCCAAGCCAAGCCATAGAACAATGCCTGTGAAGGAAAAGGAAATTCCCATTATTATCCATCCATTATAATTGTTGACTGCAGGGAACTGTAGCCATCTGAGGAAGTACAACTTACATAAGCAATCGATGCAAGTAAGCCTATGCAGAGTATTACTTTTTCTCCAACCAGAGGATTTAGAAGAGGGAGAACCAAAATCTGCAAAATGAAGGACATAAACAAAACAGAAGATTGATTAGGAGGTGATTTTGTACCAAATAATCAGCAAAGCGTTGGTCAAACAATGAAATGGTAAATGAATGACATGGGATGTGATTCTGCAAAAGACACATTCAAACTAATGCTTATTGAGACCAAAGAATTGCAGGACCTCTAACATGCTTCTTAAATTTTGCTTTGATTGACACATGGCACAAATGCATTGTTCGAGGAATGCACCATATGAATATCTCTCTCTCCACCCTGCATGTGTGGGTAGGGATGATTTTTACATTCTAACTTCCAACTTTCATCTCTAACTCTTTAATCAGTCTTCCTACTGAAATGTTAAAAAACAATCCTGTGCGTCCACCCACCAAAATCACTTGTGATCATTTGCTGGCTATGTATGACATCCATTTCTGATATATCTGAACCTTACCAGTACTCTCCTTTTTTACTTTACTTCGCTGTACTTACATTATTACGTAGCATAATCAGTTATACTAATTACCCATAGCATGAAGAGGGAAGAAAGAAAGAACAGCGACATAAAGATGCCTAGTGCTCAGTTTGTATTAATCAATATCAAATGAAAATATAACAACTTGCATAGAAAACATACACAGTCTACTGATGACAAACCTGTGAAACTATTGAACCAGCTTCCACCACAATTAGAATCTCTGAATATTGGTTCTTAGTAAATCCAAAAGCTGCCTCCAGATAGTACTGAAAAGGTAGTTTTGTAAGTGCCAAGCATCTATGACTTTGAAAAACAGGAACACAGACAGACTGGATACCACTAATTCCATCACCAAAGTCCAACCGGGCTAAGTGATATTTCCAACAAAGTACAGAACTCCAGGCTCTGCCTCTCTCTTTAATTAGTTCGTACCATATGGTCTTTGCAGCACTATCAATGGGAAGCAGGAGTACCATTTTGCAACCTCATATTAAAAAGTAATATGAGGTGACAAGCATCAAGAAGATTATATCGATGTGATGATATAAGGATTTCCACATATTCAAGTTCTAATTTATAATGTCACACTTTCCACAAATTCAAATGTGCTGGAAACCCCTGTTTAATCGTCTTGAAACTCCTGGTCTTCACGGAAGATTGAATTCGCCTATAATCATGTCATGTGTGTACTTCTGAGGAACCGGCAGTAGAGGCAACAAAGTTTCAGAGAAATATTAATATACCAGTAGTGGCTAGAGAAAAGCAGTACCAGTAATACGTTGCTGATGCCCGTCATTCCCAACTGGTAGAAGAAGGAAACAATGGAGATACCCCTGAGTGTTTGACTGGAGTGACAAGGAAGTCATTAGGCAGATAAATACAAGATAAACAGGATCCTATTCTTATGTAAATGCGCATGATGTAAAAGCATTGCAGTCCTTCCGAGATGCAATTTACAAGACCGCAAGAATAAGCAAACATAAATACCTTCTTATAACTATTATTGCAGCATCTCTCATTGACCTGTACCGTTTGGACACACCCCTAAAAATCCTAGTCGACCATGTTGACTCTTGGTCTTGCCTTGGGCCATAATTAACTGTCTCACGCAGAAAGAAGTAGATATATATTGGGCAACAGAGCAAGAGAGCTATTGAAACCTGTAAGTAGAAATTTCATTAGCAAGAGGACCAGAGAAGTGAAAGGATAAAACAGAGATGCCGTTAAAATTTCATCAACTGCTTACATCAAATATGTACTTCTCTGGAAGAAAACGTGCTAACAAGTTTCCCAGGACATGAGAAGCAGAATAAAGACCTGTAATCCAGCTAAACGCGGAAGCCCTCTTACCAGTTTCAACGACATCTGCCTACTAAGAAGAAAGGAACTTTTTGGTTATAGTCTGGTATTTATGACTTAAGATTTCTTCCAGTTCAGGAAAATGCTCACCGCATAAGCAACGGAAATGCAGAATATACTACCCTGGCTGAGAATGTATGATATAGTCCTGAGCACATAATAGGCATATACAAATCCCCTCGACTGATCCCAGGCCAGCATAGCTGAAACAAGAGAACAAAGAAAAGGATGAACTCACTATTGATGAGAACTGCATTGAAGTTAATCATATAATTAAATTACCAGAGAACAATCCTACTTGTGATCACATACATAAGGGAGCAACGAAAGCATGGGCCTGGAATAGTTCCTTTATAAGATTAAGTAGGTTTTCCTCTTTGTAGTACATATATCAGCCATTTCTCTTGCAATAGTTCAAAAGGAATTTTAAAGGGAACTAAGTCAATTCAGCGGCATAGATCAGATAGGGCATTATGGATGAATCAATTTATGACCACTACAGGAACTTATGAAGAAAAAAACAACAGGAACATGAAAGAACTTGTTAATTCCAGATCTTGTTCCTAGTTTGAACATGGAACATACACACTGTAATCAATCCTGAGCAGCTCAAATTGGGCAATAACAGTAAATAAGAGAGAATCAGTAGTCTGAGTCTGATCTGAAGTGCATTAGACTTGAATGAATCGGAAAGAAGGGGAGAAGCGATGCTTGAAAGACATGTCGGCAGATGCACGAACACATAATCACACACGTCATTCACAAATTTTCAGAAGCTACTGTCAAGTGAGTCTCACCGAAGGGAAATACGGACGTTGATATGATTACAAGGAGCACCGGTTTTCGTCCATACTCATCTGCAAGCTGACCGAGGATTGGAATTGAAAACATCTTGAAAACTCCAGCGATCTAAACTAGAAAAGAAAGGAAAAATATAAGTCATCTTTGCCTGGCAGTGTTCTTTAACTTGTGAAATCAGTTAGCCAAAATGTACACCGTCCTGCTAAGCCTTTTCCAAATGTGGAACATTCTAGGAAACTAGTGAATGTCCAACATGGCCATTATAAATGCGCTTAAAGAAGTCTCTGTGTGAAACACAGGGTGACCCTCATTCACTAGAACCTTTATCCGCAGTCTACTTAAACCATTTAGGGGAATTATTGGCAGTTGACATACGAGATTGATCTAACCAATTTATCAGAACACAAACCTCGAATTGAAGAGCACCGCCCTGTCAAGGCGGGAGCTGGCATTCGAGTAATCTGTTGCTTCATATGCTGCTAAGGAAGCTTACTTTGAGCAGTACCAGGAATGTGCTAGAGGAACCGATAAACGAACAGGCATATTATATTCAGTAGAAAAATTATTTCTTCCGGAATTGTTCTGTGCTAAAAACATTTAGGTATTGAGCTGACATAGACATTGACTGATCCAAGCTTTAGTTGCATCAGGTAATGCAGAGACCATGCAAGTCGTAGTTAAAAACAAGGAAGCAGGAGGCGATTTTCCCCTTTTTAGGAGAAGAAAAATGTCACCCATAATAATATGGTCCTCGTAAACTTATCGATAATGCCAAAAAACAAAACTTAAAAAAAAAATGTAGGGAGTGCTTTCTAATCCAGAAAGGACAAAAAAGGAGAGGTAAATACTGAAGTACAAAAATTCTCAATTTAATAAATAAATGCATGTCCAACATAGTAGATGACGTCACCCGAAAACTTCACCGGAGGGAATATTGTGTCGGCGGTACGTTATCCCGGTGCATGGAAGGCCCACAGGGAATATCTTTACCAACGTCTCTCTCAGCAAGAACCAACGGAAAGAATGACAGAGAGAGGAAACGAGAGGCGAGTGATAATTACCGTCTGTTCGAGGCCATTGAAGTAGATGACTTCGGAGCAAGTGGTGTCGCCGGGGCACAGGGCGTCGATCAGGACGTCAACGAGCACCGACACCGTCATCTCCTCGGCGATCCAGTGGACGCAGAGCGGGATCAGCAGGTGAACCAGTGGCCTCAGCGCCCTCAGTCCATCCCCGGCGTTCTTGAACAACATTCTTTCGCCACCGTCGCTGTCGTGACTGAAGTTGGTGATGTTCTTTGCTTCGGACGGATGTCGAGAGAGTGTTGTGCTTGGGGGGGTGGTCTCCAGCGAATTTAAGAGTGGACCTTGTGAGTGAGAGAGAGAGAGAGAGAGAGAGAGAGAGAGAGAGAGAGCAGAGAAGTTGGTTGATGTTCGGGGTTGACTGGTTGTTGAACGCGAAAGGCCGTAAGAGATGGGCGCGTGTGGGAACGCAAAGAGAACGAGAATCTCAGTCCCTGCAGTGGAGTTTCAGACATTGTTGCTGGATGGGAACCCCTCTGGAGAAACAGAAACAAGCACAGAGATTGATTCTGTAAGGACTTCATATTTGAAGGACCGAGTATGAGGCTTCTTTAGTGATCTGTACCCGAAACATATGCTGAATCAAATTTGGACCGTCCTGCCATCATTCTTAATGTCCTGAATTCGTTACCCAACTAGATTTCAGCGGCTCCACTTTCTACCACGAGGGTAGTCGTTATATCATCCATCAAGCACGATGACGGGGACCGCCATGTTTCTTTGTATGGATCCATCCCGCACATGTTCATGGTACTTTTAGGATATCTGCCACCTCCATCCCTTAAATGATTCAATTCAAGAGATGGACAACGACATCGGACGGCTTACTAGGAACAGCATGATTCATACCCCCTACCCGTGTCATTCGCTTATGTATTTTTGGTTCGACCTCGTTGACCGGACGTTGTTTCTAGTTGCCCGGTAGTTCAGGATGCTGTGGTTGGGTGTCCTTTTGCACTTGATTTAGTGGTCCACGTTATTCTGCTTTTTGTAACTTATCGGATTGATCCTGTCAGTGCTTTAGCCAAAGGCGGAAGACCAAAAGCTGCACCATCAAGGACATTAGGATGTTGTGGGGACCTAGGACTAGGATGCGAGAGCGTGCGTGTTTAAGGTAGATGGGTGAGGAAGTGAGTTCGCACGCGCACTCAAGCCAGTTGATATCTCAAGTTTGGCACTGCAAATTCTTCTTGCCGCGCCGTCGCCAGCTAATTTCTCTTCTTCTTTTCTGTGTTTCCAAGGAGCGTGTTCCGTGCATGCTGCAGGAGTTTCCGTGTGGGCGGGGGCGTGCGGCTACGTGCTGGGCGTGCGTGGGGAGCGTGGTGTACAGGTGGGGTTGGGCGACGTAAACAATGGTTGACTCCATGAAAGCTCCAAGCCAGCTGAAATATGTAAATACTGGTTTGACTGGTTGGAGTGCAATGCAGGCCACCCTTTTTTTTTGGTTTGCTACCTTATCATTTGCACCAGGTGAATTCGAGCATCCCTGGCCTCTTGCACAAAAAGGAACGGTAGGATCAGATAAGAATGAATTGACTGGAAAGAGCTGCCCCGATTTTAAGAACTAGCTGCAAACTGATTTCGTAAAATTGACTTCTTATGTTGAGAAGTAACTCAACACTTACGAGTACTTGCTTATGAAATAAGAGAAGTCACTAGCCAATTCTGGAAGTTAAATTCACCTTGAAAAGTTAGTTAAAAAAATTGGGTGAAGTACAGTAAAAATGTCACAAGTTATGTACAGCCCTTATTTTTGTGCCAGAAGTTTCCACCAGCTATAGTAAATGTCTAAAAGAGTAATCGACATGAGATCCCAAGGATGAGACGCTCATGGTACTTCTCAGTCAGGGTCAGAAGGCGAAAGTAGCAATTATCAAAATGCTCATCTCTCTTAAGCTATCGAAATTGGTGATATAATCCGCGGAAGAGTACTGGAGAGGATTGGGCAGCGTTTGTTTATGTTCTTTTTTTTTTTTTTTTGTTTATAAACAAAATTTCATTTTTTTCGTTCTAACAAAAAAGTTAATAAACGCTGTTTGTTTGCGTTTTTGCTCCAAATCTATTTTTTTATTCCCTGAACACATTTCGAATAAACAAAGTAAAAAAGTTAAAAAACGTGTTCTTGTTTAAACAAATTTTAAAAACAACTTTTCTCTCTCCTCTCCTCTCTTTTCTTTTTTTTTTTTCTTTCTTTTCTTCTTTTTTTTCTTTGGCCAGGTCGCGGCCTCGAACATGGCCGGCAACCGACCGTCGAGGGTCGGCAACCGGCCGTCGAGGGCCGGGCGACGCCGTCAAGGGCCGCCGACCTCGTCGGAGTGTCGCCGCCCCGGCGAGGCCGAGCCTCGCGCCAACCGACAACGCTCGGCCTCGCTTGGTCGGGCGAGCTCGAGCTCACCCAAACCGGCACCGCCGAGCTCACCTTTGCCCAAGGTGAGGTCACCGGCCCTCGTCAACCAATTGCCGGCCATGGCCGAGGCCGGCGATCGCCCACAAGGAAGAAAAAAAAAAAAAAGAAAAAGAAAGAAAAAAATGAAAAATAAAATAAAAATATTAAAAATTTAAAAGAAACAAAAAAAGAACACAAATTTACCAAAACATGTTTCGTTTTTTATTCCAGTGAACAAGTTTACCAAATGTATTCTTTTGTTCAAAAACTGCTCCCCGTAACGTAAATAGCTTTTTCTATTTACGCTCCCTAACAAAAAAGCAACAAAAACACAAACAAACGCACTTGGACGCCATGAAGAGCGATAAAACGAGGAATAGAGAAGAAACCAAAGGTTTTTGACCAAGAGAGAAGACTATGGCTGAAGGAAAAAGATGGGGAATCATGGAGCAAATCACATACGGCAAGGCCAACCGTTTGAGAACATGAGTACGAAACTTGTGGAGATGTTAGGGTTGAGTGTTTTTAGGTTCTGGGTAGGTTTCACGTTCCTTACAAGCTCTGCCTAGAACTTGAAATCTACCTATCAAAATAAATTCCTCATTTTTTTAAAACCTAAAACCTATCTTACATACTTAGAATTTACCATGCATATTCTAAAACTTGAAACCTACCTTATCACGGGTTCCAAGATCTACCAAGTTTCCACCTATATTTTTAATTGAATGATTGTGATAAATCATAACTTTTAATGACCACCATTTATTGCTATAATACATTGACCATAATTTAAATTTAGACATATGAAAAATATGAAACATTAGTAAAGTAAAAGTTCTAGTTATTGATATCATTAGGAATAGAAGTTCAGACTTGTAATTTCAGATTACACACTCATCATCGGATATTATAGAATACTGCAAGATTACATGAAAACATAGAACAAGAAAAATTCAACAACGTGTTCTAAGTTACAATTTCCAGAGCCTAGAACCTGTAACCTATCCTTGAAACCGGTTATCTAATTTTTGAAACCTAAAACCTACCTTCATGTCCTAAAACTTGAAACCAAACAGGTTTTTCACTAGTGTAATTCATGGTTCTACTCTAAAACCATACTCACCCCTAAAAGATATGGGAACATGGAAACAACTGATAGAAGTTACTCAAGGAATTATAATCGATGAAAACCGTTAGAAGACGGTTACTTCAAAACCATTATAAATACCACCAATCATCCATTAGAGAACACCCTTTCCTCAGTGCACCAATCAAATTAAATGTTATCTTTCGGTTATCTTTAGCTTTCCTACAGGACTATAAATTCCATCTGCATTTTAGATTCGCATCATCAATTAAATTCTAGTGTGATATCATAATGTATACAGGTTTTGTCGTTGATTAAATTTAGGTAGAGTTTACATTTGTAAGTATTCTACTTTCTAAGCATTATCGTTGATTAAATTCTAACACTTTTTGCATTTATATGGTTTCTTTTGAAGCGAAATCATTGATTCCCTGATTTGTCTAGATATTTTCTGCTCAGAATTGCCATAGGACTTGTAACCCTTGTCAAAAGAATGACTTTTGGTAAAAGATATTTGGTAAAAGATATTTCGTGGTGGGAGAAATTCCGACAAAAGAGTTAGTATTTGGACTCTTGAGAATGTTCTTCTTGACAATGACTAATTCATGGATCTTTATATCCATCACAGCACAAAATAACTAGAACAGAAGCAATAAGACTGATTTAACTTTAATTAAATTATCTGGTGGCGATCAAGATATAGTCAGATTTAGCAGTTAGCTGGACTGCTGATTATTATAATTAATACAATAACGAGGAAATACTTTATCGATACATTTGATAAAGTGAAATTTCATAGAAAGACCTCCTAAAGAGAAAAAGCTGGAGAAGTAACCTTAAGCTGCTTATCTAACTAAGATTCAGCTCCCAAACTCTCATCTATTTACAACTTTGTCAGATGCAACTCCTCGAAAACATAATCACTTCTCCAAGAGCTTGTCCGAGGAACATGCAACAGCGACACCATCGGTCAAATTTCACGACCACATGAAAAATTGGATGATTTGTAAATTTATCCAGTACTGCTGCAAAGTAAGGGTGCTTCTTGCTCTTCTATGTTGTCCTGATCTGAGTTCTGGCTTGACCAATTTTCCGGTTTAAGCAAACAAGCGTAGACGAAAGACAGAACCTGAACATGTAACTCGTTTTGAGAAATAATGTAATCAAAACTCTATTACTGGATGACAAACTGGGGCATCATAAGAGTTTCTTTTCTCTCACCATGCACACAGAGGCACAAACAATGCTGAAGCCCTTGCAGTTGAAGGGGGCATTATCTGATAGGAACCAAGCTGAGGAAATACATGTATCAAAAATAGCACAGTCGATTAGAAATTATGTGGTTTCAATATGCCAAATGAAGATAAAAGCAGGTAACTCACCGGTCAATGGACTCATGGCAAGGGGCGATAAAAAACTGGCTATTGCTTGTATACCAGCTATGAATCCTTGCGCCTTTCCCTGCAGGTAAAATAGAAATCGGTGTCACTTGTAATGAGTACAAAAGGGAAAGACCTTCATGACGAAACGCATAGCACAGTTTCTTGCATAAAGCCCAGATAATATGAAACTACCATCAAGGAAAAAGCACATCTACTTGGCATGGGACTATACCGTCACACTTTGTGTTTAGATGTACTTTCTTTATAAACATTGCATGAGTGCCACTAGTGGAAAACCGATTCATGAAAATCAGATTCTATAGAATGCTTAGACAGAGATCCAGTATGAAGATAGTTTGATGATGTCTTGGTTCATATTTCCTAACTAACCATTTCCATCAATTCCAGTCTGGATAACTGGCTTAATTGGTTACACCAGGCAGTTTTAATCCTCAGTGCTATTCAAATGCTACTTCAATTGGTGAGGGTTTATAGGAAGCACGGACTTAAATTGTCTGATCTTTCTACAGCAAGTAATGGGCTTTCTAGGCAGCTCTCTCTCTCTCTCTCTCTCTCTCTCTCTCTCTCTCTCTCTCTGTGAAATGCAAGCAACACTAAGTAAATCCATATTATGCAAACTTTAAAGCACATTTTATGCCTCAAACTTTTCTACGACTTCATTTAGTCCCTGAACGTCAAATTTCAGTAGTCTCATCCTCTAACAATTGTTACTCTGCAAGGGCTTTCATAGATGTTTCTCACTTTGAATAAGATGCCTAACACTTAGTGTTTTTGTCAACCTACTAATTTGTTCCACGTCACAAAAGGTCATCATCAAGAATCTGCTCACAAGCTGCAGTGAAGGGAAAATGACCTCTGATGCACAGTATTCTCAAGTGAGAAAAAGTCCAACAAGATCAGATGAATTCACAAGCACTTCATCACGTAACATCAATGATATAGCATCAGTCACAAGATAGCTAACAGCCTATCACCTGTGTGTTTGTTGTTTTTGTAAAGAGTAACAAAGAACGATGACTTAAGGAGGATGGAGGCCAAGTTCTTCATAGAAAAGTGCTGGGCTAGTAGATTATTTACCCCAAAATTTATTTTAATACCTCTCAGCCCACTTCTGAAAGAAGCTATACAAAAAAAAAAATGTATGAACCATTCTGGCACATTTAAGTATGCATTTTAGTTCACAGGACAGGCTCAAGTTATGCACAGATAAGCATAAGCCAATGTCACTGTTGTCGGCACAGATAATTTGGCTCTGAAATGTGAACATTCTGGCAATCCATAAGTGCCTACAAATTTGATGCCAGAAAAATGTTTCCAATGTCAATCATAGCAAACTTATGCCAGTTTACCTTTGACCATGCCCATGGTAAAAACAAACTCGTTTACTTATGGTAACACATGCAGATCCAAATCTTCAGTTTATATTCTCAGAGGGATCAAAGTCAGCATCCTGGGCTTTTCAGAGTTTGGTAGTAACTACAATTCTCTGATGCATAGTGCATATAAACAAAAATAGATAATTAAATAATTATGCTAACCTGATCGGCTGATCTTGATGCTTGTGAAATGATAGCATAGGTCTTCACATTCATATGTTAAAGTCAATAAAAATCACCAGTATCAACGGTAACAAAAAGGACAACTCATTAGAATAATAGTCACTCTCTAATGGGAGAAAATGATGAGGATAGTTACTTACAGCAGGATCAACAAGAGCATAAATAACTCCGAAAGAAGCACTCAAGTATGCCACCTGCAATATGCATAGCCACAGTTATTGTATTATGAAGCCTAGAGAAATACCAGAACTCATAATTTTGGAGTTAGGTGGACAGAAAACTAGAGTTCCTTTACTCTCACTTAATCACCATAAAGGTGTCCTCTTTATTTTCTCTTCGTATATTATCTCTGGGATTTTAAAGACATCTACTTGATTTTCATTCTATCAAAAACTCCTAAAACCAGGAGAAGGAGAAGAGATTGAAGAGTTTCTCCAACAATAATCTCTTCTCCCAAAGAAATCAGCATTTACAAAGTTGCTGAAGAACAACTAGTGTTGGAAGTGAGCCTCATTTGTATCTTTTATACTGTGAAGGAGGTTGAAAGTCTTGTTACTTTGTTTGTATTTGTAATAGTGTCCCATCCCCTCTGTCGAATAGTAATTTCTTCATGAGAAATTATTTTTTTAATCTCTACTGACCATGCTGCATAATAACATGCTAAATGTGTCTGTTGCTTCAATAGTCATGAGATCGTTCTTTTTCTCTGACAGACCTGAAGAACCATTCTGGGTAGATAGAGATACATACCCAAGATGCCCAAGCCAAGCCATAGAACAATGCCTGTGAAGCAAAAGGCAATTCCCATGATTATCCATCCACAATTATCTTTGACTGCAGGGAACTGTAGTTATCTGATGAATTACAACTTACATAAGCAATTGATGCTAGTAAGCCTATGCAGAGTACTACTTTTTCTCCAACCAGAGGATTTACAAGAGGGAGAACCAAAAGCTGCAAAATGAAGAACATAAATTAGACAAATGATTGATTAGGAGTTGATTTTGTACCAAAAATCAGAAAAGCGTTGGTCAAACCATGAAATGGTAAATGAATGACATGGGATGTGGTCCTGCAAAAGAGGCAATTCAAATTGATGATAATTGAGACCAAAGAGAAATTTTGTAGGACCTTTAACAAGCATCTTAAATTTTTCTATGATTGTTAAATGGCACAAATGCATTGTTAAAGGAATACAGCATATGAATCTCTCTCTCTCTCTCCACCCTGCATGCGTGGGCAGGGATGTTTTTTACATTCCAGCTTCCAACCTTCATCTCAAACTCTTCAAGCGCTCTTCCTTAGTGAAATGTACAAGGGCAATCGCTAGGTTCTCCAAAAGACAGGCTACAAGAGCAATCCTGTGAGTCCAAACTTCACCCAGTGAAAGCAAAATCACTTCTGATCATTTTCTGGCTATGTATGATGCCATTAATTCCTGATGTATCTGAACCTTCCTTGTACTTTCCTTTTTACCTTACTTCCATGCACTTACATTACTACATACCATAATCATGTTATACTAATTACCCATAGCATGAAGATGGAATAAAGAAAGAATAGCGACATAAAGATGCCTAGTTCTCAATCTGTATTAATTAATCATCAAATGAAAATATAACACCTTGCAGAGAAAACATACACGGTCTACTGATGACAAACCTGTGAAACAATTGAACCTGCTTCCACCACTATTAGAATCTCCGAAAATTGATTCTTAGTAAAACCAAAAGCTGCCTCCAGATAGTACTGAAAAGTTAGTTTTGGAAGTGTCAGGCACGTATATTGAATAAAAGCTACAGCTATGAGTATGAGAAACAGGAACACTGATGGACTGGACACCACTAATTCCATCACTTAAGTCCTACTGGGGTCAGTGATCTTTCCTACAAATACAGAATTCCAGGATCTGCCCCCCTCTTTAATTAGTCCATATCGATATGGTCTTTGCAGCACCATCAGAAATTATATCAAGAGATTTGGGGAGCAGGAGTACCATTTTGCAACCTCATATGACGAAGACATGTGAGATGACAAGCATTATAAAAATTATATCGATGTGACAATGTAAGGATTTCCACATATTCGAGTTCTAATTTATGATGTCACACTTTCCACAAATTTAAAAGTGCTGGCAACCCCTGCTTAATTGTCTTGAAACTCCTGCTCTTCACAGAAGATCAAACTCGCCTATAATCATGTTGTGTGTACTTCTGAGGAACCGGCAGTAGAGGCAACAAAATTTCAGAGAAATATTAATATACCAGTAGTGGCTAAAGAAAAACAATACCAGTAATACGTTGCTGATGCCAGTCATTCCCAACTGGTAGAAGAAGGAAACAATGGAGATGCCTCTGAGTGTTTGACTGAAGAGAGACAAGGAATTCTTTAGGCAGATAAATACAGGATAAACAGGATCCTATTCTTATGAAAATGCGCGTGATGTAAAAGAATTGAACTCTTTCCGAGATCCTATCCACAAGACCACAAGAATAACCAAATAAAAATACCTCCTTATAACTATTATTGCAGCATCTCTCATTGACCTGTACCGTTTGGACACACCCCTAAAAATCCTAGTCAACCATGTTGACTCTTCGTCCTGCCTTGGGGCATACACGACTGTCTCACGCAGAAACACATACATATATATCGGGGGACAGAGCAAGAGAACTATTGTAACCTGTAAGGAGAAATTTCATTAGCATCAGGACCAGAAAATTGAAAGCATAGAGATGCTATTAAAATTTCATCAAATGCTTACATCAAATATGTACTTCTCTGGGAGAAAACGTGCTAACAAGTTTCCCAGGACATGAGAAGCAGAAAGAAGACCTGTAATCCAGCTAAACGCAAAAGCCCTCTTACCGGATTCAACAACATCTGCCTACTAAGAGGAAAGGAACTTTTTAGTTATAGTCCAGAATTTATGACTCGCAATTTATTCCAGTGCAGGAAAATGCTCACCGCATAAGCAACAGAAACACATAATATACTGCCCTGACTGAGAATGTTGGATATAGTTCTGAGCACATAATAGGCATATACAAATCCCCTCGACTGATTCCAGGCCAGCATAGCTGAAACAAGAGAACAAAGAAAAGGATGAACTCGCTACTAAGGAGAACTACATTGAAGGTAATTATAATATAATCACCAGAGAACAAGCCTACTTGATGTGATCACATACATAAGGGACAACCAAAGCATGGGCCTGGTTTAGTTCCTTTATAAGATTAAGATGCTTTTCCTCTTTGTAGAACATGCATCTGCCATTTCTCTTGCAATAGTTCAAAAGGGATAAAGGGAAGCAAGTCAATTCAGTGGTATAGACAAGAGAAGGCATGATGGATGCATCATTTTATGACCTTTACAGGAACTTATGAAGAATAAAACAATATGAATATGAAAGAACTTATTAATTCCGGGGCTTGTTCCTAGTTTGAACATGCATCATGAATACTATAATCAATCCTGAGCAGCTCAACTTGGGCAACAACAGTAAATAAGAGAGAACGAATAATCAGAGTCTGTTCTGAAGTGCATTAGACTTGAATGAATCGGAAAGAAGGGGAGAAAGTAATGCTTGAAAATCATGTCGGCAGATGCACAAACATACAATCACACACGTCACTCACAAATTTTCAGAAGCTACTTTCAAGTGAGTCTCACCAAAGGGAAATACGGACGTTGCTATGATTGCAAGGAGCACCGGTTTTCGTCCATACTCATCTGAAAGCTGACCAAGGATTGGGATTGAAAACATCTTGAAAACTCCAACGATCTAAAATAGAAAAGAAAAGAAAATCATAAGTTATCTTTGCCTGGCAGTGTTCTTTAACTCATGAATTTAGTCCGTCAAAATGATCACCATCCTGCTAAGCCTTTTCACAACGTGGCACTGAATTGGATCTTACCTTGCCGAAGCATAGTTTATATGTAACCGTATTTCCCAGTGAACATTCTAGGAAACTAGTGAATGTCCACCATGGCCATCATAAACATACTTAAAGAAGTTTCTGAGAGAAACACAGCATGACCCTCTTTCACTAGAATCTTTATCCGCAGCCGACATATTGCATTGCTGCTTCTTGCTGCTACCGAAATATGTTGAGCGGCAATCTACTTAACCAGTTTATGGGAATTATTGGCAGATGACATATGAGATCAATCCAACCAATTTGTCAGAAAACAAATCTCGAATTGAAGAGCACTGCCCAGTCAAAGGCGGAAAAGCTGCCGTTCAAGTAATCTGTTGCTTCATACGCTGCTAACGAAATTTACTTTGAGCAGTACCAGGAATGTGCTGGAGGAACAGATAAATGAAAAGGTATATTATATGTACGAGAAAAATTATATCTTATTGAATTGTTCTGTGCTAAAATTTTTAGATATTGAGCTGACATAGACAAGGACTGATCCAAGCCTCAGTTCCATCAGGTAATGCAGAGACCGTGCAAGTCGTAGTTTACTTACACAGGAAAATTACAATATTACAGAACAAGAAAGCGGGAGGCAATTTTTTTTTTTTTTTTTAGGATAAGAAAAATATTATCCATAATAACATTAGTCCTCGTAAACGTATCGACAGCCTAAAAAAAATTTGAAAAAAATGTATGGAGTGCTTCTTCTAATCCAGAACGGACAAAAAAGAGAGATAAATAATGAAGTATAAAATTTCTGAATTTAATAAATAAATGCATATCCAAATTGGTAGCTGACGTCACCTGACAACTTTCCCAAAAAGGATATTTTCACCAACGTCTGTCAGCAAAAACTAAATGAGAGAGTAGCAGAGTAAGAAAACGAGGGGCGAGCAATAATTACCGTCTGTTCGAGGCCGTTGAAGTAGATGACTTCGGAGCATGTGGTGTCGCCGGGGCACAGGGCGTCGATCAGGACGTCGACGAGCACCGACTCCGGCATCTCCTTGGCGACCCAGTGGACGCAGAGCGGGATCAGCAGGTGAGCCAGTGGCCTCAGCTCCCTCAGTCCACCCCCGCCGTTCTTGAACAACATTCCCTCCCGAGTTCCTCGCCACCGCCGCAGCCGTCGCTATCGTAATTGAATTCAATGATCTCTTTTCTTGTTCTCAGCGAATGTCGAGAGGGTGCTGTGCTTGTGCGATCTCGAGCGAATTCAAGAACGGAGCTTGTGTATGTGAATGTGCTCGTGCGTGTGAGAGAGAGAGAGAGAAGATGGTCGATGTTTGGGATTGACTGGTTGTTGAATGCGAATGGCCGTACGAAGAGAGCGAAAAAATCTTGGTTCCTGCGGTGGAGTTTCAGACATTGTTGCTTGATAGGAACCGCTCTGGAGAAACAGAAAAGCACGCACTGAGAGATTGATTTGTAAAAATTATTATGACCACATGATATTATTAATTAATAGTTTGATAGTTATTTAAATGTTAAGTCGACTCTCATGAAAATTTACAATCCTAAAATTACGGTTGTTATGAAAATGTATGAAAAGAGAATATGTTTTGATGGAAAACACCTATTTATAGCTTGTATAAATAGAATCTTTTCATCCAAAAAAATGAGTGATGGATTACATCCTCTATCGGATCAAATGCATTAAGAAAAGTGATCAACGGGGAGAAATCGGAATTTCTTCATCCTTTCGATTTTTGCAACAATTATTTTCAACGGCATTATTATGAATAAAAGCATGTGTCCATTCCTATTATTATAAAAAATCGTGAAGATTGCAGATCCTGCTTTTGGACTTTCCGCATTAAAGAATTGCATTATCACTAACATGATTCAGTGAGACTTCATATTTGAAGGATCATTGTGACATCATTCTTAAAGTCCTAAATTCATTACCCAACTCAAAATTTCAGCGGCTCCACTTTCCACCATGACTGTCGAGATGTTTAGTATATCATCCATCAAGCATCACGACGACCGGTGATTCTTTGCATGCATCGATCCCATACCAGTCATGGTATTTTTAGCATATCTCCCAATTCCATCCTTCACAAAATTCAATTCAAGAGACGTACGAAGACGTGGGGTGGCTTGCTAGGAACCATACGATTCATACCCTACCCGTTTCATTCGCTTATGTCTTTCTGGTTCGATCTTGTTGACCGGACGTTGTTTCTAGTTTGCCTGGTAGTTCAGGATGCTGTGGTTGGGTGTCCTTTTGCACTTGATTTCAATGGTCCATGTTATCCTACCTTTTGTATCTTTTCTGATTGATAATGTCTGTGCTACACGATCAAGGACCTAGGATGAGAGAGTGTCCGTGATTAAGGTAGACGGGTGCGGAAGCGAGATTATATCTTGAGTTAAATATTGCAAATTCTTCTTGCCGCGCCGTCCCGAGCTAAGTTCTCTTCTTCTTTTCTAAAATTCCAAGAGTGTGTCCGCGCACGCTGCGCCGTGCGCTCCGGGTGTGCGTGGAGAGTGTGGTGTGCAGCTGCGGTTGAGCTAGATAAACAATGGTTGACTTCATTAAACCTCCATGCAAGCTGCACTACATGCACAGATTTTTATATTTGGATCATCTTGGCGTTCAGATAAATGTGAATTGACTGGAAACTGATATCCCGATTTTGAAGTTTTCGATAGAAAGGGATGACTTTTAAGAATTTGCTAGAAACTGATTTCATGAAGTTTACTTTTTTTGTTAAGAATACTCAACACTCATGAACATTACTGGAGTAGTAGTGGGTTTATGGTTTTGCTTATAGAATAAGAGAAGTTACTAGCCAATTTTGGAAATCTAGAATTCACCTCGAAAAGTATGTAAACATTGACAAAATTATAAGTATCGAAAAGATAAAATTTACTTTGTCATTAAAAAAAGAAAAAAAAAAGAGCTACTTAATGATGTGGAAAAATTACTAGAGCGGTTGGTTTATCAGTATGAGCAATCTGTCCTTCACAAGGTCACAAAATTTGATATACACTGTGAGTGAATATTTGAACAGTTTGTGTTATGTTATATAACTATAATGTATCTTATTTAGAAAGACCTTCTAACTGCTAGTATCTTAGTGGGTTGCTATGTTAGGTTCACCAACCTCGAACCCTCTAGTTATAGGTGGTGCAAAATAATTATGACTCAAACTAAATATTCTGTAATAAATGTTAGATCCCTTTATTGGGTAAAGGGTTTGGAATTTAGATATAAAATAATATATGGACTAGTTAATTTATTTGGAACACATGTACATAAAAGCCACATATCCATGGGAACTTGGCAAGTACTCGATCGATAATCACCATTGAGTTTTTCAATGAAAATTTAAAGAAATGCCTAAGGGTAAATTGGAGAAAACTTCAGAAAGTTTTAAACTCCCGAAGTCCTATGACTGGGAATGGTAAAATTATTCTAAAGCTCTTTGGATCAAATCCTGCCTTTTTCAAAGCAGCTCCCTAGCTAGGTTAGCTAAAGTCGAAAGCTACTTTGTAAAGTTTTATAAACTCACGGTTAAATTATCACCAGAAAATAGTACAAGACATAACTGACATAATATAGCCAACCAATCATACTTGATATGCATCCATATTAATTTTGCATTTGAATTTTGGAAAAAAAGAACAGGCTTTCCTACATAATCAGTGGAAGGCTATGGTCCATATGCTAGACACTAGAAACAACTTTAACCGTTGAATTTCACTAGCGGGATTTATAGTTGATAACCATAAGAAAATTGCTATTTTCTTGAGGTTGCGCTTTTCAAACCTTAAAGAGTCCTCTCATCAAGTGAAAATGCAGAAGTTCACTAGATAACTGTGCATGTACATTTCTCTTTTGTCGGTGGTCACCTCTCAAGTGAACCAGCAGAAGATAGGACTGCTTCATTCCATCAAACTGCCAAGTCGTCAGACCCACAGGTAATAAAAAAAAAAAAAAAAAAAAAAAAACTGCCAAGTTGAGGAAATGCAATCCTATGGAATGATATCCCTACCATTATTCTCCGCAACGATCTCTCTGGCTTTTCGTGCATGTGCGTGTTTGTGGGCTGATCTTGTTATCTGCTTTGTTCATGTGGATAAAGCAAGTTCAACGGATAATACGAACTCGCGCAAATCTTTCATGAGTAAGTTACCGAGCCCAGGAAAATGAGCGCCAAAGAGAATCAGAGTATATAAGTAGTTGCAGATGTAACACCAAACTCTGACCTGTTCCGATGCGGTGAACCCATAAAAAATGGATAGAATCAGATGCGGAATGTCCTCCCTGCTCATCCCAGTGTAGATATCTCAAAGAGTAACAAAATTCCTGCCTCGAAATTCCAACTCACCCATCTGCAATTATCTAAGAAAGAAATTTCCACTCTTTCCTAGTATGTATAAAAATGCCTGGGCACCCACAGTTGCAATTTAGCCACACAGAAGGCCCCAAGGGATTAAAGAAATAATTCAGACAGATATTTGAAGATACTAATAGTTAATAGTCAGCTTACTGTCTACATGCGTGTCGGTTTTTGCGGAAGCGGGTGTTCAAGTGGCTACTTGTGTATGTGGAATATAGCAAGAGAGCACAAGGGAACAAAGGCTATCTTGGTTTTTTAGCATTCTCGAAAGGCGCTCTTTAGGGTTTAGTATAAAAATTTTGTTCCAAAATTATCCTCACTCAAATTTTTGATTTTCCATTTTTGCCCTCGTGATTCATCGTTCATCTTCTTCTTTGTTAAGTTGGCCGGGCATGGTTGCATGTGGCTGAGATGGGTTGGCGATAAGCTGAAGAGAGGCTGGCGTGGTCGCAGCTAACCCAGCAACCATCACCGGCCAATAACGCAACCTCGGTGAGTCATGGCAACCCACCACAAGTTGCGTCACCGCAACCTAAATCTAGGTCGCATGACCTCCACACAACCTCAAGCGGCCCTCATCGAGATCACGTGACCTCAGGCAGCCCTCACTCAGGTCACTTGACCCTAGGCGAACCTTGTTGGTTGTCTATAGGGGCCATTTGAGGTCTTCCAACCTCAAACGTCGGCGGCTGGTAATATTTCAATCGTATAGATTTCAATCGTCAATTACTATCTGCCTTCACCAGCCAACTTTTTTATTTTTCTTTTGACAAATTGTTTTCTTATAATCTCTCTAAACATTATTTTGCTGAAAAGTATTTCATAATGAACTTTCATATTATAATTTAACAAAATAATTGCATTTTTCCTTACCAAAAAGAAAACACAATTGCATTTTCGAAAAATCCATTTAATTTAAAATTCTTGCATTTTTCCCAAAAATTTTCTTAAAAGTCCAATCAAAGACACCTGGAGAAAGAAAGTCTTCTATTATTAATTGGCATTATAGAAGAAAGGAAAGGAGATTTGCTAGGTGGTCGGCTCAGCTCATTTTAGATGACCCCTAGCCTATTTATAGGCTTACATCACCCACTTAATCGGATTTTTTTCGGTCTTTTTTATCCTTTGCCAGCTCTGCTAGAGAGTTCTGTGCTCTGTTTAATCGACCATATCCATCATTTGCAGAGATAATTGTTACGGATTTTTCTTACCCAATTTTAGTGGACACAAGACACTTCCTTGCCGCCCAGGCAGTAGATATTTTGTTGAATTTTTCTAGACTTCTCTAGCAAATGTTTATACTTGAAAACTCTAAAAAAGCAAAATGCTTTGATAAAATGCCTTGAAAAGTTGGCACGCGATGTCAGTATCTTCCTTGCCATATACTTCTCTCACGCTGCAAATGTGAGAGAAGAGAGAGAGAGAGAGAATCATGACAACCGTTTCAGACTTTTCAACAATCACCGGGAAGAAAAGGCATCTGTCAAGAGCAAACAGCAGCCCAACCGGGAAAGAGAAAAAGAGTTATATTTATGAGTCTCTGCTGGGAGTTGAAAATAAATCAACACATCACACAGATCCCTGGTGTTCCTATGTTGAAGACGGCCCATCAAAGGAGCCCTTGAGCATAATTTGCATAGACTTATGCATGAAAAGGTGCCTGACTCGCAGACTTTAAACAACGAATCTGGGCTCATTATTGAGAGATTTACGTGAAGAACGGAAAATTATTCTTTTGGCACGCTGTTAAAAATACTGAGTCATGCTTTTCCTTTTTCATCTTGAACTAAGTACCGTGATTTGTTACATGCCTATTGACAGTGCTATGGTTCCTAAACCTTTCACTCAATACAATCAAGTCATATACTTTTTTCAAGAAATGCAATCAAGTCATAGGTGCTATGACTTCTCTACATATTTTTTTATGTGCCAACCTCTGAGTCTACCACGTAGGTAATCTATGACGAAATGGCTTGATTCCTTCCTCTAAGAATTTTCACATTGTTTTTAAAAAAATGAAAACTAAAAGTTATCATTAAAAGAAGAAAGACCTGATCCTAAATACTAACATGCAAACGTTCTTGAACAAACTCATGGTTCAGTCAATCGGATTGTATCGTTACCCCAAGTCAATAATTCAACATAATAGTACACACTCTGAGCAGTGTATCCAGAAAAAAGGTAAATGCATGCAAGCATCATATGACAAATTTTTATTTAAGTAACATAAGTCATCCTTTGTAATCTGGAAAGCTAAGAGCAGACTTCAGTGATGCTAAATACCACATACAAAAGAGGTCAAGCAACAAGGAGGAAGAAAAATAAGCCATCTGCCCTAACAGATTCAACCAAAACTCAAACTCAAACAGACCAAACAAGAATATCTTCCGAGTTGGTGAGCTTCAGAACTACTGTTGTAGTATTATGCGAGGAAGCCAAACGTACTGGTCAAGGTGCATGACTATAGTGGGTACTCATAAAAGAGGTATTTTAATTTTGACGAGTTTGTGCAGAAAGAACAATCACTATCTCTCATAAGAACCCTTCCTCCAACACTCAGATCTCTATCAAACCATGTATGCCATAAACCACCACCATAAGTCTATAAATTGACTGTGACATAATTAGACTTAGTTGATGCAGATTTTGGCTTTTATTTGAAGTATGGGCTGTCTGTGTGAGCAGCAATAACATGAAAACCACTGCCAACATCGTATCTGCAAACTAAAACCAAAAAGGCATGGTTAATTAAAATAATGAAATGGAATATTTGCTGCCTATAATTACCAAAAATGGGGCCAATTGCTTTCCCAGATATAGAAGAAAAAAAAAACTTCAAGGTTTGTCAAAAGAAAAAATCTCAGTCCACCTCATGTTTTCTCTCTCATCGCTTCCTTCTCCGTCTTTAGCTACCTTATCCCAACCACCCGGCCTCCCTCCGCCGTCGCTACCGGCGAAGATGCCGGCGCCGCGTCCAAGGCGACCACCGCCGGGCGATCAACCTTCTCCGTCGTCTCTGTGGTCTGCCCGTCCATGACACCGCCTGTCCATGGCCGCATTCAAGCTCCGGTCGTCTCATCTATGGCCGCGTTCGAGCTCCACCGTCTTCTCTGACATCTATTCCTCTATTTTTTTCTCTCACTGTTTGAGCTCGCAGCCCATGGCCGTCGGCATCTCGAACTCACCGCCCATGGCCGCCATGGAGACGCCAGATCTGGAGGCATGACCCCAGTCCAGATATGGACGGGCACGACCACGAGGGGCCGTGGCGATGGAGGGGTGGCTCGGCCATGGACGGGGCCGACCGCGAGCCGACCACAAGCACGACGGAGGGTACAATGGCAGTCCACGAGCCGTCGTTGGTCGCGATGAGATTTCCAGATCTGCAACCATGGCTCCAGAGACAGCGGATAGTCCATGGCTACGAGCGGCGGTGGTTGAGCTCCAGATCTGCAACTCCGTCGCTATGGACGGCCAAATCTCGAGATCTAGAGAAGATGGGACGGAGAAAACAGAGGAATCCGGCCACGCTCGACTTGGACATGGCGGGCGTCAGCCTAATCAAGGCACTGGTGTCCCCACCGTCGCCAACGGCGGAGGAGGGGCGGAGGGCAGGCGGCTGTGGAGTGTGGACTAAGGAGTAAGGAGGAAGAAGAGAGTGATGAAGAGAGAAGATTTTTTTGATTTTTTTACTTAGATTTCCCGGCAACTGTTAACATTGAATAGATAGATACATGTTTTTTTTTCTTTTTTGATCGGTAGATAGATACATGTTAACATGTTAGTGGATATAAGTGAAAATATTCATGCCACACGTAGGATGTTGACGTGACGATAGCACTGAATGTTATTGTTTTCTCCATTCTGACATGCCACGCCATAAGAATGGAAACTCCGTTAGATATTGTTCCATTTTGGACTCAAAAAATTGCCCAAAAGAAGATAAAAACAATACTCTAATTTAGGACCGAATAATTTAGGGAAAAAAGGGGAAAAGAATCAATCCGAGCCCGAACAACTCACGAACTCTTAGGTCACGATTTGAATCGAATAATCTACCGTAGTAAAATACAAACTCCCCGACAACCCCAAAAAGAATTTATCCTTTTACATGTATGCGTAGGGGGAAAAATAGAAAGAAACCAAAATAAACCCGTTGTCGATGCTCCTAGATTTCACCTAGCAACCGACCTGTAATTTGTTTCCCAGAAATAACATTTTGTGACAAGTTCGACTCGTAAATTACGAGGTTGTCTACCAACTACAGGGAATGTATGCATGGATCTCAACGAGATTCGCCAGTCTTCCCCCATTTAAAGCGGAGATCCAAGTCAGAGAGAGAGAGAGATCAGAAAAAAGACAAGAAAGGTAACGATGATCATGTAAATAAAACCTATTCCACAACATATTACCTTTAAAAAAGAGAAAGAGATATTAGGTTCGATAAAAAGACACGAAAGGTCATGATGATCATGTAAGTAAAACCTATTCCACAACATATTACCTTTAAAAAATAGAGAGAGAGAGAGGGGGAGATATCAGATTCGATAAAAAAAACACGAAAGGTCACAATGATCATGTAAATAAAACCTATTTCACAACATATTATCTTTAAAAAATAGGAAATCATCGTCCGATAGTACAAACCTGACATAATATTCGGAATAAAGATGCGACAACCCAGAATGTTCGTCCCAGCAAAAACCCTAACCGCAAAACGTTCCTCAGCCTATGAAGATGAAGACCAGACCACGACCCATAAACGATAGATTAATGCCCACACCACAGAAAACTCTGACTTCTCCACACGAGGATGCGAGAATGCGGGAGCTTTCACTCTTCGCCATCGGCAGTTCGAGGCGAAGTGCAGTCGACCGATACATCAGTCCTCTGCGCTTTCGCCTCCCCGATCTGTTCTTTGATCCAGAAGCACGGCATTCTCAGACAATTCTACAACCAAGTAATGTATAGAAACAATTTAATCTCACAAAGAATTGTGATTCAAGCTCCAACTAGTAAAGGGTTCAGGGCGAAAAGGACAATTAACAAATAAATTTCCATTCTGCCGAATGAGTAGTACCATCAGCGCCCCGGCCCACCCGAGTTTCTTGTGATCGTCGCTTCCAAGGACCACAAGCTCACACATGTATAAACTTCCGATGTATACAGGCTCATGGCGGTCCGACTTCATCAAACTGCACACAGAAACCACCGAAACCAAAACTATTAAGAACTAAAGCGCATATGAACTGACGAGTTTGAACTCACAAACAAGACAATCGAAAGAGTTGCCTCAGCATGTCTTCAACATAGCTATCCATGATTGCAGGCCGAGCTTCCGCCCTTCCATCTGCGCGTCGTGCACCCCAAGAATGAGCATGACACCCAAGAAATGAGCAACGGAAAGGGAGCAGAAGATGGTCGATGAAAATGCTCACCTTCCCATGTTCCGGAGGGACCATAAATGCAACAGAACCTCCCAATTCGGCCAGAAAATCTGAATCTCTTGTGGTAGCGTTCAATCAACAACTCCGTCTCAGGCTTTTCAAAAGCAGTAGGATGTTGACGCTGAAAGCCAGTTGAGCAAAAATTAATCTCATTCAATTGCGTAACCTCGATGAAGCAGACCGCTGACAAGAAAAGGACATCAACAAGTACATACCTCAGCAAGTTGCGCGATGGCCTCTCCCTGTTGGCTTTCTGCATAAATATAAGCAATGGAGGCATGGAAGTGCCTGCACGGACCAAAAATAGCTTGTGTGACTAGTGACTACAATAGCTCAGTCTAAGAAAAGAAACTCATTTGTCGTGTTGAATCAAGTCCTACTATACAGCAAAGACAAGATAAGTCACCTCTCCACACCATTGATTCTCGCTGCCTCGGCCATGTTGTTGCCAATTACGGTGTCGTTATCCTTGGTAGCCGAGGGGTCGAACTCCCTGAAACCCAGGCGTCCCATGGAGGTGGCAAAGCTAAAGACAAGGTCGACTGCCCTAGTCACCTTCAAGCAGTCGTCCATGACCGTCAGGTCAACGGCGTGATATTCATCAAAGAATACATCCTCGGCCATGTGCTCGTTCTTCTTCAAACCACAGGCGATAATGTAGTGTCCCTCACTCTTCAAACGCTGAGCGAGGCGGAAGGCCATGAGACCCCCCGCCCCAGTGATGCAAATCCTGAGTTTCTGGGCTGGCCGGTAGGGCTCCCCCCTGAGCACCTCAGAGATGCACGCGCCGTAATGGGTTCCGTTGATTTTTCTCATTCTGCAGTTATTGAGGAATAATATTAGAGACAAAACTGCGATCTGAAAAATAATTCTGAAACAAACATAACGTGCGTGATGAACCAACATAAGTAAGAAAAATGCACAGAACCTGAAGGAACACCTTTTTGGACAGCGAAGAAGACGAAGAAGAAGAACCAGGAGAAACAAATGAGAATGAGGAAGGATGAGGAAGAAGAGGAGAGTTGGGGGGGCTTTTATAGAGTGAGAGAGCGGGGATTAAGGAGATGAGAGAGAGAGAGAGAGAGAGAGAGAGAGAACAACGGAGACGAGGTTGAGGTGGACACTGACTGTCAATAGTGGACTGACCGAATGAACAACGGGCTTTATTTGCTTTTCTTTATGCCCCGAGTACCCTCGCATTAATATCATTATTGTAGTGCCATGCATCACAACCCTAGTGCGGCCAGAATCTCGAGCGAGGTCACCTAAGATTATGGCGATGGAGGAAAATGTTAATGCTTAAGAAATTAATGAATTAATGTTGAAAGAAAACATTAAGTAAGATTGCGGTGCTTAAAATCCAAACTTTAAGTAAGTTTGGTTGGATTATATATAGAAGTATTTAAGTAAATTCTATAAATCCAATAACAAGTAAAGATTAAGCGACCTCAATCGTGAGTAAGATTAACTGATGCACCTCAATCTTCGCTTTTAATGGCACAATGAATGGATATTAATCAATTCGTGTGGAAACTTCAATGGAGATGGAGTCCCAACACGTTCAATGCCAAAACCTCGTTACTATTAGAAAACTATGAAATACGATGGGCCAAATATTCCCTTAGTCGGAGAGAGAGATTCTTTTCAAGGAAATTGATGCATTGTGTATTATTGTTTTTTGATCATCTTGTCGGGAGGAGGTAAATTGCTATATTTTACTACTTTTCATTGAGCTGAGAAAACTTAGCTTGATTTAATTTCCTTTTCTTTTGAGGCTGAGGCTGGCCATCCGCCGCTAAAACTTTCTCAGGCCTCCGGAAGTTGCATTCCTAGCCAAACGATCTTCTCCGTCTTTACGAGATCCACCAACTCCTAACTTAAAATCAGCACCGTCCATCCATCCTCCCTTCCAAACTTAGGCGATGGCGATGGAGGTGCTGACTCAGATTATGGCGATCGTGATTTCTTTTTTCTCATTTTTCTTTTTTTTTTTGCTTGCTTTTGTTTGGTGCGTCATGGTTTAAATGATTCCAAAAAGATCTCGGCCCCACTGACAGCACACACTGCCTGCGGTGGCGAACCGAGTTCTCTCTTCATTCCCTAGGTCATAGGGCGCGACGCTAGGCGGGCGTTGCTTGGGATCACGCTACCCAGGCCTCACCTGAAGTCGCCCAATCGTGTGAGCTGAGAATTTCTAAAATTATTGAAAGTTGAGCGGGAAAAAACTTGGATAAAAAAATTGGTATTGGCATTCCAGAAATGCTCAAAGCATCTCCAGACCTTCGAAAATGCAATTAAATTTCTCAAAACTCTCCAAAAAATTTGTCAAACGCATTTGTATTTGTCCAAGTGCTTCTAGAGCCCATGAAGCTTTGAGAAAGTGGTTCCAACCCAATTTATATTTCTAAAATACTTTCATATCTAACTAAATTTAGGAAAATTCATACCCAAACTAAAGTGAGAACGAGTATTAAGCGAGCACGAGATCGAGTGAGGGATAGAGAGTGAAGAGACAATCAAAGAGATAGATTATGTTTAAGTAAAGTTTAACATCCTTATTATTTTAGACTCTACCATTATGAACCTATACATAATGCATTTATTAAAAATGACTAACCTATTATATAACTCAGCCTATCATTTATGAGTTAAGAAATAGGTCTATATCCCATTTTGACGGGTTTAATAATTATTTAGAGAATATTTATGCATCGCTGCTTAGAGAATGGCAAACGGCGTGGTTCTTCTTATGGCGATGAAGAAATTATCATCAAATCAGAAAAAGTTAAGGAGAAAGTTGACTGACCAAAAAAAAAAAAAGGAGAATAAGTTGAGGACGTTTCCTCAACTTGAAGTTTTCATCAAATCAGAAAAAGTTAAGGATAATAAGTGAGAAAACGACGTGAGTTTTAGTCAGAAAAGTTACGGAGAATAAGTAGGAGAATAAGTAAGGAGAATAAGGTCAGAAAAGTTACGGAGAATAAGTAGGAGAATAAGTAAGGAGAATAAGTTTTCATCCTTACTTATTCTCCTGCTTATTCTCCGTAACTTTTCTGACTAAAACTCACGTCGTTTTCTGATCAACTTTGTGATCCACCTCAGAAAAAGTTAAAGAAAAAGTTCTGGTATTGGGGTCCTCGGTCTGATCTTCAGAAAAAATGTTCTTAATTCTCATCATGAGAATTAAGAATGGAGGAGAAAATGACATGGAAAAACTCCCTCCACCCCATGTGAAAAATACATGGCGATGAAGAAATTATTACTTAGGCCCTTTAGATAATGTTTTTCCTGTATGAATCGTAGCTTAGAAAAAGAGACGCCCACATATTTGTAAGAGAAAAGGGGGCATCTTATGGCGAACTCGTGTAAAATATTGCTCATTAGTCAGAACATGCCCATAATAGATGGGAAGGGGTTGAGGAAAACGTCTCCCACCCCACACCATAATTGTTGCTTTTGTTTTGTTTGTCTTTGTTCTATGGTCACTCGCAATTATTTTCGCCCCCCGATTGAATGTATGAAGGTAGTTCTTCCCTAACTCAAGTACCACGTCGTTTTCTCCTCCCCAAGAAGAAAAGTTAAGGAAGAAAGAACCACATCCATTCAATTCCCAGAAATTTCTGTTGGTAAAGACTCGGGGATATTTTTTTGCTGCATTTTATTTATTTATTTATTTTTGGCTGCATTTTCAGGTGCTAATCTCCCTCGCTGCCAAGAATACGAACAAGAAATGCGCAGGGAAGGATCCTATGTTGTTACATTTTTTTATTATTATTGGGTCAGAAAAGACCGAATTTCATTACTAGAGAAAAGTCCGCGGAAACAGTCCAAAAGGTCCTCCAGGGCCGGGGGAATTGACAACCCAATTTTGAGGTAAACTACTCGGAATCTGGGCTTTGTCGCTGGAAAGGTGAAGTGATTTCTTGCTTTCCATATTTACCAAAGAACGGTTGCTAAAAGCACTCGAAACTGGCTGAGTTGTGCTTAAAATCTGCTAACCGTGCTTCGAATCCTGTCAGGCCGTGAGGTGATATATCTATTCTCAGGGCACCATCTGTCCATATCTGCCTCGTCCATGGGCAAATGAGGAAAAATATGCTCCACCGGTCCGGGTCTTTGATTGCAGAGAGGCTACAAATGGGGTGAGGTAAGACTTGCCTTTTATGTAAGTTTTCCCCTGTAGCTAGAGCATCCTGTGTTGTTAGATGAAGACACAAAAATATTACAGAATAACGTCGGGGAATAACAGCCAGTGAGCCGTGGTAAGGGATTGGGTGAGATGGGCATATTTAATTTCAACTACGAGGTTCGACCCTGAATTTACTAGGTAAAAGTCAAAGAGTAAAAGTCAAAAAGAGATGGGAGTTAGAGTAGCACTAGAGGTGTTAAAATGGGTCATAGACCCATATATGACCCATTTAAATCATAAATGGGTCATAAATGGGTCACTTGTTTTTAACAAAAAGTAATTAAATGGGTTTCATAATTAAAGGTTCAAGATAGGTGGGTCTTAAGTGGATTTTAAATGGATTGGGTGGAGAACCCATTTTCAACAAAAACCTTATAATTTCTCTCCTCCCTCTTTAACTTTATAAAAATTTTTTTTGTAAAAATCGAAATTATAATTTTTTTTTTATTTTAATTTTCTCTTTTCTTTTCATTCCTTTTTTTTTCTTTCTTTTTTTTTTTTTTCTTTCTCCTTCCTCCTTCCGGTCGCCGACGGCGATGGCGCTGGGCGACCGGCCGGGCGAGCCTCGAGCTCACCGGCGTCGGGCGAGCTCGAGCTCGCCAAATCTGGCGAGGCGGAGGCCTCGCCGATGCCCGGCGAGGCTCGAGCCTCACCGATCTAACGCCGACGAGGCTTGAGCCTCGCCGGTTCGACGAGGGCGAGCTCGAGCTCGCTGATCCAACGAGCCTCGAGGCTCGCCCGTGGTCGGTCGCCGGCCGTTGTCGGCCGGCGGCCGGCCAAAGAAGAAGAAGAAGGAGAAGAAAAAGAAAAAGAAAAGAAAAGTATATTTAAAAATAAAATAAAAATAATTAAAATTTTAATTTTTAAAAATAAAAAAATAATTAAATTTTGATTTTTTAAATAATTATTTAAAAAATTATAAATATTGTCCATTCTATTTGTGTTGTATAAAACTATTTTAGTAACACAATTTTAAAAATTGTCCATTAAGAAATAAGCTTGGAAGTATTTTAGTAATATAATCTTAAAAAAAAAAAAACATAGGAATAAGTTTTTCTAAATTTGGTTAAATATGAAAATTATATGGGTTGGGTCCGGTATGGGTCGGTTCGGGTATGGGTCAAAAAATTTACATTATACATAAATTGATCATAAATGCGTTAATGGGTCAATTTGGGTCGAACCATTAATGACCCGACCCAAACCCGACCCAACATACCCGTTTAACGGCTCTAGTGAGTAGTTCTCAATTACAAGATCAAAACCGCCCATCCGGACCATACTCACCCCAATGTGCTATATTGAAGTAAGTCGAAAAGCCTTCTAAGCCTCTAAAAGAATAAAATGTCATGAAGACGATCAATTTTTTCTAAAACTCCGTTTGCTTTGCGGAAAATATATGATTTGGAAAATGATTACTTGTGTTACTTGAAATAATTTATTAATGAAAAATATTTTTATTATCGATAGCAATTTATATATAAACATTTTCATAAATGATATAAATATTGTTCATTCAATTATATTGATAAACAATACAAGTAATCATCTTTTGTTGATTACAATATTTTCGAACCTCGGAATCCGCCTGTCAGGTGGAACTACAGCAATTCACAAAATAACTATGCCTGTACTTTTCCTTTGTCAGTTGTCACCTTTCAAGCGAACCATCAGAAGTGGCTGCAGCAAACGTGGCTGCCGGGGAGGATCAACAGTACCTCTAAAGAAAAAGGGGGAAAAAGGAAGAAGAGACAAGGAGTCTGGAGATAGATATGTATTAATTTAGTCGGTGCAATTAACACGGGATCTACTTTCTAGGGAATATGTTCGAAGCATTATTCCAGCATTACATTATGAACTTGTCAACTACGGCAATAAGATGGATTTGGAAAGAAAATATATAAAAGTAAAAGTTAGACCCCCAAAAGAAAAAAAAAATCTTCCATTAAGAAACCTATCAAAACTTTTCCTAATGTTATCGCACATCGTCACGTAAGACAGACAAGTAAAAAAGAAAAGAAAAGAAGTGATTTAGCTCTCGCTCGAATAAGAGCCTAAATTGGTTTATTCTAACATTTTCAATTATAGACCAAAGCCAAAGCGGCCACTGCCCAACCTGATTTATTTCTTCTAATCAAGGAGAAATTGATGCATAATAACTACCTACGAATGATTTCCGTATCTCCCGTTCGAAAGCATTGTCCCCAACATACTTATCAGCGAAGGAATCAAACTGATGCGTCTCATGTAGTGATTTAGGTTAAGTTTCAGAAAATTTAGGAAATTTAAACTGCACATATAACCGAATATGTCAAACATTGGTACAACCAGTAGCAGAAGCATACTTGGCGTTGGCGCAATCAATACGAGAAGGTTACAAACTAGTTTGATTTGATATTGAAAGCTTGAAGTGTAATTGGTTGACACGAAATTGTCATCCAGCGTTAGTAAACACCATCGATTGTCGAATTCCTTTAGAGAAATTTTTTTCAACAAGATGACCTTGGTTAATTTCAAAGAGTTTTGCTGAAAGAAGCCAAGCAGAAACACCATAGGTCTTCTCACAAATTCTCCAACAAAAGGCTTTTGCTCCCATCCATTATTGTGGGGGCACAATCTAATCACTTTGAATACCTTACGCCACACGTGATGAAGGCTTTCAGAAATATTCGCAACGAATACACTTTATCAATCTAAGAGATCATTTCCGAGGATTGTAATATCGACTTGGTTATGGGCTTATACAAAAGACAATTGCTTTGAGGTCAAGAAAGAAATTAAATTAAATTCATTTCATTTTCATCGGGTGTACAATTCAAGAATCTCAAAAATGAGACTCAAAATCATTCTTTCACTCCTTCAAGTAGTAGCTTTCTTTTGTTTTTTCTAATTGCTTTCGCATTTGAACATATTTCTTCACATAAGCATTTTACTTTTCGATGTACATTTTCTTTTACGGGCATTGACCCCCTCGCTTGGTTTGGGCGAGGGCCACAACGCCTTCACCAACCACAGGCGAGGGCTGCGAGCCCCTTGGGGCTGTAGTTGACTCACTTAAAGATGGAATTTTGTACATCTATTTTATAGTAAATGTCATCGTTAACAAGACTCGGGGCTGGTCACCATTTCTGCTGTTAAAGGTTCTTTACCTGCGTTTTGCGTATTCTTTTATTTCTTTATTCTTTCGCCACGAGACGTTCTTGGTACGTACTGGTTGCACGTTGTCAATTCTGAAGGCAGAGAATGTCTTCGTTTTGGTCTTCATCTAACAACGCAGAATCCGACCCTAGGCATTTCTTGTTCGTATTCTCGGCACCGAGAGAGATTAGCACCACGATAAAATGCAGCAAAGGAATATCCCCGAGTCAGTCTTTCTTTACCAACAGAAAAAGTGGACGACTAGCAAGTTGCAAGCCACTATACGTACCAAGAACGTCCCGTGGCGCCATGGAGTTCCTTTTCATTTGATAATACTATAAAATAGACGTGACCAATGACAAAGGGAATAAAAGGAAAAACGCAAATAAAGAAGCTCCATGGGTTCTTACAGTAAAAGAACATGGTGAAAGCCTACTTTTTCTGCTACTTTTTCTGAGTATCGGAGCATCGGGTTGTGTCCCTCGATGGAGGAGAAAACGAACTATTGGCTTCCCAAAAGGACGTGGCTCGGCTCCCAAAAAATATTCCCATCCCCCATGAGAATATGTACATGGCGGTGAAGAAATTATTACTTAGGCCCCTTTAGATAATGTTTTTTCGGTGTATGAATCGTGGCTTAGAAAAAGAGACGTCCATATATTTGTAAGAGAAAAGGGGGCATCTTATTGCTCATTAGTCAGAACATGCCCATAGTAATTGGGAAGGGGTTGAGGAAAACGTCCCCCACACCACACCATAATTATTGCTTTTGTTTTGTTTGTCTTTGTTCTATGGTCACTTTCAATTTTTTTCTCCCCCCAATTGAACGCGTGAATGTGGTTCTTCCTAAACATTAAGGGAAGAGAAAACGACGTGGTTCCTCCTTAACTTTTTCTTCAGAGAAAAAGTTAAGGAAGAATCTCTTTTATCTAATTTCCAGAAATCGCTGCAGCTATGACCGCCCATTATTGTTCACATTAGGGTATGCTTTGTATCCAATGATGAAGTCGGCTTGCACCACGCCCTTCTTTTAGTGGTTTGCGACTTGCTAGTTGTCCACCATTTCTGTTGGTACATAAAGACTCGGGGATATTTTTTTGCTGCATTTTTTTTTGGTTGCATTTTCAGGTGGTGTTAATCTCTCTCGGTGGCATCTGCAGTTAGTAAGGAATAGTATTAGAGACTAAACTGCGGTCTAAAAAATAATTCTGAAACAAGCATAACGTGCGATGAATCAATATAAGTAAGAAAAATGCACAGAACCTAGTTGCGATCGTAGACCTGAAGCCTTCGAAAGTTGTTTTTGCGAGCCCGGACAGAGAAGAGGAAGAAGAAGAAGGTGATGAGAGGAGAGTGGAGGATGAGAGGGGTGTATATGGTGTATATATAGGAGCCATAAGAGTGAGTGACGACAAGGAAAATGACCACCCTTGTATGTGTCTGTTAGATTCATTTAATTTAAGTCGAGCAATAGAAATTAAGTAATACAGTACAATGCAAACGAAAGAAAGGGGACCATTCATGCCTCTGCCTAACCTGATTTATTTCTCTTAATAATTCAAATGACAGACCAAAACCTACTTGAGAAAATATATATCACCGTCGTTTAGAGAATGTTTTATTCAACGATTGCATAAGTAATACAGTACAACGGCGTGAGCATTAATTGTAGAAATTAAGGAAAAACCGGATGTGGCATTAATCGATAAAAGTTCTTAAACTTCCCCCTTCCACGAGCACGAGAAGATCTTCGTGTGAAGTCAGAAAATGTCCACAGTCGTTGGGAAGGATCGAGGAAAACGTCTCAATTGACAGTACCCACCCCAGTGACGCCACACCATAATTGTTGCCTGTTTTTTTTAGGTCTTTGCTCTATGGTGACTTGCAACTATTCCTCCCCCAATTGAATTATTGGGGAAGGGGGTTCTTCCTCAGCTTTTTCTGAGCTTTTTTTTTTTTTTTTTTTTTATCCCAAATGAACCCCAATGGAGATAGATCGGGGATCATTTGGGACTGATATTGGCTCGGAGAGGCTTGGAGGATCATTTGGAGCTGATTTGAGCTCTCCGAGCCTCTCCAATGATCCCCGGTGGGACCCTCCCTTCCTCAGCTTTTTCTTAGCTTTTTCTTATTCCAAATGAACCCCAATGGAGATAGATCGGGGATCATTTGGGGCTGATTTCCAACCTCAAAATCAGCCCCAAATGATCCCCGATGGAACCCTCCCTTCCTCAGCTTTTTCTTAGCTTTTTCTTATTCCAAATGAACCCCAATGGAGATAGATCGAGGATCATTTGGGACTGATATTGGCTCAGAGAGTGGCAATGGGACCCTCCCTTCCTCAGCTTTTTCTTATTCCAAATGAACCCCAATGGAGATAGATCGGGGATCATTTGGGACTGATATTGGCTCGGAGCCAATATCAGTCCCAAATGATCCCCGATCTATCTCCCTATCTCCATCGGGGTTCATTTGGGATAAGAAAAACCTAAGAAAAAGCTGAGGAAGAACCCCCTTCCCCAATTGAATAATTTAATTTAGGGAGAAAAAGCTAAGGAAGAACCCCCAATTGAATAATTTAATTGGGGGAGAAAAGTCTAAGAAAGAATCACATGTCGTCCCCGCCAAAAGTTTAGGGAGAACTACATTCATACATTCAATTTCCAGAAATCCTTGCAGTTATGACCGCCCATTATTGTTCACATTGGGGTGTGCTTTGTATCCAGTGAAGTGGGCTTTCACCATGTCCTTTTAGCATAACAAGAACAACCCATAGAGCTTCTTTATTTGCGTTTTTCCTTTCCTTCTGTTCCCTTTTCAATGGCCACATCTATTTTATACTATTATCAAATGAAAAGAACCCCATCACGCCTCGGGACGTTCTTGGTACGTATGGTGGTTTGCAACTTGCTAGTCGTCCACCATTTTTTTTGGTAAAGACTCGGGGATATTCCTTTGCTGCATTTTATTCTATTTCATTTTGTTTTTTGTTTTGGCTGCATTTTCAGGTGGTGTTAATCTTGGTGCCAAAAATACGAACAAGAAATGCCTAGAATCGGATCCTGTGTTGTTAGATGAAGACACAAAAATATAATAGGATAACGTTGGGGATAACCTTACAAGGCCGCTTTCGAATGATTCTACCCAACCCCAAAGGGCTTTGGGTGTTTAAACTTTCTAAATTTTTCCTCAAACTTGACCTAAATCATTACATAAGACGCATCAATTTGACTCCTTAGATAAGTATGTTGCAGACAATGCTTTTGAACGGGCGATACGGAAATCAGTCCTTGGTAGTTGGTATTCATCAATTTCTCCTACTTAATTAGAAGAAATAAATCAAGTTGGGCAGGGTCATCTAGATTATCTTTTAAGCAATGATAGTCCTCTTACTATCTATTAATGAAGTCTAAAGAATTGTCAATATATGTAAATTTATTTCCATTATTAGAACTCGAATCATATAAACTATCTTTAATTCAAAATGGATAGATTTCCTCTTCTACTTAGGTGTTTAAAAATAGTGGAATCGTGTGAGGGATCCACCCGTGCTACATTGAAGTAGGTCAAAAAGCCTTATAAACTTCTGAAAAAGTAAAATGTCATGAAGATGATCAACTTTTTCTAAAACTTCACTTATTTCACGAAAAATAAATGATTTTGATAAATTATCACTTATATTATTTGAAATAATTAGTTGGTAAAAATATTTTCATTATGGATAACAATTTATATCTAAATATTTTCATGAATGATGTAAATATTTTTATTCACTTATTTTGATAAATGATACAAATAATCCTTTTTAGGAATATATTTTATAAACTATTCATCTTTCATGAAATTCATAGAGCTTAAAAATAATCTTATATATCCATATGGATCTCGGTTAGAAATAAGATTGTCATCATTGCTTCAATAAGTTTAATCTTAATGGGACTTCCGCTTTTTCTTTTTTGTCGATTTTATTATACTCCTATTCTAACTTTCACTTTTAAAATTTTACCTACTTCTAAATCCATCTATGAAACTAAATTATCCCCACTCCAAACCTTTCTTAAAAATGAGGGATTCGAACATTTCACCCTCCCTTTCCCATATAAGAAGGGTGGCCACTGGGACAATGGAACTTCCAATTCAATTGCATAGACTTGTGTATGTCATATTATAGTTGGCCTTAATTCAATAGTTCTACTCAATTTCATATAAAATTTAGTAATTTGATGATAAAATTTAACGAAAATTAATAAAAGGTAAATTTATCATAAGTGTATCAATTTATGATTTTTAATAATCAAATAATAATTTGGGATAAATTTATCACAAGTGCACCAGGTTTGAGAGTTTTGATAGTCAAAAAAATAAATTTTGATAAATTTATTATATATGTATCCTTTTGGACATTTTTGTGATATTAACCTTCTATTCTAACAATTCTAAATCCCTTTTGAGAACCTTTCCTCTTGCTCAATGGATTTGCAGGCTAATTTTACTAATGGGCCTATTTGGTTTTACTCAAGCCCTCATAACACGCACGCAGTGTGTTCATCTTTTTTTTTTTTTTTTTCCTAATTGAAAGCTATGCCATCGTTTAGAGAATATATTAGTTGTGTTTGGTCATCGGGACATTTTTTGCTGGATTGGACTAATGTCGGATTGAATGAGTATAGGATAAGATTCCAAGTATCCCATCCAATATTTGTTGACATCCGGATATAAATACCATCCAATTGAGTATTTGATTTGCAGGATCAACATTAAAAATAAACCATTTAAGTCGTAAAATCCATTAATCTTTCTACAATCCCCCATCCATGTCGGACACCTCTTCCCCGTCACTTTGAGGACGCCAACAAGGATGCTCTCTCCTTCTGTGACATCTCTTTCGCCGCCCTCGACCAATGCGACGAATTCTGCCCCACTCTACCTCCGGCTTTGCTGCTTGGAGATGCCCCCGAGTTAAGAGTTTTCCGCTGGACTGACCATCTCCGCCGATACCTTCCTCTTCTGCGGCGAATCCATCTCCTTCAGCGAGCACAAATACTGCATTGAAGCCTCTTGATTAAATCCAGCATGTTGAATAAAGCCAACAAGGCCAAAACCAGGATTCATCGACCGAACATCCTCCGCTGTGAATTCACCATCCAAATAAGCAACTTGAATTTAGGAACATGGCAACTTTTCGCCATATCACAGCGTCGTCATGGACAATTGACTGGGGAGATAGAAATTTGCCTCGGTATACCGTGAGTAAACGTCACCTATGGCTTTGCGGCCACACTTCAAAGATACTTCCCTGCTGCCTCTGTCAAATGAGGAGCTCCGTTGAACCAGCTGCTACCTTCGTCAGATCATCTTCTTTGCCGAAGAGGCATCAGGCTCTCATCGGGATCACGAAATTCCCTGCCAAGATGGAGTTGAGCGACATAAGGAAGAGGCAGGGCCAGCGAGATCCAGCGCAACTTTTCCCGGAGGCCAAAGGCAGAAAGCAAGTTCTCGCTGGTGGGAAGAGCGATGGCCATTTTAGCGAGAGAAATCAGAACGGGAGAGATGATCGTGGGGCTGGGCAAAATAGAGGGAGAGCAATCAGCGAGCATAGAAGTCACCAATGATTTTTTTTTTTAATGAGTTTTTTCCAAATTTCAAATATCCTATTCGGGTCTATTCCACCTCCTAGGTGGGAATTTTTTATCCAAACTATATTTGAGCTATATCCGATCATATCCAGATTTCTCGTCACTCCAAACACCAAATAGGATATAAGTTATTTTATCTAGAATTTTATCCAGCCCACCAAATGCAAATGCAGTCTGTATGAATTGATTGCATAAGTAATGCGACATAACCAACAATCATACTTGATACACATCTCAATCAATGTTGCATTTGAATTTTAAAAAATAAAGGGTTCCCCCAAAATAGGACATATCACTAAAAGTGGAAGGTGAAAAAAATATATGCTAGTCACTAAAGAATTTTGACCGTTGTAATTCCCTAAGGGGGTTGTGTGACGAACATGAAAGGTAAATTAACAAATGAGAATGTCTTGATCCATTTGTTAACTATAGGATAACGTTTGGTCATTCGGATTTTTAACTAGGATAGCACTAGATATAATAGAATATGAGAATTTCGCTATATCCTATTCACCATTTGGTGATTGCAATAAAAAAGTCGGATATATTCACATCATATCATGTATATTGTTTGATATAAACGATATATTAGTATAAATGAACAAAAAATTTTACAAATAGAGATAATGAAAATCTCTCATGACACTCTTGCCTTTTATTTGCTTTTCTTATTTTATTTTCCTCTCTTTTTTTAATGAAATTCGTTATTTATTTATTTATTTATTCCCCTTACATCATTTTGTAGTAAAAATTTTATTAGATAATAAACTAAACTACCATACTTAAATACTAAAATACTTAAAATATGTAATAAATATATATTTATATTTATATATTGAATATATATTATAAAATAGAATTGAATTCGAATATATAAATAAAAATAAGATTAAATTGAACTAACTAAATTGTTATTTTTTGTTATTTTGAATTTCTTATATTAGAATTCAAATATTATTTATATTGAAATATAATTTTAATTTGTTAATTTAAAAAGTTTGTTATTTGAAAAAATAAATTTCCTATTATAGATTTAGAAATCCTATCTACATTTATCCCACCACTTTATCCGATCTATATCCCTTTACATCTAACTTTATCACGCCTTTAGTATCCATTAAACGCAGAATAGAATAAATATCACAAATTTTATCTCGATTGCCAAACGCAACATAAGAGAACTGCCATTTTCTTGTTCCACTATTTTCAAACCTTAGAATCCTCCCATCAAGGGAAAAATACAGAAGTCCACTAGATACCTATGCATGTTCTTTTTCTTGGTTAGTTGTCACCTCGAGTCAATAAATAGAAAATAAGACTTGCTCCATGTTGCTTGAGGAAGACAACCCATTTCCTCAATTTCCTTTCTACTAAATTGCCAAGTTGAGGAAATGGAATCCGTTGAAACAATATATCTAGCTTTATGTTCCATAACGATCTCTCTAGCTTTGTGTGTGCGGGTATGTGGGTTGATCTTGTTATCTGCTTTGTTCATGTAGATAAAGCAAGTTCACCGAGTGATACGAACTCTGGGCATCTTTCATGAGTAGTTACTGAGCCCAAGAAAATGAGTGCGTAAAAAGAATCCGAGTATGTAAGTAGTCGCGGAAGTAGAAATGCTGGAAATTTCACTTAATGCAAACACCAAACTCTGACCTATACCGATGCAGTGAACCCAGAAAACATGGATTGAATGAAATCAGGAATTTCCTCCCCGTTCATCCCGGAGTATATATCTCAAAGAGTAACAAAATTCCTGCTTCGAAATTCCAACCCACCCATTCGGAATTCTCTGAGAAAGAAATTTCGACTTTTCTGGATATGTATCCACATTCCTGGGCACTCTCTCTCTCTCTCTCTCTCTCTCTCTCTCTGTGCAATTTAGGCACACAGAAGGCCCCAAGGGATTAAAGAAATAATTCAGACAGATATTTGTAGACTTACTAATAGTCAATAGTCAGCTTACTGTCTACATGCGAAAAGCTTTGATAAAATGCCTTGAAATGCTGGTACGCGATGTCAATATCTTCCTTCCCACATACTTCTCTCACGCTGCAAATGTAACAAAAAAAAAGACATAATCATGACAACAGTTTTACACTATCAACATTAAGCAGAAAATTTTGACCAAAAAAAAAAAACATTAATCAGAAAAATATAGCATCTGTCATGAACAAACAGCAACCCGCCCTGGAAAGAGAAAGGAAAAAAGTATTCTTTTGGCATAGAGATTTAGCTGTCAAAAAAAATATTAAGTTACATTTTTCTTTGCTCTTCTTAAACTAAGCACTGCGATTTGTGACTTACTTTCCTGTTGAACAACAAGCTACAGCAGATGCAATGAATACAGAACATGGGACCATCATAATTAATCATGCAATGTCAATTCAATACCTGTGCATGGAAAGTTGAGCAATGCCACAATCAACAGTGCGGATACCAACTCCTGATGCCAGTATTGGACCTATGGTGGATCCACATCCCATATCATTTCTAACTGCAAATTCCTACACCCAGAATATTCATGTGAAAATTTTTCTATTAGGTCTCCTTTAGAAAGCATGGCAAAACTAGAATTTCAGACAGAAATAATCTAGAAAAGAAATTGACAGGTCAAATTGGTAACTCTGTCCTAAACCTGCATAAATAATTATATTTATATAGCATAGAGAGCTTGATTTCAAAACTATGTTGCTAACGACACCATAATTCAATATAATTATTGAATACACACTCATTTACATATGTGTGTGCTGGTGTGTTTGAGTGAGAGAGATTGATAAAGAGCTGTCCAGCAAGAAATAGAGGTGAAACCATGGTTGCTTTATATCAAAAAGACCAAAATACCCAGGCTATGGAAAAGATCCTCAGAAACTTGTGGATAATGACTTTTAAAACAGAGGAAGATAAGGATGACATGTATAATACACTTATAAATCAATGCAGGACTTCAGCAAAGAAAACGCAGATGTGAGATTGACAATTAATCCTAGGATATGCATTAGAAGAGTGAAATGGAGAGAAAGTGCATCTACATAGAAGTCGATGTGATAGTTACGAAAACTAATGTTTTGATATTTCAAAAAGGTTGATCTCCTTGCTTCTCTTGCGGCCAAATCATCTTAAGAAGCATAAGGTTCTCCCTTTCTCCTCGTTCCACAGAAATGAAAAGTAGAATTAGGACACAGTTAATTGCTGAAAGCTGTCTATCATAGACTATCAATACTAACATATAAGGAATAGTGGTTCTTGGTTACGCAAATGGCCAGAATAACCAAGTGTCTTTTTTGATCAAAGACTGCCAGCTACATGTCAATATCTTGCTTCACCACAATTTGGAGATGACAACTAAATTTCCCAAGGGTCAAATATGATAAGAGAGTTTCTTGGTCGAACTAAATAGAAGCTTAAGTTTCAAGAGACATCTCTCAGTGTTAAAACTGAATCTACCTGTGTTGGCAAGTTATGGATTTTGCCCACTTCTTTGAAAAGAAAAGCAGTAATGCCACTGGTGGCATAACGCTGATTGGCATTGTGCTTAATTACTAGCCCCTTCTGCATTTCAGGTCGATGGTGTTCCTCATGCTTGTCCGTAAAATTTGGGTGAACTCCATGAGCCATGTCTGCAGAAACTGCATTTTCTAGATGTCAGCACTTATGGAAGTACAGATCATATTAGTATGAAAATACAACATGATAAAATGACATGCTTATTAGCTGTGTGTATTCAATTGAGAGATCAAAGGACCTCATGAAAGTGGCTTTAAGAAATATCAGAAGAAATGTACACATGTTAAAAAGAAAAAAGCTTGTTATTGTTTGCTGTTAACCCAAATTGAACCCTTTAGTATCCACAATATTATTAGAAAAGTGGGTAAAATTGAGCTTTGTGGTTGAGCCACTTCATCACAAATGTCCATTGCCTCTGGCTACCCTTTGCAATTATCAGAAGCCACCACCATATATATTTTTTCTTTTGCCACACACTATCTATCACATTTACCGCGCACGCACAAGGACAAGCCCACCTCCGAGCTAATCTAAAGGACAAGGAAATCTCTTTAATTTCATATCGGCATAAATTTGCATAGCATGGATATAATTTGATATATAGTCAACAAGCACAAAATAAATAAATAGGACGATGCAACACCAATCTCATCATGATAAAAGCAAAACATACCAAGAAATGATTTCCGTATGGCACGCTCGAAAGCATTCTCCCCAACATACTTATCAGCTAAGGAATCAATGATGCGTCTCATGGCCTGAAACAAGGTTGGTGCACCAGCACCTTGAAAGGAATCCGAACCCACCTGATCAATAGAATTAACAGCTTTACTACTACATTCAAAGTAGCATAGCAAGATCAATGCATAAAAGCTAATCCATCCACTACACTCTCCCTGCATAAGTGTATTTGGCGCTGCTGATTTTAATCAGAGGATGATGAAAAATTTTCTAGTACAGTTACGTAACAATATAAATGGTTAAGTATCATCTTGTTAAATATCTAGCTCATGTTTGATACAGGTCAGAGTGAAGACAAAACTACAAAATATATCTGGACAATGAATTTGGGTGTTCTCTTCCTTTTCAATGGGGACAGATTTGAACATAAGTCCACTACAAACAGCACTTACATATCCCCTTTTATCTGTAAGCATAGCATATTTATATGCATAAGCATAACTTTCTACTGATCCTCAAATGTTCATGCATCAACGGAAAGTCTCTGGCACAAAGCAGTCTAAACCTTCTTATTAATCAGAGGAAACCTGAACAGTACTCTTATAAAATATCATCAATGTGACTAAGAACATTGAAAGGCTAAATCAGCAAAGCAAAAGAACTATCTGAATTCTCAAACTCCTTTTTCAGATGCAGGAGCAGGTGGACACCCTTGCTTTTGTCTGCCTATATTCTTTCAGGTAAGAGGAGTGAAGAGTATAAAATGGAGACAAGAATATGCTAACTGAAGGATACAAATATGCCTGAGAACTTTACCTCTTCATTGTCAAATAAAGCAACCATCCGAACAGCATGCTCAGTTGATAAATCCGTGGGTAATCTACAAGAGTCAATTAGAGCTCTCAATGCACAATAGCTTGAAGCAAGATTATCCAATCTTCCTGAAAAGATGAACTCATTGTTTCCACCCCCAAGGCAGCTAGGTTGGGTATCGCAAAGATTCAACTCAATACTCATGATATCATCTGCACAGCATCCAAGTTCATCGGACAATATCTAGAAGAGGAAAATAAAATGTTAGATAGTTGACATTAGGAATTTTTAAGCATTCTCTCTCGGAACCAGAGATTTGGAGACAACACCAACAAGCGAGCAGGTGAAACTGATGATCATGTGTCAGAAATACCAACTGAAAAAGAAATACACCACAATAAACAAAGAGGAAAGGAAGAAGAGAAAAAGAAGAAAAAAACACATAGAGAAGACAGCGTGTTCCAGTAGAAAGTCATCCAAATTGAATATCGCTAATCTTCTGGAACAAATGGGAATAGATTTTCTCACCTAAACTTTGTATAGAACATATGAGGATACAATCTCAGTGACTCTTTTGCTTTGCCTCACCATAATTTAGGAACTAAAGAAGAGCAGAACAATTGCTTGTATGTGTACACTCATTAGAATCTAACAAAGACAGTTACCTGCAAAAGCAGGGGATGATGAACAGGCTTTGAGGAAACTTTTGAGTCTGCAGATGTTTCATCGGGTTTTATGGAAAGCAGTGGAATGAGGTGCGTTTCCAGGTTAGGCTTAAAACCATCCTTGTTTACTGTGCTAAACCATCAGAAGAAAAAGAATAACATCACAGCACACTGTCAGCAAGGATATGGATTTGTCACCAAGTGACCAGACAAAATATGTATCAGAAACCCCCCAAAAAAAAAAAAAAAAAAAAAAAAAAAAAAAAGGAGAACTGCAATATGTGTCAAGCACCCAAATGAAGACCAAAGCAGAGTCGCATAACAACAACAAGAAGGCCCTACAGATAATTGGGGCCTATACTCATATTAATTATTCAAGGAAGCCAAACGTACCGGTCAAGGTGAATGGCTAAAGTGGGTACTCGTAAAAGAGGTCTTTTAATTTTGACTAGTTTGTGCAGAAAGGAACCATTGCTATCTCTCACTATGACCCTTCCTGCAACACTCAGATCTCTGTCAAACCAAGTATGCCATAAACCACCACCATAAGTCTGCACATTGACCATGAGATAATTAGACTTGGTTGATGCAGATTTTGGCTTCAGTTTTAAGCATGGGCTGTCTGTGTGAGCAGCAATAACTTGAAAACCACTGCCAACATCATATCTGCAAACTAAAACCAAAAAGGCATGGTTATCAAAAACAATGAAATGAAAATTTTGCTGCCAATAATGGCAACAAAGTGGCCAATTACTTTTGCTAATTCAGAAAAAAAAAAAAATTATAGGTTGTAAATATGATTCCTAATGAAGGAAATATCAACAGGAGAAAGCACATGAAAATCATACTTCAAGATGGGTTGAAGCTTCAAAAAGCACTTGTTACAATAATTACTTCAGTTTCAGTATTTAGTCTGCTGCTTACCACTATTTCCTAAGACATTAACCAGGCAATATGTCCTGATGACGTTTTACCAGCACTTCAGAGAACCAACATAGTATAGAAGTTTATTGCAAGTCTGCCTCTCCACCAGCTGATTCCCTCGACCAATAATTCAATAATTAAATCAAGAATTTCTTTACTGACCTTTCTCCTACGGCAAAAGCAATTAAACAAGACATATTCCGGGTAAAGAAGTAGCGTCCTCCAGGCTTCAGGTTCCATTCATCATTTTCATTCAGCAAATGAAATCCAGCATTGATTAATTGTCTTTTTGCTTCGGCTGGAAACACAGAGGTAAAAAGCATCACTGGAATGTTATGCAACAGCACATTTAGTTGTACAAATTGATATGTCAATAACAAACAAGACTATAGCCCCAAATTGGTTATATACCATCAGGACCAATCTCACTAGAGGTTTCAATGAAATATTTCATAATTATCCCTGCGCATGGAGCCTCAGTGCAATCATACTACAGATTGTGGTGATTGCATGTTAAACTCTGCTATATAACAAGTTCCACTAACCCAGCGGAAGGGACTTGCAACAGTTAATCTAACAGTGCTCGCACAGAAAGGGCCTGTCTATTATTCACAACTACTTTTCTTTTTGAAATTCTTGCCTCAGAACAATTACTTAACATTCACCACACAGAGAAAGTTGTCAGAAAGTCTAAAACTCCTTACCCTCTCAAAAGCTGATTATGTAAACAACTAGGACAAGATGAACCTCACTAGATGCAATCAGACCATCATGCTTATGGCATAGAACAAATCCTTGGAAAGCAGATCAAATATGCCCAATATCCAAATCAGAGGAAAAAAGAACAAAAGCTACTCTCTACCATTTGGTCCTCACAAGAGGATTAAATTAAAGCATATCAAAGTAGATAATTTTTACTTAACAATTTCATGGCTACTAATAATACAACTACAACTGCTAGTACAGCAGCACAATATTACATAACAAGGATGATAATGAAAAGCTTCCATCAACGGGTTTGGCTACAAGATCCAAATAACCAATGTTTTTTCAGAGTATCTCAAAGTGGCTCTACTTGACAATTTTTAGTATGTTCATGCTTGAAAAAGTTCAAAAATTCCGCAATTCTGAATTTTTTACAATTAATGCAAGAATTCTTCAAAAAGTCAAGGAAAATTATTCAACTTCTGTTTAATACTGTTAACACAGTGATAGACTATGATGTTCCTGCACATGAATAATTAGAACAGTAATTGAAGAATTGTGAATGAGAGAAGCCATTGCATCAGCATTTGCGATGTTCTCTAAATCTTCAGATTGGGAGTTAAGCCTTGATACCTTGAATTTGTTAATAAGAAATTCATGCTCCAGAATATATCACAACACTAATGGCAAACCACATTGCCTAATATAATACACACCAGATTTCTAAGACCAACCGCTGCTTGTCCAAAGCGAGGGTTTGACCTTGAACCAAAGGAAATTGATTTGATGGCAAGGATATGTGGCCTTGTTGCGGTACCATCCATATATTAAGCATGCCATACAAAGGAGTTTGATTCATATGCAGGGTACAAAATATGAATGGCATCATACATTTTTCATTTTTTTTTATTAGGACCGCACTCGCTTTTGATAGAGAGACAAGCAAATAAGCAGCAGCCCAAATATCAGATATTTAATACTGAGCCACACTGCAAACTTCCGGCATAATATATCAGTTCTTTTTATGGAACGGTATCCATTCCAACAATTTGACTACTTTCAGCTACTCAATTTAATATCTTCAAAGAATCTGTGGATCATAGACCTAGCAAACTCAAAACTGTCTATACCAATTGAAACACATAGATTGATGTATCATGTAGGAATGGCAGCATCAGAATCATGACCATTTGAGAAAATTCAGGAAGCAAATTCAGTCTTCCAAAAACTCAAGGCAAACATATAAACACATTTTGAACAAACACGCCTAAAGCTTATACGTTGCCTTTTACAAGCACTTTACGCATGTTTAACAACAACTAAGGCAGACATATAAGCAAACTTTGAACATACACTGACAAACCAACATCGTAACCAAGCTCAACTACCTTAATCCAAAGCGCGAACCACAAACGGCAGAATTCTAAGTTACCTGTAGCGTGAAACTGAGTCCAGGACTCGTTGAGATAATCCAAGAGGCCCCCGACGATCGACCCGCCCGACGCAGCCGACGAGGAAGCGCTCTGATCGCAAGCAAACCCCGCCCGGAGAAACGGATGAGCATAAAATCACGCACAACAGGAACCGCCAAACGCATCGATTCACAGCCAGAGAGAGAGAGAGAGAGAGAGAGAGAGAGATTGACCTGAGGCGATTGATCTGAGCTGGAGCAGAGACGAGGGAAGGTGGAGACCTTGCGAATGCGCGAGCAACGCGGAGATAGCGAAGGTTTCAGGAACAGAAGAGAAGGCCTGGAGATGGTCGGAGGATGGAGGAGATGCAGGCGAGCCGCCATCGCTGCCATTTTCCGTTCTGCGGTTGCTTCGCTTCCTATCAAGACTGAGCCGAAGCTCGACTGTGCTCCAGAACTCTTTTTCTTTTTTCGGTAAATCACGCGATGGTGATCCATAAATTTTAAATTTATTTATTATGATGCTTAAATATTAATCCATTATATATACGTGTCATTTCTTAACTTTTAACTTTTTGTACATATTCAATTTAGTTATCAAACTATATGTTAGTTTAATGTTCTCAATCTTAAATTAATAAAATGATAATATTAAACATTTTTATCTAATCTGAAGATTAGATTGAATTGAACAAATTAAATTTTAAAGATAATATTGCACATTAAGTTAAAATTCATGAAACGCATTGAACAAATTTAAAATTCAAAGACTATATTGTACATTAAATCAAAGTTCAAAGATTATTTGCATTATTATCCCTTTCCTTTTTCAAAGAAATTGGAAAATTGGTTCATGTAATACAACACTATTTAATTTCAATACTCATGACATGTTTAGTTCCTGAGGACAATTTTTGCTTGGACCTAATAAGGTCGAGTCTCGCCAATGGTTGGGTTAGCTTCGCCAAATCTGGGCAAGGCCAAGCTTGCTTGGTCAAGGTGAGGCCAAGTCTCACCCAACCACGTGAGATAAGTCACATCACCGGCCAAAGGAAGAAGGAGAAGAATAAAAAAAAGAAAAGAGGAAGAAAAAAAATAGGCATGTTTGGAGTTATTCTCAAGAACAAATAAGTAATTTTTTTTTTTAACTTCTTAATTATGTTCAAATCTATTCTCAGGGAATAAAAAGTTGGAACTTTTTTTTTTTTAATTTCGAGGGACAAAAGAATATAATGAGATACTATTTGGCCGATTATCAAATAAGGCCTTAATCTCCAAACTCCGGCACAGATCCTGATTTCAGCACAAATTCCACCCTTTCGTTGAAATATCTATACTGACTAACTGCCAAAGGTATACACATGATGCTGATGTTGAATGAAAGATAAAAAGAAATACTGAGCAAATAATACAATAACAGCTCCCATAATATTGCCGATGTTTTATTTTGGTCATGATATTCTACTTTTTTGATAAATTTAGTCCATAACTTGATTTTCAATCTCAATTTTAAGATGCTTCCATCCAAATGTGGATAGAAATTGCTAAATAAGGGGTGCATGACAAACCATAATTTTTGTTTCAGAAACAATTTTTCTATTTCAAACCTGTTTTTGGAATAGAAATCCGTTTGATAAACTTATTTCGTTTTTCAATTTCTGGAATAGATTTCTATTCTAGAAATAGGTTTGGAATAGAAATCAGAAGTAAAAATTTTATATTTCTCTATTTCTGGAACATAAATGAGAAACAAAAAATTTTCTCATTATTCGTCAACCGGCCCTTCATATGTTGCCGCCGACCACCGTCCATCGGTCGCCGGTTGCCCGTCGGCCCCCGCCGCAGCCACCGATCGTCGCCGCCACGGCCGCCATCGTCCATCACCGCTATCCGCCGTCCGAAAGGAAGAAATTTGGTGTCATTATTAAACAGTTATTTTTTCTGTAAACTCTTCAGAAATAGAAATAGAAAAATCTCTTTCATTCCGTAAACTATTTCAACGAGAATGGTTGTTATGCGCGTCCTAAGCGGCCATAGGTGCTACTACATCATTCAAAATTACCTGACCAGGATGGTATATGTCACGCAATTCTCTAGACAAGGCTAGTGCCCCAGAGCATGAAACCAATACTTATCACGTCTGCAAGCTGTCCCACTCAACGTAGGTAATTTTAAACCAAAATTTGTTAGTATAGATAATCATGAATTTTGAGCGAAAGTCGACTGTTGGTTTTTTCCATATCGTTTTACTGATAGGCAAATTATAAAATGCTTTTTTTGGGTAAAAAAAATAAAAAATATTTCCCTCCACATGCCAAACAAAAGAGAGAAACTTCAGGCATTAAAAAGAGGGGGGAAGACGATCAACCGGTCCGTTTCAGAAAATTGACAAGAGCGAGTGCAACGTTCCAGAGACGAATTGCCATGGCGGGAACGCTTCAAACCCTAATCCTCTCCCCCGCAACCTCCGCGACGGTCCGGCTCCGTCCCCGGAACGCGCGGCTCTCCTCGCATGGCGATCGTCTCTCCGTTCGCCCCGTCAAGATCGGTCCGCACCGCTCGATTTCGCCACCCATTAGAGCCTGCGGGGCATCACCGGGTCAGGTCAGTTCGGCTCTTTGCTCGGACCGGTTCCGCCGTAACTGGGAGCTTCGCGCGCGCGTTCTGAGAAGTCAATGAGAATGCACGATGGGGTCGAGGGAGAAACGTTTCGAGAATGCATTACGTTCTTATTCAGTTAGAAGTGGTGTTTTAGGTTCCGCATTGTGGAATTTATAAAGGAAATGACTGTTGGATAGTATGTCTGTAAAGGATGTGTTCGCGAGAAAAATGGGTTGGAGCCCTTTTTTAAATTGATAGATAAAGATTTTTTTGGATGTTTTCAGGTAGGTGGAAATGATTATGCTCCCAAAATTCCTGGGAAGGTAAAGGCGGGAAACCCACTGTCGAAGTTTGTTGCGGATAATTTTCTTCCGTTAGGTAATGATGTCCATTTGATGGCATGTATCTTGGTTGGTGCAAAGATTGCAAATGCACAGGCTTGACTGCAGTTTACATTGGGGATATCATTAGCAATCTCTTTAGTTTCTTGTTAGAGGCGGAGTTTCCACTCTTTATATTCATAGACCGTTCCCTCCGGATATGGAGGCCAGTGATTATGTAAGCCTTCACCTGTAACGTTGATATGGGGTTGGCAACTATCCATGATCTTGAGCCTGACCCATTCATCACAGTAATTTAACGCATAGCTAAATTTAGAGAGCTTTGACAGCTTGAACCAAGATTGTTTTCCTGTTAGTGATCTCGTTATCTGCTGTAAATTCCTTTCTTGAGAGTCAATAATGATTTTAGTCTGACAACAGTACCTTGGCTTTCTATCTGTATGAAATGTTTGCAGTGATGATATATTAATGCAATTTCATCTCATGTCACAGCTCTTATAGGTGGAGTTGCCCTAGGACTTGCAAATCCTACTCCTGGTTGCCTTGCAGATAGATACTATTTATCAAAATTTAGTACCTTTGGGATCTTTATTATGTCAGGTTTGGAAGTGAACCTTTATTCTCATTACATATTATTCTTTTTTTTTCTGTGATGCCATCTGTATGTAAAGCATCCTCCATGCTCTAGGATTGACATTGCGGAGTGGAGAAATTGGTGCGGCTGCAGAGGCATGGCCTGTCGGAATGTTTGGGCTTGTATGACTCCAAGTTTCTTTTGCGGGCTTGTGCATATTGTAGGTCGATTGTAAACGTTGTGAGATATTTTGATATGGTATATCATTTATCGTAGTACAAAAAGTACTTTTTCAGAACATGTCAATTTGTTTTATTTGACATAGATATTATGTGGTTGTGATCGCAGCCATCTCATGTGAACTGCATCTTTCCAAGCTCTTTTAATTTGCATATGAGAACAGCTATGGCACGCATAAGGAAGGGAATTATAGTCTGGCTGTTACCTCATTTGAGCAGTCTCTATTGACTCTACTTGCTTGACGGCTAACCTAAGTTGAATATAGTTTTTGTGCTATAGTGAGTATTAACTGTTATGAATCTTCACTATGCAGGGATCAATTCTATTGTTCAGTCCATATTTTTCAAAGCTAATTTTGCAAATCCAGCTTCAGCCTCAAGAATTTGTTACGGGTTGGGCATTGATCACTCTCTCTCTCTCTCTCTCTCTCTCACTCTCTCTCTGTGAATTGATTTGTGGACAATCTATACTGTATTAATATGTATGTATCTCATTTCATGTTGTGCCAGGAAAACTTTTTTCCTAGCCCGTTTACTGGAATATTATAGATTCCATCATCAATATCTGCTCATACATTCAATATCAACTTACGGATGTGCAAACTTTTGCACACTTTTAAATGCACATAGATGTTCATTATCTCTCTTTTGGGCTACATTTCTGTCATGCCTTTCCTTTCCTGTATTTGAAACTGTCTCTGCTGCACCTCATGGTATTAAGCAAATTAAAGATGACATTGATTCGACTGATTAAAAAAGAAATCGAATTTGGCTTTTGTTGGGGACTTTATGCTGTACATGATTGTCAAAAAGCGAGAGTTATGTTTGCTTTGACTTACTATTATTATACTTCAGAGCTTATAATCAATTTAAAGAGAATTTCTCTTCAATGCTACAATGATCTGTTTTGATCCTGCAGGATTGGCACTATTTAGCTGTATGCCTACTACATTATCAAGTGGAGTGGCTCTTACTCAGGCATGCCTACTATTCTTTACTTTCAAAGTTGCTGTTGATGATAATTTTGCCATTAATGGAAGGTTGTGACTGCAGCTTGCTGGAGGGAATTCTGCTCTTGCTCTTGCAATGACAGTGATATCAAATCTATTGGGGATTCTACTTGTAAGTTATAATATTGTTTTTGTCAGTATACTGTCAGATCATATCTATAGATTCTCAGAAGAAGAGAGTTGGGCAAGATGTTACCTGATCTTTCTATTACTTGGCATCTTTTTCTCTGCTTTTATGATTTTTTTTCTGTTTTTTCTTCAAGAGCTGCGTTGATGCAACTTCTTCATGTTATTGAAAATACCCAGAAGCTTTTCTTTGGTTTTTACTTGAATGCAGATTTGTAGTGCTCCTCATGCTTTATACTTTGTTGCAATCAATAAGTGTGATTTTGTTTTTAACAATAATTTTGCAGCACTAGTTCCTAAGCGATGGCTGCTCGTCTTGAATTTTGTATGTAATTTACTTTTGAAGAGCAAGCTTGGTCCTGCTTTTTAGGTATGAAACTTACGTATTTTCACATGCATGGCCATGGATGCATGATAATTCTCTGAATACTTAGAAGTGTCTATTTGCTTTTTTTTATTTATTTAACATGATCGCGTATTTTCGACTTAAATTCAACACTGTTATGCCTGTACAACAATCTGATGGCATTAGTATCTTTCTAGGTGCCATTTTCTATCTCCAAGTTCATTGCTGATGGAGTTGGAGTCACTGTTCCGACTAAGCAATTGTTCAAAAGTCTAGTTCTTACACTTCTTATTCCATTAATACTGGGGAAGGTATATGATCCTTGCAAAAGTTTTTTTATATGCAGAGTTCGTTGATGCCTTTATTATTGGAACTAGTATATTACCCCATGAATATAGATCAGGTCCAAACAGGCTGTCAAAAGCTGAAGATCTTCCTGGTTACTGATTACCTGAAAATATACCAATTAGCAATAGAAAAAATAGGGCTAGTGCTTAATCTTTTGCTGGGAGTACTTAATGCTTGATGTTCTGTTTCCAATCAAAAGATGTAATCTTTATGTTTGCTGCCATAAAACAAAGTGTTAAATGTTGTAAAAATTCAATATCTTCTCCAAGTAGTGCTTGCATATATTTCTGGTAATTTGCTACCTAACAGTATATAAATCAATTGGATGATTAGTTTTTTATTCACGAGCGCTGGCAGTTACCAGATAGGCAGATACCTGTGTGGCTCTTATATGATCTCTTCATGATTTGCTTATCAATATTACTACTATATGTACTTTGAAAGTATCCCTTTGGGCGAAGAGTTCAAAAGGAATAACAGTTTCTTCAATTTGACTGGAAGTATGGTCAATGGAACGCGTCATCTAATTATGTCACCTTTAAGTTTATCTATCTTATCTTTGTGGCGTTGATGAGTTACTTGTTGCACTCTTCCCTTTAATCCTACCTTTTGATTACCATTAAGCTTTTTCTCCTGCTACATGTTTCTTTCTGGAAGTCTTCATGCAGCAATATGAAGATATTGTATTTGTTTCATTACTTTTTCATGAAATGACAGGAAATGGTTATTATCTTTCAATAAATTGATTGCTTTTTATTTACACAATCTAACATCATGCTTTCTTTGGCCCTACAGATATTGCGAGAATCCTTCAGAGGTATGTGTCAACAATCATTGTTTATAGTTATTCTAGAGAATATGGTGAACTTGGTAAATTTTGAGAAACTGTCAGTTTATAAGCTGAATTGAGTCACTTCACTTGTCATAGGGAAAAATTGCCTATGAATAATGCTGAGATCTGAATAAATATGTGTGGATAAAGTACCTCGCATTTACTACAATGCTGAATAAAAGTTATATCTCAGGCTTGGCAGATTTTGTTGATAACAACCGGAAGCTTTTATCAAGGATCAGTGCGGTTTTTCTCAGTTTAGTAAGAACCCTTAATTTTCCTTGCTTTAATTTTCTGATAACAACAAGTAGACAGTGTGGTTTCTCAGTTTACTTAAGGATCTAAAGGGCCATAACTCTTTTTTGGGTGAATATTAGAAACAAAAGAACGCATCATGGTCCATGTCTAGACTGTGGTTACTAAAAGCTTTACAAGCATGTGATATATCTGAAATTTTTGGATACTCCATAAGGTATCTGGCTTTGTTCCTTTACTCTGGCTATACTAGCTTCTTTACTTCAGCTGTTTCATATCTCTAATTATGAGAAACAGAGACAGGGAAAAAACAATGTGAACGTGAGCTCATATTTTCCAAAAATAAGTATATTGGAAGTCCTAAAACTTGTCATGAATGTGCAATTGAATCCTAAAACTTGTCAAAAAAGTGCAATTGAATCCTAAAACTTTCAAAAAGTGTAATTAAGTAAAAACCTGTTAAGTTGGTGCAATCAAGTCCTAAAACTTATTAGCATTTTTTGTTTAAGTTGGACAAAGTTAATGAAAGAACTTGATTGCACTTTTTAAAAGTTTTAGGATTCAATTGCATTTTTGGAAAGTTTTAGGACTCAAGTACATTTTCGTGATAAGTTTTAGAACTTTCGGTATAATTATTCCTATCTTCTATCAATAAGACTAACATGAATTTCTACAGCTTGTACTAACTGAGGCCAGTTATGTATTCAGCTAATATCTACTTTTAAGTTACATACTTAGAGCTAAATCTGCATGAGATTGACTGTAAGCCATGTTTTAAGGGATCTCTCGACAGGGTTGATTCATGTTGTGATCTAGGGAGATTCTGAGCAAGACAGCTTAAATTGACAGGGGGAAGGAGACCAAGGGATTCCAACTTACTCTTAGAGGTGGTGTTCCAGCATAACAAATACAACCAAAAGTTTTTTGGGAAAGAATAAAAGTCGATGATCCCTGTAACATTATGAGGTGTGTGGAAATTGAGATATCTAGTTACTATCTGATTGATTAAATAGGCAGTGGTTTAGAGAACATCACTCTAATACCAAGCTGGGACATGATGGGCAAACATAAGAAACCTAGCGACCTCCAACAAATGTCTATTTTTTCTTTCGACGACACTATTTTGTGCAGTAGTACCAACACAACTGATTTGATGAATATTGTTATCATCAAAGAGATACTGTTGAAACTGATCTTTAGTGTGCTCTGTGCCATTGAACTAAGTAAGAACCATTCTGTGAAAGATTTGAAAACAGTGAAAAACATCACTCTTATATTTCAACAAATAAACCCAAGTTGTATGACAATGACAATTGATAAAAGTGACAAACCATGGATAACTGGGAATAGAGGTACGCTAGGAAGAACCCACACATCAATATGAATTGCATGAAAAGGGAAACGACTTTTATTATTTGAATGTGGATATGTTGGATGAGTTTGTTTAGCCAAAATGCATGCTTCACAAAACAACTTATATTTATTACAAGCAGAAACGAGACTAGGAAAAACTTTTTCTAAAGTTCCTAAAGGGGGATGACTTAATCTATAGTGCTAATGATGAATATCTGTCAATACCAAATTAACTGAATGAGGCATAGAAGATGAAGTAGAAGTAGAATTCCCACTACCCTCGAGTAGATAAAGACCACTATCTGATCTGCCATATTTAATCTCCTTCTTCGTTATTAGATCCCGAAAAACACAATAAGAAGGAAAAAAGGGTTACTTTAAAGTTTAAGCCTCTAGTCAGAATACTAATAGAAAGTAGATTAGTAGAGAATGATGGAATATATAAAACAAAAGGCAAGGGTTATCCAGCAACTGAAGAGAGGGTTCCACCAGCTACATGAACCTTGTCTTTGCCGGAAATAGGGGTGTATTGATGAAAGAGACTACAACCTGCCGTGTGATTTGTAAACCCTGTATCAATGATCCATGGGCTGAAAACAATAGATGATTTGTAACCCCCTAAAGAGAATACTTGAAGTGGCCAGGTTTGTAGCAAAAGGGGAAAGACGAATTGGCAACTGTGGAGGAGGCAACAGCAGAAGAAGCTTTCCATAGATGTCGAAATGCCTGAAGTTCTTCTTGGGATAAACCTATATTAGTATTAGGTGCAACAGGAACAGTTTCAGGATGGTTTGCCTTTTTCTTTTTCCCTTTCGTTGTGCCCTTTTTGCCTCAAAATTTGCAGGTTTTCCATGTAACTTTCAACAGGTAGCCTTAGTGTGATATGGCTTATGACAATCGTGAGATTTTGTGGGATCACTGCGAACTATTCTAAAAGCTTAAGCTGTTAGGTGAAGGCGTGGTTTATTATTCAAATATTCTAACACTCCTCCTCACACGTAAGCTGGTCTTTAGCTTAAGCCTAAAGAGTGGAAATATGTAATTGGGGAGGCAAATAGGGGCTTGGAAAGATTTAAATTCATGATTTCTTGTTCTGATACCATGTGAGATTTTGTGGGACTATTACCAACGGTTCTAAAAGGTTAAGTTGTAAGATGAAAGCGTGATTTATTATATAAATTTTCTAATAACAATAATCATACTTCACAACCTCCTTAGAGGTATTATCAAATTGAGAGAAGGAATCAACTTTGGCAATAGTGTCAGCACTAGTTTGTAGAGCAGAAAGATCAACAGTAGAGGGATGGAGCATTGCCGTCTTGTGCCTTTCTTCAGAGTTAACTAGGGCATAGGACTGTTCCAGAGTAGGGAATGGAGATCAGCTGAGGACTTGAACATGTATCTCATCATTTCAATATTCAATCTTGCTAAGAAATCATAAACTCTGATTTTGTCCATATGCTTCTTGTAGGCAATAACGTTTGCAGCATTGGTTGGTTGATAGTTGGCATAATTATCTAGCTCTTACCAGAAATTCCGGAGCTCAGTATAATTTTGAATTATAGTCATCTCCTTCCAAGTGGTGTCATGAACCCTTTTTCAAAGTTCATACACCTGTGCATCATTCCTGATTTAATCATAGTTACCCCTTGCAGCCAACTAAATCCAAGCCGTAGTATCAAGAAGCAAATATCTTTTTGCATTATGTGGCTGCATCTAGTTAAAGCAAATAAGACATTACCAAAGAGTCATTCAAGATTCACTTGTCCTGAGTAGTACCTCATGTAGATGGCTACACAGAAATGTCATTGATATGTCCTGTAACCCACGGCTAGAAAAGGCCAAAAGTTGGATTGAAGTCCTCTGGTAGTAGGCTGAAGTTGTCCTCCAAAAAATCAGCCAAATCAGATAAGGGAAGGCAAAAATCAATTTATGCATGGTTTTTGAAAACCTGAAAAAAGTCGATAATTTTGATTTTTCCTAAAGAATCTATAAAAAAAATATGGTGGTCCATGCATTACAGTTCTTTGCTCTTCACAAATGAGAGAATTGTAGACCTGTGGCAAGGCAGAAACAATCTCAAACTAAAAGATTCTAGAAATTGCAAAATAGGTTGAACCACCTATCTCAGATTGCTAAGAAGTTTTAGTTTATCTCATATAGGTGAAGTTTAGGGCAGACTCTAGATTCAAAGAATCACCTCATAAGTGTGGCCCTACACTAAAAGAGAGCTAAGGAGAAGTTGAGAAGGAACTGCAGCGGGAGAGGGTGAGGATGAGGAGAGAGAGAGAAAAGAAAAGTTTTGTAGAGAAGAGATTGGGAATAGGTTCTCAATTCCGCCCTCACTCTGGTACCACGTTAAGAGACAAAAAATTGACTAAATGCTTAGTTAGATCAATGTGACACCAAGCTATTTTATATAATAAAGCCAAAAGGCCAAAACTACAATACCATCCTTATTGCTGTTATACATAACATAATAAAGGAAATAGACAAATATGCCTCCATCAGCCAAATTCTCAACACGTTAAAATGGCTAGTAAGATGTACAATTGGTGTTGGGAAGTGAAGCTATCCGTTTTCTTGTTAGAGAAGAGATAGAGCTCTATGAGGGTTTTGTTGCTAGTCTAAAAGACCGACTGGAATTGTCAAATAGGAAACTTACCTGTTTAGGTTTTTCAAGGCCACTTATTTTGTGCTCTGTAAATTATGTGATATAACTAGAGAATGATTTTCCGGTCAAATGGTTGATAAGTTATGCAAATCTGTTTTTGCAAAGTACCTTTAGCTACCTTAGTATGTTGTACTTACTCTTTCGGGGCAAAAGATTGGTCGTATGATCTAGTGATTTGGTGTACGGAGGTTGTCGGTGATGAGGATGCCAACTATTTTAGTTGATCTTGCGCATGTGATTCAGTGATGACATACTGCTTTTCCTATCCTTCCTGGTTCTTCCTTTTACCTTTTTAACTACTCTAGAAGCACTCTAGTTGATCTGCAGTAATGAGCAAAGATATAAAGCGATTTGCTGAAAGACAGCAGTTTCTAATGCTAAATGTTGGCAGCAAAGAGACATGGTGGCAGATTAGATGGATATGATATGTTAAAAGCCCTGTCTAGTGCTGTGCTTGATAAATTTGTGGATCTTACTTAGGTGGGCACCGAAATGGCCATTTACCAGATTTCATGCTTTTGTTGGAGGACAATAATGTGTTCTCATCCCTTACCAAAAAAAATAAAATAATGTGTCCTAGATGACTTTGTTGAACATGATATTGTCTTAAAGTGAAGGTCCTTGTTCATGAGTCAGTCCCAGTTTGGATGTAACTCACCAGATTTTTTTTTGCAGGTACCATGGATACAGGTGAGCAGGTCAAGGTCACTTTTGCTGATGGTCCAACCAGCTATGTTTCTTGTTGCAATTGGGACGGGAACGTATGAACTTCATTCTTGTCCAATATGTCTTTTACAACTTTTGTATAATGCCAAATATCCAGCTATTTACCACTTTGCAATAATATCAGAATTTCCAGATTAATGAGTGGAGTTACTATTGAGTGGGTACCATTAAAGTATCTATAGTAAGATTACCTTTTTAAGATGATAAACTTGCTGCTTTTTACACGTGAAACTACTTTTTTACATTGTCAAAGTGCAAACATGTATCTACCAGTGGCCTGATATCACCGTAGTACTTTTCTGATTAGCCAATCTTGAATTTGTTCCTTTTTTCTCTGCTCTTAAGCTTCTCCAAAGAGTGTAGCTGAGTACCCATCCCATTGATAAGTCAATATTTGAAAACATTCTAGTTCTTTTTTAGATGCTATAACATATATGCTATCTGAACATAGATTACTAACCAAAAAATGTTCATATGATTACCTTGCTTTCCATCTTCTCTAGATTTTGCAATTGATGTGTCTCTGTCTGAAGTTCATTGGTCTGGCCACCATAATAGGAAGCCAAACCATCACAGTTGTCTCCTGGTGGCTGCTTCTATATGCCAAGTTCACTAGTGTAACTTTCAGTAAGGTTCATTATTGTGATTTAACTGCATTGAGATATGACACGACTGTTATATGTGAATGCAGAGTTCTTCATCTCATCCTATTAGCATTTAACGCTTTTGCTATACAATGTCTCTCAACTGTCACTGGCGGTAGTCAATCCGTTTTTGCAAAGAAAGAAAATGCAAATGCTGCTCTTCTCGTGGCAAGCCAGGTAATATATTGTGTGTATTTAGTTTACATCTTTTCTTGTGCAGTCTGAGTAGCCCAAGTCAAAAGCAAGAGAGTAATACACACTCGATCTGAGTTAAGGAAATAGAGGAACTATACAAGTGTGTTAGATGCAGAGATAGAATATCATTGAGATTATATAAGTTTCTTACATACAAAGTCTAATGCAGAGATATTTAGGAAATTTTGGGATTTTATTTTGTGCCAATTATTTTCTATTCTTGTTGAGAATGTGACATTGCTATCCCACCATTATTTATTCCTTTAAAAGATGATAGCTTCGGTTAGAATAAATTTACCATTTGGTATTGTCATTCTGCACCAGTTCCAACTCTGCAGAGACACGAGAAAAGCTAAAAACAACAAAGGAAAAGGAAAAAAGAAAGAAAGAGCAAAAGAAGAAAGAAGAAAAGTCCCATGGCATTTGATTGGACATTATAAAACCATATGGACATCCTCTAGCAGTGGCAGCCATTTTGCTGAATCTTTGAACAAAATCCCATGGCTTTTGTTTGGAGATTATTCCTGTCGGATGCACGCTTATAAGAAATTGGAACTACAAATGGCATGAATTTTGTGGCAAGTTGGAGGAAAATGTCCATCAGGACGAGTGTCTTGGTCTGTTTAACCTTGAGTTTTGATTTGTTCACTTACGGAATTGGCTATTAGTAACCTGTACCCCTGTAATTTTTTTTAAGGAACACAGTGCGTATACTTTTCGTGTTAGGATTTGAATTTGTAAGCTGGATAATGCAAGGGTTACTTCCTCAAGGATGACACCACTGAAGCTTTGACCACACTTTGCAGAAAACTCTACCAGTATTGGTGGCTGTCGTTGAGCAGCTCGGTGGTGCATTTGGTGAATCTGGTCTGCTGGTTCTTCCTTGTGTTGCGGCACATTTAATTCAGGTAAAGTTTTTCATTGCTTCTATCTGTCACATGTTTGGAAAATTGGTTTCCTCACTTCTCTCTCATGTAGATTATAATGGACTCCTTCCTCGTAAATTTCTGGCTGCGAAAGGATGCTGCTTCTAACAGTCTGAAGGTAGCTTGATGCTTAAGCATGTGCTTTTACCAGATTCTTTCTGTATGTTGTATATTAATCTGCCTTTTGCAGATGTAAGTGTTGATCACTGCGTTGTAAATAAATTTTTTAGATTGATAGGGCAGTCGCACTCAGATAGGCAAGGATTTTGATGCAGTGGTAATCTGTGCTTATACTCTTCTTGTGTCATTATAAACAACATACTGAGTCAGACTCGGTGGATGCTGGCATGCGAGGCAACTATCTTTTGTTGTGCTTTTGGATGAAAACTCACAATTACGCTTCCGTTAGGTAAACAAAACAAAGTGGATTACCCGAAAGCCTGTAACGAAGTAGTTGCTGCTGGAGGAAGCTTCATATGTGGCCGTACTAGAAAGTGCCTCTTTAGAACTTTAGTTGGTTACGTTACTCTGCTAACGGTCAGGGATCATCGTACCTAAACATTAAATCGGGAAGCTAATACCACCACTTTGGGTCTACAGATTACGTCTTTTGGAAAAGCATTTTCCTCATTTTATGGCATTTGATTCGTTTAGGAAAACGAGTCGATGGAAAATGTTTTCCAAATCAACAGAATGATTTTCTCTTTGAAATAATTGGAGAATGTTTTTTAAAATATGATCAGGTATTGGCATTTGGACCAAAAACCCTACACTTGAGCACGGAAATAGCAACGTTGGTTCTCGAGTCCCGACGGTCAGGACAAGGTATCTCGATCGCCAGGCTTGGGTCCATCAAGGTCAGGCTTGGGACCTTGATGCTCAGGCTTGGCTCCTGGTGTCCACACTCGAGTCCATCAAGGCCTTGCTTGAACCCCTGTCTGTAGCTAATGCTTTGGCGCTGTAGCTAATGCTTTGGCAACCAAAATCGGGTCTTTAGAGGTCATGCTCGGGTCCTCAACACTCGAGCAAAAGTCCCCACCCTTAGGCTCGAGTCCTCAATGCTCGGGCTTGAATCCTTGATTAATGAAATGTTTGCTCTTATAAAAATGTATTTTTAATAAAAATTGAAATTTGAATTTTTTTTTTAAATCAAATCATTATTATTTCTGTCTTTTCTTCTCTTTTCCTTTTCTTTTTTTTTTTTTTTCTCTTTTCTCCATCCTTCTCCCTCCTATGGTTGCATGTCTTGACGACGGTTAGCAACCTAGTGACCTGCCATGATGTGGGTTAGCGAGCTCGGGGCTCGCCAACTTCAACGGAGCTCGCGGCTCGGCCAATCTTTAGTGAGCTCGAGCTCGGTTGATCCTAAAGAGAATGGGCTTGCCAAATCCGAGCAAACTAAAGCTCGTGGCTAGCCCGATCTTGGTGAGCTTGAGCCACAAGCTCACCCATGGCTTTTGCTGGTCATTGTTGAGGCTTGGCAAATGGTGGAGGGAGAAACAAAGAGAAAAAGAAAGAAAAAGAAAAAGAATAAAATAATTTAAAAATTCTAATCTTTTTTAGCATTGTATAAAGTCATGATCTTAGAGTTATTTTCCAAATGAGATCCAAACACCAAAAAACGTTTTCCGTCATGTGTCAACAAATAAGGAAAAATAACCATTTTCCTAGTATATTTTATGAATTGTATGTTTCTTTATCATGTACCTCCAAACAAACGCATCCTTCATCTGCAAGAGAATGGACTTGTGGTTGGTGATGCATAGTTTGAGCAGCTTAATAGTGACAACTCTTGAACTAAAATCAAAATAGGGTGAAAAAAGGTCCTAGGAATCAGTTATGGATTGCTTGCTCATTTATAAAGCATAAGTGTTTGCAATGTGAAGTGTATTCAGAGAAGCTCCGTTTGAAGAAAAACAGGAGAAAAATTCAAATAAAGGCATAAAGTAGACCTTATTTTAAAGGGTTAATACCTTGAAAAACCCTAAACTAGTATACTTATGACAAATTTACCCAAAACTATTTTTTTTACCATAAAAAAAACTTGTGACAAATTTGACCATAACAAAGCCTAAAATGGTACATTTATGACAAATTTACCCCAAACTAATTTATTCGACTATAAAAAAACTCCAAACTGGTAAATTCGTGACAATTATACCCTCTACTAAATTTGATTAATACTACAAAAAAATCACAAAAATTGGTGACAAGTGGAATGTAAAATCTCAAATTGATATACCAATCAATTATCACATGTCATTTAACTTAATTAAAATTTAACGAAAACTAACAGAGGGTAAATTTGTCACAAGTGTACCAGTTTATGGTAAATTTGTCAAAGATATATCAGTTTAGGATTTTTTGTGGTAAAAAAAATAGTTGAGGGTAAATTTGTCACAAGTGTACCAGTTTGGGGTTTTTTAGAGTAATAACCCTATTTTAAATAGGAGTCTGAAGTGGCTATGTCAATCTCAAAAAAGGACCTGACTTCACCAACTGGCCAAGGGAATTTTCGTTATTTACTTGTTTTTTTTTTTTTTTCTTTCCTTTTTCCTTTAAGAAGAAGAAGAAGAAGAAGAAGAAGAAGAACCTCAAGCCATCTACATGTGGTCACCTAGGAAGTATCGATAGTTTTTGAGAGCTTTCGTGTCATATTAGATACTCCGATATTATGTCAACAAGTATCGGAAAATCCGACATCTAACCAATTCTTCCGACATTCTCCGACACGTGAGTCAAGAATTCCGACATGCGAGTTTGAAATTTCAACAAGTGATTCCGATACGCACGAGTCAATTTTAAAAACTTTCAATAAATGATGGGTCAAAATATAAATTTATTTAATAATAATAATAATAATAATAATAATAATAATAATAATAATAATAATAATAATAACAACAACAACAATAATAATAATAATAATAATAATAATAATAATAATAATAATAATAATAATAATAAAAAATAATAATAATTAATAATAATAATAATAATAATAATAATAAAAAAAAATAAATAAAAAAATAATAATAAATGAAGAAAGAAAAAAAGCCTAATTTTCTTCTCTTCTAACTTCCATTTTCCATGACACACAATTTACTTCCAAGTTTTTTTTTTATCTTCTACTCTAACATGCTCTAACACGCGAGACCAAAATGTGGATTATTTGTTTATTTTTTCCTTCAAGTTTTATGGATTAATGGAATTGAGTTGAATTTGTCAAATTGAAATAAATAATAATATTACTAAATAGTGAATTAATATTGTAAATTCATTTTAGGCTCTTATTAGTATTATTATTATTATTATTATTTATTTGTGAATTTTAATTTAATAATCATAAAAATATTAATTTATCATGTATATATACAGATATGCATTTAATATACATATCTCAACATGTTGGAATTGTGGCATCCTATAATTTACACCTGCTTGCTCTCCTTGCCTGCATATCTTAGGAAAACTATACTAGATAGAATTCTGTTAATAATTTCATATCATAATAGGAATTATACTATGCTGAGACATAAGAAATTGAGCCGCACTTGACTCTATTTACCATAAGCTTTGTCTCTGTACATATTGGAAGATGGGGTTATGGAGGGAGATTTATACAAAAAACGCCAGGAACTACTAACACTAGATATCCCGTCTCCTGTCGATCATGTACATACTGCCAAAAACAAAAAAAAAACAAAATTCTCCCAAACGTCGAGCGCTCATCGATCACCACCTATACCGTTGGGCTACCACCATGGCCCAGACTGTCATCGCACAGTGGCAAAGGCCCCATCAGCCGACCATCCATGTGTGCATAGAGGGTTACAAAGGCTAGGTATGCTGGCTCTGCAGATGCCCCCGTGTCCACCGTCAAGCAGGACATACACTTGACAAAGATCACACTTGGGAAGTGTTGGTCGTGGATCTCCTCCTATCGCCATACGAAATCGGACCGTCGCCTGGGTTACGCGACCCCGGCGGCGGCCGTCTCCCGAGGTCGCGCGACCCGGCGGCGACGGTCCCCATCCGACCTAGGCGGCCAGATCGGCCATCCGACCCGCCGGATCTAGCGGTTTGGTGGTCGCTGACTTCAAAAAAAAAAAAGAATTTTTTTTTTTTTTTTTTAATTTAATAAAAGTCATTTACAAATGTAAATTTTACCAAATAGTATTTTGGCCAAAGTTGTATCTCTATGCAAATTTTACCAAACGATATTTGCATTTTGGAAAACCCCATTCACCCAAAAGTATTTGCATTTTGACAAATGCATTCCCCAAAAGCCGAACCAAACGAGCCCTCTCAGTCTCCCGCCTCTCCTTTGCATTCCACCTGGTGACCACGTGGGGAAGGACAGATTTTTCTGATTTAGTCCTCCCATGCACGAAGTGGGTGACTTAACTAAAAAGGGACGTGAGGTGTTTCAAATTAAGTGGTGACCTTAATTTCTAATATGAGTAGCTTAACTGGCGAGAAAAGAAGAAAAGAATTTGGGTATCACAGACTTGGGTGTTGCATGAATTCTCTATTTTTTAAAGAATGATTTGTCGACGTATCATGTCGTTTCGCGTGTCGAGTGTCGATGTCGATGCCACTTAGGTGATCACCGTCCTACAGGCCACCGTTGATGCCCCCTAGCAATGTGGTGGCGACTATAGGCGAAAAGTGTGGGTTTTTTCTTTTCTTTTTTAAGTCTTATCTTGTTTTTCTTTTTCTTTTTTAAGTTTTTCCTTTTTATGGAAAGAAAAAACAAAAAAAGGAAAAAATAAAAAAATAAAGGACAAAAATCTTCTTGATCAACCAGTGAGGTCAAATCATTCTTCGAGATTGACATGGCTACCTTATACTCTTATTTGAGAAAATGAAGACGCTTTAGTGAGGTCAGATCATTCTTCGAGATCGACATGGCTACCTTATACTCTTATTTGAGAAAATGAAGACATTTTAGTGAGGTTAGATCATTCTTCGAAATCGACATGGCTACCTCATATACCCTTATTTGAGAAAATGAATGAGCTTTAGGCACTTATTTGAGATGGAATCCACTTCAAATCTTCAGTTGAGAAGAATGGATGCATTTCAAGTCTTTATTTGAAATTTTCCAAAAGAACAGCTCACCAAGAATGGTCGAGGCTCTGGATACCAAAACTAGATGTGGTCAAAAATGAAACCCACGATCTGTCAAATGTGAAGCGGCGGTCTTAATCCAAACTACACACCTATGAACGTCCTGATTAATTTTTGGCGAAGACTGCATTTGAGAATTCAGCAGTGGTATTTCATTGATGATGTAACTTGACTATTTGCCTCGTTGAAGATAAGGCTACAAAACAGATGAGCTTGTGATACCAAGTCCACTCTAAAAGAACACAAATTCAAAAAGAAACGGAGAGAGTGGCTTCTCAATTAATTTGAGGGCCTTCCTTTATGCCAAAAGAAAAGGTACTTTGAAGTTTACAGATGAAATAGACAGGAAGCTGAAACTGTTTATTTGGGCAACCCCGTTTTAGGGTCAATAAGAGCCTGACTCTCATCTGAGAGCACAACCGGACCCCTCCCAGGTCTTGTGCATATGAAGTAACTAACTTCACCTCTGTTCTTCTGGGCGGGAATCTTATCCTTGATCTCCGGAGGCGGTGGCAAAGCTTCTACATCATCTATCCCTTGGATTCCGGCATCTTTCAGGATTGACTTGTCACCAATAACATAACTGCAGATAAAGAGCATCCACGTGATCAGTAATCAATTCCCAAACTTCTTTGAATATTTCATAGAGAACAATGACACAATGACACTGTAGTGTACCTGTTCATGTCGGTTTCTGCGTTGGGAGGGAAGTAGTATAGCAGTCGCTGAATCAACAGTGAAGCTGCCTTTCTATTGCGTGCGATAAGAACTGCATTTGGCCCCGCATCAAAAGTGTATGCAACCTGTCATATCTTCCAGTATTAGCCACTTTCTCACCGATTAAAGGCATTTCAACTACTATGCTGAGGAACAAATTAAAAATGCTGTATATACTTTCACTTTTCCAGACCTTTCAGTACATTGAATCTTTTCCAAAATCAACCCAATTAAAAGTGCAGCTAGAACTCTTGCTTTGTAGGTATTACTGCATATCAGTACTGGAGGCAAAGGGATGAAATTATGAAAAGAAAAGGAATCATCTGATAAAGATGAACTATTTATCAGATCTAAAGAAGTGCCGTGTCCTCCTAGAAGTATGCTATTTCAGAAACTGAAATGGCATTACAAGTCAAAATATATAACGTCATTCTGTAAAATATGAGGCACCATTCAACTTGGATTCAGAAGTACAAAATCTTGATCAAGTAATGTATTGGCTTCAGTCAAAATATATAACGCCATTCTGTAAAATATGAGGCACCATTCAACTAGATTCAGAAGTAAAAAAATTGATTAAGTAATCTTTTAAAATCTTTTATGAGATGAGCAAACTGGTTGAGCCTCATCAGTTTTTGGTACACACCAGAAAATATTCCTGTCTTCGAGTGTATCCCATGATCAGTAGGAGGAACTTCCAAGAAGCTATTTTTAGAAAGCAGTTCCAGGAAACATTTATCATGTTTTCTTTGTATTGACGAGAATGTATCCAACAAACTTTAGAATTTTGTGTGAGTTACCATGACAATGATGATGCCCATTTCCTTGTTCTTTTCCGATAAATAAATACAGATGGTTAAATTACATCAAATACTTCTACTATCTCAACATGCAAAGAGGAAGTGTCCAAGTTAATCTGCTAAGTAATCACAAATGGAATGATGATCAACAATAATGTGCCTCAACTTAAGCTAGGTGCTGCAAACCCCCAGACAGAATTTAGATACCATGATGGTAGAAAGATAAGACAAATTAAATACCTGAGGTGCTTCTTCTGAGCGATTCCATTTCTCAACACAGCTAATTATCCTGGAACAAAGTACCAAATATTATTAAGTGGAAAACAACACAGACAGTTATCACAGGGACGCTGAAGTACGGACAAACCGGTAAAAACCAGTAGTATGAACTTAAGTTATCTAGAAAATGGGTATGACTCGCCTGTGGGATGTGTCATTCATGTAGAAAATTGGAGGAGATGTATCGAGGCACACTGCATGGAACTGATTACTGTCAGCACAGGCTAGTGCTGCAAAAGATGCAAAGTCGCGATTCTGAATGGCTTCTTCCATCTTTAGAATCCGCTTGGGCACCACCTCCTATTTCATTTAAAACAGTGGAGAATGAGTTGGTGAGTGTTTACTTCAATAGCCTGCAGAAACTTCAATTGAAAGCTTCAAGCCAAAGAAAATGACTATAGGATGCCTGGAAAAAACACAAAATTCATTCTCGAAGAAACTACACAGGTGGAATGGCATGAGAATTCACAAATTTTTTGTATGCAGCTTATGAAATTCCCCAACCATCCAACTAATGTTAAAAGCTTGAGGAATTTTCCAGATATGAACAATTAATGACCACTTCATTGAAGGAGAAGAAGATATACCTTCGCTCTATGTTGCAAAAGCAAACTTGTTTCAACACTTTCACGCATTCCTGAGGTGCTACTTGTTTCCTTTTGCCGGAACTTACCTGACATTTCCATGCAGAGACTACATAAGATTGAACGCACATGAATCATGAAGCAACAAATTCATGTGTCTTCTGTAAGTGTTGGGCAAATGAAGGTTGTAGGATCATTTTAAGCTCATACTAAGCTAATGATAGGGCATATGACAAAGATATACACTCATCACAGGAATAAAACTGTCTATAAATACTCTACTAGAAAATCTCGCTGTTGGTTGGGAAAACAGTAATAAAACAATGTCAAAAGAGAGATAGAAAATTGCCTATTAACTTTCCATTTCAGCCATACAAAACTAGCTAATAAAGCACACCACATGTACTGTACAGAAAAGGCCAAGTTACACTTAAGAACCAACACACAAGACCATGCGGAGAGCAACTGAGACCTGAATAAACAGCAATATCAAAATTGTCGAAAAAAATACATAACAAGCAGAAGTGATGGGTCCTCAAAAGATGCAGAACTGCATAAAAGAAAAATACAAGTAAATTAACAAGGAAAGTAATCTTATCAGGGAAGATTATACATAACAAATACAGGGCGCCAAGCAGTTAAGAAAACATTGTGAACGATCACAGAAGAAAAAATTAAATAAAGATCAACTTACACTCGAAGAAGGAAAGAAACGACAAAAGTAACTCGAACTACATCAAGGCAGTAGTGACAGAGAATTCTATCTTAAACATACAAGGCTCAATCAGTCAACATGCCAAGGAAGAACAAATCCAGACCAACAATCAAATTATAGGTGATGAAACGGAAGGGGTTGCAAGTCTCAATTGAAAAAACAAGATATGATTAATAGCCTCTTGGCTGCCTTTTTTTGCCCTTTAAGGCTAAAAGCTTATTCTCTGCATCTTAAAAAATCAACTGGTGGGTCACAAAAACATCACTAGTATAATAAAGAGGGACATACCACAGCAATGATAATAACAAGTTCATCCCAGTGTTTTTCATCTGCTAGCTGAACAGCAAGGCTGTCGCTTCCATTTTCCTCCTTAAAAATCGCAAGATATTAATAATCAGAACTGCAAAGAATAATGGCATAGCAAGCTTTAATGGATGGTAAGGCATGACTTTTGAACTACTCACTTTTCCCATTATCCACTTTACGAATCCACCAAATAAGCTGCGACAAGCACTACCAGAACCTTGCCTATAATGTAGAAAGAACAATTTGTTTAGCAATGCACCAGGCTACCGCCCAACCCACCAATTGAAAGATTGAACATGCAGACAGAAGGGCACACACTACCTAGCAATAGCAGAAAGTTGGCTGTGATCTTCTTGAACATTCATTAACTTTCCAAGAGCAAACACTGCAAATAGAGACAAAATTACAAGTTATAGAACTGTCCATTCTTTTCTTAATAGAAGAAAAGATGTCATAGCATTATCTCAAGGCAAGAAAACAATGTCGCCAATAAAATAAATTAAGTGGGAACCATAAATTCAGCGTATGGGAATACAAAAGGTCCAGTATACATCAACTTGATAAAAGTCTAAGGAGCAATGATACCCTTTCTAATTTTGATCTGTATCAAGGGCATTCTTGTATATCCTCGATGTAAAATATAAATCCATCAAAATATCTTGTCCTTTTCCTTTCCCTAGTTTTATGCACCTGACAATCTCTAAATATTACAATTACTCTGTCTTTTCTTTAGTTCTGTTATCTGCCGGCATGCTTCTTAACCTATATGATTCTGTCTTTTGTATGGATATTCGAGAAACTTATACCTAATTTTAATGCTATAAATTAACTGAGCATATGTATATATGCCCAACGCAAACATGCAGTAGCGCACAAATAAGCATCCACATATGGTATTTGTTAGAACAAGATTTGTGCTTTTCATTCTAGTCTGTCAGATAATAGCCATGTTGCCTCATCTTTTGTTAGACAGTGTTCTATCCATATTCTTGCTCTTTGAAACTCCAACTCTGCAGGAGAGGTCGATACAAATTGTTTGGGCGGTGAAGGGTTAAATTCGACTGAAGCATAACGTCCTGCTACAAACCACTTTTAGTACATCACAAAATTTGACCAGTTGGGAAATTGACTTATGGAAGTATCCCAGGGATGACAAAGATTGACCTACTATATTATTCATGTTCTGAGTTCACTGGGAGAAGGGGAAAAAAGCAGCAAATTGACAAAGTACTTGAAATAGGCATCATCCAGCTATCCACAGTATGGGTGGAATAAACGCTTCAACCTACAAGTTATATTAAAGGTAACTGAGAAAAAGATCTGTTACCTAAACAAGCCAAGCCTGCAGCTGAGGAAGCTAAACCAGCAGCAGTGGGGAAATTGTTAAAGGAAGAAATGTGGAGGTGCAGTTTCTCCCAATCTTTCTTTGAAATTTTAATTCCTTTTTCCTTATTCTCAACGTCAGTAGCTCGGGCTCGAATTTCTCTCAAACAACTCTGAAATCTATCTCCAGAAAGAGATATCTCCTGAAATAACCAGAAATGTTGTTATGCGCCATAAATGGAAAAGTTGAAGAAACATGAGAGAAATTAAACAGGAGATTAAAAAAAAAAAAGCAAAGGCAGTGTTGTATTAACCTAAAAAATCTAATTTTATTCGTCAACTGGATAGCCACAATTGTCTGGAAGATAAATCAATGATAACGCACTTCACTAAGCGACAAATACAGTTTTCCCAGCTATTCATTTCACATGAACAACCCAAACTCATATCAAATCTAAACAATTCATTCCGCAACAGCTCAGTTGGATCTCAGCTAAATCAAGCACTTCTCTTTTGCTCGTCAATTCTTCCTTCTGCTAGCTATAAGCCCGAACGGCGCTCATATCTACGGACCACGCCATTTCATTGACCACGCAATCTCTGACCAACGTGAATCTCACTCCCCTTCACACGGTGTCTCAGCCCACCAAACGCCAAACGAAACCCCACGAAAGACACGAGCGGGCGACGAATCGTCGTACCTTGCCATTGAGCCACATGCGGTCCTGCTCGAAGGCGGGGCTGACGGCGACGGTGGTGGTGGTGCAGAGGTGCCCGGGATCCAGGGTCACGCTGATGCTGTCGTTCACGGGCAAGATGAGGGACTCGTCCCGCTTCCCCCAGTACTTGATCACCGCGATGTTCGTCGGCGTCTGCGCGGTCAACGTCAGTATCCATTCGCCCGCCATCGCCGAAGAAGTCGAGCGAGCGGCCGGAGGGCCGGAGGGTGGGGAATTCCCGGCGGGAGATCGGGGGGATTTTTTCTCGGGAAAGTGAGGGAAAATCAGATCTCGGAAGAGAAAATTATGAAGGGAGGAGGAAGAGGACAGAGAGTGCACGAGAGGAAATGGAGAGTGGTTTTGGTGTTTATATATATGCAAGAGGGGGAAGGAGGAGAGGTGACCGTGGGGGAGTGGGGCCCAGAAACGACTGTTTGAATTGGCTGTTGGAAATTGGAATTTTTATTTTTTTGATTTTTTGGTCATATATATATATATATATATATATATATATATATATATATATATATATGTATGTGTAATATATATAAAGATTTTAACAGTTTTGAGGATAGGGAGAAATTTTTTAATTACATTAAATTCCTCATACTTGGGACTAGGATAATGAGGGGACGTCGGCAAATTCTCAATCGTTATTAAAAGTTTTATATTTAAAATGAAATATTCTATTTAAATCATAACTATCTATTCAAATTTGAGTGAGCCCGATATTACTTTCATTATAATGTTAATGGGAATAGTACGATGGTTATTGAGCAATGTAGCATGGTCAAATCCACGTCATGGATGAATTGAGGCTTCCGTGAGGAATGGTGGGGGATTTGAACTTGTGACTGGGGAGCCACGGACTGCTTAGGAGTAAATCCTATTTATCATTAGATCAATCGCTGCAATGATGATAATAGGGTTTGGTTTAAGGAAAGGGAAAGATCAAGACAATATTTTTGTTGTTGTTGTTCAGCCATGAAGTTGTGAGTGAACCATGCCCTCAATTTTTTTTACTAGATAAATAAGTTTGAATTTCAATAAACCTTCTACTAGATTTAGACATCCATCGAAATTAATTGAAGCTCGGAAAAAATAATAAATAAGCGATTCTCTAACAAATCTAATTAATGACGTTATATCTTCAACATATTAATGAATTGTCTCGAAAAATGAAAAAAAATGTTCATCTTTGTAACGATATTTTACTTGGAATAAAGACATCTTCTTATTTGTACTGATTGAAAAGGACATAGGAGATAAGTTCACCAATTTACTTTCGGAAAGTTAGCAAGAATATGATATGAGAGAGAGAGAGAGAGAGAGTATTAATCATAAATATCAAATCAAATTTGGTAATCGAATGGCAAATTTAACAGTAAAAAGGGTGTATTTTAATTTGAAAAAAAAAAAAAAGAAGATGAGAAAATAGCACCACCCGTAACAAAAAAGGGATGATACCTAATTTTTCAGGAACAAAATTTTGCGGTCAATAATGAAATAGTAGGCAATAAAAAAGACTGCAAAGCCTTTGCGGCCGTGGGGATACGGCCGAGTAATTGGTAGGCGGTGTGTCATGTTCGTGATCAAACTTCGAGTTTCACGGCGACAAGCAAGACATCATGACAAAACAATTAAAGAGAAAATAAAAAAATAGAACAAAGAAGACAAAAATGACTTTGACGGGCACGCCATGCATAACATATTTCAACTTGTCGCTATTTGTACGAGCCAAGAAATGGTACAACGTGAAAATCGATGTCTTTCATCGGATGTCTCGCGCTTTGACTTATCATTTTTTTGCGCTATGTATACTAAATGAGCGATTTAATCCTCATGCCAAAAAACATAAAAGACACAAAATAAGAAAAAAAAAAATACTCAACAATTCAGTCAAAGAGTCTGAAAATTGTTTCTTTTTATTTTTTTTAACGTTCAAACGTTCTTGCACTGCAATTCTAAAGCCCTAAAAAGGAGTACTCTAAGCAAGAACATAAAAAGATGACATTTGAAGGTCGATGTTGACTTATAAAGCCCTCGTTAAAGTCCCCATTAGTCGACGTGAGATTCAAGAGTCGACTTTATGAATATCTCAACAGGGCCTCTCTCATCCGATGTGGGATTTGGGATGTCAAAATCATCTCTTGAAGCATGTGAGGGGCCACACCTTTTATGAAACACGCATATACTAAAGGAATTCTGCTTTATCACCGGCCATTTCGTGAGAGTCAAGCCTTTAAAAGAAATGTTTTGAGTAACCATACAAGGCAAAAATTGATTTATGAATTATCGCCAAGTCATCGCCCGTCTAATGTAGGACTCAAGACGCCACCATCGCCCGTCTAATGTAGGACTCAAAACGCCACAAACTCTCCCCACTGAAAGAATTGATGTCCTTGTCTACTTTGGTCAGTACTGCGCCAGCGATACTCCCACGAGTGAAACGGGAGCACTGACACGAGTCAAAAGAATACTATTGACAATCTGGAATTTAAGTTCAAAGAAAGCCAGCTTCGTATTAAATTAATAAACCAGTCGATGCGGGAAGTAAGTAAGCCACCGGTTTTTTTAAGCATTAATTGTGGATGCCTATGAATCAGGAAATCAAAGTCGCCAACCATACTTGCGACCTCTTAAATGCCTGAGTAGCCCTTTTCCCAAAACCCTAACATGCAAAAAAATAATTGCGGTTCAACCAAATTCTGCTGCAAAAGGACCCAGCTAGGGTTCCACGCGGGCCTACCAATGATTCATCATGCCATCATCCTACAGCAGTAGTTTCGAAATTCTATATTCCGCACTGGGATTTTTCCACAAAAATCAAGACCTTTACATCCTCCTAACTTTAAAAAATTTCTTCACCGTTTCCTGCATGGCATCCGACCACAAGATGTGAAGTAAATTTTCTCGAAATCTTGTCAGGTTTCGAAGTGGAATGGCGCGATATATCCGAGGTCGATTCGACCTTTGGGAAGTGACAGATGTATGATGATTCACGGACTCAACAGCATCATTCCTCAGCAACACAAGAAGTCCACCATCCCACGTAACCAAGATAATCTGAAAAGAGGGAAGACGGAAGCTGGCATCTTTTTGTTCTTGTGAGAGATTCTTTTGGCCAACTTTCCACCAACCACGGTCGAGTCTCACTTGGCAGTCTGGAAGTATAATCATACTCCAGCATCGTCAAATTCTGCACACTACTACAAGTCAACTTGAACAACAAATATACATACTTCCAAAGTCAAATTAGAGCAGCCCGGCACTCCAATGTGGGCTTCCCATTCATTTTACGTTGACCACCACTACTAAATTCAATATACACTTGTGTGAAATCGCCAGAAAAAATGGGGTGTAGAGAGAGAGAGAGAGAGAGAGAGAGAGAGAGAGGTGTGTTTGGGGGAGAGTTGATTTTTTTTTTTTTTCCAGGGGAATAATCAGGTAAGGTAGGATGTCAAATAGATTGAATACGTGATGAATTCCGATGGAAGAAACAACAGATGGATACGTTAGTGGATGCAGCAAACCCGCACCCGAAAGAATGGGGCAAAAGGATGCACGCATCTCTGCTCAATTTGACCAAATTTATTACAGACTTAAAAAAAAAAATTGACCAAATTCATTGGTTTTTTATTTTTATTATTTATCACTGGGTTCTAATTTGGGCATAATTCCATAACGACCTAAATTTTAGATCTAATTCCTATTCTGCCTCAAGCTTTTTGATTTTTGTCTAAAAAAACTTCTCAACTTTCATTTTAGTCCCATTTTGCCCAAGTGTAAAAAAAGCACCACTAGTTTCTTCAGACTTATCAATATCACGGCCAAAGGTTCATTATTAGAATACGTCTTCATCAACAACCTTACTTTCATATGGAACAATAACTTCCTGATTTTGATAATCTCGAAAAATTAATGACAATTTTTGGACGCATTGGTAGATTTAGGATTATAGTGAAAATTATGGATTTTTTTCAAAAAAAAAAAAATTGGGATAGAATCAAAATTAGACCTAAAGTTGGAAGTTCTTTGGGGAATTTACCCGTAAGTATCAATTTTTCTTGGTCTGTTCGTAAATATCGTCTAGGAAGGGTTCTTTTCCCTTTTTTTATGGCCAACCATTTTCAAGGAATGTTGGATTGGGCCATTTTAAGGGAAAATTTGGGTTCGGCTCTATAGTTTTTTTTGGTCTAAAAGGAATGGTTTCATTTATATCGGAAAATCAAACATGCCCATAACTGGGGCTTTAGTACGTAATAGTTCTAAAAGAGATTGAGGAGGTGATACAGGCCAGTTCGAAAGAAGGGCTTTGCGTCCGTGGGCTTTAGTGGGGTTCGGCTCTATAGTTAAGCTTCTCAGAGCTCACACCCGTCAAGTGTCAGGACATCGTTCCCCACCCCACTTTGAAATTCCAGCTTGGAAGATTTTGACTAATGTCCAGCGATCCAAACGCAACCCACCTAGTCCAACCGGATCATGGGCAGCTCATGTCCGCATAGGTCGACAAGGATCACAAATGCCGTCTTGTCAGGGCTTTGTATAATTGGATCCTCGTAACAAATCGCGCCTCTGTCTTCGATGAACATCCTCCTCATTTCCTTCTTTTTTTTCAAGGTAATGGCACTGAGCACAAGGCTCAGAAAGAAGTGACGTTTATTTCACATCTCGTGGGACAGATGCGGAGTGCATGTAACGGTTTAAGACAATGGCGAAAGGGCCGATCTAGATGGCCTGTCCTTTCACATGACCAGATAAGTAATGCTATTTGCGCACGCTCGAGAGATGTGGAGATAGAAACGGGCAAAATGCACCATGAGCCCTTTACGAAGCCTGCGAAGAATCGAATGCTCGTGAACTGCTAACTACCGCAGCTCATTGGCATAAGGTTCGCTCTGATGGAGCATAGAAAAGGAACCTGGTGATCTTTGGGCACATGGAATTGTACGTGAAAAGTGGTCAGAATTCGACACGCAGCTCGCCACGGAAACATGTGTGCCGACTGGCTAGCAAATGTAGCTTTTCCCCCAGGGCCGGACTTTGTTATACATTTGAGTCTTCCTGTGGTTGTTTAGAAGTACTGCTTTTAGGAGACGAAGTGGGAGCTATGAGGCCTAGAGTTGTAATCTGTCATGTTCTTTTACCTTCCATTACACCCAAAAGTGAAAATATGATACTGACCTTTGCACACAGCAGCAACATTTGTTGCGAACCTGCTCAGCAGATGCCAAAGTTCATGGAAACCGGTCTGCGCATAATCCTGTTAATGAGAAGAATCCAGTTCGCTCTTCTTGCCAAAGTATCAATCAAATGCATATCGCTCCACTTTTTATCTATATCATACGAATATGTTAAGATGGGTACGGATGAAACACAATCAAGAATGCTCATTCACCACAATAGGATAGGATATAAAGCTGAAACAGACATTGATATAAGATTAACTACAATTGCGAGACAAAACTCAAATTGATTGTTTAATTAATAAAACATTGGACTCTTATGTTTCTGTTCTGCCTTTTATGCATTGAAAAATGTGCCTCTCCATCCCTTCATCACGTGAGATATACTTACTCCTCATCCGAATCTGGTTCTACGTCAATAATATCAGGAAAAACGTCCATAGATGATTCGTCATCAGGATTAACAATTATCTCCTTGCCCTTTCCAGAATCTGAAGTCCCCAGCATAACCTTTTCACCTGAAGCAGAATTGCCATCACCTTGAGGCACAACATCATTCCCCTCTAATCCGACTTCCCTACTTCCATGATCTGCAGTGACACTGCTCAGTGACTCTGTTTTGGAATCTCTCTCAGCATCTTTAGAAGTAGTTGCTATACAAGGAATCAGCACAGGTTCCTGTTGCAGAGTTTCTTTAAATTTCCTAGTCACCTCTTCATGCTTGGGTGATTCCACAATATTAGGATTCCTGTCTTCCATTTCCATGTCATTCGCATCTACTTCGGGAGGCGATATCCTACTTTTCTCGGTAGTGCTTTTATCTAGTAAGTTGTCATGTTCCTTTTCCATGCTAATTGCTTGGGACAAGTCACTGCGCTCTTCGCTGTACTTAACTTTCTTAACCTGGTCATCTAATGGAGTCTCAGGTTTTTCCTGATTTTGAAGCCACTTGCTATGCAGCTCATCATCATACGAATCAGGCAGAGTAAGCTCGGTCCTTTGTGAAAAAGCAACTGCAGGCTGGCCACCAGAGTGCACATTTTCTGCGAATTTGCGGGAAAATCCCCCAAAGGAGTCGGTGGTTGCAGGGGAGTAATCTTCCAGAGGAAGTGCCCGAGGATGAATAAGTACTTCCAAAGCTAAAAGAGCATGTGCACAAAATTCAGCTACTTTTGTCCCTGTTTCCTGTCTTCCTGCAGAAAACAATATCCTGAGTCCATGTAAATTATAATAGAACATTATAAGAGAAGCAATTCAATGGGTGGTGAGCAGTGATTGCACTAGTAAGGACGTGGCAATCTGCATCTCATGATGATGAAATAAGATATTGCAAGGATATGTCTAGCCAGTGAGGACAGAAAAACTAGCAGAAGGAACCACGATTGCTTCTGTCAATGAGCTGAGCGCAGGACAGACGGATGTTAATTAGTTTGAGTTGATGGATATTGTTGAGGAATCTTAGAAGAAACGTGTTAGCAGGTCGTTTTGTAAATGACTATTTTATCAAATAAGTTATCTCAAATCACCACAATCTAATCTATCCTTCTCAAACCCCTTAGTAAGCATTTCGTCATTCATGCAGCACATCACAAAGTCCACTGCACGTCCTTAGAAGTTAACCAATGACAACTCTGAATTGACCTTTTTCTATCATGGACCACAAAAGGACGAAAAGAAAGGATACAGGTGAGAATTAAAAGGAGAATGCAAAAAGACAGACTTCATCAAAGAGGAACAATTGACTAGAAATAGAAAAAACAATTGTCATGCGTTGCATTTGCTGCATATGCATCGAATCCAACAGTAATTTCACCATCAAATATCTGAGTAATGAACTATAGTTCCATAATGAGGTAAACAGACAATAAAGGGAAAGTCAGCCATGCAACCTCACTGGAAGGAAAAGTGACCATGGTACCTCACAGAAAGCTTCCGTCGGAAGAATACTCATTTGCAACTTGATTTAGTTCCCAAGATGGAGGTATAACTTACAATCGACAGATAATATCACTGGATATTTTGACCAAATAAGCTCCAGCCATGATATGCCTTATTACTTATCATATCACCGTTATCATCTATAGAGAAGAAAGGAAGTCCTTCTTTTTGCACACTATCACCAATATTTTTTAACATGCTTTTCTGAACAAACTTATTGCCCTCATGGCTCTACAGAAAGACTCCTCTTGACAAAATTTAAGGAATATTTTTCAATTAACCAATTGTATCAAAAGCGAAAATCTCACTAATCTAACATTGAGCACAATATTAGACAACAGATGTAGTTTCCTCTGCATATGAATATAGTTCTGCCACTGCTACTTATGTCACTATAGCCAATCATATATAATCACACAGAAAGGAAACAACGTGTCTGCCAATGAGAATTACCGCTTTGAAAGAGCTCAAGACTCCTGGCTATATTTGAGGGCCGTACATGAGATTGGGAAAGAAGTGATGCCAATAGTGCCCTCAAGGCAGCAAGTTGCAATTTCTCCACCATATGTATTTGTTCCTTGGGCATACAGATGCTATTTTCCTCAATGTTCCATCCATCATGAATTGAATTTGTTGCTACTGAAATCAAGAGTGTATCCACATTTTTCCTCCAAGAGTCGGACCTCAGAGCACCACCCTGCAACCAACATGTCAAAAGCAAGTTATGGAAATAAGACAGACACTCATAAATTAACAAGATCAACAACAAAAATGCATGCCTCCCTGATGGAAGGTGAGATACTTTCTCTTGATATTTTTGTTGAAAAAGCTCAGAGTTTGACACAAAGATAATGCGGAAATTTCACATGACCCCCTTTGAACTTCATATGGTACAAGAACAAAATTTTCCAGAATTTATTCCATTTATCTGTATCCCCAAAACATATTTTCTAAGTTAACGAAATAAGTTTCTTCTTAAGAGGTTAAATATTCAGGACTTATAGTTGAAAAGAAACTCATCCAACATCATTACAATGATATATCCAAACAGTCTACCCAGCAATTTATCTCCATGGCAAATGATGAGGACAGAGTTCTCCGTGTGGACAACAGTGCACATTTATGCAGCACTTACCACAGTAAGAAGAACCTCTAATGCCTCCAGTGCAGCTATCTTAACATTGGCAGGTACCACCAGATGATTTTTGGGTGCTTCTCCAAAGCCTGTTTCATGGTTATCCTCTAAAGATCTAGCTGCAGAAGCATGCTTCCTTTTTCTCTTATTTGGGTACAACACTTCATTGGCCTTCGACGGTGTGATGGGAAAAGCAAGGCCATCTTGATGATCAGGATTCAAATCAATGAAAACATTGTTGATTACTTCCTGTGTCAGGAATTTTGCTATACCTGTTAAGAAATTATTTCAAGGCAATTAACAGTCGAGCAGAGGTAGAGATATGAACATAAGAAAAGAAAATCAGAGTCTATAATAGAACTATATCAATAGAAACCAATGAGATGAAATAATAGAACCAGAAGGTGGAATAGAGAGGGCAGAACAAACGACTAACTGTTATTAGTGTCAAGGACCTCACAAGTAATTGGCAACACCTCAAAACAAGGATTGAATGTTGAAGTGCTGCAGAACTTTTAAATCAATCCTTTTGGATGAAAGCCATAATTAACTTGCATCACTAATATTAACCAATATGTAGGTATTCCACAGAAGCAATCTTTAGCAGATTGAGCTGCAAAAGTCACAAAGTCAACTGATGCTGAATTGGCATTTGATTAGACTCCTTAAAATTTGGGTTGGTTTTTACTTTTAGCTTTTGTCCAGATAGCCAAAAGGGCCTTTTGTTTCGGTTTAAAGCCAGACCAAACACCCCATACAATCCCTCTTGGTTTGTGTGCACATATGCACAGAGATGGAACTCTCAGTTGTCAATGATCAAACAGGTTCCTTCCTTACATACTGACAAGCATGATGGCACCATTTACACCGAAACTCAGAATTCAGTTCGCATTTTCCTTCAAGAAAAATAAGTTCCAGGTGGTACAGAGAGAGGCCAAGTTAACTGATTCAGAAGTTCTATATTTGATATTTGAACTTTCTTTCCAGGCCAATGCTTTCAGGGGAAGCAGGGTAACAAGATACTTACTTTATAACCCAACCCGAAAAATAAACTGACTTTAACTAAACAGCCATAAAGGGAAAAGCATGTAAGTCCTAAAACAAGTATCTTACCTATGCCCATGGACATCAGCAAAGTTTTTATGATTGAGTAGACCTTAACCCTTAACTCTGGCAATGAGCAGTTCTTGAAATATCTCACAATAAGTCGGACAATATATGCAGCATGAGGCAACATTTGACTGCACAAGAATGAAGACTTGACGTCATTAAAAACCAGAAAGCAAAGAGACCAATGAGGGACATGAGGAAAATGGACAAATACAGTGCAAGACAGCTATATAAAATCATTGTAAAACCTCTGTCCTATTTTGCAGAAACAAGAGCATGAAGGACAAGCAGCACTTAAAGCAACCATACAGTTAAGTTGAGAAAAGTACCACCTAATATCAAGCGCCTTGTTATTCTCGTCCTCCAAAAACTCAAACTGTTTCTTGGTACAATCCCAGTTCTCACCCAACTCAAGCCAAATCAATTGACAACCCAGTGATGTTCTCCGTGATGACTCAGTTACATCCTTGCCATGCCGATTACCCACTTTTTAGTCTATTCTTATGTGGAGGGAAAAAAAAAACCGTGCACCAAAGTAGTAGATGCACATACAATAAATCATATTACATGTTCTGGAGACAAAATCACTGCTTAAGCATTTAAAAAAAATCTACCTTAGGTAAAATGATTACGTGGTCCACAAAAAAAATGTAGAAGAACAATAGCCAGAAACGGATTACCTCCGCATGACTTTCGTCAATGCAATTAACAGATCCAAAGCATCGGAGTGAAACATTGGAAGCTCTGAACAAAGAGACTCTTGTTGCATGGCTGTGACAAAGGGCAACAAGCTTTGGGAGACAGAGCCATCCACCATTAGCACTCTCTCTATAAGGGCTAACACTGCTTTAACAGGAACATTCACCTTTTCTCACAAAAAAATATAGGTCAAAATCAACAAAAGCAAGAAAGAATATTTGTGATATATTTTCAACCATCAATAGTTCTAAGATTGCACTAAAAAGATTAAACCTAGCCTTTTCTCTCTCATAATGAAGTTGACAAAGATGCATAGAAGATAGTCACTACCTGAACAGGATAGGGATTTATAAGCATCTCACAACCACAAAGCATAAAAGCAGACACACTGGATATTAGCAATCTATTTGGTCTTTTTGTGGCCTCAGCAGCTGCTTTGTCAGAAGAGTTGCAACATCCTAATGGTGGTGGTGGATCTTTTCCTGGTGGAACCAGTAAGTTGACAACTTTGGTACTTTGGGTTTCTGCAACATGCAAACAAAAACAAAAAATCAACACCAGATTTCCCGCACTAACACCACATTATATAAGTATGTATATATGCATCTTTCACTAACCTTCCTCTAAGCATTGAAAGGCATCATTCAGATGGCTATTAATTAAAAGAAGGATCTTCTGCATCAGTAAAGACCAGGTCTCCTCATCTCCTTTTGATTGGGGAAGAATTGCTAAGCAGTGAGAAAGCTTCTGAAAGGTCAGCAGCAGAAATACATTAAGAAAGGATATACTTCAGAACAACCCATCATGTGCTCAGACGCTTGCCAATCGATCTGACACAAGAAACAAAGAGCCAGAAAAGAGAAGCACACTTACTTTTAACAAGCAAGTACTGCACTTCCCTGACATTATCTTCAAAGCAATAGTTGTCTCAACCTGCAAAATGCAGAGGAGTATGTCATAGAATGCATAAGCGAACAATAAATTAACCCACTTGGGAGGTCTAGCCCACTACGGCAAACTACTGCGTCTTTTGATAAATCTCACAACTAGCTTTACCTTGCATTACCTTACTACTCTTTTTACGGTTGATGTTTGGACCACAGGTTATTATCTAAATGTCACAAGTATCTTTAGTTTAAGTGATTCTTAAGTTCTCAAGTGCTTTTATATACATCTTTAATCTCCCATTTCAGTATGATAAAAGGAACCAATAAAGAATGTGCAACAGCAGCAGAGCAGCACATCTCTGTCATTCAAATACTTTTTCAAGAATTTTTTTCACAAATGTTTAAATATTTAAAAGTTTAATTTAATTTGGAGCTGTTAAATTTTAAGCCAGAAGGCAAACATGACTGCTCACATGCTTGGCATATGAGCACGCCTGAAAGAAATGACTATGGCTAAAGTATACTCAGAAACTCACACTGTCATAATGGTGATGGATGGCAGATGGAAAGTAACATATAATGCTGCACAACATGTTAACCCCGCCATCCTGCAAACATCAGGATATCATTAGCATTTAGAAATCCAAAAAGAAGGCTAAAACTTCCAGCAGATAAACACAATAAATTGTTACCAAAAAGAAAGTGTCTGCCATTATGCAGAAAACTGTAAACATGTTGAAGAATGTGTTCAAAGCTCTCAGAGAGAGAGAGAGAGAGAGAGGGAGTTTTGTCATCATAGACTGCTAATATGCTATGTACAAAATGGCATGCACATGGCAGGAATACCAAAATTTGATTTTCACTAAACAACACGAGTTCAATTACAACAGCAGTCTATGTACTTCCCAAGTTCTGAACAAGTTACGTTGTACTTTTTACAGAGATCCCCAGCACGGGTAACTTTGCAATTATGTTAAGGGATGGTCAAGGGAAAGCTGATACATAACCACTAGCCACTTGCATCAAGGGTAAAAATGCAGTTTACTTACCCCAAGATTATGTATGTTGCAGCCAAGATGTGAAAGATGGGTAAATTGCTAAGAGTACAATTACACAAGCAAACTGCAATAATTTAGAACCATAAGGATCATCACATACAGACCCACCAAAAGTTCTGTTGCTGATTACAAGATCAAAAGTTGGGACAATTTTGCCTTAATTCTATACACAAAATTAACATTCAGAAAGAATGACATGTTTCGGGCATGCTTACATGCAAAGCGTTGCATTATATAAAAGCATCACATCAGAAGTTGCAATCCCAACAATGTAAGATCTCCTCCAATTGAAAAAACAATCAGTTCAAAAGTTCCATTTCATAAGCCTAAAAGGTTCTCAAAGTAGATTTTATATCATTGGCATAGTGCGAGTTACTGCATTGGGTATTTCGGGTTTAAGGATGAATCAAGAAACTGGAAATAAAGCACGGAATTGTGCCCTGGGTTGAAGAGATAACTTTTTGAAATTGCTGTTGTTGTGAGCACTTATATGAATCATAAGCTTAAATCACAATGCTTTAAACATTAATTGCAACATTTACAAACTGTCAGTCCAATCTAACAATCCCATCCACAAGCACAGAGGCCTTTCTCCACCTTTCAATTTGTAGAGTTTAAAAACAAAAGCAAAGTATAATAGAATATTTAGGTTAACATTGAAGAAAGAGCAAAAGGAGAGAATTACTAACCCAAAGAGCCTCCGATCCATCTCCATTTAAAAGCTTCAAAAATGGTTGAATTAGCTTCCCAGAAAAACTAACACCATCTTTCTTCACATTGGGAAACTGACCTAACCTAGTCCAGGAAAATAAAGCACGCGATGACTAAACCATGAATCAGGTAAACAGGAACCTAAGGCTCTTGCATTGTTCAAGGTCAACTAACAGACGGTGGCATAGGTGTTGCTTGAAGTAAGATATAATTAAAAATGGTTGAAGGGAGTAATTATCAGCTGTCATTTTCTCATTGCCTTTTCGTTTTGCTTTTTCTGCAATTTTGATGGAAAATGATCAGTTAATCTCATAAAATCTTCCATCAATTGAGGTTTTCGATATCCAATAACCTCAGATGGAAACTCAAATTTCATCACTTCTAAAACGAAGCTAATCATTAATTGTTCTATTTAGGAAAAACACAAGGATCATGAAGCCACTGGTCAACAGAACTGAGAAGATGCGACTAAGCACCATATTTATCAAATGACAACATCATCATCGTCATCAGCAACTATGCTGTCTCCATCTAAGTTTGATTATGCATACACCTGCACACATGCCTTCTAGGCAACAGCATGAGAACTCTTTTTTAGTTCAAAATGCAGATATACCATTAGTCGCCCCAGTAGCAATCAAGACAGCTATTCATTGAAATTACAAATTGTTTTCTGAAATTTTGGATCTTTTTATTGCAGTTAATTTAGCATAAGTCTTGCACATACTTGATGCTCTTTATGAGACGCTAATTGTATATAAAAAGATCTTCTTTACAAATCCTTCATTGACATTCTTGATAATCAAGAAATGATATATGAGAAATGTGAAGTAGCAGACGAAGTAGATCCAGATTCGTTTATAATTATAATGAACTCTTCACTGATGTTGAGTAACACAAAATCTGCAATTATCTGATTCTTACCCACACTACAGTGCCACGCTTTCTTAGGCATCGACAAGACGTAGTGGAAGAGCTGGATTTTTTAATTCCATAAGTAGAAGGCCAAAGGAAAAACAGAAGACAGCTCACCTTGTAAATAAGTCCGAAAGTGAGGCAATAGATGCCACTCTCACAAAGTTGGAAACCCCTGGTGCCTATTAAAAAAGATGAAAGGAAGAGGGTTTTAAACTCCAATAACAACAGTACGCACTTCTTATCATTTTCTAAGCCTAGCATCTGATCATCAATTATTACTGACTAGGATGCAATCAAACTAATATGAAAAGCTTGGATTTTCTCATATATGGGTGCTATGTGGCAAATTACATTGGTAATAGTCAACCTTTGCTTGCAGTTGGATTGAGTCTTCTGTCTTTAACAAACATGGTATGACACTAAAATTTTCATAACCAAATTAACTAGAATGGAAATCTGCCATGCAATTGCCACTAGTATGTTGTGGAAGGTAAAAGTCCAGAAGTAATGAACTCGCGTTTAACAAAAAGCACTACATTAATTGCAGGAACCTTTCAAAAGATTACACTTGTTGGTATTGCTACTTGTGCAGAGTGATACACATTCTGAAGTGCACAATTCATTACAACACTCAGCATCACTTGGAGACATCCTTCTAACACCTTTATGTGCTTTCCTTCTGCCTTGCCTTTTCTTTCAATTTGGTTTTATCATGCAAAAGAAGTTACTCAGCACTTTCCAAAAGCAAAAGATTAAAGCTTCCAGATAGATACTTAATTTCCACACATTTAATAGTTTAACAAGCAACCACCAAAAAGCAACAAGGTATCGATGCCTGGTTTGTTGGTTTTACATCAAGAAAACACCAAACACAGTTAGTCAACCAGTATGTCACTCAGCCGAAAATGATGAAAGAGAAGAAAATAAAGGTATAACTACAATAAAATTCACATACCTGAACATGTGCATGAAGTTTCTGATACCAGGAAGAATAAGATGCCAAGAAACGGTGAGAGCTGCAGTCCTGGCAAGTTATGCCCAGCAAACAGACTCCTGCCCAACATTTGTCTGGCTAGAAGAGAATCACATGCTCAGATACATAAATACTGAGACCAAAATTCCAAAGTTCCAAAAAAGCAATTGCAAAGCCATTGTAAAAGGGTTTAGTCAGCTTTTATAAACAAAGCCTGTGTTCCGCCAAGGGTAGATCTAATCCACAAAATCCAACAGATCCCATCTTCTACTTTACATGTAAGCACTCGAAAATTTCTTCACCAGGTCGCAACAGATTACCCAAGACAGCAGAAAAGAGCACCGATTCCTCCAAAAAGGAATAATAACCTAACAAAAGAAGTACATTCAACCTAATTAAGCAGTAAGCATTCATATTCATCCTCACTTCCCTTGCAACCTGGCCACAATACTTCTTTTTCTTTTTATCTGCACAACAGAAGGACAGCCATAGAACTTCATTCTGAATGAGCCAGCATACAGCATGCAATTCACAATTCATTAATATCCTTAGAAGCAAGCACCACTAAATCCAAAAGGAAAAAGGATGTTCCATTCTACCAGTCTAAACTACAACAGCATTCCAACAGGGGAAACAGAAAAAGGAAAAAAAAAAAAAGGACAGGAACTGTAGTCAAACAAAAGTACGAGCTTCAATAACGGCAGAGCCAAGACAAGGCGGGAGATCCGTACCACATCGCTGGAGACCAGGAGCACCAGCCGCTCGACCCAAGCGTCCACCGCCTTCTTCCAGCTCTCGACCAGCTTCTTGTCCGCGGACTCCTCGGCCGACTCGGACAGCAGCTTGTGGACCCTGAGCGTGGCGACCACGCTCGCGAGCTCCGAGGGGTCCGAGAAGGGCCGCGAATCGTCCGGGACGCGCTCCCTCAGGAGCTTCGAGAGCAGGCGCGGCTTCAGGGCGACGTCGTACAGGCCGCCGAAGTTGCCGTGGGCCGCCATCGACCTCGGAGGCCCGAGCCCGAATCGGCGATGACGGTGGCGGAGAAAGAGAGGAGAGAGAGGGGGAAGAATCGGAGGAGCGGCGGGAGGCGCCGGCGGCGACGGGCGGACGCGGCGGGGTTTTGGGTTTTAGACAAGAGAGCGTCCCGCGGAGAGAGGTTTTGTAGTTTCGGTATGGGAAAGAGTGGAGAGTCACTGAACCTGACCGGGTAAAGCCCAAGCCCAAGTGGAAGGATTTTGGGCCAAGTGAACATTTGGATTTGGGCCGAATGGATTGTACAATAAAATAAAAATAGAAAGAAAAGAAAAGAAAAAAAGCGAGAAAAAGATTTAAAAAGACCCAGAGAATTCAAAAAATTACTCAAAACGATGCCGTGTTGGTTACAAGCTGTCCATTTCAGATCACCAGCCGAGAGACGTATGATGGCCAGCAATGATTGGACTAACACGTTAATAATTTCAGGTAATTTAGGTTAGATAAACTATATTGGAAAATCATGAAAATGTTTAATATTGAATTGACCAAATTAAAAATTTTATGATTGAATTGGCATTCATACAGTGATTGAATAATTTTTTCCCCAAAAAGAGTGGTGACTTAAGCCGCACAAATACATATTTGAAAATTGATGGAATAGTTTATTATTTTCGAAAAGTTCAACACCTTCCTGAGGAATTGTTCACCTTGCTCAGCATATAACTACCGGTAGGTCACCATAAGAGCTATCACTCTTGAAACAATCAAATTAATGTGGTAACTAAAGTCACATATGACTTATGAGTCGGTAATTTCCTATATAAGAGGTGGTGGCTTTAACAAGTTGGTAAGCTGCGAAAATAAAAATTTATAAATTATTAAGAATAGTTGGTTATATCGAAACAATCTAATAAACATTGGTAATTGACTCAAATAAGAATTGACAATTTTATATGAGAATTGGCAACATACATGTGGACTTGATAGAGTCGGGCGAAATTGTGTTCCCAGAGCAATGGACGATGGATGAGGAAGGTGAGTGTGAACTCAAAGATGTCGATTATCAACCGTTGTCATCATTGTTTCGTAGATTGCATGGACTAAAGAAGAGCACGAGTTCAATCGATCTTCCTCTATGGTTACCTTCCATGTACTTTTAACTTGGAGGTGCCTTTTTAGTTAGATTATAATTTGCAAAATTTTTTATTCCGATTTCATTAGGTTGTTTATTGGCCAGTAGAAGAAGTAATAAATCTTTCTAGGGTCTCAACAATTTGCCCTTCTAATTTCTAGGCAATTGCCTTATCCATAGAATTATAAAACAAGAAGGCTATCAAAGATTCAAGCAGGAAAAGGGCATCAATACAATCGGCAGATGGGGCTATTGAGTCCAGTAAATATTGTTAAATATTGTGGGATTGTCTAAAGTTGGTAACTTTAGATCGACTCCCAAACATATATTTGTAAATTATCGGGACACATATTTTTGAAGTGATCAATAAACGTTGGTAAGTGAACTTAAATAAAAGTTACAATTCCGTATAAGAATTAGTAGCTTCATAAGTTGGTTAGCTGTGCAGATAATTATTGGTAAATCATTTTAAATAGTTTGTTATTTGAAAATAATCAAATACATATTGATAATTGACTCAAATGAGAGCCGATAATTTTATAGAATAGCTTAAGCTCTATCAATAATAGTGTTCTTTTTGTGGCCTAAACCAATAATAGTGTTGGAATGGTCAACAAACTTTCAAAATTGTTGGCGATTGCGTATAACATTGGTCAATACTTTAATCAGTTGGGAAGGTATTGGAACGATTGGTACTTTTTGAAATGGGGACAATTGTCCGAAAAATCTTAAACCTATTGCATTTTTGCCAATTCGATCCTAAACCTTTTAACTTTGCTAATTGAGTTCTAAACTTTTTACTTCTTGCCGATTTAGTCCATCCGGCCAATTTTGGCGGAAAATACCGACGTGGACGACGGTGCCACGTGGGACTACCGGCACTGGCATGGACAATTTTTAATAATATTTTAATATTTTTTTGATTTTTTTTTAATTTTGATTTTTTTTTTTTCTTTCTCTTTTTTTTTTTTTTGGCTGTTGTGCGATAGGAGAATGGAAACCATTGAAACTTTCACTCCCGATCGCCATTAACACCCACCTTCGTTCGCCTCGCAGAACCCCCCTTGCCTCACCTCCACCATCCTCCGCTGTCCTCCGCCGCTGTCATCCGCCATCGGCATGCTCATGTCGCGCCGTGCGATCGCATTGTACGTCCAATCTCTCCCCCTCCCCCCACCCGCTCTCGATGACCCCGATCGGGGCCTCGCCACCGCTTCTCGCTATATAAAGCATCGTTGGGCCTCCGGGTTGGAGCCTTCTTCTTCTTCGAGCCGAGCCGCGCCGAGGGGAGGGTGGGGGCGTTGTTCTTCGGTTGGCGGGGGAGAAATGGAGGCGCGATCGAGCTCTGCGACCTCATTGCGCAAAATCCGGCGCAATTCGCGAGGCAGATAAGTCGGGCATGGATTTGCGGCGGATGCCCCTAATCCGAGTCCATCCTCGCTAGATCTCGTAGGGTGGTCTCGCGTTCACACCTCAATGTGGTTCTTGCCGTCATCTTCTTCTTCTCCTCGTCGTTTGTGATCGGCGTCGTCGCCCTCCTCGTCAATGCAAAATCGTCACTGTTGCCCGGCCAGGGGCAAGGGCCGGCCTCGCTAGATCTGGTCTGGGGGAGGGCGAGCCCTGGTGAGGGCTCCCCTCGCTAGATCTGGCGAGGCCAGCCCTTGCCCAGGCCAAGGCAGCCTCACCTGGCGTCGCCGTCACCAGGGCTCCTCCTCACTTGGCCGGGCCTCGCCTGTGGCGAGCGAGGCTAGTCGCCAAGCGTGGACGGTGGCCGCCCGTCGCCCGTGGTCGCCCAGAAAAGGCCAAGAAAGCCAAAAAAGAAAATAAAAAAAAAAAAAGAAGAAGGAAAAACAAATAATAAAAATAATAAAAATTCAAAAAATATTAAAATGTTATTAAAAATTGTCCACGTCGGCGTTGGCGGTCCTACGTGGCACCGCCGATGTTCACGTCGGCATTTTCCGGCCAAAATTGGCCGGATTGACCGAATCAACAAGAAGTGAAAAGATTTAGGACTCAATTGGCTAAGAAAGTTAAAAGGTTTAGAACTGAATTGTGCAAAAAGTGTAATAGGTTTAGGACTTTTTGACAATTTTCCCTTTTGAAATGATATAATAAAAATTTGTTCGTTAGAATCAAAAACATGAAAAATTATGAAAAAAATCCTAAATATATTACACTTTTGCTAATTCAACTTTTAAACATTTTAAATTTACCAATTAAGTTCTAAATATTTTTATATTTTTATAATTAAGTCCATCCAAATTAATTTTGACCGAAAATCATTGATGTGGATTCCAGCCGTTTTCTATAGGACAATTAGCACTAAAGTGAACAAATTTTAATAGTATTTTGATATTTTTTGAATTTATTTATTTTTTATTTCCTTTTTTCCTTTATTTCTTATTTTTTTTTCCCCTTCTTCTTCCCCTCCCCTAGCCAGTCACAGGGCATTGCCCAGAGGCAAACCTTTGGCGAAGCTTGCCCTTGCCAGCCACTAGTGAGGGCAAGCCTCGCTTGAGATTGGCAAGTTCGACCTCACTATGGCTAGATGAGCATCATCACTTACCAATGTTTGTTGATCACTTACAAAATATTTAAGTTCACTTACCAATGAGTTGATAATATCTTTTAAAAGTTGGTAACATGTGTAAGAGTTAGTAATTTTCAAACTATTCAAATAACATAGGTTTTGGCCCAAAAAAAAAAAAAAAAGGAACATCGGTGACATAAGAATTGGCAATTCTACATAAGAGCTAGTAAATTTGACACTTATGATCCGTTCGTTTCGCGGAAAATATTATGTTTCAGGAAAACATTTTCCAGGAAAAATGATTTCTATTTTTTTAGGTGTTGCCAAAACCTAAAATTTGAGTGGAAAATATTTTCCACCGTTCGTTAGCTCATTTAATTGTTTGGGAAAAATTATCAAAAATTGAATTTTAATATTTTTAATTGACCAAAAAATTAATTTATTTTTTTATATTTTTAAAAAAAATCGAAATTTTATTTTATTTTTATTTTTTCTTTCTTTTTTTTTTTTTTTTCTTTTCCTTCCTTCCTCCTCCTTCTCCCTCCTCCTTCCGCCGCTGCCGCCTCCTTCCCGCCTGATGATGGCCGGTTGCTCGACGATCGACCAAGACCCGGTGGCCAAATCCGGCGAGCTCGAGGCTCGGCCGATCTCGCTCGAGCTCGCCGGATCTAGTGGCGGAGCTCGGGCTCGCCCGGATCGGGAGCTCGAGCTCCACCACCGATTCGGCAAGCTCGCGGCTTGCCTGAGCCGGCGGCTTCGCGGCGAGCTCGGGCCCGGCTCGTCCGATCCGGGCGAGCCGCGAGCTCCGCCTAGGCGGCGAGAGCTCCGCCTCGCGCCCGATCCGGTGAGGCTCGATCTAGGCGGAGCCTCATCGGCTGGGGCGAGGCCGGCGAGGTCGCTGGCCGGGCTTGCGGTCGCCGGGCCTGCCGGACACCGCCGTGGCTGGTTCGGCCAAAGAAGAAGATGAATAGGAAAGAAAGAAAAGAAAAAAAAAGAAAAGAAAAGAAATTAAAAACTCGATTTAAAAAAAAAAAAAAAAAAAGAAAGCATAAAAATAAAATGAAAATATATTAATAAAAAAAAAGTAAGAGGGGAAGAAGTCATGGAAAACGTTTTACACTTTTCAAAAGTGGAAAACGTTTTCCTCACTTTAAAGGTTGTTTTCCAATGATGGAAAACATTTTCCGTGAAATAAACACCGAAAAATCCGGAAAACATTTTTAGGAAGTCATTTTCCGAAACGAACGGATCCTTAATGCTCTTAAGTTATGAAAATAAACGTTCTTAGATTGTTGGAACGACAATATACTAGTTGGTTTCGATTCAAATGTGAGTACATATATTTAAAATTAGTTGCTAATCGAATCAAAGATAAGTTGGCAAAAGCACTTAAATTATAGTTGGTAATTTTGTATAAAAGTGAGTAAGTTTAGCACCTTGATAAACTCCAAAAATAAATCGCGGTAGATTATGACAACAACTAATTATTTTAAGGGAAACGACATAAATGGTTCCAAAACTTTGGCCTAATATGCAATGTGATCCCTGAACTTTTAATTTATTGAATTTGCTCTATGAACTTTACCTCAATATGTAGTGTTATCTCTGAACTTTTAATTTATTCAACATGAGTTCTTGAACTTTTGAAATATGTTCAAATTAGTCACTCGACTATATAAGTAATCTATGATATTGAATTAATGGAATGACAATATTGTAATTTAGGGATTACATTAAATATATACCAAAAATCCAATTATCAAATTGAATAAATTAGAAGTTCAAAGACTACATTGCATATTAAGTTAAAGTTCATGAACCTCATTGAATGAATTAAAAGTTCAATAATCACATTACATATTGAGCCAATGTTTATGGATTATTTATGTTATTATCTTTAACTTTAATACCCCGGTAAAACACAAAAATAAGGGTTGAGTAGATCATTAAAATGGTGGGCAATTTTGGAATAAATAAATGGTTGTACTTTTCAAAACCTATTGGCGACATTCTAAGAAGTTACTGGCTCAAAAAACTTGCCGGTGACAACTCATTTGTGACCGACGGGATTTGACAGTTAGCAACGCTTTCCCAAATTTGCGACACAAAGGAACTCTATCGGCAAAGCAAGAGGAAGCAGCCACGTGCCAAAAAAAAAAAAAAATCTTATCCACAGAAAAATTGCGTGAGCAAACTACATCTATAGACAAACCAAGTCTTCGAACCTAGAGGCCTAAACATGAGTTAGTAACAACTGAAACAAAATGCTTTTCCTAGATTTGCAGGATACGTCAGTCGGCAGTTTTCTGATAGAGACGGAGTTTGGTTCAGCATTTGCAATGGGCTTTGCAGTCCCTAATGCAAAAATTTGAAAGCCCCAGCTATTTGGGGGAAATGCGGTGTGTTTGGTAAATTTTTTTGCAAATGGACTTTGAATTGAATGTGCGTTTGGTAAAGAAAACTTTCACAATGGGCTTTGAAGGGTATGATATATATATTTTATATTTTGTTTTATTTATTTTAAATTGGACCTAACCCTTCGTCGGATTGGCGAGGGCTACGGCCGTCGGAGGTCGCCGACCTCCCGGCGAGGTCGCGCAACCTAGCCGAGGGCCGCATGGGAGGTCGCTCGACCTTGGGCGACCCCTTGGCGAGGGTCGCGTGACCTGGCGACCGCCACTTGGGTCTCGCGGCCGTGGCGGCCCTTGCCTGGGTCTCGCGAGGGTTGCGCAACGGCCGGCCGCAGTTGCGAGACCCAAGCGGCGGCCGCCTAGGTTGCGCGACCCTTGCCGAGGGTCGCCCAAGGTCGGGTGACCTCCGGTGGCCCTCGGTTGGGTCGCATGACCCTTGCCGAAGGTTGCCCAACCTCGGGGGACCTTCGTTAACTGCCGCCAGCGCCAGATTTGGCTCGCCGGTGGCCGTAGCCCTTCGCCGGATCGGCGAAGGGTTGCCTCATTTTTCAATTAAAAGTAAAAAATAAACGGGGGCAAAATCGAAAATATGAAAAATTAGTGAGGACAGTTTTGGAAGAGAAAAAATTAATTTTAGTATCTTCTTGAATGCTAAAAGCCCAAAGCTAGTCCCTACTAGCTTCGGGCTTTTAGCATTTTGAAGACAAGTTGAAAGTTGAAAGCCAGCAAAAAAATTGAACCAAACGGTCCAGCATTTCCCCAAGAGGCTTTCAGGGTTGAAAGCCCCTTGGGAATACTGAACCAAACGCACCCAAAAGGAACACAAGACACCGACCTTTGTCCGATCGAATTACCTGCGAAGGCTGGCCTGTAAATCAAGCATTTCTTAGAAATGCGTTGAAACCAAAAAATAATAGCTATCCTGGAAATTTGGAACGAGCCACAAATGAAGACAAGGGGAAGAAGTAATTCAAATGCAAATGCTTTTTGCTTTGGTGTATATATAAATTTGAAGTCCATAACCTTTTAAAGTAATTAGATATGTGACAAACGAGAAAATCCACAAAGTGATACAAGCACGTAAATAAAGCCAAATGAGTAGACACAATGATTACATGAAGACAAGCGTGGAGAACTTTTCAATGAGTTTTTCCAGCCTTCTTTGTCTTCATGCTGCATGAGGTTTTCTTCATTAAATGCTTGTAGCCTTCTTGTCTTTGATCTTCTTCAAGCGCCTACCAAGAATGATGCTTCACCAATTCGTTTTCGTTCTTCTTTTGACAAGAAAATATTCAGTGGTTTGCTCTCACCCCGTCATCAACTGACGTGGCGAGCATTTTTTGCTTCCATCCAATAGCAGCTCGACACGTGTATGATGTTGTGGAATTAATCACAAAAATTGAAAACTTAATTTCTCTCTTCCTTTGCCATGGCGGCCACCGCCCCAGCATGATCGTCGCCGCCGCCCAAGCCATTGCAACCTCCATCCTCGAGCCCTCCACATCGTCGTGGCTGTTGCACCCTCACCGTCAAGGTTCGCGGCCATGGACGATTCGCGGTCACCAGATCTGTGAATGAGGGGGCCTCGGAGTCATGGACAAGCAAAGCTTGCAGCCATGGATGATGGAGGAGCCCTTCTAGCGTCGCTCACAGTCGGCTCGAGCAGCCCCTCCGGCTCCGTCTTTTTCTATTTTTCTCCAACCTCCAGATCTGGGACCGCGTCCTTCGTCCATGGTTGTCGTCACTTTCGCTGGCCTCGTTCTCCAAAGCTCTAGAGCTAGCCATTCATGGCCGAACGCATTCGGGCATTGAGGAAGACGAATGGTGGAAGACAAAGTTGAAGACAAACAAACAAACAAAGGAAGGCAAAGCCAAAGACAAACAGAGGAAGACGAAGCTGAAGACCAGATCTGGAGCCACAGTGACAGCAGCAAGCCGAAGCGACCAGATCTAGAGCCATGGTGAAAGTAGGAAGTTGAAGCAACTAGATCTGGCCAATGACCCAAAGATGAAGACGAGCAGTCACTGGGAAGAAGACGAAGCCGAAGACGAATGAGGAAGACGACAGAAAGGGTGACTCGGTTTGGATGTGCAGTTGGCCTGGACACAGCGTTGACGCCGGCAACGGCAGGAGGTGTGGAGGTGGTGTGGACGGAGGAGGAACAGAGGAGGAAGAGAGAGAAAGTGGTGGAATGAGAGATTTTTTTTTTTTTAATTCCACATCACCATGCACGTGTCGAGCTGCTACTGGATGGAAGCAAAAAATGCTCGCCACGTCAGCTGATGACGTGGTGAGAGCAAACCACTGAATATTTTTCTCTTTGACGAGAAAATATTGGCTGCAGCTCTAACTCCAGCGTGTCTTCCTCTGAGTCCATTCACCGGGCGACACGTGTCGCCCGGCAGCCACAATGGAGTCCGAGCGCTTTCCTTTTATTTTCGGTAAAATAATCTTTTTTCTCTCTCCTCTAGCGCCTGTACGCTAGCCCTGCGCTCTCTCTCTCCTCTGCAGAGTCTGCACGCATTTATTGTATTCTTTTTCCTCTTCCCTCGTTCTTTCCTCCCGAGTAGAAGAAAAGCCATTCCAACTTCCAAGCGAGCGAAGCTTTCAAATTTTAAATCTCTGGTTTCGCTCTCGTTTGCTACTCCGCGCTCGTCGTCGCTGCTCCGGCATTGCGTTTGTCAATCGGCCGTTCCCCGCCATCACCCCGCGCTCGCTCGCTCGCTGGTCCTGTCGCTTCCTCCGTCTCTGCTTCGGCGCTCGCCCTTTGCTCTGTTGCTCGCTCCATCTCTGCTCCGGCACCGACGCCTGCAGAGCAGCGTCGACGCCTTCCATGCCGGTTACGAGATTTGTGGATGTGTACACGCAGAGGTTCGCGACATCGCCGTTTCGGAGATCGCGAAGATTTCCCTTCGCTCCTTCACCTTCTCCGATCCTCTCGCTGCTCATTCTCGTCCTGCGGTAACCCATCCTCGCCCTTCAAAACCCCCCTTCTTCTATAATGCTTTCGTCGCTGGCTTCATTTGCTTGCGGAACTTTTAGTGCTGAGAAGTTGGGCATTTCTTGTGAAATTTTGGGAGTTTGGTCGCTGACTTGTCCTTTCAGAGATTGGATGGAAGTCATGAGTTTATGAGGTCTTGGTTCTTGTCATTGAGCCCTCTAAAGGACGTCGTTAGTAGTTTAACCACGTCGAAGGAGCTTCTGAAAGTTCTTTTTCGGATCGGTGGTCTCGAGAAGCAACATAAACCGACTATAGCCCTCGTCTCAGCCTTAGGAGTCGAGCTCGATCGTTCCATCATCCAGGTTGAGCAGTTGATCCATGAAGAGAGGTCTCATTCTCACCAGATTGATTTCCTCATGAAGCATTTCGCAGAAGAAAAGGCGTCTTGGAGAAGAGAGGAGAGGGAACGAATCCGCACTGCTATTTCACATAAGGCGGAGGAAGTCGACGTGGCAAAGAAATTGAGAAGACAAACGGAGAGACTAAACAAGAAGCTTGGCCAAGAACTGGCTGGCATGAAGTCATCTCTTTCCAAGGCGATGAAAGAGCTCGAGAGTGAGAAGAGGGCTAAGGAAATATTGGAGCAGGTCTGCGACGAGTTAGCGAGAGGGATTGGAGAGGACCGGGCGCAAGTGGAAGAATTGAAGAGAGAATCCGCCAAAGTTCTTGAAGAGGTGGAGAAGGAGAGGGAAATACTTCAGCTAGCGGATGTTTTGCGCGAGGAGAGAGTGCAGACGAAACTTTCAGAGGCCAATTACCATTTTGGCGAGGAGAGAGTGCAGACGAAACTTTCAGGGGCCAAGTACGATTTTGAAGAGAAGAATGCCGCCCTCGAAAAGCTGAGGGCTCAGCTCGAGGCCTACATGAGATCCAAAATGACTAAAGATGAGAATTCTCCGAAATCAGAGAAAGCCAAGGAGCTCGAGGCGTTCTTGAGCGACAAGATCAATCTTGAATGCGCTGAAAACGAATTATTCTGAGAGAATAAAGAAGCTGATGGAGAGGAGTGCAAAGGAAATGAATCCGCAGAAAGCGATCTTCATTCGATCGAATTGAACATGGACAACAACACCAGGAGCTACAAGTGGAGCTACGCGTTCTCATCATCTTTCGTAAAATCAAGTCCACCATGAAGACATTCATAAACTGCTCTACCGTAGTGCACGACGATACTAATCAAAGAGAACTCGAAATGGGTCTCGGTAGATAATGAGTTCAACTTCAATGGGAGGAGATCTTCATCCAACAAAATTCAATGGGAGAGCATCTCCTTAAGAAGAGGAAACTCTAAAGGGGCGAATCTTCATGACGGTGCCAGAACTCATGACAAGCTGAATGGGTTCAACGCAGGGAGACTAATAGAGTTCTTCTCGCCGGCTAAAATGGACAGCAACAAGGAAGACGAAACCAGAAGAAACAGAGCGCTCGCAGGCCTGAAGGACCATCAGCTGTCGAATTTCGCTAGTCCGATCAGGCCATGGAGCCAGTCCTTGCCTCTGCAAGATCACGGCATGGAGAGTTGGACTATGGGAGAGAGTAATGAATGCGAAATCGAAGCGACTCAGGATTAAATAGTTTTTTTCCTTCTTCCTTTTGCGCTCATCTCCATGTCAGGCAGGGAATACTAGAAATTGCTAGCAAACGATGTCCTCGCGTTAGTCCTATTCGAGAATTTTGATACTATAATTGTATATGTGTTGCTGGTCTAGTGCTGATGTTAAAAACCATCCCAATTCGCAATTTTAGTTCTTGCTGCTAAGTACAATGTTGATGTTGCTGCTGTCCCAGTTTGCAAGACCGGTGTCATCTGCCTGAAAGAACTTAAAATAAACTTTTCCACGAGAGTTATGATCAACATGAGAGAATAATTCCACCTATGCTCTTTATCATTCCATGTGCTCCTTAACAACTCATTTCGTCGTCAACTGGTCAAATAGATTCTCTGGCATGAGGGCCAGCATTTGTTATAAGACAAACCGTCTGTCGAAATAAGACCAGGTGCATGGAACTGGAAAATATTGAAACGGCGGAACCCCAACCCCCAAAAAAAAAAAAAAACTCGTCACTGAGCTACCGAAAGAAAAGATCGAATTAATTCATGAGAAAAGTCATTAATGTTCTTATTTCATTGCCAAGATACAGACTAGTTACAAGAGTCCTACTGCACAGGATACAGACATGTTTACTGTGCAACTGAAATATAACATTGCTTTCTCAACTATCAAGCGGGAAGTATTTATGAACTATGTTGCTTGCAATCAGAATTTACAATAGCCCATGAAGTCGAAAAAGTCGAACAAACAATCAGGAGTCCAAAAAGTTGAAACAAACAATCAGAAGGTTCCCACTGGGACCAACATTTGCTAGGCGTTTTTGCCATGATTCGGACCTGGCTCCGTGAAAGAAAACATAACCTATTTGTAAGGGCCTTCAGGCTTCCCAGATGTCGATGCAAAGGTAACTGGGTTACTCGGATGGTCCCTCACGATCAGGCTAAGCACCTCAGGCCTCGAATAATGCCCAACCACATCAAAATCAAACTTGGCCCGCGCTATTTCTCCAAGGTCTGCACATCATTACACCATAAGTAAATCAAGCTCATGAGGAAAAACCTGAAGCCCTCACAACTAAAATGAGATCATAATCTCCTTGGTTAGCTAACTTCCAGAGATTTAAAGTGCACACGAGCTGCAAGTGCAAGGAACATACCAAGGTCGGCTGAGATGAGTGCCTTGCCATCATAGTTGGGTCCGGCCAAAACATTTCCTGATGGAGATATAATTACACTGCCTCCAGCACATACGACAGAATCTGGGTTAAGATCATCATCTGTTCCTGCAAAAACATACTCTGGTGGAGGCCGGTAGTCTTTCCGACGACAAAATCGGTTGGCTGGTAAAACAAAACATCCACCCTCAAGAGCAATATGTGTCATAGATGCTTGCCAAATGTCCCTCGCATCAGCCGTCGGTGCACAATATATTTCAACACCTGCAAAATAAAGAAGACTGGATTTTCTCAATCCTTCCTGCATCAAGTTTAGCTAAACATCGTTCCTGTGCTAATTGCAGTTTCTATATCAAAATTATGGCTCATGGAAGCCCAGCCTCAACAGGAGGTATGAAGGTTTTGCAATCCAACAAGGCATTGACAGACAACAATCCATGGAATCACATTCTAATATGGATTGTGATGGTTAAACTTCTGAACATTACCCCAACACTGGTTCCAATGACATCAATGCAGGTAACGAAAGTTAGCCTGATCAGATAGATTGGACACCAATTTGACAGCCTAACAAAGGCTTTAAAACTTATAACCAAGAATTCCAGGGTGGGAGAAATATCATTATCATATCCAACTGTGACACGAAATCTATGCTAAAGTAAGAACGTAAATATGAACATGGTTACTAGGCAAAATCAGATCACCAGCGGCGTCATGCAGCAAAGTTTCAGAAGAATGTGTGCAATTGTTGGCATGGGCATCAATTTTTTAATTCTATACTTTCCTTCAAGTCCACATGGTCACGAAGAGCAGATATATGCCATTCAATGGAGATGAAAGAGACCGGGAGATGAATTCTAGTTTGATCCAGTCAAGCAAAAAACAAGCTGCAAACATGCAGAATAGCTAACCTTTAGCATACATTGCTGTCCTCAGAAGTGGCATTCTATTTTCCCAGCAAATGGCCGCACCGATTTTCCCAATCGGCGTATCAAACACCGGAATGGTCAACCCATCACCAAATCCCCAGATGACACGCTCCAGAGCCGTGGGCATGACTTTATGGTGCTTCCCAACGTAACGACCTTGAGGATCAAAAAACAGGATTGTGCAATACAATGTATATCCATCTCTCTCTATCACCCCCTCACTAGGAAAACTTTATATTTTCCAGCCATCGCTGCTAACCAATCAACTTCAGGGCCTGCATAAGCATCAATCATGGAACATATGCGGAAGGCATGAGAAGAGCTGTGTGGTAGGATGGCACAAACGAGAGCGACATATTGAACAATCGCATGATACACAAAGTAGCCATTTGAAGAAGCTCAGAAACAGAAAATCTTTCTAAACACGGAATATGAGTATCCAGGTTGCTCCAAGTTCATCACCCTACAGATAAAACAAGAGACTCTGCTTCAACACTGCGAATCTTGGAAGTCAATTCACTTTCTGCACTTAGCTACAGAGCTCAAAGAGAGGGCCAACATTGGAAACTACGAATCATCGCATCTGGGTGAGAACGAACTACCTTAAAAAACCCAAAAGAGAACCAACGCCCACTAACCATAAAAACATGGCAGTAGCGCTAGTACCTGGAACATCGATGGGGGAGGCGTGATAATTGCGGAACTCCTCCCTGCCCATTGCCGTGCGATTGCCGATGATGACGCCGAAGGTGGAGCCGCGGGGGTAACCACCGACGAAGGCTTCGAGGAAGACGACCAGCTGAGACCCGTGCGAAGTTGCCTCGGCCAGCAGCCTCTCCGCCTTATCTGCCATCGCATCCCACAGAAGAAGCAAAGATAAAAAGCGTCAAATTTACATCTCAGTTTCTCAACCATTTGCCAGGGGATGAAAGGGGCAGCTTTGCATGCAGCTTAACGCTTAAGTCATCATAAATCCGTATCAATAAAAAAACAAGCCCTCAATTCATCTGCCCCGAGAGGGCTCAATGACAAGAACCAAGACCTCATAAACTCATGACTTCCATCCAATCTCTGAAAGGACAAGTCAGCGACCAAACTCCCAAAATTTCACAAGAAATGCCCAACCTCTCAGCACTAAAAGTTCTGCAAGCAAATGAAGCCAGCAACGAAAGCATCATAGAAGAAGGGGGGTTTTGAAGGGCGAGGATGGGTTACCGCAGGACGAGAATGAGCAGCGAGAGGATCGGAGAAGGTGAAGGAGCGAATGGAAATCTTCGCGTTCTCCGAAACGGCGACGTCGCGTGTACACATCCCACAAATCTCGTAACCGGTCTGGAAGGCGTCGACGCTGCTCTGCAGGTGGTTGCAGAAATGGGATCTCCCAAATCTCGGCCGCCCAAGCAGATTAATGTGCGAAGGAAAGCGGCGCCGGAGCAGAGATGGAGCGAGCAACGGAGCAAAGAGCGAGCGCCGAAGCAGAGACGGAGGAAGCGACAGGACCGGCGAGCGAGCGAGCGCGGGGTGACGGCGGGGAACGGCCGATTGACAAACGCAATGCCGGAGCAGCGACGACGAGCGCTGAGTAGCAAACGAGAGCGAAACCAGAGATTTAAAATTTGGCAGCTTCCCTCGCTTGGAAGTTGGAATGGCTTTTCTTCTACTCGGGAGAAAAGAACAAGGGAAGAGGAAAGAGAATACAATAAATGCGTGCAGACTCTGCAGAGGAGAAAGAGAGAGCGCAGGGCTAGCGTACAGGCGCTAGAGGAGAGAGAAAAAAGATTATTTTACCGAAAATAAAAGAAAGCGCTCGGACTCCAGCGTGGCTGCCGGGCGACACGTGTCGCCCGGTGAATGGATTAGGAGGAAGACACGCTGGAGTCAGAGCTGCAGTTAATATTTTCTCCTCTTTTGACACCCATTATAGATCAAGGCATTTTGAAAAATACTAACGACCAAATCTAGAGCTCAGCAACCAACCAACATGCTCAAATCTTCAACAATCAATTTTATATTATTTTAACAAAATGCTGGCCAAGACACAACTTTATATCATCAGTATCCCACTGAACTTTACTCCACCAATGTGCATCGCCTCTGATCTCCTTTATCGAGTTGCCGTTCCTGGTCCTGAATGGCAACTTCTTGAGCGAAGGACAACGCACGACTTCGAGTTCCACCAGACTCTGCCAGGACTCCTCTCTCCGACAGAGGCATTGCAATCAGGGTAGCCCGTTCAAACGTGCTGCCCGCAATTTAGGAACAGCAGCATGTTCTTTTGCGCTTCCTGCGATGTGCCGGAAGAGTTCATTCAGATGGGCACAAGTGTCTACCTTGATTTCGCTCAATTTGGGCAGGCTTGTGATCCGACCCCCCAAGTAGAAAAGATTCTCCAATTCGTAGCATCCAGTTACCACCAAAGTTTTTAATCTCGGAAAGCTCAATCCCAAGCGATCAGCCAATATTGACATGCTCTTTATCTTCCCAATGTTATCAAGATACAGCTCTTCCAAATTCGGAAGTAGGTCAAACTGAGCATTGCTTCCTTCGTTCAGCATGGCATCTTTGAGTCAATATCTTCATATTAGTAAAACATTCCACTCGGTTTATGACGACATTTTCCAGAATCTCATGAAGGTTGCAACAATTATCGAAGGCTAGAGAAGTTGCGTGAGACATGAACCATTCTAAACTGTCTCCTGAGAGGTCTCTTCCAATTAGAGCCTTCCCGCTGGATCTTGTTAGTCTTTGTATATCACGCGGTGAATACGTCAGACCCATTGAGCACTGAAATGTTTTCAGCCTTCCTATCAATAAACGTCGCTTTCTTCAAAGGCCTTCACTGTATCATGCAAGGATAGATGTAGGACGGATAACCTTTGCAAAGATTGTAAATCTTCCAGGGTTGCCCTATGCTCCGTGTGGCCCTCTTGGAAGTAAATCTCAAAGGAGAGCAGTGGAGGTCTTCGCTTGACGAGCCACCGGTAACTACTTCCTGTCATGTCTAAGAATTCCAGGGAAGTCAGATTAGAAACCGTTTCTGGTCGTACGAATTCCAAGTTGAGTGTGTATGATAGATCTAACTTCCTTAAATTTGTTAGTTGATCCATCCCTTCTGGCAGGTGCTTGATACTTGTATCATGGAGATCAAGTATGTCGAGTTTGGTGAGACATCCCAACGGAGGCAATTCCTCAAGATGGTTACAACCCCTCAGAAGAAGAGCGAAGATCTTGCAGATGGAGGAGAGAAATGGGCAATGTCCTTATTTGGGTTCCCCCTAAATTCATTACTTTCACTGCTCTGAATCCCCGCAGAAAGTTCTCTGGAATATTGTGTAGGAAGGAATTGCACTGGAGAAATAAAGATATCACGTTCGGACATTCCATCTCCCTGATCAGACAATGTCTCTATACTATTTCTCACAAAGAGACCCTTTCCAGATTACTTCGCAACTCAAACTCTGAAATTTCAGTCATTCCAATGTTAGCTCGAACAAGAAACTTGGATTCTGGACCTGCACATGTTGAGATCCATATCGCAACATCACGAACCACGTCGTGCATCTTTATGCTATTATCTGAATCACCAGTCTCCAGTAAACAGGAGTCTTTCAAACTCTCGATCAAGGCAATTCCCCTGTTTAAAGCGGCATGATAGGGAAGTTGCTTGCCGATCAGACCTTCAGCCCACCAGCATTCAACAAGTTCGCTTATGAGAATGGAGTAGTCCTCCGGATACAGGCAACAATACAGAAAACAAGATTTGAGCATTTTGTTCTGTAAAGCGAGTCATAGCTCAACTTTAACGACCTGTACAAGTTGGGCTCTGTACCGTGAATAGAAGGTCTTGAATTTATCAACTCACTTATAGCATCCTCCCACAGGCCAACCTTCTTCTTCCGTCTCATCGCTGAACCCACGGTGATGAGAGCCAGTGGCAGCCTTCCACATTTATTGCAGACAGTTTTCGCTAATGGTTTGATGTTCTGCAAATCAGCTTCTTCTCCAACTTGATCCTTAAATAATTCCCATGCTTCTTCATCAGTCAAGACCTCTACCTTAACTTCGACATCGGTCATCATTGTTCGACAAACATCCAAAGACCGCGATGTCAGTATAATCTTGGAGCCCGATTTGTTTTGGGGTCGTGGGATACCAACATGATCCAAGTTGATGGCTTCCCACACATCATCAAGAATGAGAAGAAACTTTTCCTTTCTAAGCCTTTTCGAAAGTTGTATAGCTGTCCTTTCCACGGTTTCCTCCTCCTTCACGTTCAAGCTATTGGCTATTTTGTTCTGCAGATTCTTCAGATCCAGCTCTTGGGATGAGGTAGCTTTGAAACAGTCACCCAGATAATCAAGCTGAAAGGTTTCCCTGATGATGAAGGGCTGCTGAGCTTGTTGTTTAGGTTCTTCACCAGGTAGCTCTTGCCTACTCCACCCATTCCCCAAATTCCCAGTCGCTGTACTTTATCATCGTGTAACAATTTTAGAATACGAGCCATTGTTTGCGATGTGGTCGTGTGGGCTCTAATCGAAGGGCAGGGAATAGCTCTGCCACCCTTATGTGAGAATCAGCGGCATCTCATCCTTTCTCCATGCCAGCAACTCCTGATCCTGGAACTGATTGAACGATAAACAAATTTTCCGCCTTCTACCACGAGTGAGGACACAACGGAAGCAACAATTTCCATATCAGAGGCGAAGAACGTAGGCCATCGAGATTAAGAAGGATGGCCTAAAATTGGAACAAGGATCGAATGCGAATGCTAGAAACTTTTTGATTGGATTGCAGAAAAAACCAAAAGAGTTAAGACGAATTGATTCCACAATATGAACTAATCAAGATGGAACACGACGATAGAAATGGTGCCCCACTCCGAAAATAGAGATGAGCAACATAGGATCAAGGAGAGTTTCGTCCTCCCTGTTGATTGATACTCTCGAGAAGCCGTGGTGGCAGGTGCAGGTAAAGCTCGTGGAAGAGATGGCCATGGAAACATAATGCTACAAACACGGTTTCTTCTAGTCATCGTCATGACTCAAAGTTGGCCGAATGCAAAAGTCTGGAGGGCTAATTCACTTTGGAAAGCACGGATGATGGGTGAACTTCATGGGGACCCCCATTTGTCAGCGTCCCCTTCAGTAAGGAAAGAACAGTTCGGTTTCCACCGTTGTTTTAGGTTTCATTTTTATCACAGAAGAATGAAAATATTAATGTTCTTTTTTTTTTTTTTTTTTTAAATTTCCAGTGTTTTACATTCCACTACCTTCTATATGATTGAACTTAATTATCTGGTCCCATTGCGATAATTTCCGATCGCCGAACTACATCCATCTACAATCGGTCATCAATTCCTCCCTCGAGTAGCCATTTCAGCCCACCGTATGTACACATCAAAGAAAATAGGATGAAGACTAACACAGTGAAAGTCTCGGTCGCAGGTATCACCGAGAAACAAAGACTGAGATTGACGACTCCAGCTTGACGTTCATCAACGACATCGCGAGAAGCTTGACATAAAACGAAGAGGAAAAACCCGGAGTCAGATTCAACTCAACGATCAGTGGAAAAAACGTAAATCAACCCGGATGAAACGCTGTCGAACGATGGATTACAATTGGAGGTGGCTCAAACGAGAGGTCGTGACGGCCTCGGCTCCAGGACTATCACGGCTCATACGAGAGGCCGCTGCCGTGGTGGCGATGACTTTGAGCTTCGCTTGCTCATGGGTTTTGACCGCCACAACGAGTGGAGGCGGCAAGAGTGGAGGCGGCGATGGGCGGTGGCCAAGATGTACACAGCTTCTTTGGCAGTATGTTTGAAAGGAGATGGACTCGCTTGGCCCAAAACCACACTTCGGTCTGAGCTTGGGCCCATGCGGTTCAATCAGTGATCTCTAAGCCTATGTATTTGTTGCCAACAAATTTTGTGATCATTTTAGTCATTTTTATGCATTAAAAAATTAGGGAGTAATTTTATCCCAGAAAAAAAATATTAATTCATAACATATAGATTTAGGTGCATTTATTTTAATTTACATTTTTGCATTTATATGACAATGGGCGTAAAAGATGGGTTCGAATTGATGGTTGAACTTTTAATTTGATGAGTTGGGCTAAGCCCATGAAGCAAGGAATCGGTCAAGCCCTATCCTGGAGATTTTTACAGATTTATCTTTGTGAGAATTGAAAAGCAAATATTGCGTTTGGAAAAGAAATCTCCGTGAATATGGATTTGGAAAAATTAAAACCCTAATCCGTAGCCTATAAATAGGTTAAATGCGTAGAGGTTTTGGGGGGCCACACACATTGAATACACGGCCATTGAGAGAAAAACGAAGATAGAGTGGAAACACGTGAGAGAAAGAAGGGCAATAGAGAGGTCTTCGTGCAGAAGAGCCGGATCCTTCAACTCTGAAAATTGTCCACGACCATCAGAAAAGACAAAATGGGAGAATCCCTCTTCTGCAAGTTGGACATCTAAGCATTGAAAAAGCATTGAAGGAGAACCTGCGAGAAGATCGACACTAGAGAGAGAACGAAATATTCTCTCTCACACGACGCTGCCCGCAAGACCTTCACTCCATCTTCGTTGCAACGTCTTCGCGTGACCACCTCAACAGCGCGACCAAGACCCCCACGAGTCCCGCAAATCGGATGCCACCCTTGCCGACATAGTTCCATTGCCTCGATCGAGTCCTTCGGACACCCGCTGTTGCTCGAGACGTCCCTGCTGTCCTACTATGCTGATCCGTGACTTGGCCTGACGACCTGCATTGCCTGTGAGCTGTCTCACCATCGCTGCTTTACTGTTCGTGCCCGACCAAAGTCTAAGCGATGACCCAGTGGTGATTTGGACCAGGTAAGTCCAAGTGTTGAGCATAACGCTATAGTGGGAGCGAAAAGTTGGAGTGCAGAAGAGGAATCGATGGTTTTTGTTTTATTGCGTGGTTAAAAGAAGGAAGCAACGTACTAGGTGAAGGGAAGAAAAAAGCAAAAGCATTGGAAGGTCCTCACGTTCACTCTATGATCCACGGCCACCGAATGTCCATCAACCTTTGTTCACCCACCTCTCCACCAACTATCGTCCCCGACCACGAGACACGTGAACAACATGCCATGGTCATGCAAATGCGACATTCACAGTTAGTGTCGCCGACCTCATTCATTTATATAGCACATGCGGAACGTATTATAAAACCCCACGACAAGACTTACGGGATAAGAAAACGGAAATCAACTCAATCAAAAACCAACGTACTTTCATATATACTCACACCAGAGTTCATATACACAAAAATGGGCAGTCTACAAAAAGGGATCAATCCATAAAAAGAGAACGATCCACATGACTACTAGTCGAACTCGTTCGTCAACCCCACTTTCGATTGATGCGCACTCCCAGGAACAACGGGTCATCCACCCCACCATTTAGAGGGTTGCTATGCCCTCACACACCTAGGAATGGCCAGCTTCCATCACATACGTGGAATATCAAAACCATCAAGTGACCAATCACGAAACCATTGGGCCTAAAGCGGAACCACGCCTATATCTGAGGGCACCTTGACAAGCGGGGCCTCCACGGATCAGAACCTGTGGTCCCTGTGTCTCGTAGATCCATTGACTATCGGGATCGGGAAAAGTGTGCACTGCTCCATAATGCGCATCGG